>OY728138.1:210845135-211470135 GCA_963277665.1 Viscum album | reverse complement strand
CAATTTTTAATTTCTATTGTGTAGGGGAAACGATAACATCGCTCATCTGTACAGTGGACTATTGCCTCACGAAGCGAAGTGATTTTCCTTTCACTAACACTTTACATGAAATATAATAAGGATAATGTTAATGAATATATGATATATACATGAAATAGTTGTGATAATAATTACCTATTTATAATTTTGAAAAAATATTATATCATTTTCTTTTATACACTGAAAAATCATAACACCATTCATATACATGTGGACTACCATCTTCACGAAGCGATGTGACACTATTTTCATCACCACACCACATGGATGATATATGTAAGTACATTTTAAAAAAATAATATATTTTATATGATCTTGTTATCATTATGTAAAGATAAAATATTACTTACATATTTTTCAACTAATCATTGAAAAATAGAAATCATACTCATGCGTATGTACGACCTACTGTTTCCCTGATTGTAACATCGTCCATTTTTCTTAAACAAATTTCATGATTGGTTTTTAATTTTTAATCAATATAAAAATAGAATAATTATTTAATTATTAATATTATGGGGATGATGGAAAAATATAATATAAATAAGAACATTAACATTCATGAAAAAGAAAAAGTTATCAAAACATGGCAATTAATAGTCACAATAATAAAAAAATAAATATTATTTACAAACGAGTGATAAAAGGTAATAATAGGGTTATATATGATAATATAAAAATAATATAGTTATGTTATAATTTAATAAATTTTTTAAACCAATATACCATAGGTTAAATCATTTTTAACAAAAATGGAGTGTGTGGTAATAGATTTTCTCCCAATTTTATTTTATTGGGGCACACTATAATGTTATGAACATAATTTATTTTATATGGTGTATATATTTTCCATTTTACATGTAATATCATGAATACTACTGAATGACTGAAAAATAATTTTTTATTAATATAGTTCCTCTTTTAAGGGCTAAGGGGGAACCCACCCCGACTCATGGAGACGACATTATTAGTTTTAATTTATGTTTTAATTTTTCTTTATTTCATATAAGGATATTTGAACTAAATGTTAGAAAGTAGTAATAAATTACATAACTCATTTTCTTTTCATAGGTTTATATAATACATTCATTGTAATTTATATTCTAAGATTATCTGTGTGATTTATTCTGAAAATATTTTATTTCATTTACACTTGTTTTATATGGATTTACCTTAGATAAAAAATCAATTCATTGGTTAAATATCACATCAATGTTATAATCTTTGAAAAGGGTTTATTTCACAATTTCTTTCATATTGGGAATGTTTATTCTTTAATTTCAATTAAAGAAATTTATTTTTTCATTTTATAATAAACTAAAACATCTTACTACTATTTTATGCTATTATTATCCCTTATTTTAAACATTATTTGGTTTTTTATTTTGGGTTTTTTGGGTCAAAAAATTAGAAATTTTGAATATTTTGGGGTAGTCATAGTTAGCGCATAGTTTTCCTAAATTGTGCACCCTACTAGAGAAAACTATAAAAATTGAGTCTGTGGGGTTTTTTATGGTTAGCGAGTGGTTTGGGAAAATGTGTTCCCACCTAGTAGAAACTATGTAATCCATTTGAAATGGTCGCACAACTCGGGTGAACAGTTTGGTCAAAGTATGTGGCCCTGCCCATCTAACCTTCAGTATGATTTTTTTTAAATTTCATAATTATTTTAAAATTATTGGTACCATATTTTTATAACCCTGAAGGACCTTTACGACTCCCAAGTGTTTTCATCCTCTAAAATATCTCCCATGAGAGGATTTTGTCCCCACACAACCCTTTTAGAAGTAGATCGATGCTTGGATAATGAAATTCAATCCTCTCCTTGTTAGATTACTCTTCTCATTCACTTTCTCCCCCTCTCTCTTATTTCCTACATAGGGACTAAAATACCTCCATGTTTATTGGAAAATCTAGTAACCTCTATTTCAGATCATGGATCTATATTTGATTCCTAGATTCAATTATCGTTGTTCTTAATTAGAGATTCACGATTTGTGTTTGGTGTTTTTGAGATCTTTCATTTAAAAGTTATGTGGTTCCATTTTGATTATCCAATTAAATTAACCCTAAACTACTTGATTTTATTAAATTAATTTCAATTTAATGTGTGAGATTTTATTCTTATGAAAATAAATTATAAAAAAAACAATCCCACAGAATTGGTGGATTTGTATTTGAAAATTTATTTTGATATAAAATTGGGGATTAAAACCCAATTCCTCTTAATTGGGAAGAAAACCCCAATTCCCCTGAATTGGGGGGAAACCCCAATTCCCATGAATTGGGGGGAAATCCCAATTCCCCTAAATTGGCAGTTTATTATGAAATTAATAGAAATTTTTTAAATTTAAATTGTTGTATATAAATTTTGGGAAATTTTTTATGGAACATTTCGGAATTTAATTGTCTAAATTGATTTTATGAAATTGATTTCAATTTTTTATGAAAATGTATTGAAAATATTTTGATAGAAACTGGTTGACTTTATCTTAAAATACAGGATTATTATTAAAACCCATTTGTTGTTTTTAAAGGGAAAACGACATATTTCAAATGAGAATTTGGGATGAATTTTTTTTATACATTTTTAAAATAAATTTTTTGTCATTATTTTTTTGGGAGAACATTAAATCCGTATGTAGTTAGTGAGTTATTGGGAAAAAAATATATGATTTTCAACATTCTAAACATAAATGATGCACGGCACATCCTTGATAGGATGGTTGTAATGACCCAATAATTCTCAGTTGATCGAGAGTACAACGAGTCATTACATAGCCTTATGCGACATCCCCAATGTTCCAAAGGATAGAAATAAATGCTGGGGGGTTTAAAATATAATTGGGGGATGATTGAACCATAAATAAATAAATCAATAAACAAAAAAACCATTCACTAAATGATGTAAGAACCGAAGGAATAAAACTCAACAACTTAATGTATCTCAAAACCACATTAAAGTGTGAAATAGAGGAAGACCAAAAAATTGTCAAAGTAAACATTGGATAAACAAATAAAGACTCTAAATAGGCTAGAAGAATCCATTCTATAGAATATCCAAGTTCCACAATCACCGAGCACCCCAAGTATCACAAGGTAGTGCTAAATATTTTTGAAACATTACCTTTTCCCCTATCTTGGAAGATAGAATCTGCAAAGTCACAAATGTACCAATAAAGGGGTGAGTACAAAACACAATCAGTTTTCCCTAAATGACATCCATATTCATGCCACTAGTATAGAATGGTAAGAACAATATATAAAATATTTTATATAAAACAATTTACCAAAACTATTTATCGCCGAATATAAACATGTTCGAAAAACAAATATATCCAAGTGCAAAAAAAGGTAAATGAAACTAATTTTCAGAAAGTTATTTTCTAGAAAATTACTAATCATTTCTCATAATCAAATTCTGAATATTATTTTGGAATACCCATTCCATAATTCACAACACAGCCACGCATGCATGATTCGTTCAATAGTTCCATGCTCATGTGCAGTTTCTTTTCCAATCACTTTGTGTCCCACTAAAACCCACCCCCAACCCTGGGTCGCGTACCTTATACCCCAATGGTGTGGGTCCCTTCTTCAGGGCCCATTAAGCAGGAAATCACAACAAAACCATGTATTCCAAATATTTCCATTACCAAAATAAACCACCTCAATAAATATGAACTTTTATTAAAAACCAATGCATAGCCAATATCAAACAAATAGTTCATATCAATAAAAAATTTCCATTATTTGAAATTATCTATTCCAATTCATGTACCAACAATCTAGAAAAATACCCATTTTAAAATCCAGATATTAAAACCAATAACCAAAGAACAACCAAAATCCCCAATTTTCCAGATTTCAAAAACCACCACTCAAGAAGGTTTCCGACAAGTGTTTAACAACCAAATAACAATCAATTTAGCATAATACATTAAATTTGAAAGAATTAAAATCAACTATATGAGGATAAATCGAGAGTGAATCCACCTACCTTGACAGGTTTCATGAAACCCAACAAAGGACAAAGAACACTCATAAAAACTCGGTTAATTATTCAAAGAAACATCCTTAGATCCCTTATCCTATCAAAAAAAATCCAACTATCAAGTTATTTGGAAAATAAAATCCTAAATATACCCATAATGGAAATATATCTTAGAATCTAAGGAGAGAATATGTCGATCTAAGTAGATCTAATATGATGGGATAAGAACGATGAACCATAATGAAGAAATGGAAGAAAAACCCTTACCCAGAAGGTGGAATGCATCTGAAAGACGCCTAGGGCCACCGAGGGTCAAGATCCATGAACAGAAAACCAAAATAATGAAATGGAACAGCCTCAAGAGTTATTTTAAGATTAGAATGGGATGGCCCATGACATGTACCCCTAGTCACGACATGAAGGTCAGACTAGATAAGTATGCTAAAAAACAAGTCGCCTCGGGTTAAAAAACTATATTTAAACATTAGACGATGTGTACATAAGGTACAGGATGTGTACCAGATCATGGATTCACCCCCACTTCATGACTTGAATCTAACCTCAAGTACAAGGTGTTTAATTCAGCTACACGACATGTAGCTCAGGTACACAACGTGTACTTCAGTTACATGACCTAAAATCTACATTAAACCCGAGATAACTACTTTAAAGGATTCTTAATCAAAAGGGGACTTAAAAAATGTTGAAAAAATACATGATCAAGGTAATAGGTTGTCACAACCCAAAAACTAGGGGTACTAAAATGGTAAAGAATTCTATTGATCCAGTGTTAATGGGTCATGTGTATACACATATTTCTGAGTCACTTATAGTTTAACGGATTATCGGTAGCCTTGAAATATTGTACTTTTTAGACATATGACCACGTTTTTCACTAGTTTCTATTAGAAATGAATATATTCGATTATTGTAAACATTATTAAAAAACATTTAAATTTATATAAAATGGTTTATATAAAATGTTTTATTAATCCATTTTTTATAAATATTCAAGCAATTGTAATGTAAATAATTTACTAAATTATTTCCATCATTTTAAATTTAATCATTTTTTTGTTTAAATATTCTATTAAAATTTCAAATCCATTTATTTAAAAGTGAAATATATTTAATTGGTTAATTAAATGTGCCATATATTAGAGAATTTTTAGTCAGACCCTATTGTTCTTTTAGCTTACAACCAACATGTGCCTTGGAGGGAATGTATATTATCTTCATCCAGGTTCAAGCAGGTGAGAACAACAACTTTGAGGTGGTTTGAGATATTGATATTTGGGCTTGGAGAGTTGATTCCACAGGGAAATGTTTTGTTCGTTCAATTTTTTGTACTTTCTAATAGTATTTTGGGTTTGTTTACCTGTTTTATCTTTTGTACACATCTCCATATGGATTTTAATTTTTATGCATACTGATTTGTTATCTTGATTCTGAATTTTTTGTGGAAAATTCATTCACAATTTCATTTTTCATGATTTTAGGTTCTATTATTCAGTCCATGTTGAACAATAATTCCCTTGGTGTTATTTCAGAACCAACTGGGTTATCGGGTTACCATGGTACCTTGGCTGTTTTGTGACAAAGTTGTATCATAGGAGGTTCTACTTTTGTCTTCATGTCAGTATGATGTGTGTAATATTGTCAAGATTGGGGAGGTAGTTCTGATTGAGTGCTGAACCACCTCTCACTACAATTAACCTTAAGTCACTATGGGTGGTTTGGGAAATATTTCTTAAGTGTTAAATCTAGTTTATTCCCTAAATATTATTTGGTTACAATGAAATCCAAATCTTCTTTTTTATATATTTTGGGATTGATCTCCCTTTTTTATTTTTTTGATTATTAATATAATTTATTTAATTTTGTTTCCTAATTTTTTGTAACATCATGCACCCAAGAATACATGTAACAACCCAAGATTTGATAGTATGTTATTTTTTCAAAGTAATTCAATAACTTGCACTACACGCAAAACCGAGTTCAAGTACACTACGACTTACCAAACTAGTCGTTCAAAAGCAGTTATGAATAGTATTAAAAAAATTTTAAACTATATATATAATCCTTATAATTTAGGAATCCATATTATGAGTTTCTTAGAAATAATGTGAGAACTAATTCATTTTTTCAGATAAAAGAAGTATTTTTTTAAAAATACTCTTTTACCTCCTTTTAATGGTGAACCATTTTTAAATAAAATATTTGAAACATTAATATATTAAATTTGATAAAATAAACTTATTTTTTAGAATTGGGACATAATAATTTCTTTTCAATAAATTTTTGGTGTTTTTCTGATAACATTCATATTTGGGTGAATAGTGAAAAATACGATATTTTAACTAAAAACTACTTTTTTAATCAAAATAATTTATAGTGTTAAATTATACATTTTAATGGTTTGGAAGTATTAATAGATGATATTTCTACCATTTAATCCAATTCTGGTCATTGTAAGTAAATTCACTTTGAAATTGGACATAAACAAGTGTCAATCTTTTGATAGTTATTATTTCCTAGAAATACGCCTTTTGGTTTTGACAACGAGAATTAATTTTATATCAATAAATGAAACTTATAAGTTTTTAATTTGGTAAAATAAACATCAATTTTTTTTGGAATATCAAAATTATATTATGGTGAATTTTGTGTATTTTAATGAAAACTTTCAATTTTTGATAAATAGTGAAAACACTAAGTTATTGTTTAAAACCAAATTTTTTTTAAATAATTATTTATTTTATTTAAATTAATTTTGGTTTAAAATAGATACATAATACCTATATATGTTCAATGTAATTCATTGTAGTCATTTTGTAATAATATTAGCTATGTAAAATTTTATTGAACATGTCACCGTCTTTTATCCACCTCCTAAGAGAATTTGCAAATTCGCATAAAACATAATTTTACCACTTCTGTGAGTGGAATTTAAAAACTCTGAATGACATGGTTAATATTAGTAAGAAAAATGTGGTTCAATAAGATAAAAATTATTTTTGGTGAATAATAACTTTTTACTTTTATTTACCACATTTACAAGTAAATAGGGTAATTAATGGTAAAAATTATATTATTCTTACCCTAATACATGTACTAATTCTATTTGATAACTTTAATTCGACCTAAAAAAACCTTAGGAATAAAATATTAGCATTTATGTCCACTTGGATTAGATTAGGACATTTATTATTATTTAATTCAAAGAAGAGTTTAAAGAGTTAAAATCAACATTTAATAAATAAAACATTTTTAATATAGGGTTATACATAAGATAAATTCGACTATAAATTTTAATTATAAATCTAAAAATATTTCCTACATAATATTATTTTATTTATTATTTTTAGACATTAAATAATTAAATTTAGTTATGACACAATGATGATGTAGTAATTACCGTATTAATGAAAGATTAAAATAATCGATATTATAAACATCCAAATAAATTTAATTTGAGACTTTATTATAACTTAATATAATTTTCTAGGTTAATATTACATGATAGGGTTTTTTATATTAATTTTTTTTGAAGTAATCATGCTTTTATGATTTTAACAAAAAACGAATACCAAATAGTGTCAAAATTGACATAAAATTGTTTTTAAAACAAATACTATATTATTAATTGATATAATAATCCTAAAAATCTAAGGTTCATACAAAAGACTTATATAATTATATATATGAAATTAGTGAACCAATTAAGGTTATATTGTCATTTTATAGTATGTTTATTTACCATATAATATAAAAATACTAACAGACATGATAAATGTAAAACTATTTATCAAAGAGTTAAATCTAACATTTAAGGTTAATATGGTGACCTAATCCTGTCTAAAACCTATTGGTTGAGCTTTTTTTGACCCATAAACACCTTATCCTTTAAATAATTCATTTTAGACCCATTAGAAACCTAAAATTAATTTATTATAAAATAATATTTTAAGTTTTTCCTAAGGTACCCATCACCCCTCTTATAAAAGGGAACTCCACCTTCACTCAAATTCACACCTCAAAAGCCATTTGGCTCGGACAAACCCAACCCAAATATCCTACCTACTATCATACCTTCATCCTAGAGGCCTTCCTTTGGTCAGAATGCAATTCTATGGATCTCTTTTGATCAAATCAAAAGGAAGAACCCGAAGAAGAGGTAATGATTTCAGCACCCACTTTCAAGTTCTTGTATTCTTACACCTACTCTTTCATTTTAAATTCAATTATAAAGTAATCACTCCACTATATTCTATATAATTTTATGTTATTATAAATATGGAACAACTATATGCATTATTCTATCCATCTTATGAATGACAATGTCACCATGCGTTCGTACGTACGACTTACCGTCTCCACGTCGTGGTGTAATTTGTTATTCAACACTATGTTATTTGGATGGATATAATGATGAGTAAAATGTATATAAATAATGAAAATAACATGCTAATTTCTCTGTAAATTTAATATACTATCCAATTTTGGGCCTCTAGGAAAATGATATTGTCGCTTGTGTGTACGTACGGATTACCGTCTCCACAATGCGATGAGATTCATTTCCACGTTCACCATTCATTGGTGATTAAAAAAAATATAACTAATATGTATGTAATATTTGACATAATAATTATACTATAGATTTATATATATATATTTGTATTTATGTACTTACATATATCTTATTCACTTACTTCCATTCAATATGATATGAAAACAGAAACATCGTTTATGCATACGTACGACATACTGTCTCCAAATAAAGAGTTTTCCATTATATATATATATATCTATTATAAATATTTATATTCTAAATATATATGATATATGAATCAATTTTTATATTCTGGAAGTATTTAAACCATGAACTAAATGATACAGTCAAGAATAACAAGTTAAAATACGTACGATAAAGAAAGCGATTATTGCCCAAAATGTTAATTTAACTAGAAAATCATTATTAATTTGGTCGTCTAAAGTTATAAATGAATCATGTATGATATAATAAATATTAATATGGTCTTGGTATAATCTAATAACATAAAATAGTCATTATACAGAATTTTAAACTTACCCTCGACCAAAGGAAAATGCAAAGTAAGGGTTTTCTTATCTCACTGTTAATTCCATGAGATTTCCATTGTTCACCACATATTTATTGCATGTGGTGTATTGTGTACTACCATTTGATATATATTATCATGATTATATTTATATTCATTATATTTGGTGATTCTTTTGGTGTTTAATGACTATTTTTCATACGAATCGATTGATTACAACGAGGTAAGGGTTATTTCCTCAATCTCATTATTATCTGAGGTTGTTTATGTGTAAGAATTTTCTCGGAAATACATATCATAGATACCCATATTTTATAAAAATGATTTCAAAATGAATATTTTAAGGTTTTATGGGAGGGATTATTTAACTAAATAATCATTTTAAATGTTTTATAGATTTAGCTTTCTAAACCCTTTTAATTAATGTCCATGTTTTCAAAATTATTTTAAGGATTTATTTATATAGACATGAATATTTTGAAATGATAATTATTTTAAAAAGATTCAAAGTTGTATTGGAAACTTTTAATCAAAAATACATATTATATTATTACGTTTATATATTGTGAGAATATTAAGCGATTTCATGAAAAAGGGGTATTTCAAAGAAAGCATTTTACTGATCATTTTCATCTATGTCAACATCCATTAATGGATTTTAAACTTTTTGAAGTTGATTTATTATAATAAAATCTTCTATATTTTATTGAATGAGTTATGATATTTTTGACTGTGGATATTCTATTTTTATACCATTCATTGTTTATGGTTAATGTATTGAAATTTCATATTCTAGCTTTAATACGACAATTTATGTTATGTTTCAACTTTTCATTTGAGGAATGTAGTGGGCTTAGTAAGTGATGGGCGGAGCTCGCTATAACTCCTCGATGAATCGGTAGGTCTCATGAGACAAACTAGTGTCTTGGAATAAGTCCTTGAAAAAAAATATTTGTAGTCTTGGCACAAGGTCTTCACTATGTGGTAATGATGACTGAAATTAGGAATTCCCTCATTATGAAATTAGTTATTACATGTGATTATTCGACTAGAATTATATCAATGTGCATGTTTATATGGTAATGTTTGAATTATATTTTCCATATTATGTTAATGTTTATGTTTAAAAAGGCTGTTACTTTTACCACACATCTTTCCTTAAAAGGTTATAGCTTCCGCTAAATTATTTACCCTTACTAGGCATCTGAGATCACCCCTTTATTATGTTTCTTTTCCTAGGATACCAAGAAATGTTTTACGGTTGACATGAAGGGTTAAGCTAAGGGAGCTATAGAATTCTAAAAGCATTTTTTCTGTTGTATTTTAGAAAGTTTAATGTAACATTCATGTATGTAATCTATTTTCCATGACTGCTAAACAGATCGGTCCTTAGGGACTTGATTCCTTGTAATCATGCCAATGTATTAAAATAATGCACCGGCTCTGGGTAACAGCTATCGGGGCGTTGCAGTTGGTATCAGATGAATTTTATAAATAACCTTGTAAACTAGATTTAGATAAACTCTTATGAGAGCTCATTACCCTAAGATATACATTGAGGATTAGTATAGAATAACTTCCTTGAATTTTTTTTAATGTAGAGATTTTGTGAGTTTTCCAAGGAAAAACATCTCTGTCTGGATACGAGCAAGTAGAGGCGGTTCTGGCACATATGTACCTAGGGGTAAAACATGAAAACACCGCTTTTAGATAGAATCGAATGATAAATATTGCATGACAACGGGCCTTACTATACTCTTGGTTACGACACTCCTGGGGGATATGCTTAGGATAATTCTCATTTTCTTTAAAAATCATTATGAAGGATTTACGAGTAAATACCTCCTCAAAGAAAATATTTTTATGGATTATATCCATAAACTATTCAATTTACATTATGTATTGTACATTTTTGGAATTATTAATTGCAATTCATAAACTGACCTTGTGTATTCCATTGTATAGAATTGGCACCCAGTAGAAGGAATGTGAACTCCAGCAATATATATGATCCAAAGAGTAAGAATGATCATGTATTTCACAGTATTAAGCCAACATTTAGAAGGGAAATAGTCTCCCATGTATTCTCAACATATGAATAAATAATATCATGTGTTAATAAGATAAGTAAATAATTATCTGAGTCCTGTGGCTTTTAAGGGAAGCAAGAGACAAAAAGGATGGAAGAGAGAAAGATAGATAAAAGGAAGAGGGAAAATAAAGATTTTCCCATATTTGATAACTGGGGAAAGAATCACCATGGTAAATTATTGAAGGGAATGAGAGTTAGTTATAAGTTTGGAGAAAATGACACCAAGTACGTGATTTCAAGGGTAAGAAAAAGGTTTTGAATGTAAGATTGTTCATCAGCAAGGTGTTGGGACACTACGCGAATCAATGTCCCAGTCATCAGAGTATACCGCAAATGATTCTATTGGATAATAATCAAGTTATGATACTACATCTGATGAATAGGAATGACAACTGTTCTTATGTTTTTAGTATATAATTATTTCATTTGAGTATTGTATCAACAATATACTGGTAATATGAATTATGGAGATAAATAAGGATTGTATTACAGTACAATTTTATTAAGGATTTGAGATTATATGGTTCTATAAAAAGTGACTAAATAGTAAGAAACAATTTTTGGAAAATACATGATTGAAGGAAAGGTAATACTTGATATGGTCCTGATAATGAGGTAATGATTTTGGAATAAGAGATAGGTGATTTGGATAAATTATATTGGATATTCTTGACTTCTTTGGAACTGATTAATAGTTTGTTTATTTCATCATTGTTGGAATATTCAAAAATTTTGGATATAAGGAATATATAAAGTATTCTATAAAGAAAAAGAGAGAATGAATGTAATCAATAGAATTTTATGGTTATTCAGGGTGTTACCATGTTTGAAAAGAATATACGATGAAGGTGTTCACATGTTATTATGTGGAAAAAAGGATCTTCATTGTGTTTAAATTCATTATAAATTTTGAACTGTGAGTTTGGATAGAAGTATTTTGGATAAGTATAAAGGTTGGAATAGATTAAGTTTGAAAATTTTATACTATTGTTAAGGATATTTTTGGATTGTTATAAAAATGACATCCCAGAGGTCGGGTGACAACCAGTCGCATCTGGAAAGGCCACAAGACTTGTACTCGCAACCGAAGGGCGAAAAGGGTTAATCACCTACCACTGGCCTACTTGATGTCCTGGATTGTATAATGTAGTTTTTTAAATGGTGTGATAAATTAATTATAAATTCATTTTTTTGGAACTATATATGTTTAGGATAAATAGAGTATTTTTATGTTCTATTATCTTTTATAGTGAATGATGATTTTGTGGTAGAAATTAGTTAAAGGATGGAACTCTACTTGTCAAGTATATTTGTTTCTATGAAAAAATTAATTCATAATAATTAGTTAAGGGATTTTAAAACTAAAAATGTGTTATCCTAATACCTTACGTTTTGTTGAACCAATGAAATTTTAAATCATCGTAGATTGATGGCTTTGAGGCCATCAATTCTTCAATTTTTTGTGACTGAAGACCTCAATCACTCCCAATAAATATTTACTTTTGTCCTCTAATTATGTGTTTCTAATTGAAACCAATGTTTTCCTAATTGAGATCATAATTTTGTGGTGGCTTTTTCATTTCCATTTCTATATTATTGAGACTAAATTTTATTCACCCAATTTCCGAAGTGGGTTTTCCCACACAGGTATTTTCTATTTTCAATCATTTATTTTAACAACATAATTTGAAATTGAGAGGAAAAAATTTATTAAATGAGGGAATAATATAACACCATAGGATTTCATAGTAAGTTATTTCTTCAAAGTAATTCAATAACTTTCACTACACGCAACAGCGAGTTCAAGCACACCATGACTTACCAAACTAGCTGTTCAAAAGCGGTTATGAATAGTATTAACTGAATATTGAACTATAAATATAATCCTTATAATTTTAGAATCAATATTATGAGTTTCTTAGGCATAATGTAAGAAGTAATTCATTATTTTTAGATAAAAGAATTATTTTTCAAAAAATGAACTTTTACCGCCTTGTAACGGTGAACCCTTTTTAAATCAAATTTTTGAAACCTTTATATATTAAATTTGACAAAATATCCTTTTTCTTTAGAATTAGGATAAAATAATTTAGATTCAATAAATGTTTTTTTTTTCATAACTTTCATATTTGGGTGAATAGTGAAAAATACTATATTTTAAATGAAAACTACTTTTTAAATCAAAATAATTTATAGTGTTAAATTATACTTCTTAAAGGTTTGGAAGTATAAATAGATTATATTATTACCATTTAATCAAATGATGGTCATTTTTAGTAATTTCACTTTGAAATTCGACATAAACACTTCTCAATATTTTTTTCGATCATAAACTAAAATCATTAATGACGAATATCAGCAGAAGTACAAGTGAAAAGCCAAGAAGGGAAATTGTCCAACTAGAGCTAGTTGGAGTCGAATGGGCCTAAGGCCGCTAGCTGATGGGTTGTGTTGTTTCCATCCCTTTTGGATATAAATAGGTGCCAATATTTTTTTTATATTGATTAAATACTGAAATCATTAATGACGAATATCAGCAGAAGTACAAGTGTAAATCCAAGAAGAGAAATTGTCCAACCAGAGCTGATTGGAGTCGAATGGGCCTGAGGCCGCTAGCTGATGGGCCACATTGTTAAATTAATAAATTAAACTTATATTTATTTAATTTGGTAAAATAGACTTCATTTTTGATTTCAGAATATCAAAATTATCTTAGGGTTAATTTTGGGTATTTTTCTAAAAACGTTCAATTTTTTATGGATAGTGAAAAAACACTAATTTATTGTTTAAAAACGAATTTTTGTTTAAATAATAATTTATTTTAGTTAAATTTATTTTTCGTCAAAATATATACATAATACCTATATATTTTCAATTTAATTCATTGGATTAATTTTGTAATAATATTAGATATATATAATTTTATTTAACTTCCCACCGTCTTTTACCCACCTCCTAGGAGAATTTGAAAATTCGCATAAAAAATTATTTTACCGCTTCTATGAGTGAAAAAATCCATAAGAAATGGTTGATATCAGTAAGAAGAATGTGGTTCAATAAGATAAAAATGATTATTGGTGAATAGTAACTTTTTACTTTTATTTACCACGGTTAAAAGTAAATATGGTAATTAAGGGTAAAAATGATATTATTCTTACCATAAAATATGTCATAATTCTATAAAATATGTGTAACTCGACCAAAAAGAAACTTAAGAATAAAATATGATCCTTTAGGTCCACTTGGATTAGATTAAGACATTTATTATTATTTAATTGAAAGAACATTTGAAAGAGTTAAAATCAATGTTTAATAAATAAAACATTTTTAATATAGGGTTATACATAAGATAAATTTGACTATAAATATTCATTATAAAATCTAATGAAAATTTAAAACATAATCGTATTTAATTTATAATTTTTAGACATTAAATAATAAAATTTATTTATGACACAATGATGATGAGGTAATTACCGTATTAATGAAAGATTAAAATAATTGACATTATAAATATCCAAATAATAGTAATTTGAGACTTTTTATAAATTACAATAATTTTCTCTATTAATGTGACATGTTAGAGTTGGTTAGAATATTTTTTTCGAATTAATCATTATGTTAAGATTTTAACAAAAAAAACAAATACAAAATAGTGTCATAATTGACATAAAACGGTTTTTAAAACAAATATTATATTATTAATTGATATAATAGTCCTAAAAATATAATGTTCGTTAAAAAGACTTATATAATAATATATTTGACATTAATAAACCAATTGGGGTTCTATTGACATTTTATATTATGTTTATTAACCGTATAATTTAAAAAACAAAGAGAGATGGTAAATGACAAACTATTTAACTAAGAGATAAATCTAAAAGTTAAGGCTAATATGGTGACAAAACCTGTCTAAAACCAATTGTTTGACTGGTTTTAGACCCATCCTCACCTTAGCCTTTAAATAATTCATTTTTGGTCCATTATAAACCTAAAATGAATTTATTATAAAATGATATTTTAACTTTTTTCTAAGGTGCCCCTCACCCCTCTTATAAAATGGCACTTCCCCTTCTCTAAAATTCATACCTCAAAAGCCATTTGGCTTGGCCAAAACATTCCCAAATATCCTCCCAACTATCCTGCCTTCATCGTAGAGGCCTTCCTTTGGTCAGAAAGCCAACCTAATGAGGCCTTTTTATTAAATCAAACGGAAGAACCCGAAGAAGAGGTATTGATTTCACCACCCTCTTTCAAGTTCTTTTCTTATTCCACGTATTATTTCTTTTTTATTTACATTCTAAAATAATACCACCAGTATCTTCTATATACTATAATGTTATTATAAATATGGCAGAACTATATTCATTATTCTATCCACCCTTTGAATGACATGTCACCATACATTCATATGCACGGATTACTGTCTCCACACTGTGGTGTAATTGTTTTTCAACACTATGTTATTTGGATGGATATAATGATGATTAATATGTAAATAAATAATGAAAATAACATTATAATTTCTCTTTAAAATTAATATACCATCCAATTCCCCACCATTAAGTAAATGATATTGTCACTCGTTAGTACGTATGGATTACCATCTCCACGACGTGAGAGGTTCATTTCCATGTTCACCACTCATCGACGATTATAAAAAAATATATTACTAATAAGTATGTAATATATGAAATAATAATGCTTCTAGATATATATATATATATATATATATATTTATGTACTTACATATATCTTATTCACTTACTTCCGTTCAATACGATATGAAAACATAAACAATGTTTATGCGTACGTACGGCATGCCGTCTCCATAAACGGTGTTTTCCATTTTATATATCTATATATTATAAATATTTATATTATAAATATATATAATATATGAATCAAGTTTTATATTGGGTAAGTTTTTAAATCATGACCTAAATGATACAGTCATGAATAACAAGTTAAAATACGTACGATAAAGAAAGCGATTATTACCCAAAATGTTAATTTAACGTGAAAATCATTATTAAATGGGTAGTGTAAAGTCATAAATGAATCATGTATGATATAATAAATATTAATATGGACCTGGTATACTCCAATAACATACAATGGTCATTATACAAAAGTTTAAACTTACCATCGACCAAAGGAAAGTACAAGGTATGGGGTTTCTTATCTTACTTTTAATTATGTGATATTTCCATTGTTCACCACCTATTTATTACATGTGGTGTATTTTGTACTAACATTTGATATATATTATCATGATTATATTTATATTCATGATATTATGTGATTCATTTCCTGGTTATTGACTATTTTTCATATGACTCGATTGATTACAACGAGGTAAGGGTTATTTACTCAATCTCATTGTTACCTGAGGTTGTTTATGTGTAAGTATTTTCTGGGACATAGAAATTATAGATACCCATATTTTATAAAAATTATTTCAAAAGAATTATTTTAAGGTTTTATGGGAGGGTCTATTTTAATATATCATCATTTTAATTGTTTTAATTATTTATCTTTCTAAACCATTTTAATTAATGTTCGTGTTTTTAAAATGATTTGAAGGATTTATTTATATGGACATAAATGTTTTGAAATGATAATTATTTCAAAAAATTTCAAAGTGGAATGTGACACTTTGATTCAAAAATGTCTTTTAAATTACTACCTTTATAAACTGTGACAATTTTAAACGATTTCATGAAAAAGGGTATTTCTCTCAAAGCATTTTACTGATCATTCTAATCTATTTTAACATCCTTTAATGGATTTTAAAATTGTTTGAAGTTGATTTATTATAATACATTATTTCATATTGTATTGAATGATTTATGATATGTTTGACTGTGGATGTTCTATTTTTATACCATTCATTGTTTAGGGTTAATGCATTGATATTTCATGTGCTAGTTTTAATACGAATGTTTATGTTGTGTTTCATCTTTTCATATGAGGAATGAAGTGGACTTAGTAAGTGAAAGGTAGAGCCTGTTATAGCTCCTCGATGCATCAGTAGGTATCATGAGACAAACCAGTTTCTTGTAAAAATTCTTTGACATAAATATTATTTGTAGTCTTTGTACAAGGCCTTGGATATGTGGAAATTATGTCCGGTGTTAGTCATTCCCTAATTATGAAATTAGTTATTACATGTGATTATTCGACTAGTATAATATCCATGTACATGTTTATATGGTAATGTTTGATTTATTTTTTCCATATTATGTTCATGTTTATGTTAAAAAATCCTGTTGTTTTTATCACACATCTTGCCTTAAAAGTTTATCGCTTCCTCTAAATTATTTACCCTTACTAGGCATTTGAGCTCACCCCTTTCTTATGTTTTACTTTCCCAGGATCCCAAGAAGTGTTTTATGTTTGAGATGTGGGATTAAGCTAAGGTATAAATGGAATTATCAAAGGATTTTTTTTATGTTGTATGTTAGAAAGTGTAATGTAACATCCATGTATGTAATCTATTTTCCAAGACGACTATACTGATCGGTCCTTCGGGACATGATTTCTTATAATCATGCCAATGTATTAAAATAATGCACCACCTCTAGGTAACTGGGGTCAGGGCGTTACAAGAAATGTTAATAATATGCAAGAGGAAGATGATGATGAAACTTAGTAAGAAAATTATATTGTAGATCTGAGACTGGTTGAGGTGATTGTGCGTATTTTCCAACCACTAGGACAAGAAACACCATCAGTTATTGTTTAGGGTATAGTTGTAGAACTTAAATTGGATATTCTATGTCGTAGTTCTCAAGAGTTACTTCAGAAGAATCCTCCAAAATTCATGGGATCAAATAAACTTCAAGATGTTGAGAAATGGTTGAGATTAATAGAGCATTTTTTTGGGTTCTTGGAGACGCAAGATGAAATCAAGGTGAAGTGTTCCACCGTTGTACTAGATAGAACAAGAAAGCGATGGTGGGACATAATGGGGAAGAAATAGAATCCTGAGGTATTATAGTGGAAGGAGTTCAAGGTTATTTTCATAGACCAACTCTATCCAGTGTTGCTGATGTTGGATAAGTCCACTGAGTTGGTAAAACTCAAATAGGATTACAATAACGTGTAAAAATATGAAAATCATTTTTCCGAACTTGTACGGTTTTCACCTGAGCTAGTATCGAATGATAATATGAAGGCTAGATGATTTGATTTTATAATTTTACTTGATATCCATTCATAGGTTTTCTTCCAAATATATCATCTTATCTTGATGTTCTAGATAGAGCATTGATTGTTGAAATGGACCCGGCAGGAAAGTCAGTGTTTTTTGGAGTGCCTTTTTCTCATAGTGGAATCCTAAATTTCTCTAAGTGGACAATAAATAATGATGTTTATCATGATTGTTCCTGATAGAATGGCCATTCTGGTCCTCCTTTAGTCTTATTAAGAGGCCCTATGATTTGTTACTAGGGTTTCAGGCCATTGAATTAAAAGAGGGTATACACTAAGCATCCAAGGTATATAATTATTGAATATTCTCAGGGAATTTGTAGAAGTTCTTCTATATTTATTCCACACCCTGAAGTGAAACGGAATCAAAAATTCATACCAAAACAATGGTGGAATTATATTTTTCATGAACAAATGGGTTTCATCCATAGGCATCTCGAACAAAGCTTATCCATATAGTAGAAGTGTCTCTAGAGGCAGCAGATATACGTCCAGTGACCCTGAGAGGTACCATGCTTATAGCTTCATCATTAGTGACTATTTTATTTGATATCGGTGCATCTCATTCATTTAATTAAACATGAATTTTTAATCTAAAAAATCTTTTTACATTGTATTTTTCTAATGATATTGGTATTAATACATCCCTTGGTACAAAGAGAGAGTAGGGTCTTCATAGTCCCACTTGTGTTTTCCCTCTATCAGATGTTGAGCTTGATTTGATTTTTTAGTTCCTCACTTGATACCAACCAACCTCATTTTAATAATGGATTATCTCATATACAATAAATTTTGGATTTATTTTTATCTTCAAAGAGTCACATTTACTTCCCGCGATGGGGTTTTCAGAATATTTCAAGTAGAATGGGTCTCGTGGTCTTATTGAGATAGACCTACTTATCCAGAGTCAAGGAAAGTGATATATGTGTTATCTTTTCATTTGGATTAAGAATAATTGTGTGGGGATCTCCCTCCAGTTGTTTTCATGTTTCTATATGTGTTCCATTCTGAATTATCTAGTTTTACACTTGTAAGAGAGGAAGAGTTTTCTATCGACTTAGTTTTTGTTACTCAACAAGTGTCTATTAACTCTTACCACATGGCTCTAGCTAAAACAAAGGAGTTGAAGACTCATTTGTATGATCTTAAAGAGAAAGGATTTTTTACACCTGAGTGTGTCGCATTGTGTGGAACCTGTTTTCTTTTCTAAGAAAGTTGGGGATATACAGTGACTTTATATTTATTATAGAAAACACAATCAACATACGATAAAGAAAATGTATCCATTTTCACAAATTGATGATCTTTTTGAATAGTTGAAAGGGCATAAGTGGTTCTAAAATATTGATATTTGGTTTGGAAACCAACAGTTGAGGATGAAAGAATATAACATTCATAAAATTGCCTTTTATTGTATATATGTCCATTATGAGTACCTTGTCATGCCATTTGGTCTTACCAATGCACCTGAGGCCTTTAGGGATTTGGTGACTAGTATTTTCCATGAGTAACTTGATACCTTCATGGTAGTTTTTTTGGATGACATCCTTGTTTACTCACTATATGAAGAAGAACATGTGCATCTTATGAGATCATTTCTCAAATTGTTGAGAAATCCCTGACTTTTTGGAAAGCTTTCACAGTGTGATTTTGGGATCCAGGTTGTATTTTTATTAATAACCATGGTGTAAAAATAAGTTATATCAATTGATCCTCGTATATTTAAGTCTTTTATTACATGGGAGTAAGAACAAAATTTCCTTGATATTCTGAGCTTCTTATGATTGGCTTGTTTTTATCACCGATTACTAAAGGATATCTCAACGTTGGATTCTCAAATAACTAATCTGACTCCAAAGGGAGTTAATTTCACTTGGTATGCAAAATTTTAGAGTTCGTTTGCTATGATAAAATTCATTTTTAACTATTCCACCAGGGTTGACTCTTCCAGTGGCCATATAGGGCTATGTGGTCTTCTGTGATGCATCAAGTTTTGGTTTGGACTATTTTCTTTTTCATGGGCATCATGTCATTTCTTATGCATCTATTCATCTTAGTCCACATGAGAAAGTTACCCAAAACATTAATATGAACATGAAGCTATGATGCACACACATAAAAGTTTGCTACATTTCCATTATAGAGAATGGATTAAAATATTTTTAGACCAGAAGAACTTGAGTTATATCATCTCACAAAAAAGATCTTATTATCGGTTAGAGGCATTGGGAGGAATGCATATAGTCTTTCTACTTTGAAATCACATATACCCTGAGGAACTGGTCAAATAACCCACAATTTACATACATGGAAATTAAATTTAAATTTTGGAATACATAATACATTAAAAAAATATATGCCCAAAGACTATATTAGTTTAGTGTCTTTGGAAACATGTAACATAATCTTCTAACATGGTGAAACATCTTCAACATATCCCATAAAGATCATCCCCTTTTGGTTTCCAACCTAAAACATTTATTTATATCGTGGGGAAAAGTAGAAATAAAAAAGGGTGAGCTATAATTCTCAGTAACGGTAAATAAAGAGAACATAAAACAAACCATAATCATAATGATATAAAAACATAAACATAAAGTTTAAATATCAAAATCATGATTCATGAAATATATCTTGGAAGTATGTAAGGCATAGATCACAAAGGAAAATTAATCATGATAAAATAGCATTGGAACAAAACATGGATTTATGGAAAACAAATAATCATATAGTATGATTTCTATAGTATCCAAATCATTTCTTCAAAGACCATCATAGAGGAAAAAGTCTATTGTTGAACCGAGTATACTTTTTGTTCCATCTATGTATTACTGAACCTGATTTACATGTCGCTCTAGCCCTGTATTAATGAACGAGATTTGATTTCTGTTACAGTCGTGTATATATCATGAGATATAAATATTTACCCAATGCATTGGATGGAGATATATGTCCCACCCATCTCATAATGAAACCATTCATACATGTGGCACAAAAAATAAATCAATCATCAGATTATAACCCACGATATAAAATTGGTTTCCTAAACATCATTCAATCATAATCCATATAAAATAAATTCATTTTATAAAAAATATTTCCATCATAAACACCATAACTCTATGTCATATTAGATGGAAAATAATTTCAATAAATAACATGAATTTAATTCTTGAGGAAAATATCATTTCTTCTTCAAAAATGATTTATTTTATCAAAATGCCACAAATATTTAAAATTAATGTATATATTTGAAAATATAATTGAAATAATGAAGAGGAATAATCATGGAAATAAGTCATTATGAATTTGTAAAAATATTTTCTTCCAGTATAAGTTAAAAAAACATTCTCCTCCCACTTTTTCCGGAACATTCAAAAAGTACTTCATATTGAAAACGACAAAAAAATCCATTCACACCATTTAGTAAAAATTCACCAATGGGTAAAATTGAATTTAAACAATTATATAAGGATAAAAATAATATTTTGGAATATATATTTAGGAAACATGGACATGGATGATAAATATACACTAGTAAATACTTATGAATAAGCAATCGTGGATAAAAATGATATTTTCAAAGTTATCCCATACCTTAGGTATGATTTCTCCTATTTGTATTTGAAACTCATAAATAGTGGGTTTAAAAATATTATTAACTTTTAACAGAACCATAATAATAATTATGATATCATATTAGATTAACATATGACTTTATATTACCCGTTCATTTGTCAATTCCATGTTAAGGCAATGTTTTGGGTAATAATCGTTTCATTTATCGTACATGTTTTGACTTGTTATTCCTGATATTTTAAATTAGATAATGATTTACTTACTTCCAGAATGATAGAAAGGATTAATATATCAAATATATTCAGTATATAAATATATATATAATATATATCTGTAATAAATGGAATACAACATTCATGGAGACGGTAGGTCGTACGTACGCATGAACACTGTCTCCGTTTCTTTGTTGAATTGAATCGAAGAATGTAAATGACATATATATAGTAGCATTATTTGGTCATATATTTCATGATTATGTATTATATATACCTTAATATCATTTTTGAATGGTTAGCATGGAGAGTGAATCTCATCGCATCGTGGAGACGGTAAGTCGTACATACGCACGATTGACAATATCATTCCCTTGATGGTTAAATAGTGTAGAATTGTATGGTATATGAATTTTACATAATAATTATTATGTTATATTCATCATTTAAATATATTATACTAATCAATATACCCATCCAAATTATGTATTTTTGAATAACAAATTACACCACAACGTGGAGATGGTAAGGCATACATACGCACGCATGGTGATATTGTTATTAGTAGGATGGATAAAAGGAAGTATAATGTTGTCCCGTAATTATAATAATATATCATAATTTATAAGATAATATGGTTATTACTTTAGTATAGAAAAAACATAAGAATAGAAATTATTAGAAGAAAAGAATTATGAAAGAGGTGATAAAACAATTACCTCTTTTTCAGGTTTCTCCTTTTTGTATGCACAAATGGACCTCTTAATATGGATTTCTTCCCAAATTATGGAATCAAGGATGAAGTGAGGGGATATTTGGAGGATATTTTGGTAGGGTTTGGCCAATACAAAGGGTGTAAGAAGTGTTATTAAAAGTAGAGAGGTTCCCTTTTATATGAGTGGGGAGGTACACCTTTGGAAAGCCCTGAAATATTAATTAATTATAAATTCATTTTCGTTTTATAATGCTCTCAAAATCATTTATTTAGAAGATAAGATGATTTTGGGTTTAAATCCTCTCAAACAATAAAATTTACACATGTTTTGATTTTATTTTAAACTTTATCATTTTGATTTATCCTTATTTAATCTATTTAATTTTTATTGTGGTAATAATATTCTAAATAATAAATTGTGATAAATTTTTACTTATGTGATGTGAATTTCCATTATTGGATACTTTATGAAATTTTATACCATATTATTTTTACCTTATAATTTTTAAATACTTTTTTGATTTTAAATAATTTTATAATATGTTATTTATAAAAAATATGAATTGTGTCAATTTTGACACTATTCATTTAATTGTCTTTAAATAAACACCACATTGAAGAAAAATTAAAAAAAATATTTAATACACTCCTAACATTTCATATCCACCTAGAAAATTCATGGGGAACATTAATTAGTTTATATGATATTTATTTTAAAATTACTAAAATAATTTATTTGATATTTAGATCGATAAAATAATTTCTACATCACTATTGTGTCATCATTAATGGTAATTATTAAATCTCAAAAAATTATAAATAAATTAAAATGATGTGTATAATTTCATTATCTTTCAGTATACTATTTGTTTTGTATTTTTATCATGTTTATCACTATATTGAAATTTTTATACTTATAAGATATATGAGAGTGACATGTTGTCACCTTCTTTTGTTTTATTTATAATTATATCACTTTCATGGAAAAAGTCAACTAAATGAATCAATTTCAACCCATGATTGATATTGGTAAGATTTCATTCATCCAGTTGAATTTTTTCATGTGTTATTGTAATTTTATTATCATTATTATATTGTTAGCTTCCCTATTTTACACGATGTACCTCTAACTACGTTAAATAAAAGAATTATCATAGTTTCTATTCATAATATCAAAAAAATAAAACTAACCAACATACATAATTTATACCAATGGATTAAAAATATGGAATCCATTTTTCATAATCAAAACACATAATTGGCAGAAATTAAATTAAAATTAATTCTTATTATCAAAACCAAAAAGCAGGTTTTTAAGTAGTAAAAACTTATCAATAGATTGGCATGTGTTTATGTCCAATTTTACTGTGAAATTACCTTTAATGACCAAAATTTAACTAAATGATAAAAAATAACCCAATCAAACAATAAAAATAATTAAAAGGATAATCTATCTATATAAAAAATTAGATGAAAAGGCATATTTTAATTAAAAATGCTGTATTTTTCACTATTTATAAAAGAATGAATTTTATCAAAAAAATACTAAAAAATAAAGCAACTTAAATTTTGATATCCCAATACTAAATAAAATGTATATTTTTTCAAATAAAATATATAAAAGTATAAAAAAACTGATTTAAAATTATTTCACCGTCAAAAGGCAGCAAAACATCAATTTATTTTTAAAAAATACTCATTTTCTCCAAAAAAGGAAATTGTTATTATATAATGTTCAATAAGGTACATAATATGAATTTAAATTATATATAAAATTAAAATTTTGGTTAATACTATTCATAACTGCTAGTTTATTTCCCATTAAATAATAATATTTTAAAAATATATCATTGTTTAGTGAAACTCAATATTGCGTACTACACAAGCTATTGAGGAAGGTCTCTCTTACATGAAAGACAAGCTAAGTCAGTGTTACTTTTACTGAAATATTGCTTTGGTTCTATGTATAACATAATTCAAACATATTTCATTTGTATATTGAACAAAATATATACTTAGTTTTGTGTGAAATTAATTCTATCAAATGAACATGAAATTGTGTGTAACAGAAGCCAAGAATAGTGTTATGTATAATACAGGATAAAACAGTGATGTATATAGTGAAAGTTAATCTTGGTGTAGTTAAAAACACATGAAATCAATGAAATTAAAATGAATCAATCTCATAAAATTTTTTACTGTTACAAAGGGAATGTCATTATAGATCCTTTGAGTAGGAATCTTCCGAGCAATATGTGAAAGAATCAACAGAAGAGTGGAACTTGATGGCTCTATTTTCACATATGTATATTGGATTTGAAGAATCATGGGCTAAGGATTCCTTATCGAGTGATCCATTTTCATCCTCTCTTATTTATATGATTCTTTAGGGTAAGCATCATTATGAAACGTTTTATAGCATTAGCGACTCTATTTATTGTAGGGACATCAAGCCATACAGGTCATTCAACACCAAGGTAATTTTCTAATATTAGAATCTCTTTTTTATTCTGTTAGAGGTAAGTAAATATTTGATGGGGGTTTCCATAATTCTTAGTGGTTTATGCACCTATGAACTATAGAGATGTTCTATGACTTGTGGAAGCAGTTATGGTGGCCAATTATGAGACTAGGCATTGCAGATTTTTTCTCTCACTGTTACACTTCCCAACAGGTCATGGCTGAAAACTATAAACCATAATTTTTTCTTAATCCAGTTATAGTCCCAAAATGTATTTGGGATGATATCTCTAGGGTCTTTTGGTGTGGTTTCTTCATACCCATAGAAATAACAATGTGACATGCGTTATGATCAACAGGATGACTAAGTCGGCACACATTATACACATTTTTTGTACAACCGTGGTTGACGAGTTGATATATATATATATATATAAAGGAGATTATTCATTTTGATGTAGTTCCATATAATATTGATTTTGACAAAGATACATGTTTCACATATCTCTTTCGGAGATTCCTTGAACAAGAACTGGGATCTCAGGTTTGTCTGAGTATGGAATATCATCTATAGTCAGATGGCATGATAGAAATAGCTATACAAATTATTGATTCTTTTCTCTATGAATATGTCCTTGACTTTGGTGTTGATTAGGATTGTCACTTAGGGTTAGTATATTTCTCTTATAAAATATTTTCCAGTCTCTGAACAGAATGGATCAATTTGAGGCCTTGTATGGTTGGCCTCTCATATCTTTGTTCTATTAGTCAGAGATTGGTGAAAATTCCATGGTTGTAGTAAGCTTCGTTCAAGAGATGATAGAAAAGATTCAATTTATTTTTATGATAATTTTCACGACACATTTAAGGTATAAATATTATGATGATCATCATTGTAGACTATTGAAATTATAAGTTGGTGACATTGTATTCTTGAATTTTTTTGTTCAGTTGGGTTAGCAAAGGCTTGGGAGGCATTGGAAAAATACACCTTGTCATGTGGGACCTTTTCAGGTTGTTGAATAAGTGGGGATGGTGTCTTATTGGTTATAAATTCAACCATATCTTATGTCAATACATAATTTGTTACATGTATCTTTTATAGAAAGTATCTATCATATACATCTCATGTTCTGAGCTGGATTGATCTTGAGGTTGAAAATGATTTATTCATGACTGAATGGATAGTAAGGATACTTGATTCTAAAACCATGGTACTTTGTGGGAGGATGATACCTTTGGTTCAAGTGCTATGGTTTTAGGGTTCTGATAATCATGATATTTGGGAGAGGAAGGCACAAATGGGATAGTAGTGGTCTCATCTATTTCACCTGGATGCTTCTGAATAGGCTTTATAGAGACAAAATGATTCAATGGGGGAAGTTTGTAACATCATGTTACTATTTTTAGGTATTAATAAACCTCTCATTTAAACTATTCTATTTTGGCTTTGTTTATAGGTGTTTATGGTAAAAACTTTGTAAAGTTGGAAAGTTTTTGGGTTGTGCACGGTAGGTGCACAGTATTCCCAAACCATGAAAATCAGAGTAAGGATTTTCACATTTGTCACACGGTTTGGAAAATCATGCAACCCATTTAATATTGGCACAAGCCTAGGGTGCACAGTTTGGTCTAACTATGCATCCCTTCCTGGCTAATCATTTTTATGTTGTTTTTTAATCTGGTTTTTTTAAAAAATTCATAAAAACCTATTTTTAGATCCCAAATGGAGTTGTATGAATCCCAAGCATTTTTTTCTCCATATGAGCTCCCAGTAAAGTATTTTAGCCCCTCTAAACCCTCCCTCAAGTGGATTGAATCATGGTGAATGATTTTTTATCCTCTCCCAATTAGTTTTCCCTTCTCGTTCTCTTTCTCCTGATGTCTCTTCTTTCCTCCCTAGGGTTTCATAGATCTCCTTTTTGACTAGAAGATCCAGTAGCCATTGCTTCTGATCTTAGATATAATTATGATTCCCATATTCCATTTTCATAATTCTTAATTGGAAAATCATGATTATGGTTTGGCATTTTGAGATCTTATGTTTCTAAGGAAGGATGTTTCATTTTGATTGGACAATTTAATTTACCCTAAATGGATTGATATGATTAAATTGATTTCCATAAAATGTGTGGGATTTGATTACTATGAAATTAAATTTTTAAAAAACCAATTCCATTGAATTGGGGGATTTAGTGTTGAAATTAGATTTTGGAATCAAACAGGGGGAAACACCCAATTCCACTAAATTAAATATTTATTGTGAAATTGAAGGGAATTAGTGAAATTCAAGATGTTGAATTTAAATTATGAAATTATTTTTATGTATAACTATGGAATTTGTTTTTCAAAATTTATTGGAAGAAATTAATTTCAAATTTTTCTTATGAAAATTGGTTAAAATTATATTGATAAAACCCCATTGGTTTAATAATGAAAAGGAACTTTTTTTTAAAAAACTCATTTTAAATATTAATGGTAAAATTTTATATTCGAAAAGGAATAATGGGATGAATTTTATTTTAATATGTTTTAAAATAAATTCCACATCATATATTTTATACTACATAACATATAAAACTTATGTAGTTAGTGAGTTATTTGTATAACACTCTATAATTTACAGAATTCCCAAATGTAAATTCATCATGCCACATACATAATAAGATGGTGACAAAGTACTTTTAACCTCTTTCAAATATGGTTGATTATTCACATATAGTTGAGTTACATTGAGTGTAAAGGATACCCCGTAGACTAGAACTATCATACCATTTAGGAGAATAATCATGTTTCTCACTTATTTATATTTCTAATGAATATATTTCATTTTTATAAACAGTTTTTCATGCCTTGTGAATTTATATTAAATATTTTATATTATAAAAATTATTAATCCATTTGTTTAGAAATATTCCATCAATTCTAAGGTGATGTGTTTATTTAAATTATTTCTATCACTCGAAAAGTAAGAATGACTTGTTTAAATATTTTTGTGAAACTACAAATCTGTTTATTTAAATTTGAGTGATATTTTTTTAATTAATTGTATAATCTATTATAAAATCCTCGGTGATACCCAACAAGGCATATAGATCACACCCTATCTATGACTTCAAGTTTTTCTATATTAACTATTTCTATATTTGTGTTTGTGGAAAAACTAGATGGAGGTAGTTCTACTAGATGATATTTGGCCTTAGAGAGTTGATTCTTCTAGTATGTGGACGTTCTTTTAGTTTATTGTACTTTAGTTTATAACTTCATGTTTTTTTACATGTTTGAATTCTAGTACACTTCTCCCTATGGAGTTTATTTTGTATCCATACTGATTAGTTATCTTCTATTCATTGTGTTTGTGGAAAATTCATTCCCACTTTCATTTTTTATGATTCCAGTTACTATTCACCAACCCAAGGGGATTGGGAACACCCTTTGGGATATGTTAGAGGCTGCTTGTTTATCAGGTTTCCATGGTACTCAGGCTGGTTCTAGACATAAACCCATATAATTTTTATTTATTATGGTTATTCATGAAATGTTAAGGTAATACAACCATTTTCCACTATTTTCTAATTAAAATAATTGAGTAAATTCTTTTATGAAAATCGGACATGTTTTCGCACATCGGTCAGAAATATTTTTTCTTCTAAAACCATGTTTGAAAAATATTATTTTAATTTATTTTATTATTTTCCAAATTATTTATTAAAGTAATTTTTTCCCATTTTTTTCATATTTTCTTTAAATCATTCTTCTTGTCATTGACAAAACAAGGGCTATTTGGATTTTACTGCAAAAGTCAAAGAAATCTTTATTTTAACGTGAATGTCATTAACACAATTTGTAGTTTTCATGATCACTCAAATGTTTTCAACGTAATATTATATGTTTCAGATATTAGTTTCCAATATATTTTTTTTTTGAAAATATTTTGTGAAATTTTTGTTTTAAAATTTTATTTTCAAAATGAAACGGATATTTTCTTCAACATGGTTTTAAAATATTTTTTTATGGTATCTCTCTTCATCAATAACAACACCCCTTTACCATAAATATACAATATTGGGGATATGTTACAATTATTATATCTTTATTCTAACTCTAGATAGTTTATAATCATTTTCACTAGGGAATTTTTTTACATTAACTTTATTGATTAATTTTTGTATTCATTAACATTCCCTTGAAATATTAAATTTCTTGTGATCATTGTTCATTTCATTTACCATAAATACCCATATTATTTTTCGGGGATATTTTTATTTATTAAAGAATATCTCATTTATACGTATGTTATTTTACATTGAAAGCGATATGATTGACTATGTAAATATTAATAATACATGTTCTTTCATCCATAAAGATATTTAATAGTAGGTGATTTTGTTCATGAATTAAATTGGTTATTAGATATATGAGGAATTATTTGGACATGAATATATGGGTGGAAGTCAGTTATAAATAATCCCTTTATGCATCGATAGTCTCATGGAGAACGTTAGTAAGCTAGCATAAAATCAGTTGGCCAGAACACATGGTTTTTTACCCAGTAGTTTTAAACTATCTTGTGAAAGGTATTAATAATAGATATATCTTGTTACTAAGACAAGACATCCAATAATGAATAATTTCCTTAATTAATAATTTAATTATTATTATCCATTATATTACCTCTAGAATCTTTTCATTCCCTTCTATTGATTAGTTGACATGTGATTTTAATTATTTACCATTCCATATTGGTTATGAAATATCCATTTTGGATATTCATGTTATTGAATAAATGGAAAGGTTTTAAATTATTTACCGTTCCATATTGATTATTATCCTTGATATTTTAACATTTATATTATCTATGGATTCTCTTCATTATCATTTTATTGATTTCATGGCATGTGTGTTCAGTTACATACCCTTCCATATTGAAAATACTTAATGATTCATGATTTCTTTAACAATAATTTACCCATACTAAGCATTTTATCTAACCCTCATTTGCTTCCTTTCAATGCAATCCATAAAGTTTACTATGATTGATATACAAGGATATTTAAGATGGAATAATGTTATTCTCTAAAAAAATGTGTTGTAATTGTTTTTCAAATATAATATAGGAATCATGTATGTATCTCCTTTACCAAGAATACTAAACTATTTGGTCCTTCAGTATTAAAGTACATATATCTTATTCAAATGTAATAAAGTATACACTGACATTAGGCTACTAGGGTTGGGGTCACTGTAGAAACCTGTTAGTCTATTTGAAAACCATGCAATCACAAAAATAAGATTAACCCTAATATAATAAATCATGATCATAAAAAATCATTTACATATGCATTAAAACAAATATTCTACCCAAAAATATCCATATGATATTTTATATGAAAAAATAACAGAAAAAATTATAATTATTAGGCTTTATTATTAAACATTAGACCATATGAAATCATTTTCTTAAAAATACACCTTTTTACCCTAATAGGTAATAGTAATTACTTTAAATAAATGATTATTATCTTTCCATTTGAAATCATATGATATCCATAAAAACTCACTATCAAGAATTGAAAAGTCATGTAAGTTCTTTGGGACCTCATCTTCACTTAAATCATACATAATCCTTAAAATGTGAATAACCATATGGAAAAATTCAAACACTATACTCTTTAGAACATATTAATTAAATAATGCATTGGAATGTTATTTGGGATCACCCATCGTTTAAGATATATCAGGGTAACCAATATTCATGAGACATGTCATGCTCATAAATATTCATTAATAATTTCCAACGAACATATTAGGAATAGATCATTTTAATCTTTCTCATTTTCATCCTAAAACAATTAAGAAACTCTTTTAATCCTATATGCAAAATGTTTTCAGATATCAAAATGCCATTTCTTTTAAAAACCCATTTTCAATACCAAAATACCCAAAACAAAAGGCGATGATGGTTTTTACTTTATTAAAAAAATAAAATATTACAAATTAATCCAAACATAAAATAATCTTTATAGTGGTGGGAAAACTTATTTTCATCATACACATTAAAATAAAACATTCCTTTTGTATTTTGAAATGAAATTCAAAATATTTCGTAAAAAGATTCATTTTTGAAACCCTTTGAGAAAATTAATAAGTGGACTAATATTTTTTATAATGTATTTATTTCTATATAAAACATCCATAAAATAATTTTTATGAATATGTACATGGAATAAAAATATTTATAAAATAAATCTTCAAAAAATTTAAAATGAAATTTTATGTTATAGGACCCCTTAACATGAGCCTGAATCATTATGTATATTCTTTATCATTCTAAATAAAAACATATTTTAATTTTTTTTACATAATTAAGAAAAAAAGTTATGTCATTAATCTTTTATTTTTTTAATAACATTTTATATTCAATTACTTAATTACTTACGTTTAGATTAGATGTTTTAACGATATTCAGATCTTATTCCTTTAACGAATTTGGTATATTTACTTTTTTCAAAGAGGTAATTATTACATAATCTATAGAATAATATTCATGAAATAATAATACTTTTTATGTATAAAATATAATTTTAAAAAAATTGTGAAATATTTTTATGAAAACTAAACTATGATACAATCACGGAGATGGTAGGTTGTACGTATGTATGAGTAATGTATCCATTCTTAGAAATCATAATTGAAAGAAGGTAAATAATTTTTTTCATTACAAAATTTTAATTATATAATTAATATATAATTATACACTTATATATATCATATGTGTGATGTGGTGATGAAAATAAAATCACATCTCTTCGTGGAGGTGGTAGTCTACATGTACGCATGAATGAAATTATCATTTTCCCGTGAATGTAATGTGAAGCAATTTAATGATATATAATATTTTAATAATGATAAATTGTTTTTGAATATAATATATATATTTATATTTAATTAAATCCATAAAATAATAAATTCATGACAAGTGATGTTGGAAAATGAAATACATCGGTTCTGAAGGCGGTAGTCCTTTACACGTATAAATAAAATTTTTCCCATTTTATAGAAGAATAAATATATGTAGTTTACAATATTATCATAACAATATATAATTATTTGGTAGATATCGATTTATTATTTCATCATGGTTTAAGAAGATTTTAAATTTTTAGAGGAATAAATAAAATGTAAAGGCTTGGTTAAGATCAATACCTCTTCTACAGACACCCTCGTATGGTTTAAACCAAAATATTTCATAGGTAAGTTTTATGTTCACAAACATACCTCTATGAAATGTATAGGGAGGTAAGGAGTTGATTTTTTGGTATATTCCAATAAAAATGGTTGTTTATGTATGAAGAAAAGAGAATAAGAGGTTCTCTTTTATAAAAAGGTGATGGGAACTCATGGAATTTCTAAAATTATTGTATTAATATAAATTAATCTTAACATTAAAATAGAAAAAAACAATAAAATTGGAATATATGATGTGTATAAATAAAAATAATTTCATACTAACAAATTTGGAGAAGATTGTAGTATATTTCTACCCTTATCATTTTGGTTTAACCCTCCATTGACCTATTTGACATGTTCGGTGATATCGAGGTTTCTTACTCTTAAAAGGTTAATATAGTTTATATAAAAGGTAAAATGTCTATATAATGGACCATGGTGGATATTATAAGCTGTATATGAATTTATTTTATAATTATAGTTTTTTTTTTAAATTAAATTTATTTAATTAAATATCATATATTGTAAAATATCATTAACACCCTTTTTAGAAATATATATTTAATATGACTTTGAAAATAGAATAACTAAAAAGTAACTAGAATTTAATACTCTAACAGATGTCTAACACTATATATTTATCTATAAAATTAATTTAACAAATAATTGATTCAAATTATATTACTTTTACTATTTTTAAAATCATTTATTTCATTTACCTTTTAATTAAATAAATATTATGTCAGTGCTGCTTATGAATTTAAGGTAATTATTTCGTCACTAAAATATAGGTATAAATTACAATGATAAATAAAATAATTTATTCAAAATATTAACACTTATAATTGAACATACCTTCTTTTTATTCCTATGCTAAAAATTTAGAGATAAAAAATAAAGATAACGGATTTTTTTATTTTTCTTTACATAAAATATAATAAAGGTTAAAATCATGGAAAAGAACATAAAAACATATATTTAATTTTTTAATGGTTATATATGATATAAAATCATTAAATAAAATTTATGAATCAGTTAGGGTTACTTTTTTGTTCTTATCACATTATTTTTACACTTAATTAACTCATTTTACAATTATATTGGTAACAATATTTACAATGATTAATATAATTAATTAAAAAAATAATAAAAGAGACATATTTTCAAAATTAGGATGTTGGGATTCCAAATATGAATACCATTTTTCAAGAATCAAAACCCTTAACTTGAATATTTTAATTTAAAATTAAACCCACAAAAAAGCAATGAAAAATAGTTTCTCGAAAAAAATAATTTTAAGTAAACAAAATTATTTTATACTAAATTCATTTATAAAATTGATTATAGTAAAATTTATTTCATTGTTAATAATATAATATAACTATTTTTTTAAAATAATTTAAAATAAAAAAATATGTTTTAACCTTATTGAAACAAAAATATAGTTTTCAATAAAAATCGGTATTCTTACATATTAACTAGAAAATCAATATTTTCAAAGAAAAAACCAAAAATTTAATATAAAATATTTTTACCTAATTATTTCAAAAATTATATGTTTTTTCTGAAATATAAATTTTAAAAGTTTTATAAATTTAATATATCATTGAGCAAGAGAAATAATTTTTGAAGAAAATGTATTTTTGAAGCATAAAATGACTTTCTTAAAAATTGAGGGATTATCTTATCAGCATTTATCAATAAATTTGTAAATTATTAGGAAGTTTATATATATGTCATAAATTTTTTTATCATGTTTATATCATTCAATTTAAATAATTGGTTATAATGGTCATATTTATATAATAATATTTGATGGTTCCTTTAGGATTTGTTTTTCGTGTTGTATGTGCTCTCAAAAATATATTTTTATTCAATATATTGGGGTGTCATGATTAAAAATACATCTATAACACTTTAGTGGTATCATAGAAAATTTTTTACTATTTGGTTACATTTTTTAATTAATGGAGAATTCAAGAAAATGAGTTTTTCAAGTATAGTAATGTAGCCTTTTCAAAACTGGAATAACGTTTCTTGGTTATTCTTGGCCACAACATAATCTTATGGAAATGAGTTTAGTGATTAGAAGATTTAAAACAACACACCATAAGACATGAGAATTTTTCATTTGTAACCTTATAGGTATATTTTTTAAAACATAAAGTTGTGGAATAATTATCTATGTTGTGGTTGGAAAATCTGTGAACCAAGGTCATAGTTACTATGATGAAAAACCACAACATGCTAGATTTCAAAAATAAAATTTCGAAAACAGCTTGGCTCGGGTGAAAACACCCATTTTTCATCTACAATGTGATCCCATCATAATGTAATGGCATAATTTTTTTAATTATGTTATAAACCTCCACAAATGGCATCATATACTAGTTGTTTCCTATAATGGCTTGGATAATGAAAATAGTTTATTGAGAATTATTGTAACTAAAATGGAATCCACAAAAAATGGATTTTATATTGACTTTGGTGCTTCCTATGGAAATGGGTTTCACTATAAGGAATACAATTCCATGGTTCAATATATATAGTTAATAATTTTAAACAAAAATTTATTATTTTTTAAAATTATAAAAATATTTCACTTGTGTAGGCCCTCCAGTTCTTTTACAAAACACCAAAAAATTGCATGACTTGATCTAGTAATATAGTGTATTTAAATTTAGGAAATTAAAAAATTGTCAAAAAATTAAAAATATGGTAAAATATTATTTTTTTTATTAATTTATGAATTTTCGATTAATGTAAATATGAAATTCTCATATAAACTCATTATTTATAAATTATTTAAACAATTATAATTATTTTTTTGGATTGTATGACTATTGGTAAAAATAAAATTAAATGTAATATGTTTACTTTATGTGAATTATTTATATAAAATATTAAATGTTTATTATTCGATAAAATATGATGTCATAAAAATAACTCATAATTTTTAATAAGAACGAATTAATATTAAATCCCTATAAATGTTATTATTAAATGTTCACATAGTATTAAATTGGATACCTCAAGTTTATCCATGAGGGATTATGAATTGTTTATATATTTTGTTATAAAAAAATTCCTTTAAATCTAGTCTCATATTAATATTTATGAATTGTTTAATTCATTAGTTTTATTCTCAACATTGTTCATAATTATAATTTTTATATTATGTATTGAAATGTATGCTTTAGTTTATAGTTGTTTAAACTGTATCATCAAATTATCATACATGTATTTAAGGAGTTACATGATGGTTATAATAATTGATTTAGTTTTCTTGACGTCCCAAACCCGGATTCCACTAAATAGGTTCCCTGATCCTGGAGGGCCACATGGCCTCAGGTACATCTCCATGAATTGCAGAGGCTACGGACTAGAATCAGGGGCTTATAGTGTGTATGTGGGTAGACTATTTCCCATTATTAGAGTACATAACAATAGATAATTATAAATAGAGGTAAATAGAGGAATCATTATAAATAAATAGAATTCCCAATGGAAGGAGTAAATAAAAAGAAATTAAACAACTAGAATAAAATACAATAGATGATGATGATATATGTCATGTCACTAGAAAGTTGGAAAATATGGATAGAAAGTACTAAGTATACATGAAATAATAATTTCAGTAAAGGAAATACGTAAACTATCCCATGCATCTGGATCTACGGTATGGTAATGTGCTACCATCTCCATCCGAGCACTGTAATTAATCATGTGTCTGAAGCATTACACTTCCCTCTTTCAACACTTGCATACGTTTAATCTACTATTCTTATGAAATAACACCTAGAGAGGGTGTGAGATAACTCTTATTGGGCCCCAACCAACAATGTCTACAACATTTGTCCCATGTAATGGAAATTTTATAGTGTGAAAACATGTATATATAAAGTAAAGAAGTACAATGTAACAAAATTCAAAGTACCTTATTCATCCCTTATCTAGTGTATGACCATGTATATAATTCAATAATTATGTAATTACAAATTTATATTAAGGTTATTTGAGGCATAGCCAAATATGACCTCAGATCAAAATAGTATAAATAGTGAAGGTTCCAAAATGTTACAAGGCAACCATAGTTGGTAATTAATATGTTGTGGTTCCATTGTATTCAGTAAGGAAATATAGACCTTAGGGGATACAAACTCAACAGTAACTAATTATAGATAATGGTTAAGAGTGTAATCCATGGAGGATCATCCAAGGTATTCCCTAAATAATTTTCTAACTGAGTCAAAGGAATTCATCAATGTAAAAAAGGTAGGTAAGAAGTGGTTAGGGACATGTATATAACCATGGCACCTCAAGTCACGATGGATCCAAGGAGTGTATATAAGGCATCCTTTAATAATAATGAATAGATCTTATGATGTCATACTAGGCATCCAATGGTAGTAAAGGATTGGGTGCCTCGGTAGGTCTCACCCAATGAAACCGACATCCTTAAATCGGAATGATTTCCTTGATTACCCAAGGAATTCCCTTAATAATCAATTATCTAGAATGATTAAATTCTTTCTATAAGGATTTAAAGCTCCATGTGCATGAAAAGTCACCTTACATTTTATTTATCGTAATTAATTTGGTCATATGATAACAATGCCCTTAACAAATTCACTTCGTTCAAGAATTTCCATTCAATATTTTGAAAAGGAAAAATAGCATCTATCTTTTAAATTAAAACCATATAAATCATGATCAATTAATAAGGTTTACTCTATTTCCTTCCTTAAACATGGAAAAGTGTTCCATGGATGTGAAAAAAAATTTAATTTACATTTAAATAATCCAATTCATATACTTAAGTATGATTTCCATGATATCATTCAAATCAATCAGTTACATTTAATCACTAACTTTATGTGGGTCAAGTGGAAGTGACAGGGTACAAGATAATCCTAATTTCATTATTGAATTGTAAATTAATATAAGTATTCTTACCACTTGTGTGGTTATGCTAGAGCACACCCGAACGATGGATAAAATGCTTAAAAACACTAAGAACCCAATTATTGAATATCACATTATATTGGGTTGTGGGATTTATAGATACAACCACCAATAACCAATCACATTAATGGAAAGTGCATAACCAAATGGTTCCAATAACTATAAGAAAGGAATATAAATTCAATAAACTACACCCAATGAAATAGTAGGGTCCCACCCGACAATTCCAAAATCAATGAACTTGAAGGATGAGTTGTAGACCACCAAACTTAAGCTTGTATGACTCTCCTTTTCTAGTATTAGCTTCTAATTTTTCTTAGAATTTAGTAGTTCTGAGAAAATTTTAAAAACATATTACGCATCAGTAACTAGGTCGAGAGAAATAGATATGGGGAACAACTCAAAATGGACTTGAGTACTTACTGTTGTGTATCCAACATGATGAACGGAAGATCTAACAGATCTCAGATGAAGGAGATCCCATGATCCCTAAGTCAGGCCTTAAAAAATCTCCTAAATCATAAAAAAAAATGAGTTCTTCCCACTATAAAATCATATATGAGGAAGGAGGGGTTAAAATTTTATCATTGAGTGGTAAAAGTAAAATCACCCAAAATTTAGAATGTGCATGGTTTGGCCTCAGGTTTTTTCAAACTGTGCACCAACCATGCACAAGAACATGTAGGAAGGGGCATACTACACAGTTAGGATGCATGGTTTAAGAAACTCTGCACCAAACGTTCAAGATGTCTTTCCTTGAAAATTTATACCATCTGTACGGTCATATATAACCATGCAGCCTTACCACACGGTTTCCTAAAACCGTTTGATGGCCCCACTTCCCAGGAAAAAATTGAGTTTCGGTCTCTAAATATTCCCCAGACAGCTGTGAAACCTTTTCTAACTCATTAGGCATATATATTTGGTCCAAACTAATTAATTAGACCCTATTTTAAAGAATCCATACATAAGTGAAAAAATAGGTTCTTATAATCTTCCCCCTTAAATTAATTCTTCCCTGAGTTCACCTTCCAACAGTGGTGAAACACTGCCTACGAAAAAATATTCCACTAAGCTCATGCATCAGCCTCCATCTCACATTCATGTCCTATACGTGGTCATTGTAACACCCCAAGATTTCATAGTACTTTATCTCATTAATGTAATTCAATAGCTTTCGCTACACACAACACTGAGTTCAAGCGCATCGAGACCTATCAAAATAGTCGTTTAAATAGAAATTATGAAAATTATTAACCATGTTTTTAATTTTATATATATCATATATAATTTTAACATTCAAATTTTGTGTTTCTTAGACATAATATAAGGAAAAATTCAATTTTTCAGATAAAATAAATATTTTTCAAAAATAGAGTTTTCCTACCTTTTAATGGATACCCCTTTTTAAATCCAATATATAAATCTTTTATATATTAAAATTAAAAGATATTTAATTCTTCTTTACAATGGGGATATAAAAATTTATTTTGGATAAATTTTGGGTACTTTTCTGATAACTTTCATATTTTTTTGAATTGTGAAAAATACTAAATTTTAATTAAAAACATTTTTTTAATCGAAATAATTTATAGTGTTAAATTATGAATTTGAGTAGTGTTCTAGTATAATTAGATTATATTTTTATCATTTAATATGATTTAGTTCATTGTATGTATTTTCACATTTAATTTTGGCATAAACACATGCCAATATTTTGATATTTTTTACTTCTTAAAAACTCGCTTTCTAGTTTTGACAATGGGAATTAATTTTAAATTAATTAATGAAAATCTTATGATTTATAATAGGTAAAGTAGACATCATTTTGGAATTTATAATATCAAAATTATCATTGGATGAATATTTGGTATTTTTCTCAAAACATTAAAATTTTCATGAACAGTGAAAAGCACTACGTTATTGTTTAAAACCAACTTTTTATTTAAATAATTTATATTTTTTATTTTAATTTATTTTTAAGTAAAAATAGATACATAATACTATTATTAGCCCAATATAATTCATTTAATTCATTATATAATAATATTAGATATATAACATTTTATAGAACTATTTAATGTCTTTTACCCACCATCTAGGCACATTTGAAAATTTGCATAAAACATATTTTTACCACTTAAATGAATTGAATTTCAAAAATTAGAGAGAAATTGTTGACATCAGAAAATAAAATTTGGTTCAATGGTATGAAAATAATTTTTTGTGAATAGTAACTTTTGAATATATTTACCATGGTTCAAAGTAAATAGGGTAATTAAAGGTAAAAATAATATTAAAATTACCCTAACACATGTCCTCATTCTATTTAACAAGTTTTTGTTGACTAAAATCATCCTTAGGACGAAAATATGATCCTTTTTATCAACAAGGATTGTATTACTAAATTTATTATATTTTATTTAAAGAAGAGTTAAAAGTGTTAAATTAAAATTTTAATAACTAAACCATTTTTAATATAGAGTTATACATAATATAAATTAGACTATAAATATTCATTAGAAATATAAATATATTTCCTACATTATAGTATTTTATTTTTAATTTTTAGACAATAAATAATTAAATTTATTTTTGACACAATGATGATTCAACAATTCCATTATAAATGTAGGAATAAAATAATTGATATTATAAATAAATGAAAATTGAAACTTTTGATGCCATCAATGAGTTTTCTATGTGAATATAAAATATTAGGATTAATTAAATGTATTTTTTTGAATAAATCATATTTTTATGACTTTCACAAAAGCCAAATACTAAATAGTGCCAAAATTGACATAAATGTGTTTTTAAAACAAATACAATTTTATTAAATGATATAACATTCCAAAAAATATAAGTTTCTTCCAAAGGACATAAATAATGTTTTATATTTAATTAATGATGTACTTGAGGTTCTCTTGATAGTTTAGAGTAATTTTATTAAACATATAGTGTAAGAATACAAGAAGACATGGTTAAAGCTAAACTATTTAACTAAGAGTTAAATATAAAAGATAAGGTTAATATGGTGAACTAATATTGTCTAAAACCTATTGGTTGATATTTTTTCATCTAATACCCACATTTTACTCAAACTAAATCTATTTGGAGATATTATAAAATGAAAATGAATTTATAATAAAATAATATTTCAAGCATTTCCTAAAGTGCCCCTCACCTCTCTTATAAAAAGGTACCTTACCTTCTCTTAAATTCACTGCTCCAAAACCATTGGGCTCAGCCAAACCCAGATAAAATCTCTTCTTAACTATTCTCACTTAAACCTATAGGCCATAATTTGATCATAAAGCTAACCTATGGAGCCCTTTTGTCCAAATCAAAAGGAAGAACCCGAAGAAGAGGTAATTACTTCATCACTTCTTTCAGAGTTCTTTTCTTCTTCCAATTCCTCTTAAATGGTGGTTTCCATACCAAAATAATAACTCTAGTGACTTATACATAATTATATGATATTATAAATATCTTACAACAATATTCATTATTCTATCTATCTGGTGAATGAAAAAAGTCATCATACGTGTGTACGTACGGCTTACCATCTTTATATCATAGTGTAGTTTGTTATTCAATGCATCATTACTTGGATGGATATAATAATGAGTATAATTGATTTAAATAATAAATATAAAATGTTAATGATTCTAAATATATAATATATCATCCAATTACATACGATTTCATCATCAATAGAATGATATTTTTGCTCGAGCGTACGTACGGCTTACCATCTCCACGATGAGATTAGATACATTTCCACATTCACCATTCAACAATGATTATAGAAATATATTATTATTAATAAGTATGTAATATATGACATAATTATGATACTAGAAATATATTTGTGTGTGTGTGTGTTTACATATATCTCATTCACATACATATGTTCAATACGATATTAAAACGGAAACAACATTTATGCGTACGTACGACCTACTATCTCTGTAAACGGGGTCTTCCATTTCATATATCTTTATTTTATACATATCTATATTCTGAATATATATTATAAATAAATAATTTTATATATTCTATATTAAATTAAATCATTATATAAGTGATACGATCAAGAATAAAAAGTTAAGACATGTACGATAATGAAAGCGATTATTACCTGAAATGATCTTTTAACATAGAAATTATTATTAAATGGTTAGTATAACGTCATAAATGAATCAATTATGATACCAGAAATATTAATATGGTTTGGGTATAATTTAATAACATTCTATGGTCATTATATAGTAGGTTAAATGTACCCTCGACAAAAAGAATGTACAAGGTAAGGGTTATTTCCTCAATCTCATTATTATCTGGGATTGTTTATCTAAAGTATCTACTGGGATATATTTATCATCTATGTACCTATTTCATTAAGATGTTTTAAAAATGAATCTTTAAAGTTTATATGGAGGAGACTCCTTAACTAGATCATCATTTTAATTGTTTTTAAATATTTACTTTTCTATATATTTTTAATTAAAGTCCATGTTTTCAAAATGATTTTACAGATTTATTTACATAGACATGATTGTCTTAAAATGATAATTATTTTAAAATGTTTCAAAGTGTTATGGGACACAATGATCCAAAAATTTCTTTTAAATTTCTTCCTTTATATATTGTGTGACTTTTAAATGATTACATGAAAAAAGGATATTTCTCTCAAACAGTTTTTCTAATCATTTTCAAATATGTCAACATCATTTTCTGGATATTATTCATGATTGAGGTTTATTTATTATAATACAATTTTATATATTGTATTGAGTGAGTTATTGTTTTTTTGACTATGGATGTTCTGTTTTTATAAAATTCACGGATTAAAGTTAACGTATTGACATTTCGTATGCTAGTTTTAATATTAATGTTTATTTTATGTTTCACCCTTTTTGTTTGAGAAATGCACTAGACATAGCAAGTTATGGGATAGGCCCACTATATCCCCTCGATGCATTGGTAGATCTCATGAGAAAAATTAGTGTCTTGTAATAGGGCTTTGACAAAATTTATATTTTTAGTCTTGGCACGAGGAATTAACTATGTGGTTATGATATTCAGCATTATATATTCCCTTGTTATGAAATTAGTTATTACATGTGATTATTCGACTACTATAATATCCATGTTCATGTTTATATGGTAATGTTTGACATATATCTATCATATTTAGTTCATGTTTTAGGTCTAAAAGGCTACTATTTTTATTATATATCTTTCTGTAAATTTTTATAGCTTCAACTGAATTTTTTAACCTTACTAGGCATCTGAGCTCACCCCTTTATAATGTTTTATTTTCCCAAGATTCCATGAAATGTATTATTATTTATATGCAGTGTTATGCTAGGGTAATAAGGTTACTCTCAAAGGATTATTTATGTTTTGTTCAATGTTAGAATGTGTAATGTAACATTCATGTATGAAACCTATTTTCCAAGGCTACTAAACTGATCGGTCCTTTGAGACATGGTTTCTTGTAATCATACCAATGTATTAAAATAATGCACCAGCTCTATGATTCTAGGGTTTTGGCGTTATGGTTATTATCGGAGAAGTTTAGGAAAAACCTTGGAAATAGATTTAGAAAACTCTGATTAAGAAATATTACCCTAAGATAGACTTTGAGGATTGGTATAGAAGAACATCAAAAAATATTGGTAATGTTGATATTATGTGGGTTTTCCAAGAAATAAATCTCTTTCTTGATACTAGAAGTGGATGTGGTTCTGGAACTAATGGTCATAGAAGTGAAAAATCCAACAAGGAGTTTCGGGCTTGACCTGCTATAATGACCTGAACTTTTTAATAATATTTATTTCCTAAATTTGTGTGTTATTTCATTTTATACTCCAAAAAACAATATCATTTAATTAATGAAGCGATTCCTTTGTGTTTTGACTGTTATATGATCCTCAGTCAATATGACCGTTGGAAACTAAACTCTTATTGTTGCGATTATTGCTTATAAATACAAGTGACCATGGTTAATTAATATAGAGATAAGAGTCGATGGCATCATCCAGTAGACTTAGGCCATATGAATACCATCTGTTTGAGCTTGGGAAGAAGGTAGCATCATTGGGCATTGCTCTGGACCAAGCCCAATCTGAACTTCAACATGTGAAGCTTGATCGGAATCTCCCAAGGGAGAAGTTCAAACTGATAGAAATCACCACTCAGGAAATGTTGTTCGAGCCACCCTAGGACTCTATCACCATAGCACACCTTACACATAGGTCCTATGTAGGTGTTATAAGGGGATATGTAATGAAGCATTAGTTCATTTCTGTAATCCTTTGGTAAAAATAAAATTTTTACTTCTAATTAGGGTAAAATTTGTGAATTTAACATGTCAAGATAAATATAGGATGAATTTATAGAAGTTCCTTTTTATTGATGAGATTTGGAAAAAAGTTTATTTTAAATATTTTTTGTATTCATTAAATAATTAATAATGTGAATTTACTTTCAAAAAATGGTCTTCTACAATTTTGTTCTGTATAAAAATTAAAGTCTAATAAGATCAACTTAATTTTTAGTGAATAGTAATGTATGAATAGTAGCATACCCGTATTAATAGTAATGAATAGTAATGAGTATTAAATTGACCAAAAAAATAGAAACTTCACCCATGAGTGTATAAATAAATTTTAGACATCTTAAAAGTAAAAAAATTATCATAGTATAAGTTTTGGTATTTTTTGTGTGTCATAGATATTTTATTTAAAATTTTATAATTAATTTAATAATTTCAAATGGTAATATATTTTCATAAAATTTAATCATAAATTGTTAATTTATTGTCTTATGGTTATACAATAATTTTATGGGACCTTGATTACTTTTTTAAGGTGTTACTAAATGAGTTATAACATTAATGTTTTATTTTAGGAATGAATAATAATTTTATTTAAAAATTAAATTAAAAATATTTTGAAAAATATTTTCAAAAAATGGAGTTCATTTTCAAATTCATAGCATCGATATTATGTTAGAGTTAATTTTTGGTATTTTTCTTAAACAGTTGATTTCTCGGTGAATAGTAAAAATACAGTTTTGAGTTTCAGGTGTTTAATGAAATCATTGATTATGAAATCATGATGTAAATAATCTGGTATACTTTTGAATTTTAATATATGTCATGAGGTATCCCATGTGGCTAATACCAGGGTAAAATACCATGGTCAAGATGATGGTTTTGCAAATACCCCTAATGAGGTGTCCCTTGGAATTAATAATTTATTCCTTCACTTTCCTATAAATACCCAACCATTACCTCATCATTTTCATTCCAAAATCCTTATCCACGAAGATCTGGTCTTTATACATCCAAATTATTCCTCCCAAGGTTCCCTCAAGCCTCCCAAGGTCCCGACCATCATGATTTTGAATTTACTCTTTAAGGTAAGGGAAACTTTCACCCTCCTTTTTTAAGTGAGGACTTCCTTTATGTTATGTGTTATTTTTCAATTTAATTATGTGGGGGATTGTTGTTATATATATATTATACGGTAAAATTCATTTCCAATTTATGAGAGACCATTTATGTGCTCATCAATTGATTTTATGAATTTTTTAGTGACGTCGTTAGGTAGCCAGATTTTTTGTAAAAGAAATCACATCTTCTCTTTCCTTTCAAGTTTCCAATTCATGTTGTATGACATTAAAATATTCATAACATGTTCTTATCTCAATGTTATTCTGACTTTATACTGTATTTTGAGTTATTTATGAGTGGGTTACCCTTGTACCTTCTCTTTTTAATGTTTTCTAAAATTGTTTTATGTAGCCGTTATGCTGCAGAATTTTCATTTCGAAATCCTCTCTTTCTTTCAAGAAATTATCTTGTTTTATTTATGTGAATACCCAGACCTATTTATTTTATATGGGTGTTCATAAATCAAAAATTAATATATTTTATTCTAGAATTGACATACATATAACCCTCACTCCCTTTCCATGGGTTATAAATGACATAATGATCTTATTTTTTTGAACTTTTATAATGTCACAATTTTTAAATGAAACCCATTTCTTTTGTTCTATATAGTTTATTTAAGAAACGTTTGATTATTATCTATGTGGCTCACATGATAGTAAAGTTATATTAATGGTGTGCCCTGATATCGGTCTAGTGCATTGGGTAATGAATTTAATCTCTATAGATTATAAGTTTCACGATACCTTGGTGAATAACCTTGGTAATTTTTATGACACCTTGGCGATGAACCTTGGTGATATGTTCATGAATGTCTATTTTAAATGTTGTATCAACATATTCATGTTATTTATCAATTTATTTTCATTATTAAGTCCATCTACTTACATTTCTCATGTATTTATGTTCCTTATCAAGTTCTTATTGATTTCACAAGTAAACAGATTCCCTTATTTTCCTTACTAGGCCCTATCCTCAGCCTTTCCTTTGATATATGTCTCCAGGTTATGATATGTAGTAATTGTACATAGGATAAACCTGTGATGAAGCCTTAAAATTGTTTTAGAAGGATGTTTTATGTTTTTTCATTTATTATGTTCATAATATCCAAGATACTAGACTTTAAAGATCCTCTGTATGTAAATTGTAATGAAAAGTTATGTAATAAAAAGACGGGATGCCATAGTTGGTATCAGAGGATAGTTTTCTTAAATATGGAAATTAGTCTATGAATACATTAGGAAAAATCCTATATAAAATTTTAAATATAGGAAAACCTCAGGGTATTTTGGTGAGTATTGAGTAAGTGGTTTATCAAGAAAATACATCCACGTCTCGATATGAGTAGGTAGAGTCGGCTCCGACACAAAGGTACCTAGGAGTGAAAACTCCGAAAAGGAGTTTCGGGCATGACCCAGGGTATCCTAGTACACGATAATGGCTTTTCTGCACTCTTGGTTACTACACTCTCGGGGGATATGTTTTTTTAATCATAATATTTTTATGAATAATTATAAAGGATTTATTGAGAAATTTAATTGTTTAAATAAGTTTTAAGACATAAAATCTTTTACAGTTAGAATATTTGTAAATGAAATAAGTTTCGCAATAATATTTTATTCTTTTAGAAAATGGTGATAAATAGGGGGAACCGTGAAAACGGTGACTGCAATGGACCATTTCTGACGGCCCTCTGATGGAAGCCGGGATGGAATCTTTCATGCGAATGATAAACCAACTGACTCAAGTTATGGGAAATAACTTGAATAAAGATGAGAGACAGATCTCACCACAAAGGGAAAACTATCTATTGAATACTTTATGTGTCAATGACCACCAAACATCAGTGGATCTATCAACCCATTGATTACTGAATAGTGGATCATGTCTATTGAAAAGATCTTTTCTGTGCTCCAATGTTTGGAACAATAGAAGGTTACCCTGGCTGTCTATCACTTAGAGGGAGAATCTGATCATTGGTGGGAACTGATTAAAAACACAAGGCCAAGAGTGTAAGTTGAATCTATGGAGTGGGAAGAGTTCACAGGGATATTCTTCAACAATTATTTCCCTTGATTGATGAGAACAAGAATGTAGAAGGAGTTTCTCGATATGAAGCAGAAAGAGAATGGATATATGGGAAGCTATGAGATGAACTTCACAGGGATTTCATGTTACACCACTACCTTTTTCATGGATCCAAATGGTATGGTTGATAGATTCTTTGGTGGACTAAGACCTCATCTGTGGAAGAATCTAGCTAGCTGAGACTATGATAGTTATGAGGTTATCATTCGGAGTGTGATGAAATTAGAGATGGAGTTTTTTGAGACACAGTGTTCTCATAAATAAAACGGCAAGAAGAGATCGATGGAGCCCAGCTTATGGAGGAACTTTGATCAGTGAATAGGAGGCAAGAAAGTGCGACAATCCACATGTAATAAATGTTTGAAGAATCATTTGGGGAACTACCTACTTGGGAGAGGAAATTGATAAAAGTGTGGAAGAGATGGCCATATTGCTAGGAATTATCATAGTGAGGTGAAACCTCAACTTAGAAACCCTAATGATAAGGGGAAGATGGTGAATTCCCTACCTGATTTCCATTTCTTTATGTTTAGACAACTTGGGAACTTTTCCAGTCACTGTCCAAATCTGAGGGCAGTGGAGGTGAACCCCCATCAACCTCAGCAAAGTCCAAGGGAGAATGGTCGTGCTTTTTCTATCATGACTGATGAAGTTGAAGCTCCAAATGATGTGGTAGCATGTACTCTTATTGTTATCTCAAAACTAGCAAGTACTTTGTTTGATTCTGGTTCTATGCATTCCTTTATTTCCTCCAAGTTTGTAAAGAATTTAAAATCAACCCATGACTTTCTAAAAGTAGAGTTATCATTCAAGACTCCCAGTGGGATTATCCAAGCATCTTCAGTGTTTAGATACTCTATTATTTACTTTGGTGAGCACAATCTTATCGCAAATCTAGTATCCATACCTATGCTGGAATTCGACATTATACTAGGGATGGAATAGCTATCACAGTATAATTCTAAGATAAAATGAAAAAGTAATAAAATATCAGTAGTATTGAATGAAAAACCAATAGTTATCTTCTAAGGAGATATATCTCAACCTGATCTTTGTCTAGAATAACACCATATATCCTTATTTATGGAGTTGATCAGTGAAGAAAAAGAATGATATGGGTGTTTAAGGATAGATAATGTACCCATCATCATAGAATACATTGATGTATTTCTTGAGTAGTTACCCAGACCTCTCCAAGAAAGAGAGGTAGAGTTCTTCATTGAACTCGTACCTGGATCTCATCCAATATCAAAGACCCTATGTGGGATGGAAAATGTAGAGCTGGAGGAATTAAAGAAACAACTCCAAGTTCTTTTGGAGAAGGGGTTTATCTGACCAAGTCTGTCTCCTTGGGGAGTACATGTTCTCTTTATAAAGAAGAAGGATGGATCGATGCAGTTATGCATTGATTATAGAGAACTGAACGAGATCACAGTAAAGAAAAAATATCAACTTCTAAGAATTGATGACTTATTTGAACAACTTCACGGGGCTTAATTTTTTCTCTAAGATTGATCTTCAATCTGGTTATCATCAATTGAAGGGTGAAAAAAGAATATATTCCAAAAACTACCTTCCAATCAAGATGTGGGCATTATGAGCTTGTTGTTATGCCTTTTTGGACTGACTAATTTTCCTTCTATTTTTATGGATTTGATAAATATAGTCTTTAAGGGATATCGTGATAACTTCTTCGTAGTTTTTATTGATGATATTCTGATATATTCCAAAAAAAATTAGGAGAATGAGGATCATCTATGGGTTATTTTGAAAACACTACGGAAGGAGAGGGTTTTGGGATGTTTAGTGAATGTGAAATCTGGTTACAGAAAAGTTTCTTTCTTGGGGAACATTGTTAGCAATGAAGGAATCACAGTTGGCCATACAAATACAAAAGTTGTAGAAGAGTGTCCTCATCCTAAAACAATAATTATTATTTATAGTTTCCTTTTGCTAGTGGAATATAAAAAGTGGTTTTTGAGGAACATTTCACAAATTTTTAATCCATTAACCAAGATAAATTGAAAAGGGGTCAAGTTCATCTGGACAAAAGAGTGTGAGGAATGTTTCCAAGAGATGAAGAATAGCTTGGTTACTGCACCCATGTTAACTCTGCCCTCAAGTGGATAGGGATTCATTTTTTTTAGTGATGCATATCTGAAAGGTCTTGGGTGTGTCCTCATGAAAAATTACAAATTCATTGCTTATGCATCTCGACAGTTAAAGACTCATGAGCATAACTATCCTACGCATGATTTGGAGTTGGATGTGGTTGTTTTTGGTCTGAAGATATGGATGCACAACTTTATGGGGTGAAATGTGATATATACACAAACCATCAAAGTATGAAGTATATTTTCACACAAAAGGAATTGAATATGAGACAATGGAAGAGTTTGGAACTTCTCATGGACTATGATTGCTCAATTCATTATCATCTCGAATGAGAAAACAAAGCCACTGATGCATTAAGAAGGAAATACCTAGTTCGTCTTTCTATGATGAGGATTCAAAGAGGTCCTTTGATCAATGACCTAGTAAAACTAGACATGGGAATTATAAGGTAAGGGAAATCATCAACCCTAACCGAAATGGTTTCTCTACCGTCATTACTAGAGAAGATCAAGAAATCTTAGAAATAAGATCCTTTTTTACAAAAGATGTTTGAGGCTGTAAAGGATGGGAAGTCTCAAGAGTTCAATATTGATCAATAAGTTGTACTAAAATTTTGTACAAGATTGTGTGTTCCATCTATTCCAAAAAATAATGATGGAGCTAATATTTTAAGCTCATAGCTCTACTTTATCTATACGTCCTAGGAGCACAAAAATTTATAGGGGCCTTCATGATCATTATTGGTGGGATAATATGAAAATGGATATTTTTTACAACACCCTAAGGAGCCTGGTATGTCAGAAAGTGAATGCAGAGAAATAACTTCCTAAAGAGGTATAACAACCACTACCCATACCAGCATGGAAGTGGGACAATATCTTTATGGACTTCGTCACTGGTCTCCCAAGAACTTCCAAAGGAAACAATGCGATATGGGTTATTTTGGACCGTCTCACCAAGACATCCCATTTTATCTCCATTCAGGAAGATTAATCTCTTGAACAACTTTCCAGGATTTACATGAAGGAAGTGGTAAGGCTGCATAGAGTTCCACATTCTATCGTATCTGATCATGATCCAAGGATCACATCATAATTAGGGAGAAGTATTCCATAAGCTTTGAGCAGTAAATTGAATTTCAGTACGGCCTATCACCCCCAAACTGATGGCCAATCTGAAAGGAATTTTCAAACACTCAAGGAAATTCTGAGAACATGCTCAATGGAATTTAAAGGTGGATGGGATCAACATCTCCCTTTAGATGAGTTCTCTTACAATAACTGCTTCCAATTGAGCATTCAAATGGCACCCTATGAAGCTCATATGGGAAGCGATACAGAACTCCAAATTTTTTGGATGAAGTTGGTGATAGAAAGCTTCTTGGGATTGATCTTGTGCAAGAGATGACAGAAAAAGTCCACTCCATCCAGCAACACATTAAGTGTGCTCAGAGTCGGCAAAAGAGCTATGCTAACAACAGTAGAAGGGACTTGGATTTTGATGTTGGTGACAAAGTATTTCTTTGAATTTCACCTTGAATGAGATTCATGAGGTTTGAGAAGAACGGAAGGATCAGACCTAGGTACATTATCCCCTATGAAATCCTTAATCGCGTAGGAGAAGTGGCCTATCTGCTTGAACTTACTCCAAATCTAGCACAAGTTCATGATGTTTTCCACATATCCCTCTTAAGGAAGTACATACTTGACCCTACACAAGTACTAAATCTAGAGGTCGTGTATTTAGAACATGACCTCTCTTATGAGGAGCAACCGGTGGAGATCTTTGATAATAGAGACAAGGTTATATGCAACAAGAATAATCTCCTTGTTAAGGTGTTGTGGAGGAACCACAAATGTGAAGAAGCCATGTGGGAACTAGAGGGGTCCATAAGGCAGAGGTACCCACATAGTTTCTCATCTTAGCTTACGAGTTAAAATTTTGGGGAAAAAATTTTTTAATGGGGGAAGAATGTAATGACGCTAACTTTTTAATAACATTTATTTCAAAAAAATTTGTGTTATTTCATATTATACTCAAAAAAACTATATCCTTTAATTAGTGAAGTGGTACCTTTGGGTTTCTACTATTATATAATCGTTGGTCAATATGACCATTTGAAACTGAACTCTTAATGTTGTGATTATTGCTTATAAATACCAATGATCTTTGTTAATTAATATAGAAAGAAGAGTCGATGGCATCATCCAGTAGACTCAGGCCATATGAAGCCCATCAGTCCGAGCTTGGGAATGAGGTAGCATCACTGGGCTTTTCTCTAGACCAAGCCCAAGCCAAACTTCAACTTTTGATGCTTGAACAAGCTCGCCTAAGCGAGAAGTTCAAGCTAATAGAAATCACTACTCATGCAGTGTTGTCAGAGCCACCCCAAGATTCTATCACCATAGCACACCTTAAACTTAGATCCTATGCATGTGTTATAAGGGTCTATGTAACAAATCCGTAGTTAATTATTGTAATCATTTTTTATTAATAAAACTTTTACTTCTTATTATTGTAAAATTTTTTAATTTCAAATGTCTGAATAAATATAGGATGAATTAATAGAACTTCGTTTTTATTGAGGAATTTTGGAAAAAAAGTGTATTTTAAATATTTTTGTATTCTTTAAATAATTAATAATGTGATTTGATTTTCAAAAAATTGTTTTCTACTGTTGTGTTGAATAAGAAATTTAGAGTCTAATAAGATCAAGATAATTTTTAATGAATAGTAAAGTATGAATAGTAACATACCCGTATAAATAGTAATGAATATTAATGAATAGTAAATCGACCAAAAAAATAGAACTCCACCCATGAATGTATAAATACATTTTCGACATCTTAAAAGTGAAAAACGATCATAGTTTTTGTTTTTTTATTTTTGTATGTCATATATATTTTATTTAAAATTTTATAATTAATTTAATAATTTAAAATATAAATTTATTTTCAAAAAATATAATCATAAATTGTTACTTTATTATCATATGGTTATACGATAATTTTATGGGACATTGATTACATTTTCAAGGTATTGCAAAATGAGTAATAGTATTAATGTTTTATTTTTGGAATAAATATTGATTTTTTAAAAAAATAAATTAAAAAATAAAATAATTATCGTCATAAAATGGAGATCAGTTTTTAATTCAGAGCACTGATATTAGGTTAGAGTGAATTTTTTTGATTTTTCTGAAACAGTTGATTTTTCAGTGAATAGTAAAAATATAGTTTTGAGTTTCGGGTGTTTAATGACATCATTGAATATGTAATCATGATGTAAGTAATATATTATACTTTTTAATAGTAATATATGTTATGAGGTTTCCCAAGTGGCCAATACCAGGGGAAAATACCCTGGAAAAGCCCATGGTTTTTCAAATACCACCGATGAGGTGTCCCATGGAAATTAATAATGTATTCCCTAACATTCCTATAAATACCAATCCATTCAATCATTATTTTCATTAAAAAATAATTTTCAATGAATATTCGGCCTTTCAACCTCCCATGGAGTCCTCCCAAGGTTCCATCAAGCCTCCCATGGTCCCAAAATTTATGCTTTTGAAGTTACTCTTCAAGGTATGGGAACCTTTCACCCTCCTCTTTTAAGTCGTGACTTCCTTTATGTTATGTCTTATAGTTCCATTTTATTATGTGGGGGATTGTTATTATATATCGTTACTACTATCCATTTAATTTATAATTTATGAGAGTCCCTTACCTCTCTCATAAATTTATTTTCTGAATTTTTAAGTGACATCGTTAGGCTGTTGAAATTTTTATAAAAGTAATCGCATCTTCTCTTTCCTGACATATTTCCTTTTCATGTGGTATGACATTCAAATATCCATACAATGTTTCTATCTACATTTTATTATAACATTACATAGTATTATGTTTCATTTATGAGTGGGTTACCCTTGTACCCTCCCTTTTTAATGATTTCTAAAAGGATATTATGTAGTCATTATGCTACAGAATTTTCATCTCAAAATTCCTCACTCTTTCTCTAAAGAAATTATATTATTTTATTTATGTGAATACCTAGACCTATTTGTTTTCTATGGGTGTTGAAATTTAAAAAATGATATATTTTATTCTGTAACTTACATACATATAACCGTCACTCCCTTTCCATGGGTTATAAATGACATAATGATCTTATTTTTTTATCTTTTAAAACGTCACAATTTTGAAATGAAACCAAATTCTATTATTCTCTATGGGTTATTTAAGAAATGTTTTATTATAATCTATATGGATCACATGAAATTAAAGACATATTAAGGTTGTTCCTTGATAGTACTCTAATTCACTGGGTAATAAATTTAATCTCTCGAGATGACAAGTTTCACGATACCTTGATGAATAACCTTGGTAATTTTTATGACACCTTATGAATGAACCTTAGTGATATGTTCATGAAAGTATAAATTAAATATTTTAGCCACATATTCATGTTATGATTCAAGTTATTTTCTATATGAAATTCTTCTAATTCCATTTCTTGTGGCTTTTTGTCTTTCACCAAGTTCTTGATTTCACAAGTAAATTGATACCCTTGTTTTCCTAACTGGGCCCTTTGCTCACCCTTTCCTTTGAAGTATGTCTCCTGGTTATGAGATGTAGTGATTGTACTAAGAATTAACCTATGATGTATCCTTAAAAGATTTTTAGATGAATTGTTTATATTGTTTTCAAGTATTATGTTCTTGATTTCCAAGACACTAGACTTTAAAGATCCATTGTATGTAAATTGTAATGAAAATTTATGTAATAAAAATGCGGGATTCCATCCCTAGGGAATCCTGGTACAAAACAATGGTCCATACAGTGCACCTAGTTTGACACTCCCGGGGGATATTAATAGGATAATTTTAATTTCCATTAAAAACAATTATGAAATAATTATGAGTAAATATGTAAGAAAAGAAACTATTTTTTTGATTATGATACTAGATGTGTGAAAATATTCAATTAATGTTAAGATTTTTTCTACATTTTGGATTATAAATTATGATATGATATAACCTATTATATGTTGTAATTTAGAAATGTCACCCATTATAAGGAATGATAACTCTAGAAATATGCATGATCTAAAGAGTAAGATGGTTTATATCTTTCATGGTCTAAGACAACATTTATAAGGGAAATAGGCTCCCACATATTCTCATCATATGAAGAAATAGTATCTTGTGTAAATAAGATATGTACATAATTCATTGAGTTATATGTCTTTGAAGGGAAGCTATAGAATAAGAGGATGGTTTAGAGAAAGATGGATATAGGTAATAAGGGAAATAAGGTCTTTCCCATATATGATAACAATGGGAAAAATCACCCAAGGAAGTCCTTGAAAGGCATAGGAGTTTGTTATAAGTATAGAGAAAAGGACACCAAGTTCGTTATTGAAAGGGTAACAAAAATGTTTCAAATGTATAATTCTTTATCTACAAGAAGTTCATACACTACGCGAATCAATGTCCCAATCATCAGAGTATACCGCAAATGATGCTATTGGATGATAATCAAGTTATGATACTACTGCAGATGAAGAGGAATTATTAGTGTTCTTTAGTTATTATTAAATAATTGTGTCATTTTAGTATTTTATTAATGATGTAAAATTTATAATAATTATAGAGTATATAAGGATTGTACTGTATTACGATTTCATTAGGATTTTAGATTTTTTGGTACCAAGTAAAGTGACACAGTTTCAAGTTAAACATTTTGGAAAATATATGGGTGGGGGAAATATAACACTTAATATTATTCTAAAACTGAGATAATGATTTTACTATAAGATATGATTGATTTGGAAAAATTATATTGGATATTTTTGACTTCCTTGAAACTAATTAATTGTTTAATTATTACATCATTGTTGGAGTTTACAAAATTTTTGGATTTAAGGAGTATATCTTGTATTCTATAAAGAATAAAGGAGCACGAACATATTCAATAAGCTTTTATGGTAATTCATGTTGTTACCATGTTTTAATATAATGAATGATGAAGGTATTCACATGTTATTATTTGATAAAAAGATATTTATTATGTTATGTTGACCTTCCTTATAATTTTTTGGACTGTGAGTTTGCACACAAGTATTTTGGAATCGATTAAGATGGATATTGGATAATAATGTGTAAGGTTAAAACATTTCTTATGATTATTTTTGGATTGTTATAAAAAGGACAACCTGGAGGTTGGGTGACAAACCATTACATCCGGGAAGGCTGTGAGACTTGAACCCGCAACTGAGGAGAGATAAGGGTGAGTCACCTACCACTGGCATATGTGATATCCTGATTTTTTTAATATAGTTTTGTTTTTAAAAATGATTGATAGATGAATTATAAACTAATTTTTTAACCCTATACCATTTGGTTAAATAGAATATTTTTGAGTTCTATTATCTTTTGGTGTGAAAGAAGAGTTTGGGGTAGAAACTAGTTGAAGGATGCAACACTACTTCTCAAGTATTCATTTTTTTCCATAAACTATAGGGAAATAATTTTAAAAACAATAATGGGTTATCCTAATACCATATTTTTTATTGAACCGGTGATATTTTAAATCATCATAGATTTGTGATTTTAAGGCCCTATATTTTTAATTTACTGTTCAATTGTTTGTAATTGATAACCTCAATAACTCCCTATAAATATTTTTTTTCTCCATTTCTGTTTTTATAATTTCCACCAATGTTCTCCTATTCTAAATCCTAATTTTGTTGTGACTTTTTTATTTCCCTTTCCCTCATATTAAGAATAAATTTTATTAACCATATTTTCAATGTGGGTTTTCCACAAAGGTATTTTATATTTCCAAAACTTTATTTTCAAAAAACAACTTCAAATTATAAGGATGCAATTTATTGATGTAGGGGAGAATGTAACACCCCAATATTTCATAGTAATTTATCATTTTAAAGTAATTAAATAGCTTACGCTACATGCAATACCAAGTTCAAGCGCATCATGACCTATCAAACTAGACGTTGAAAAAGTAGTTATGAATATTATTAACCACATTTTTAATTATATATATATAATTTATAATTTTAAAATTCAAATTCTGTGTTTATTAGGCAGAATATAAGGAAAAATTCAAATTTTAAGATAAAAGAAGTTCTCTCCAAAAATGCAGTTTTTCTGCCTTTTAACGGGAAACCCTTTTTAAATATAATATTTGACACTTTTATATATTCAATTAATTGAAATTAAATTCTTCATTAGAAGAGGGACATAAAATTTTAGTTTGGATAAATTTTTGGTACTTTTTCTGATAACTTTCTTATTTTGATTAATAGTGAATAATATGAAATTTTAATTGAAAAAAACTTTTTAAATTAAATTAATTTATAGTGTTAAAATATTCATTTGAGTGGTTTAAAAGTGTAATTATATAATATTTTTCTAATTTAATATAATTTAGTTCATTCAAAGCAATTTCACAATTAAATTGGATATAAACACATGTCAACCTTTTGATAGTTTTTACTTCTTAAAAACACGCTTTCTAGTTTTGACAATGGAAATAATTTTAAATTAATTAATGAAAATTTTATGATTAAAATTTGATAAAATAGACATCATTTTTTAAATTTTTATATCAAAATTATATTTGGGTTATTTTTTGGTATTTTTCCAAAAACTTTCAATTTTTGATGAATAGTGAAAAACACTACGTTGTTGTTTAAAACAGACTTTTTATTTAAATAATTAATATTTTTATTTAAATTTATTTTAAATTTAAAATATATATAAAATAACTATATTAGTCCAATGTAATTCATTGGATTCATTTGATAATAATATTAGATATATAAAATTTTATTGAACTATTTAATGCCTTTTACCCACCTTCTAGGCACATTTGTAAATTTGCATAAAATGTAATTTTCTGAATTTTTTGAATTTAATTTAAAAAATTATTGAGAAATGGATGAAATAATTAAGTAAAATGTAGTTCAATGGAATGAAAGTTTTTTATGAATAGTAACTTTTGAATTTATTTACTAGAGTTAAAAGTAAATAGTCTAATTCAAGGTAAAAATAATATTAAAATTACTCTAAAAAATGTTATAATTCCATTGGATAAGTTTTTCTAGACCAAGATAACCCTTAGGACAAAAACATGATCATTTTTTACCACTTTTATTAGATTAGGACATTTATTATATTTTATTTAAAGAAGAGTTATTAGTGTTAAATACAAATTTTAATAAATAAACCATTTTTAATGTAGGGTTATACACAAGATAAAATATACAATAAATATTAATTAAAAAGATAAAAATATGTCCTAAATAATAGTGTTTTGTTTATAATTTTTATATATTAAATAATTTAATTTATTTATGACGTAATGATGATGCGGTAATTACCTTGTTAATGAAAGAATAAAATAATTATTATTATAAATAAATATAAATTGATAATTTTTATTCCATCCACGATTTTTCTAGGTGAATATGAAATGTTATATTTAATTAAATGTATGTTGTTCGATGAAAACATACTGTTATGACTTTCACAAAAACCAAATACTAAATAGTGTCAAAATTGACATAAATGAGTTTTTAAAACAAATACTATTTTATTAAAAGATATAATATTCCTAAAAATATGAGGTTCAAAAAATGACTTAAATAATGTTATATGTGTAATTAATGATCCACATTAGGTTCTCTTGGTAGTTTATAGTAGTTTTATTAACCATGTAGTGTAAGAATACAAGAAGACATGGTAAAAGTTAAACTATTTAACTAAGAGTAAAATCTAAAAGATAATGTTATTATGGTGAAATAAACATGTCTAAAACGTATTGGTTGATAGATTTTCGACACATCCCAACCTTATCCTTGAAATAACCCATTTGGATATATTAGAAACCAAAAAATATTTAATAAAAAATTAATATTTCAAGCTTTTCCAAAAGTGCCCCTCAACTCTCTTATAAAAGAAGACATTACCTTCTCTTAAATTCACACCTCCAAAGACATTTGACTCGCCCAAACCCAAATAAAATATCCTCCCAACTACCCTAAATTCATCCTAGAGGTGTTAAATTAATCATAAATCCATAGTATGGAGCCCTTTTTTTCAAATCGAAAGGAAGAACCTGAAGAATATGTAATTACTTCATTGCCTCTTTGAAACTTATTTTCTTCATCAACATCCTCTTTCTTGGTTGTTTACATACCAAAATAATAAGTATAGTACCTTATACATACTAAGATGTTATTGAAAATATGTTAAGACCATATTCATTATTCTATCCATCCAATGAATGAAAAGGTCACCATACGTGTGTATGTACGGCTTACCATCTCCACGTCATGGTGTAGTTTGTTATTCTACGCTTCATTATTTGGATGGGTATAATAATAATTATAATTGATGTAAGTAGAAAATATAACATGTTAATTATTATTTATATGTTATATTCCATCCAATTACATACTATTTCACCATTAATAGAATGGTATTGTCACTCATGCGTACGTACGGTTTACCGTCTCCATGACGCGACTATATTCATTTCCACGTTCACCATTCAACGATGATTATAAAAATTTATATTTTTAATAAGTATTTAATATATGATATATAATGATACTATAAATATATATATAAATATATGTATTTACATATATCTCATTCAAGTATTTCCATTCAATAAGATAAGAAAACGAAAAGAGTATTTATGCATACGTACGGCCTACCGTCTCTATAAATGGTGTTTTACATTTCATATATATATCTATTATACATATTTATATTATAAATATAGATGATACATAAATAATTTTTATATTCAGTAAGAAATTAAATAATTATATAAGTGATACGATCAAGAATAACAAGTTAAAACACGTACAATAAAGAAAGCGATTATTACCTAAAATGTTATTTTAAAATGGAAATTATTATTAAATGCGTAGTATAAATTAATAAATGAATCAATTATGATATCATAAATATGAGTATGGTTCTGGTATAATTTAATAACATACTATGGTCATTATACATGAGGTTAAACATACATTCGACCAAAGGAAAGTACACGGTTTGGTTTATTTCCTCAATCTCATTATTATCTGATATTATTTATCTATAAGTACTTACTAGGACGTATTTATCATCTATGTACATGTTTCATTAAAAAAATTAAAATGAATCTTTTTAGTTTTTATGTAAAGGAAACTTTAACTCAATCATCATTTTAAAAAATTTTAAAGATTTATTTTTCTAATTCCTTTTTTATTAATGTCCATGTTTTCAAAATGTTTTGAATGATTTATTTACGTGGACATGATTGTTTTAAATTTTTTATTCCTTTAAAAAGAGTCAAAGTGGTATGGGACACTTTGATTAAATAATTTCTTTTAAATTTCTTCCAATCTAAATTGTGTGTCTTTTAAATGATTTCATGAAAAAGGGATATTTCTCTCAAAGAGTTTAACCGATCATTTTCAATTATATTAACTTCCATTATTGAATATTATTCATGATTGAGGTTTATTTATTATAATAAAATGTTTCATATTTTATTGAATGAGTTATGATATGTTTGACTTTCTATTTGCGGATTTTATACCATTCATGGTTTAGAGTTAATGTATTGACATATCATATACTAGTATTAATATGAATGTTTATGTTTTGTTTTTCCCTTTTCATATGAGAAATGCATTGGACTTAGTAACTGACAGGAGGGGCCATATATAGCCCCTCAATGCATCAGTAGGTATCATGATACAAATTAGTGTCTTGGAACAAGGCCTTGAAAAAAAAATTTATTAGTATTCATGGCAAGAGGCCTTGACTATGTGGTTATGATGTCCAGCATTATGCATTACCTTGTTATGAAATTAGATATTACATGTGATTATTCAACTAGTGGAATATCCATGTGCATGAATATTTAGTAATGTGTTACTTGTTTATAGAATATTGTGTTCATGTTTTATTTTTTAAAGTATTTTGTTTTTATTATATATCTTTCTGTAAAATATTATAGATTCCGCTGAATTTTTTACCCTTACTGAGCATCTGAGATCACCCATTTATTATGTTTTATTTTCCCAGGATTCCAAGAAGTGTATTATGATTGATATGTAGGGTTAATAAAGGTGAATATTTGAATTCTCAATGTATCATTTATGTTGTGTTCTATGTTATAAATTTTAATGTGACATTCATGTATGTGATCTATTATCCAAGACTGCTAAACTGATCAGTCCTTCCGAAATTGATTCCTAGTAATCATACCAATGTATTAAAATAATTCATCGGCTCCAGGCTTCTGGGGTTAGAGCATTATAGTCTTGTTATCCTGTAACCCATACTAATGGTACATCTCATCTTCATGGATCTATTATTCTCCAACCAATTATGCATATTGGATACTCTTCAATAGAATCATTATCATAAATATCAAATTCTTTAAGGTCAAAAGTACGATAAGGGTAGGCATGACTATGATATGTAAAATACTTCATTCGTGGAATGATACCTCTAAGGTATTTGAAAGTTATATGATATAAAACTGAATCTCTGTAGGATCTCAAATGTCCATATGTAATGAGTCGACTGCTTCCCTTAATTTTATAATAATCTATTTACTAGAATGGGTGATATTTGATGGAAAACGTGATCTCTGACCTTCAACTCTAGAGGTCATCAACAGAGATCAGTATAAGATAAATTTTTAAACTGTGTGGTAGACATATGATTATTTATCAGATTAACATTCTTTAAACACACATATATGATATGAGGACCTAGTAGGGCTACCTCACCTGCCTCTAGCCAACACAGGGGTGAATGGAATGACCTACCATATAAGGCCTCAAAAGGATCCATCTGAATTGTAGCATGAAAGTTGATATTATAGGAAAACTCTACAAGAGGGATATTCTTTCTCCAAGAACAAGTGAAATCAAGTAAGCATTCTTGGATCATTTACTATAGAATATGTATTTCCCGTTCTTACTTCCCTTCGTTCTAAGGGTAAAAAGTTGTTCTTAGAATCACATGTGTACCCATAGATTTCTGATATCCCATACAGAACTGTGAGTTGAAATGAGAATCCCTATATTAAACAACAGTACATGGGAACCCATGTAGTTGTATGATCTCACATACATACATTTTTCCCATCTCATCAACTGATAAAATCTTTCAAATAAGTATGAAGTTGGCTTCTTAGGTTATTCGATCAATGACAAACCATACAGTGTCTCTACCACTCAACGGCCTTGGTAATCCGACTATGAAATCCATATAAAAATCATCCTATTTACATTTTGAAATTATATTTGGCTATAACAAGCCTTCTTGTTTCTGGTGGTTCGTCTTCTCCTACTGACCGGTGGAACACCGAGCTATAAATCTCTCTATTTAAAGTTTCATCCCCGGTCACCAATACTGGTGTCACATGTATCAATACATTTTTTGGATTCCTCGATGAACCGCCCATTGACATATGTGAGACCCACGCATTAAATATACTATTAAATCTATGGAAACCCTGACATGTCTATATATATGTAGGATGTCATCTCTGTCTACAAACCAATATGGAGGAAGGTAATCTCTAGAGATACCCTCTCGGATAACCAAGACTTCTGGATATTAAAATCGACTTTCCTTCACCTTCGCAAGGATGGATGAGGTAGATATCAAGGATGAGAGGTAATATTGTTCATGACTATCATAAAACTTCATATTCAGATCATAAAAGAGATCAGTTAACTTCCATTCATCATTGTCCTCCCTTACGATATGTGCCTAAGTTTTCCAACTCAACTCATCATTGAATATGTTTCCCTTTCCAAGTGTATAAAAAAGCTCAAAATCAAAGGACTGTAGATATTCAAAACATATTCATTGTATGATGTTCAATTCAAAATTTGAAAAACTATATTTAAGGCTATTTTGGTCATTTTACACCCCAAATAACTCACCTAAAAGTTAGTGTCTCCCGCAAAATAAGGCATGGAAAAATAATTCTAGATCATGTTCATGCATCAGGTAATTTCTCTCATGAGGCCTCAACTTCTAAGATCCATATACAAAAAATCTATCCTCCTATATCATCAATACTCATTTACAGATTCCTAATGCATGAGAGAAGTCAATATAACATCTACATGGATATGGAAGAGTCAAAATAGTTGTCGAGACAAGCCTCTCTTTTAGCCTATGAAAGTATTTCTCACATGTTTCTGACCACAAGAACATAAGACCCTTCATTTTAAGTCTAGTAATAGGTGAATCATGGTGTTGGAAGTCTTTTATGAAATTCCTAAAATATTCATCCAGCCCCAAGAAACTTTGTATATTAAAAACATTCATGGGTTTCTCCCATGAAACCAATGCACTCACCTTCTCTTGGTCAACATGGACTCCCAATTATGAGATAATATGACCAAATAAGTGAATTTTGTCGATCAAAAAGTGGCACTTAGAAATATAATCATAAACATTATTCTCTATCAGTGTACTCAAAATGATCTCAAGGTGTTTGTAATGGCCTCTATGAGTGTGAGAATACATCAAGATTTAATCAACAAATACTATGACAAATGAATCCAAATAGGGGTGGAACACCATAGTCATCAAATCAATGAAAACATATGGTGCATTAGTAAGACCTAAAGACATAAATAGGTACTAATATAGATCATAACTGAAATTAAAAGCTATACAATGTATGTATGATGTCTTGACTCACACCTTATGATAGACCGATCTCAGGTCAACCTTAGAGAAGACCCTAGTACCTAGGATATGGTTAAAGGGATCATCTATATGAGGAATTAGGTATCGTTTCATGAACATAAGATGTTTCAAATATCTATAATCTACACACATATAAATGGTCTCATCCACCTTATTAGAAAAAAGCATTGGACAACCCCAAGAGGAAGTATTGGTCCATATAAAACCCTTGGCCTCCAAGTCCCCTAACTATCACTTGAAATCCAGGAGTTCAGTAGGTGCCATAATATATAGATAAATGGACACTAGATCTACTCCTAGAACAAACTGGATTCTAAACTCTACCCCCATCATATGAGGTAAGACAAAAGATTCATCAGGAAAAGCATATATGAAATGATCAACTACTAGAGGGAAATCATGGTGGTCTAAACCGTGATCCTCCATGAAGAGATTGGAAATATGGTTGGTCACCCCACCAATACCATAATTCTCTGGCCCATCTTAGCTAACCTGGACATCCCACTGACAACTATGTAGATAACTACTTCCATCTTGTGATGTAAACAATAACCTTATGCGATAGTTGTTTAAAAATGCATGATACATAACCAACCAACCCATTCATAAAATGACATCAAAGCCCATCATATCAGAAAAAAAGTGGACCAATAAAGAAAAATAAGCTCCTACCTCAAGAGGACAGTACCTACATTGGTGTATTACCTCTTACTGTACTATCAATAATGTATCTTGTGTCATAACATGACAAAAAAACTATATTTCTTGCGTGATTCTTTCCATGATAGAAAAAGATATAAATGAGTGTGAATCACATATATCAAATAAAAAACATACTATAGTGGAGAATACCTGAATAGTACCTCATACTGTAGATGGTTTGGAGGCCTGGTCCTTAGGTATTGATTGTAAATTATGCATCTAGCCTGATCCACAGCCCTATGCAATAGCTGGACAACCAAGATAAAAACTACTTTACTGGCACTACTGGTGATTTGGGGTCTGGTTACCATGGCCACAACCTACTCCTCATCCAATACTATCAGTGATACTCTAACTCCCTTCCTAACATAGTGTAAAAATGCTACCATAGATTGTGGAACTTGTGCAGATCCTCTTCCACTAGAAGCATATGGAAAGTTCCAACAAAAATACATAAGATTCCCCATACGGTTGCAATCTCAACACTCTGGTGGGTATCTATCACAATGATACTTTAGATTCCCCATATTGCTTTAGTAGTGACACTCTATAGAGCTGCCTACATGATTACCTAGGCTGCCACTTCCCGGAAAATAACCTACGAGGGATCACTTTCTTCTACAAGAAGAACTACTAGCCAGATGCGGAATTGTTTATCTATGCCTGGTAATGTCATCATCTCTTAATTTGATATCAGTGATTAGAGACTTAATTATGATCTTATAGAATGTATAGATGATAAACACATTCACCTGAGTACAGATTCCATCCTAGATCGCATCTTCTAAGGGTTTAGCTTGTGAACTCTCATCAATGTCTAAAGGTGATGAAAATTGTTGCAACTCTATGAAATGAACTAAATACTCCATATTTGGAATAGAAACATTCTCAAGATGCATTAATTCTCTAGATCTATCTTCTGTCATCATTTTTGGGAATGAATTATCAAAGAAGGTAGTCTGGAAATTAACCCATAACATGCCCTGATGATGACCACCCAAGGTAATCACATCCCACCAGTGAATGGTTGAATCACGCAACAAGTATGTAGAAAGATTTACTATCCTCCCAGGATGTATCTCAGGATTCTAAAAGATAAATATGGTGGCCTCAAGACAAGACTCAACATCATGTGGGTCCCCATCCCCCAAGAAGTTGGGAGGATGTTGTAGCTGAAACTCATGAGTCAGATAATCCATCATAGGTGCTCCTCTTGGAGTACCATGCATGGACTACATCAGACGTTAGAAACTATCATGGCCTTGGTAATTAGTTCCCAGATCAGGAATAGAAAGTGGTGCCTCTAGTGGAACTCATGGGGGTAATACTAGATGCTCAGGTCCCATTATGTTTATAGAATCATCCTCTCCACCCTCATGGTGCACAAAACGAGAACGTCATGGTGGAAATGGTCTACAATTTCATAGAACACACATTCAAACATGTTTAGAAACATATAGATAGTGTCACTATAGGAAGATAAATGTTAAGAATCATGTTAACCAAACCATAATACCCCAACAACCTTATTAGACGGTTGGGTATCAATTTTTTATCTTTTATAAGCTTCATGGTTTCTAGTAGAAAAATGTTCAATAGTACCTTACTATATCATTTAGTCGAAACTTTTTCATTTAATTTAACATTTAATAACCGAGTTAACTCTTTTACCTTTCATAAGAACGACAGGGTGGGATAAGGATGTGAAACCATTTAAATTTTATTATTTTATCTTTTTTATAACTTAAATGATTGTTTCTTTAAAATAGACTATAATTCCCAATGAATCGGGTCCCAAACTTCTTATCACTGAAAATTAAACCCATTTGAAATTAAAAAATCAGCATCAATTTGGTAAATTACTCATTCCATCCCATGAGGGACCATAACACCACAATAATTAAAATAGGAAACCACTCAATCACATCATGTAGCAATACACGAAATATATACACAATGATAGGATCACTCATCAATCAATAGCATAAAAAGAAATGTAAAGTAGTTAAATACACCTATATTTCATGGAAAATTAATGACCTGTAGATTGTAAGTACCTACTATGATGCATGAAACAATGATCAGTTCCCTCATATCATTATACAAAGGATGAAATATAATCTTAATCAACAATAATGAAATTATATAATCTTTAATATGAAAAAGTCAAACAATAATTATAATCTAGAAAACTCGTCCATTACCCCAAACATGGGTTTCCGGTGCACAAGAAAAGCTTATGAACAAGTTCCATGACATCCTAATCAACATACTTTTGTCTCCAAATAGTAAAGTATGAAAAGAACACCCTTTTATACCACTGTGTGAGGTCTCGGACACAAATTACACATAATAGGTTCCCTAAGCCCAATGGGACACATGGAATCAAGCACATCTCCCTGAATTCTATAGGCTGTTGACAGTGGTGATTTCCTAGGGTGTGTCTATAAAGAGACTATGTCTTCTTAACTAGAGTGTAGTATAGCAGATAATTATAAAGAGAGGTAAATAGTGTAAACAATATAAATTAATATAATTCCCAAGAGAGGGATTATAAATCTGAACTGAAACAAGGTGAATAACATACAATAGGTTATGATGATATATATCATATCACTAGAAATATAGAGAAAATGGATATAAATTTATAGTAATACATGAAAACACAATGTAGAAAAGGAAATATATAAAAAATCCCAAGTATACTGAGCTACATATCAATAATCTACTACCATATCTATCCGAGCACAATAATAAATGAAGCATCCGAAGAATTACACTTACCTCTATCAACACCTACAAACATGTGATCCTCCCCAAGTACTAAAAGGCACTTTGAGAGGGTGTGAGATAAATCTTAGTGGGACACCACCAACGGTTTCTATAACATCTGGACCATGTAATGAAAATTTACCAGGGTGAAACAATGCATATATAAAGTAAAGTAGAACAACGAATCTAAATGAGAAGTACCTTATTTAGCCCTTGGATAGTGTTTTAACATGTGACCAATTAACTATTTAAGTTATTAACAATTTATAATAATTGGTTACATTATTAATAGTTTTTACTATTTTCACCTCATGGTAGTATAAATAGTTAAGTCTCTAAGATGTAACAAAAAAACCATAGTTGTAAATTAATATAAATTGGTTCCATGGTATTCCCCATGGAAACCTAGACCTCATGGGTCATTAACTCAGTAGTAACTGATTCTACAAAAGGGGTAAAAGTTAATTAAAGGAGCATCATCCAAATAATTCCTACAATAAAGTTTCTAACTGAGTCCATGGAATTCATCAATTTAAAATGAGAGATAAATATTTCCCAGGCCCCAGGATGTAACCAAGTCACCTCAAGTCATGTTGGATCCAAGTATTGTACCTGGGGAATCCTTTAATAATAACTAAGGAATCCTCTGGTGTAATACCAAGAATCCAGAGGTAGATATGGTTCTAGTTCCTGGGTAGGTCTCAGCTAAGGAAACAAGCATCCTTTAATTTGAATGATTCTCTCGAGTACTGTTAGTTCCACTAGTCTAGATACCCTAAGAGGGGGTGAATTAGGGTAAGACATATTAAAACAACATCCCCTTTTGATCTTGATTTGTTGTTAGACAAAACACTCTTCTCTCTCCTTGACATTGTAGAGTATGATCAAACCATAAATCATGCGCAGGACCAAAAAATTACTTGGTTCACCCTCACTAGGCTATGTTCATGAAGCATACACCAGCGATGTGTCGATGTACAAAATCCACAATAATCACACTTCTATTTACAATTTTGAGGTGGACCCACTATCCCTCCTAGTTTAAAAAAATCACAAATTGAAAGCTCATTGCTCTCTCAAATGAAGTGTGCTCATTGCTTCTTCAAAAAATCCACTCACAGTTTAAAGACTTGTAGGTCCATTTATTATCACTAATGAATTAATCCTCCACTGAACGTAGATGATCTATTGAAGTCTAATTTTAATCCAATAATGAATACCCATTTCCACGTAACACTACGAAATAACATTTTAAATAATTTTTCAAAGATCACTACTTCGCAAAGCTCCTTATTTTTCAAATCTCAAACAAGCCTTCACAAAGTTATTGAATCTTCAAAAAGAACACACCTTTAGAAAGGTCACTACCTCATCGATCACACTACTTTACAAAGAATGCTTCTTCTCAGAGCTCAATACTTCGTAGAGCTCAAGAATTCATAGAGCCCAGCCCTTCGCAGAGCTCACACCTTCACATATCGACGTTCTTTATAAAGCTCAGTGAGCCAATGCGGAACAACCCTTCTTCATGAAGCTCTCAATACCTAGAGGAATTTACTTCGGTCAAGACTAGGAAAATATTTTTTCCAATGATCAAGAATTTGTTTGAAACCTTTCTTCGCAAAGCACCCCATTCCTAGAGAAGTCAAAATGACTCCATATTTTCTCTATTAATAACTTATTTATAGGTGTGGTTGAATATATAGCTCTGATTCTTCCGGAACGATTTTCGAATCAGTCAAAATCAACTCTGGGCGCATCTTCCCTTTGCAAAGAAGCATTGAAACATTTCTTTACTGCAATTCTCCCCGTCAAATTATTTGTGCTCCTACAATTATCCCCTGTAATTCTCTTCACCTCTTTTGTTTTTGAAACTCATCGTAATCGCATAGATCACCATCAACATTCTTTAAGTCTTTGAGAAACCCACTTCATGAAGGCCATATTCTCAAAATTCAAACATTTTCCAAATTTTGATGAGATATTCAAGGAAATATTCTTTTTATAATGCTCCCCAAACTCCAAATTTGGGACCCCAAAAATTTGGCAAACACTATAAAACAATGCCACCGTGTATCTGTTATTTTGTACCACCTCCAGATCTTCCATTCCTTTTTCATGGTTCTTTTTCAATAGTAGTTTTCACAAAATCTCCGGAACTTGACAATTCACAATGAAAACTTTATTTTTCAACAAACACAACCAACCCAAAAATGTTGCAATTTTACCTTTAGGTATTTTTACCCAAAAAGTACCCAAGAAATTATCTCAGGAATCTAATAGAAAACATGAGTCAATACATCCTATAAAAATTTGATTGTCCATGTTCATAAAGTTTTACCATTTATTTAATTCATTAAAATTAATTTTTTAATATGTTAATTATGCCATTAACAATTCACTTGGTTAAAGCCTTTACTTTCATTAGTTTGATAAGGCCAATTATCATGAATCATATTAATTAAAACCATGTAAATCAATTTTAATTAATAAGGTTCAATCTTCGACCTTCCATAAGCATGTCATGGTGTGATATGGATGTTCAACCAATTATTCATTTAAATTTAAATAATCCATTTCTTACACTTAAGTATTCTTTCGATGATATCATTTAAATTAGTCACTTACATTTTATCACTTAGCTATGGTGGGTCAAGTGGAAGTGACAAGGTACAATCTATTCCCAATTTCATGATTCCATAAGAAATTAATATTTTTAATCTTACCTGTAGTGTGTTCAATCTTGAGCACACCCAAACGATGGGTCGAATGTGTCAAAACACTAAAAAACCAATTATGGAATATCATCCTACATGGGGTGTTGGGAGTTGTGGACATAACCACAAACAAAAAAGCACATTTTTTTAAAGAACATAACAATAATGTTACAATGACTATAATAAATTCATATAAATTTAATAAATGACACCCTGAAAATCATCGAGCCCCACAGGACAATTCCAAAATCAACGAACATGAGGGATGAGTTGAAAACCATCCACCTTAGGCTTATATGACTCTCCTCATCCAGTATCAGCATATAATTCATCTTGTAATGGAGTATATTTAAGAAAATAGTTAAAGATAATAAAACTTCATAATTAGGTCGAGAGTAATAGATATGATGAACGGGTCAAATGGACTCAAGTACTTACCGTTGTGCATCCAACAGGACAAACGGAAGCTCGAATAGATCTCGGATGATTTAGATCCCTTGATGCCTAGGTTATTCATTAAATATGATCCAAAATGTGATAAAATGGAGTTTATCCCATGGTAAAATCATATAGGGGGAATGAGGGGTTGAAATTAAGTCATTATGTTCAAAAAAGTAAAATTACACAAAATTTATCATGTGCATGGTTCGGCCACATGGTGTACCAAACCATGCACCAACCATGCATGGGAAACTTTAGGAATTGGCATGCCACATGGTTAGGATGCATTGTTTGAGAAACCATGTTCCAACCATGCGATATGGATCTTCTTTAAAATGAAAACTATCGGCATGATTAGATTTAATTGTGTGGCCTAACCACACGATTTATTCTAACCATGCAACATACCCATTTCCCCTAAAAGGATGAATTTCAAGATCTGAACAAGCCCAAACACCCTTTTTAGCTTTAATAACTCATTAGGAATCCATATTATGTCCAGAATAACTAATTAGACTAAAATTATAAGGATCCATACTTGATTGAAATATTGGGTTCTTACATTTTATACCTTGAATTTTTCTTATACTATGTTAGGATCATGAATTAAAAATTGAATTATATTTCATATATATTTCATATTATAATTATGATGAATTTGAGGCATCTATTGAGTAAATAACCATGAGTGGAGAGACTTTGAGATGTACTTCCTATATAATTATTGATGTATGCCTTTTTTTTATAAAGTGATAGTTGGATACATATCCCTTAATTCTTACTCTTATAGGTATTAGTGATTTCATATGATTAAAAGAACTTACATTAAAGAGTATCATATACCATATGCATGGGATTAATTTGGATATATGTAAATATATATTGATTTTATTTTGGTTTAGAAACACCATTTATGACTTTTGTAAAGTGTTACACATCAATATGGTTTGAAAATATTTATTTTTATAATGGAATTGGGATTCTAAGCTAAATAATGAGATTCAAGAATACATGTAAATTGATACATGAGATAATATTCTGAGATCAAATACCATTTAAAAATACTTAGTGTAACATTCCTTCAAAGGAAAACACCTATCAAGAGCATGATCGTCCAATCTGGAAGTTCATTCTAAATTTGGGTTCCCTAGATTGTTCTATATATGGAAATCAAGTAATGGGTGAACATGATACGATTATGTGCCCTTTTTATGTTTTATTTAAATTACACATAGCTGTGAAACCCTAATATAATTGGGATACAAGAGGAATAATGATTAGTGAATCCATATAAAATATTATGATAAAAATTTATGTGATAAACTATCTAATAGTTATATCTTATAGTGACCTAATCCTTCCATAAATATATATTTCATCTTTTTTAGGTATAATCAATACATTACATTACAATCCATTGTGGAGTTATATAGGTTTAGTGTATCTAGATACTAGACACAAAATTATCTTATTTAGGTATATTTTTAAACATCTATCATTAATTTATTCTCACAGTTACCCTTTTTCGCATACCCAATGTAAAACAATTATTCATAAAATGGGAAAAGGAAACATAAGAAAGGGTGATATCAGATTATCAATAAATCTAAACATGGGAGATATAAATTGATGATCATATGGAGTAAAATATAATCATAAGGGTGTTATATCATGACCATAACATAAAAATTTCATACCAAATATATCAAAAATCAAAAACATGTGTCATGGTATTAAACTTTGGAATTTAAATAGATATGAATAATAAGAGTGAGAAAATATAATAAATTAATCATGAACCATAAGTTCATATCATAATAATGCTATAAAAGTGTGGAAGCATCATATGTATAGAAACCATTTCTTATTTCCTGGTTAACTATTGAGACCATAAAATCATAGTGTATCAGTAAACAAAACATGTTTCCCATTTCACAGTGGGTCAATCATCATCACCCATTTCACAAAGTGTATTACAATTCCTTTCCAATTTCTCAATTTGGATCAAATTCATCAACCTATTACCATAATTATCATGGGAGATATAAAAATATACCCAATTCAATGGAGTGATTTATTATTCTGCTCCCAAACAACACATAAGAAAAACTATATATATTTCTCTTCTACAATATCAAAAATAGTTCATCGTATATTATAACCCATAGAAGGAAATTAATTTCAATATTATCTCAACAATTCATCGTAGAATAACCCATGAAAAATAATTAGGTCTCATAAAAATATCATCATAATAATCATATCCAACCAAGAGAATGAATAATAATGTTATCATTGGATCATATCCCTAATAAATCATAATTAACATCAAAGGATCCCATCTTTGATGAAAATTCAATTATAAGGTCAATTAGAATATTGTTTCAAGAAAATATTCCTTTCATTTTGAATGTAGTTGTTTAAAATATAAAAACATCCAAAAAATTTAGTAACATTTTTTATAAAAAGAAACCTTGGAAACATGTAATGGACGAGTCAAATCACTAAGCTATCATAAAGGTGGAAAATATTGTTCATGTCATGTATTTTAAAATGAATATTACTTTCCATTCTCAAAATAAATTTAAAAGTAACTCATTCAGAAAATGACATGAAGATTACATTTAAAAAATAAAAAAATCATATTTTAAAATTAACCCAAACTTTTATAGGAGAATAGTTAAACTATTATTGAAAATAATTTCATAAAACATTGAAATTGAAGAAATAGGACTATCAACCAATTTCTAAAACATAATTGGTTTTCCCAAAAACATATTTTTAGTCTCTAAAATAATTAAGGTGATGAAAAATAAAGGAAAATTTGTATTACATAGAAATAAATAGATGATAATGAAAATTAAAGGTATTAATTCGATAATGATAATATAATTTCCTTAGTGGAAATTACATAATAAAAAATCATGAATAAAATGTGATTGGGGCATAAATCCATTACATCATGTTTCATATTTCATTGTATGTGTTAAAACATCCTATATAATAAATATATGGTTATTATAAATATATTGAAAAACCATACTCATATATATCATAGAATATATGATTTACTTATAATATAATATGACTGGTTTATTAACAATTCTTTATTAAAATCAATGTTTTGGATGATAACTACTTCATTTTTCTTTCTTGTTTCTATTCGAACTCCTTTATCCTTATACATTTATCATGGTTCCATAATATCAAAAATTCTAAAAATTATATAAATATAATTTATATTCATTATATATATATATTCATCGATAAAAGGAATATATATAAAAAATAAGTATACCATTTATTGAAAAATTTGATCATATGTATGCATCAATGATGTTTTAAATTTTCAATAAATGGAATGAAGGAGAGGTAAATAATAATTCACATTTAAATAATCATTATTGTGACATATATTTTTATTAAATTTTACCTTATTACCATCCATGTAAAATGAATGTGAAAAACAACTCACGTCGCTTCGTGGAGGTGGTCATCCACACATACACATGAGTGGAATTACTGATTTCGAACGGATGGGAAGAAGGTAGATAATGTTTTTTTCCATCATCATAATACTAATTAAATATATAGAAGATAATGAAAAAATTATTTAATAGAAATAATTTTTTAAAACATAATTTTAAATAATAAAAGGACTTTACTAAAAATTGAGTACTTAATTATTAATAATCAATTAATGCATCAGAATAGTGTATGAACTTTATATATATATTGTAACATTGTTAATAAAATTCATACCAACAAATTTAATGGATAGGTGATAAATTATATATTAAAAAATTATATGTTAATAGAACAACACAGTTTTTTTAAACTCGATGTTGTGTATAAACTAAGCAATCAAAGAATTCAAATTTTTTTAATAGAGAACTATATCATAAAATATCATATTGATTCATATCTGATATGATTAAAATGATTTTAGAAATATATGGAAAAATTGTTTTAAAAATGATAAAGTGATTAAAATATTAGTGAAATATCTATCTTTCCACACTAATTGGTATGATTTATATTTCAAATGGGAGATAATTTGTTTTGTAACACTTTTAATAAAAGTCATTATTAAGAGAATGTAAAACATGATTCATGTACGATAAAATATTTTATTGATGATATAATGAAAATATCACTATGTAAAATTACTTTGATATTAATATTTAAAAATTATAATGCTAATATAAACAAACTATTATAATTTTATAGAAAATTAAGAATCATTATTAAGAAATAATAAAAAATATTTCTGTTAAAGAAACACCTTCTTGAGTAACCAAATGTTAATGTTCTACAATAATTTAATCTAAATGCTTTTGAAAAATAAAAAAAGGGTTCACATAAGGTTTCAAAGGTAATTTTTAAATGAAATAAACCTAAGAAATTTTTATTTTTCCTCACATATTCAATATGAATAAGTCTATTAATAACTAGGAGAGAAAAGAAATTCATCTAAGTCTTCTTCATGATATATAATGTATTTTATAATCAATGATGGAAATTTTTCCCTTCTGAATGAATTAAATAATTATTTTACATATTTTTTCAAATTGGTTATGATAGATTAACTAATAATTATATGTGTAGGTTATAACTTAGTATGTTTAGAATTAGGGGTAAAAATTCAGTCCAGAAGAAGAAAATTTTATTTGAATGTCAAGAAATGGTTCTACAAGTCTTCAATAATAGTTGGTGAAACCTAAAAGTATGCATCAAGAAAAAAGGAGAATATTTTCATTTGATGATTTTTATAGGATACCAAAAGGGGTTTCTAAAACTAAATAGAGAATCCATAATAGTTATCAATTTTAGAAAATATTTTTTTATTTTCTATGTGTATATAATGTCAAATATATACTCTAAAATATTATAAATTTATTAGTGTTCAAAATCATTGTAGGAATTTATTGATATGTTAATTAGTTTTAATATGATAAATTAAAGGGTTAATAAGTCATGGAGTTGGTATAAAGGAATATTTCAAGCTCAGATGAATCAAAATAATGAATCTGTATATTTATATGGTTTCTGTTATGTTGTAAGAGAAGTTATTTATTAACAAAGTGTTTTATGGTATAAAATTAGATGATAAACATGGTTTATAATTCAATAGATTCTATAAAATGTTTTAAAAGGAGATAAGGACAAAAAAAACATTTATACTAGATAAAATTTATTCATCTAAGTTATTTATTAAAATATTTTGGAATGATTTCTTACTAGTAAGATCTCGTGTTTTGAGTTGGTTAAAAAAATTTGAAATGTTTTGAACCTTTCATTTGGTGGATGGGTCATGTTGTAAATTCATCATCATAATGGATGATTGATAGTTGTATCACCTAAAAGGTGATGTTTTTATAGGTTATATGGCCCATGTAATGTCTCATATGTTCATAAGGGTTTCAGAGGAATTTTCTTCGAGAACCCAATTTTATGAAGATATTGACTAGAGTGCATGGTTAGTTCTTACTATAAACACCTATACATGTGGCCTATTGTATAAAAATATAGATTGTCTAAACTGTGTAACAAACTTGGTTCTAATCATGTAGCCTTTTTTTTGTTTATAGCATGTTAAAATGTATTTGGTGGACTTAACGTCCATGCGAGTTGACTGTATATAATTATAAAGGGGATCGAACAGCTTGTGTAATGTTTTTCAAACCATGTATCTTTCCATTTGAGGGGGTGCCCCTTCATAAAATAGCACCACATTGCTGGTACACTATTTTTCAAACTTTTCATACAAACTGCATAGATCATTAAATGGATGAATAATTCCATTTTCCCTCCTCTTATTTTAAGTATGCACCACTCTTTTCTCCTCCCATCCATGCACAACAGCACCCTCATGGGAGATTTTCCCCTACCATAATCCTAGGTTGGATGGTTATCCTTAATGAGGACTCCAATTCAAGTACCTTTTGTGTGTTGGAATCATAATAGTGATCCTATAACCCTTATTACCTCTTTTTCAGTTTCACTTCCCAATTTTTATATGATCATTGGATGATATAATATGCCCTATTTTCAGGGTATTTGAAAATTCTTTTTATTTCTCTCCTTTTGTCTCAAACAATTATCCAATAATGGAGGCATGATATTTATTTGGTATATGTTAGTTGTTCTAGTTTCTTTCCCCTTAAATTTTCATCATTAAAAATTATTATTGTTCTGTCGCACAATGGACTTCATGTGCATTCCTCTTGACACATGAAAATGTTTGATTAAATACCTATACCTAATTTAGACATTTTATTACACTGGAATTAATGGTTTTTGGATGACTAAACTAACCAAAACTACCACTTAATTTTATTTTGGTTAAAATTATTATAATGATAATTGTTCATATTGTGCTAAATCTCCCTTTGGGTTTGTTGAGCTTTCCACATAGTAGTGGGTGTAATAATTACCTTAAATGAGTTATGAAATGGTCAACATGGATGATTGGGTTGAATAGTGTGTAATTAATTATATAAATTGGTTGAATTTTTATATGGTTATATAGATTTAATAGAATATCTTCACTGGTATGTAAAATAATATGTAGAATGGAGTAACTTGTTAAATGAACCTTTTCGTCCTCGATCTTTTATGTGTCATACAATTATAATAGATCAATCAAAATACATACTTGAATTATAATGTGGAGGGTTTATGAACATGGAAATATGTTTTGTTGTAAATGTATTTATTTAGAAATTGAATAATAATGAAGACCACATTTAAATGGAATTACTTTCTTCTAATGTACCTTATTTAGTTATTAAAAAAAATGTGAATGTTTATTATAGTATTTTTTTAGTGATACCTAGGTTTAAATATGGAATTTTATGGATGGATTTTTTTGGTGATTTTAACTGTATGAATTATTAATAATTAAATGGTGTGGTACATGGACCTCCCCATTTGTGGTATTAAATTATTAGACACGTTGTTCCTTATTATTGGACCTGATGTTTCTTATTATCAGTCGTAGTGTCCATTATTACTCATGATCCTTGGGGATGACATCCATTATTACTCATTATCCTTAGGAATGAAATTCCTTATTATTCTATAATCCTTGGTCTAGAAATCCCTTATTACTCATGATCCTTGGCCATATCATCCATTATTTATCATATTACTTGAGCATGACATCCCTTATTATTCTATGATCCTCGACCATGAAATTATTTTTTACCCGTGACCCTTGGGAATATAATCCCTTATTAATCTATAATTTATATCAATGTCATCCCTTATTATTTGTGATCTTCAAGCATGACAACTATTATTATTCTATGAGACATATGTGCATGGTGATCCTTATTAAAATATGAGACTCTTATTATATTATCATTATTACATGGGGATTCCTTGGTCTTAAATCTTGGGTACATACTATAACATGTATATATATATGCGTATATATGTTTGCATATATTTATATATATATATATATATAATGGAATGTTCAGAGATATTACCTCTTAGGCTGAAACAGGTATGGTAGGCCTGGTGTCCTTGAATAACTTGAGCTCGATATGGTTTATGATTCTAGAATTTGAATTACTACTTTATTTTTAATACCATGACACTTATTTTTTTATATTCATATAACTTATTTCATTAAAAACCATTAGTTTTGGCCTACTAATTATCTCTCACACCCTTTTCAGGTTTTTGTTTGGTACTGGGATAGATCTCTTGGTTATAAGATAGGAACTAGGTTGTGCTTTGTACTATTTTTCTTTTATTATTCTACAATTTCATATGGAATCATGGGAGTGGTGGATAATCATGTACTATTTCTTCCTTTGGTGTTATGTCCTTTTTATTATTTATTTATTCTTGATATTCTAGCCATGTAAATTTTTTACTTGCTATATATTTTTTACTTTTAAATTATATGATTTTAATTCATAGTTTTTATTCATTATTTATTGATTTTATGTTTATCATTATCATCCATTGTCATGTTATTTATTATGATTTTTTATGTATTTTATAGTGATCAAGAGGTTATAGTATCTCTATTGTACCTCTATTAGACTATTCCTACTAGTCGGAAACCTCTTCCATACGGTGAGGTATGCTTGATGCCATTTGTTGAATTAGATCAAGGCATCGTTTTAGTAGATCCTTGAACATAACATTACTAATTGGTATAAAATATTTCTTTTTTCCATTGTCCTGATATTTTGGGATGGTATAAATGAGACTAGTAATGTGTCGTAACTTCAAAGATAGGTTATTTATTAGTCTCGCCAACCCACGCATGAGGGAAATGTTATATTTTTAGCGACAAGATTGATGATATGTTATTATAGATGGTGATTATTTCACCATAGTTAAATCCTTTAATTCAATTACTTATTGATATATGATATTTTCACTTGTCTATATATGGAATGGAAGTGTTATTACATGCAATATTATAGGCACATATAGATTAGCATGCCATTCATATGCCAAGCCTTGCAGATTTCATTGTTGATTTCCTAGTGTATGATGATATATATTCCATGCTTGTGTGATTTATTATCATGATATTTCACATTCCTTCTTATGTGATCGTAGATAATTCCTTCATGTATAACATTATTTTCATAGATGTGATATATAATTTTTTATTAAAGTTTCTTCCTCAAATTAAATGGGTTTTTGTTGTATGGCTTGATGGTGTCACATTAAGATACCAATTATTACATTTTTTGGGCCATGGACCATTAGATTCATGGGTTGAAACATTAATGGTGTTGATTAAATTGATGTCATTAACAATTATTAAATTACATGAGCCTTTATAAATTGGGAAATGTAACCCATGTAATCAATCCATCTTGTATGAAATTTTTATATTTTGAGACTAATTGTGAAAATATAGTAATATTTTTATGAATTATAATTATAACATAAAAAGAAAAGTACCTTTATATCATGGAAATGATAATTCATCTAACATACCATGATTCTTATATATGCATTTTTAATTTTAATTCACATGGAAAAATGGATTCTTAAAAAATTAAGTGTTATTTGAAATAATGGAGGATTTCACCTATATAATTTGGGCATGATGTCTCATATGAGTAAATTTTTTGAATGAACTATAGGACCTAAGAAGGTCAGTTGGGATTATTTCTTATGAGATAATCCCACTAAGGGCGTTTTGAAAACATGATCACTCAATAATTATGGGTTACATTTAAATTGACCCTATTTAGAATGTGGGACCCATATAGGTCTACATTATATATATATATATATTATATTTTACTGAACCCTATGGGGGTGGTCTTGTGTTAAAATAGGGGCAAATATTTAAGAATACAATATCAACTTATATGATGTTATGTATAAATGTATTGTGGAATCGTACTGTGCTGATCCTTTTTTAAAAATATATGGACCTTTGGATTACTTTTAAAACTCTTTTTATGAAATTATTTAGTCAATTAAAATGTCAATTACAACCAAAAGTGTTTTTCTTTTATATTTTGGAATTGACACTTTCATTATATAATCAGGTTCTGATAATTTATTCATTAAAAAATAAAGAATAAATTTTTAGAAAAGAAATTGTGTGATAATTTTTTTATTATATTTTATGACATTATATAAATAAATTTCTTAATACAAATTTTTTTATTATTGGCACTTGATAAGAAATTTAAGAAATCTAATTTAAATTATATAATAAATTATAATCGTTTAAATTATTTAAAGTGAAATATTTTGGAGGTGTTATAGCTTGACCCTTGAGTAAGGGTTAGCTTTAATTTTCCTTTCTATGTTCCTTGAATGGGAGCATGGAAATTTCCCAAAGGTCTTAGTTGAACATTTTCTTATACAATGATCTTGGATGTCAGGTTCTTAGGCCAAGTTACCTTCTTTGAATATCATAATTGTTGGTTCAATTATTTATCACTTAGTAAAGGTATATCCTATTTTAGGAATATCCCTATGGGGTAAAAAATCATTGGTAAATTCATGCTTTCAATATTCATATGAGTGGTACCATTCGGGTGGCATTTGTCCTGAGTAAGACAATTAGTGATGAAACAGCACCCACAAATTTTAGGTGTTTGTTCAATAAGAATATCATTTTGAAGAATGTGAGTATCATGTAATTATCTATTTCTATGGGATAGAAATGCCCAGGGCATGGTCATCCACCTTATTGACCATATGGTCTTTTCTTCTTTATGAAAGACGATTCAAATGGTCGTTGGTCTGTTTTCTTCCATATGGTATAAAATGGCTCAAGGAAAATAAAATTTAATATGATATGAAATTATAATGTATTTTTTTCTATGTGCATATGAATTAAAAGTTAAGGAAGAGCTTGATGCATAGATTTTTTGTTGTAGTATCATGAATTCTACACAATATTTCTTTCGAGTTAAGAAGTGATATGTTAAATCAAATTCTAGTTCACTAAAAAAGTCTTTTTATCCTTTAAACTATGTGGGTTCAAAATTTCTTGAAATAATCCTGAGTATGTCAAATATGCATTCATAGGTTATCTCCAGAGTAGAGGGAACTAAGAGTTAGAGAAATTGAGTTATCCCACTATTGGTGGATGAAATTAGAAATATGAGTGGGAGCTGTAACACAACGGATCGATGATGTTTTTTGATTTTATATCTAATATAGTATTTACCTCATTCTTTTATTACTTATTTATTGATTTATGTAATAATGTTGGCCAAATTTATAAGCATTTTCATTAGTGTATGGAGTGTGAGTAATAGGATGAATTCCCATTCATGGAAAGTGATAACTTAAAAATCATAAGGTGGTGATAATTATATCAAATGTGTTTCATTATGTCTTTATCAATAAATGGAGTGGAACCATTAAGAACTAGTTAGAAATCTGAATGATTACTTTAAGAATCCAGTGAGACGGTTTTTTAGATCTTTCAAGTCTCGGGTGTGACGATGAGTTTTAAAACTCATGTGTGTGTTTAAACCAAGTTTGGATTCTAGATTTAGGGTAAGAATAAATAAGTGATCTGTGGGTTTTCTTGGATGGTAGTTCATATGAGCATGCAATCCATCATGACCGTGAGGTGGTTTCTTGAGTACTGAACCATTGATAAACATTGAGAGTCAGGTTTGGACTTCAGTAGATAAATTGAATAATCATGGGTATAATTATATTTAAAGTGATGTGATCAGTTTATTGTAATAAAAAATTTGTTTCAAATCTATATATCTCTTAAATAGTATAGTCTTAAGGGGATCAACTAACACTTTGGTAATACTGCGAATTTTTCTGGGGGTGGTTTAACCATAGTTGGATTTAGTCACACAATATTGGGATCCATGGATCTAAGGGTTAGTCTATGGAAATTATGTTTTGTTTTGATGGAGTATGGTTCATGAGATCTATACACGCTCATTCACAGGTCTCCTTAATAACCTCTTAGTGCAATCTTGATTCCGAGAGGTTCATGTCCTCTTTCATGATATCATCCAAAGTATGTTGATAAGGCATCATGTGTACACCAATATTATCATATGACATTATGGTTTGTTCATGGAACCTCGTGTGAGAAGGTTCATGGGATCTTGAGTTCGGTAAATAGATGGTTGTTTTAGAACTTAGATTCCATTGCATTTTAGAACTGGGAATGGTTCATCAAGGATATGTAACAAGAAGTTGGTTATAATATTTGGTAAATGTGCTCATAGTGACCACAATGGACCTTGAAAAAAACATCCAAGAATTAGGTTTTTCCAATGCATCATTATTTAAAGAGGAGAAATTTTATGGTTGTCTCCACAGTCATAGGAGATTAGTACAATACAAGATTTGGCCTTACATTTTTTAGGAAATGCTAAAACAACTAGTTGAATTGTGGTCAATTTTAATTTGACCAGTTTAGCTTAATTATGGAATTAGATCATATTCCTCGTGTGGGGCTGAGTTTCCTATGTTTAAAATCATGTGGAGATCATCGTTAGGGTTCTATGACTGTGTTTCAATAGGAAATTCCAATAGTGAGAGTTTTGACGCTCAGAAATTTCCATGGAAATGTAGAGCCTATAGAGGGGAGCACCAAAGGACAAATAAAGAAAGATATGATCATGTGATTATGCATCTGGTCATACTATCTTAGGATTTTTTCATCTAGATGCTTCAGTTTTTTTATGAGAATTGGATCATGTTTTTGAAACTTATGTACAACATGTTTAAAGTAGTATTTACCTGCTTATTAAGTTTGGGATGCACAAAATAGTAATTTGAATGCAAATTCATGACCCAAATAGGTTAGGTGATGTTTCATTTTTTCCTTAAGTCTTCTTAGGGATGAGAAGTTCCAATGTCGGAATATTGAAAGATCTCATGTTTTCAACTAGTTGAAAAAACTAAGAGAATTTGAACTTTTCATTTGTTGGGTGGGAAAAGTTGTAAATTGATCTTTATATTGGAATTTTGAGAGTTAGATAAATTAAAGGTCACATTTTTAATAGGTTTTAAGGTATAATGAATTTCTCGAAAGTTTTTATTTGTTTTGGAGGTATTATAATTTAAGAACCCAGTTTCAGAAAGATTCAAAAAATGATTCAAGGTTAGTACTGACCAAGAACACCTAACCATGTGACATATTATATAGGAATATGGATTGTCTAACCCATGAGAGGGAACTGGTGCTAATTGTACTAGATTATTTTCTAGGCACAAAACTTGTTAAAGTGTGCATGGGGGCCTCAAATAAGTATGATTTTTCTACAGAAAATTGAAGAGGGGATCACACGGCTTATGCATGTTTTTTAAAACTTTTCCCCTAGTCGTCCTAGTTGGTGTACATTTAGATAGTATAACAACACAGTTTACACATGGATTTCCAAAACATTCTTCCAAACCATGAATCTCAATAATGTAATGGAAAAACCCATTCTCCCTCCACTTATTTTTTGCCAACACACCACCTTTCTCCGCTCATCCGCACACATCAACCCCCTCATGGGATATCCTCCCTTGAACTCCTCCTTGAATAAGATGGTTATCCATCATCAGTCCACCTATTCTAGAATCAAAGGTTTCAATTTAATAATAATGGTGAGTTTACGACTCCTCTTTCCACTTTTATCAATTGGTCTTCTCATGTTTTATATGATCATTTTGCAAGATAATATGCCCTATTTTTAGAGTGTTTCATAATTCTTCTTGATTTCTATAATTATGGATCAAACCATATCCTAATAATGGATGATTTAATTTTCCTTGGTATAAGGATGGTATTCATGTTTATTTATCATTAAAGATCCATCGTTATAAATTTATGTCATTGTTTCATATGTAGAATGTCCCATGTGTTTCTCCCAAAACATGAAACACCTTAAATGGAATACCTAGATATCATTTAAATATTTTATGAAACCCACATAAATGGTTGGAGTCTAATGAAACTAAACCCAAAAGAAATTAGTTAAGTATAGATAAAATTATTATAATGATAATTATGTATATTGTGTTGAATCTCCACTTAGGGGTGTTAAGGTTTCCCCTTGGTAATGTTTGCAATTATTTCTTTGATGAATTATTAAATAGATAACCATATTGACTGAGTTAAATAATGTTTAATTAATTAGATAAATTGGACAACTTTTGATATGGTTATATACATTGAATTTACTCTCTTCACTTTTATGTGAAATAATATGTTAAATAGAGGAACTTGTAAATGGATAAGATGGTTCTTTTTGGTCCTTGGTATTTTATGAGTATAGTAATTATAAAAGATATACCTAAATGCATACATGATTTATAATTTATAATTACTATTAATATGGAATTACATTCCTTTGTAATTGGATTGATTTAAAAATTGAATAATCATGATGAATCATATTTAAATGGCATTAAATTATTCTCATAGCCCATATTTTTTTATTAAATAAATCATTAATTAATATTATAGGATTCATTGAATGATTACTAGGTTATAATTTGGAATTCCATGGATGGTGTATTTAGGAACATTAAACAAGAAGAATTATGAATGGCTAAATGGTTTGAGAATATAGAGCTCCCCATTGGTGATATGAAATTATTTGTCATCTAACTCCTTATTGTTGGAAATGGTGTTACTTATTTTCATTAATGGAGTCCCTTATTACTCATGATCTTTAGGCATGGAATATCTATTACTAATGACCCTCTGTAAAGGTGTTTCTTATTATTCTATGATCCTCAGACCTGTCATTCCATATTACTCATGATCATTAGGAATATTTTCCCTTATTCTGTTTGATCCTTTGGCATAACATCCCTTATTATTCTATAATCCACAAGCATGGCATCCCTTATTAATCCTGATCCTTTGGAATTGAATCCCTTATTATTCTATGACCGATGATCATGGAATCCATGATAAATCATGATCTTTGAGCATGGTTTCCCTTTTTATTCTATGTGATTGACAGGCATGATGATCATTATTTAAATATGATACACTTATTATATTATTATTACTATATATGGATTCTATTGTTTAATGCCTGGGGTACTCCCCAATGTATGTATATCACAATATATATATGTCAACATATATGAATATATATATATATGATGGAATTTTCATTGTTATTCTATATTATGCTGAAAAGGTATGGTTATCCAAGTGTCCTTGAGGAACCTAATCTGAACATGCTTTATGATTTAGAAATATACTTTACTTATTTATTTATTTATTACATCTTCACACTTCTTTATTTTATAATCATGGAATATATTCACTAAATTCCATTAGTAGTGACCTATTGAGTATATCTCACACCCTATTCAATCTTCCGTTTAGTACATGGACATTTCTCTGGGTTTTAGGTTAGGTTCTTGGTTGTTCTCTATACTTTTTTTCAATTATCTGGGATTGGTAATGGGTGCTTGGGAATACTGGATGAGCATGTATTTGGGATCCCCCAAGAGTTGGATTATTTTTATTATTTATTTATTCATTTCATCGTAGCCTTATATATTGTTTTAACATCTGTATGTTTGTTTCTTGTATGTTGTAGCATGTTCATGTAATGTTTTTATTCATTATTTATTGACAGTCATTTTATCATTTTCATCTGTTGCATTGTAATTTATTATTATTACATTGTATGTGATACTGATACTGAGGGAATAGTCTCCCAAATGTACCTCCATTAGACCCTCATTGATAGTTGGTATCCTATGGCGTATAGGGAGGATAGATTGAGGACATGTGTAAAAATTGCTTGGGGTACTGTTTTACTGGCTCCCTAGTCAGGACATTACCCCAACACCTAAAAGTTGAATATTTTAAAAAATAAATTATTATTTTTAGAATATTTCTTAAAACACATACATTTCTATATATGATATATATATATAACAGTATTTTAAAATATATTCCCACTTATTTAAATAAATTTTTTTTCAAAAAATAAATTAAATGTTTTATTATATAATGATATTTGGAATAGGTTGTAATTTTTAAAAGTCAAGTGGTGTATTTATAGAATTAAATAAGTTTAAATTTTTTCAAATAAAAATTATACCCGTCAAATATTAAGGTTAGTATAACATAATATCCTAAAATATTTTAGGTTATATTGGTACAGATAAATTTCAATTATTACACTAAGATACCATTATGAATACAATGTGGCTCTATATCCTAAAAGATATTAGGAGGATATGGTAAAGAATATTGTAAATAGTTAATTTAGATTAAAAAATGATCTTGAAAGAATTTTTTAATGGAAAATTTACTTGATTGGTGATGATGATAAACTAAAAAAGTGTTTTATGTAGACAATATAAGTTATTAATATCATAACATTTGACATTGTGAGATAAATTTTTTTGAAAACAATACTAAATTAGTTAACTAGTAAGAATATGATTCATAAACCTTACTATAATTCAAAAAAACATTTCATTATAGATGATTCAAAAAAAAAGAGTTTATTGAGATATTTTTACTATATTTTCACATCCAAAATTGATGGGAATTACCTAGAGATGTGATGATTCTAAAAACATCCTTACAATTATATCCAACATAAATATGATCTGGCATTATATCATGTAACACCACAGGTAAATAAAGAATATGAAATGTTTATATTTATCCCTATTTGTGAATAAAATGTCAATATTAATTTAAAGGGAACACTGTGCTCGATGGATTACCCAATACACAACAACGAATTTCATTGAAATCTTACGTTGCACTCTAATAATAAAATAATATTATTTTAAATGGTAGTTAACGCCTAACCGTTGTAATGGCAGGAATTAATATAACTAACTAAAAAATGATTATATATGTTTGTCAAATATTTTTTACTCTTTACAATAAATTTTAGAGGATTAAAAATGAGAATGAATCCATTTTAAAGCGTAAACATTCTAATATTCTTTAAAAGGTCGATTAACCACCTTTTGATGGTGAACCTCTTTTAAATCCACTTTTTGACAATTTTATGTGTCATGTTTGACAAAATAATATTCTTCTTTAGAATCGGGACATCAAAATTTTCTTTGTGTAAATTTTGGTATCTTTCCGATAAAGTTCATTTTTTAATGAATAGTGAAAAATTTTGTATTTTAATTCAAAACCTTTTTTTAATATAATTTATTTATATGATTAGATTATATTTTGACTAGTTTTTAAAGTAAAATTAGAATATATTTTTACCATTTAATCCAATAGTGGTCATTGTAATAAATTTCATCTTGAAATTGTACTTGAAATAGATTCAATCTTTCGATACTTATTATTTCATAAAAACCTGTTATTTGCTCTGACAGCGGGAATTAATTATTGAATTAATTAATGTATCTTATATGTTTTGAATTTTGTAAAATGGACATCATTTTTGAATTCAGAAGATCAAATATAGCCTAGGGTGAATTTTTGGTAATTTTCTGAAAAACTTCAACTTTTGATGAATACTGAAACCACTAAGTGGTAGTTAAAGAAACTAATTTTTTGTTTAAATGAATCTTTACTACTTCTGTGATTTGAATTTCAAAAATCCGACATACATGGTTTTCATTAAGAAGTAAAATGTGGTTCAATGGGATTAAAATAATTTTTTGCTGAATAGTAACTTTTAAGTTTATTAATCGCGATTAGAGGTAATTAGTGTAATTTAAGATAAAAATAATGTTTTAATAATATGAAATGACCTAGACACATGTCCTACCCTCGTTGGATGTGTCATGCCCGACCAAGACAATCCATGGGTAAACTTGGGGACCCCATGGAGCCACTTTGGTTAGAAAATGACATTAATACACTTGTCACAAACCTATTGGATGGGTGGATTTCGAAACCTTATCACCTTATCCTCGAAATAAATCAACGTGGGACCTTTAAAATTCGAAAATAATTTGAAAATAAAGTAACATTTTGTAACTTTCCAAGAGTGCCCCTCCTCTCCTCTTATAAAAGGCCCCCAACTCTACCACCTTACACACACCTCTCAAGCCTTTGTCTCGGCCAACCCTTGCCCATTTCGTCTCTCCACATCCCTCTCTTCATCATTGACGCCTCACATTGGGAAGAATCCTTTCCAAGGAAGCCTTTGAGCTCAAATCAAAGGAGGTTACCCGATTTAAAGGTAATGTCTTCCCTTGGGTTCTTTTGTTTTATTTTGTTTATCCAACCCCTAAACTATTTTTATTCTTTACTTTTGTAACAACACTATTATCCTCAATATACTAGGATGTTTTTATGTCAAGTATCCGAGCTACAATTACACACACCTTCATCTATTGGTTAAAAAGCATATTGTTTCTGTGGATGGTGAATTACTGCCTCACGAAACGATGATTGTTCAATATTCTTTTAAAACCTACAAAGGTGGCCATTAAGATGTCACTATATTTATATATGATATATAATATGTTTATGTTTTCCTTAAGCTTCTTTATTTTTAATTTATGGAATACCTTTATGGTTTCCATTATGGGTAAACGTGATATCTTCATTTTAGGAAGTGCGGACTACCGCCCCCTCAAAGTGATTTGATTCGTTAATGTCATATTGGGACGTATAAAGGATAGAATTAATGGTATTACATATTTTATCCTACTGGAATGATAATATACCTTTATATCTTTATTATCTCATTCCATTTAATACAAAAAAAAAGAAATGAAAATAGCGTTCATGCGTACTTACGGCTTACCGTCTCCATGAACGGTACATTTCATTTCTTATCTCAAAATGTTATGTACTATTATAAGTACATATATATAATGGATATATATGTAATATATTACATCTAAATTATCGGTATCATTCTGGAATTATAATATATATATCTCTCATTTTGTTTTAATTCCATTAATATGGCAAAAAAAATTAAAGTAGCGTTCATGCGTACGTACGGCCTACCGTCTCCGTGAATGGTGATTTCAATTTTTTATCTCCAAATGCTATGGAATAGTATAAAATTAATATATACTGGATATATATGATATTTAAAACATAAATACTATTCTGTAGATGATGTACTATAACTACATGGAAAATTCTTTTCCAACAAGTTCAATTTTTACTCATGTACTGAACATTGACAAAAACGTCTGATATGAACTCACTTTATTAACCAATTATTATAACATTATAATATGTGATATGAACTGAATAATAATATTTAAAAAAGGTCCTTAAGAAATTATAAATTGACCAAATTTTATTATTCAGGAGATTAAAGAACGATCAAGTCATGTCGGACATGAGGTAAGGGATCCTACTCCTCTTGTTCTTTTTAAGTACACTCTTTTATGTCATTCCTTTTAAGATCATCTTTATTATGATTTGGAAGTTATTTTATATTAATCCTACTGTACTTTTAATGTTAATATGGTGACAGACCATATTTTCTCTCATCAATCCATTTTGGAAGTTTTGAGTGGTGCTATTAGGATGCCGAATTTTCGTAAGAGATCTAACCTCTCTCTCTTTTTAAAGTATTCTCATTTATGTCACTTCTTTTAATATCCTCTTTGTTTTTATGGGGGAACTTCTTTTATATTAATCTTTCTATAAATTTTATTTTAATATTATTAGATACTCTATTTTATCTCATCAATCCATTTTTGGAAGTTTTAAGTGGCGTCGTTAGGCTACCGAGTTTTCGTAAGGGATTTTTCATCTCACTTTTATTCCCGTGAGATTTATGCTACATTTGCCACCATTTCCTTTGAGAGGTGTATGTACTTCCCATTATTATACTCTTTGTTTAATATAATTTCATTTATGGGTACTTACATATTCATTGTATGACCCTTCTTCAATGGGGTGTACGTTTCGAAAGTTACCCAAGTCAGTAAGGTAACCTTTCACCCTCCTTTTTTTTAAAGACTTATTTTGTTATGTCTTTTAATTCACATACTATTATGTTGGGATATGTTATTATATATCCTTATTTATGTAAATTTTATTTCCAAGTGATGAGATCCCATTTATCTCTCTCATCAACCCTTTTTGTAAAATTTTATGTGACATCGTTAGGCTGTCGAATTTTACCAAGGGAACTTCTTAAACCAATTTCGATTTCTTTGGGTTCAACATGTAGTTATTGAATATGTCATCCTTTGAATATGTTTGAATGACCTTTGATTTTTTTACACTTAATATCCAATTATATTGGGTGTATTTATATTTTTCACACATAATTATGAGAATGATTTATCCTTAATTTAGGGATACCTTCTTTATAATGGATTTCATCTCATTTTACATTTCTTTTGAGACTTAATTGTTGTTATGCACCAATTCACTCTTATATGGTGTCTATACTGTCCTTTGACATATTATATCATGAATCACTTTATTATCATGATATTATAATGTTCGGATTAAACGTTATTTCGTAATTATTTGTATTCAAGAGTCTCTCATTTTGTTAAAAACTCTTTAACAAAAATATCTTTTTAAATGTTTTAAAGATTTATTATTCGAAATAATTATCTTTAATGTCCATGTTTTCAAAATGATTTTCAGTATTTATTTATATGGACATTAATGTTTTAAAAATATAATTCCAATAAAAGCTTCAAAGTGGTATGGGACACTTTGATTTTAAAATCTCCTTTAAATTATTTTTGAAAATTGATTGATTAATTCAATATCTTGGAATTACTTATTTTGATTGAAAATTAAATGTTGTTATTAAAATGCTTATATTTTCAATATTTTATGTGTAATGATGGTACTTGGACATTTTACGGGTGGTTACGTGATAAACCATATGACTGGTGGTGCCGTGAATACCAGGACTGGTGGTTACGTTATAACCTCCAATGCATTGGGTTTGGAAGTTGTCCATATGGCTATTTCATTAAGTATGTGTGGAAGTCGGCCCTATGGCTATTCCATTATGTATGTGTGGAATTCGACTGTATGGTTATTCCATTTAAGTATTTTTAGGTCCCATGTTACCTTTTTATGTTATGTGTTCTTTATATCGGTTTTATGGTAATCTTTTGGTTACAAAAGGGTAAGTAATGATCTTTTATTCATTGAAGGGTTTTTTTACTACTTTGAAAAGGTGAAAGGTATTACTTTGATAAAGTATACATGGTTTACTTGTTGTTTTGAAAAACTAACAGTTTTCATTCTTTGTGTATCCCTTACTGAGCTTTTTATGCTCATCCCATGTTTTTGAAATGTTTTTCACAGGACTTAACGCGGAATAGGGTCAAGGATGGGATCAAGGGAAATTCATGCTACCTAAAACATGGAACTAGACATGTTTCTTTTTAAGAGTTTTTATTTTATGGAAACTTAGTAGATGTTTCTACTTTGTAATATTTTGATATTTAATAGTCATGTCCTAATTATCTAAAACTCTAAACCTAAAAAGATCCTCAATGTGAATTATTCATTTAATTCAATATTAAGTAAGGTTTAAGGCTGGGGCCTTATATATCATATATGTTATCATTAAACAAAAAGATGTGTATGGTTTTTTAATTATTCTTAAGTGAGTTAAAAATATAAAATATATCATGTTATAGAAAAGGAAGTATCCACATTATCATTATTTCTTGTCTAATTCATATAATGCATTAAGTGAATTTATAATTATCCTCTCAAAGATTAACTTTGAGTTATCAATAATTGATTTTTTTCCATGGGGTGTTGAAAATATTTTATGTTGAAATTGTATAAATTATTAGTACTTATAGATAATGATTTCATTTATCTGCATTGAGGTAAAATTAGGAGTTCATTGTTTTGAAATTAGTGAGAGTTCCATTATTGAATCCATTTTTTAAGTATGAAGACATTTTGAGTTCATTCATTTTCCAAACTCTTTGGAAAATAGAATAAAAATATTTATGAAATTTTGGTAATTTTATAATTATATTTTGTGTAGATGGGATTAAGTGGTTGATGATTTTCTGAAATCTAATGATATTTATAGAGATGAATTTTACGGTTTTAGAGTAATAGATTTCTAAAAAATGACAAATTTATTTATTCATAAGACTTATGTCTGTGACTAAAAAACCCTTATGTATGGGATCTATAGTAATTTTGTAAGGTTCTATATGTAGTGGTACATAATATGTATAGTTATTCATTTCATACATAATGGTACTCATAGGGTAGAATGGAATTTGATAAAGTATAGAACTATACTGAGATTTGTAAAGTTCCCTTAGAGGAATATGTATAAATTTACCAAAAAATATGTAAGAGTCATCTTCTCATACTAATATTCTTTCTTAGTTATAGTAATAATTTGGGAAAAGGATATATGTATGATTTAACTATATTTTTAATTACTTATGTAAGATTTTTTTTAGTTCATGGGGAATTTGTAAAGTTTAATTACTAGAAAGAAAATTAAAAAAATGGATGATTTATTTCTATTATTTATTTATTTAAATATCAAATTGTTATTTCTAATTATTTATGATTCAAAATACGAATATTTATGATTATAATTGAGGAATAATGTCATGTTGTGATGAGGGTTTCCCTGGTGCACAGTTTCTATATATGTTCCTCTAGAAATAAAAAATGGAATTTTGAGGGAAACCAGATGATAAGATATAAATAAGATTATGATATTTATGTTAACATAGATATCAATGAATAGAGTAATTAAATATGATTATTTATCATTTTACTATTGTATTTGATTTCATAATCGTCATGAATCAAGGAGATTATCCAAAATAAATCATGGTTATTCATCCTTAAATTTAATATTGGTGAAATTTACTTTAACATGTATTAGTAAGATGATAAATGGTACAAGGGAAATTTATTTGTGAATCCTATGAGGGTCTCCATTCAAATAATCAGTAATTTTATGGATAATGGAAGAAAATAAAATTTGTTTTTTAATAATGACAAGTTGAAGATGAATTTAGAATATTATAATAGGGGATATTGTAGTATTTTTTATAGTGAATTTTTTATATGCGAATTACCTATAATGATTATATTACAATTACAGAATGAATTGGACCATTTCTTTTAATTCCTTGGTGACACACACTTACATTAGTGATTATTCCACAAAGAATTTTTTTTTGTTGTAACGAGTTGACTCTTCTAGAAGTACATTTAGTTCTAAAAATTGTAATAGGTTAAAGATAATTACCTTCCTTATGGTTACATCTTGATAATAAAATAATAGTTACTTGTTTTAGGAGTAAAAATAAGAATACGCCAAGGATGTAGTCATCCAACTTAGAGGTAATCCTCATTAAAAAATTTTAATTTTCCTTATTTTATCTCTGTAACATGGTGAGTAGGAGGGATATATACAAAATAATAAGGATGGTTATCATCAATTTAAATTTGGGTATCGAAAGTAATTCCTCAACCTCTCAGTGTTGATCAATCCCAAAGTGATCTTATCAACTTGTATTAAAAAAAATTCTCCCAAAAATTTATCTTCTGATTTATACGGATGAACATAGCTATGTCAATTGTAAAAGGAATCTTTCGTTTGATTGAAATTATTGAAAACTTTAATGGAGATAATGGTAACTTATATTAACTTAATTTAAAATTAACATATTTATTCTATTTTTTAAAATTATATACTTCTAAAATAGATTTATCTATGGTCCCAATTTTATATGAAAAATGTTGAAATTTATATAAAGGAAAGGAATTATCCGCTATTCTCATTACATAAAAATGATAAAAATATTAATGATATAAAAAACAACTAATTAGATTTAGAAATGCTTCATAATATTTATAAAGGAAATAATCATATGAATGAATAAATGTTTCAAATTTATAGACAAAATATTTGAAAATTTATAATGATAGAAGATAGATTTTTTACAAATTCATCACCAATGTTAATGTAATTTTTAAAAAAATTAGAGGAATTTTAAAATGTATTGGGGAATCTAATTGGTAAATAAACATATATGTTTTTTTAGATAAGTTTGATGACATGATCATATAAATTAATGATAAATATCCTAAGGATATCACTATTGAATAAATTTTTAGTACTTGAAACTAGAACTATCATAGTGTGTTAAAAAGGAATGTATTCCTGGGTTTTAATATAGTAGAAGTGATAAAGATAGTGTTGTATCAATATTTTATTTCTCTGAAATATATTTTCACATTTATTTGAGAAAATAGGGTGTTTCAGTTTGTGATTTTATAAAAAATGACTAAGGAAATGAAACAAAATATTGGAATCAAATAGATGAAGAAAGTGATAGGTTTGTGTTTTTATTTTTATTTTAAATTAAATTATAGTCTTTAAAATAGTTTTACTTGTATTCTTAATAATTTATAAATGGAATACTCCTAAATTTATTTTTCAATCACCCTTAGTTGAGAAAAATTTTAATTACTGATCTACTAGTGGTTACTTATTTTTGAAACTCTCTTATTATGATTGTAGAAAATAGTAATATTCACATGAACTAAAAATGAAATTCCAAATCGGGTATGGGTTGTCATTGAATATTTAGTTGTAACCCACTACCTCCAAACACATTCCAAAAATTTCTAGACACTCACCACCCAATGAAACCCATTACATTGAGAAAAACTATAATAAGTGGAGGGAGATTATGTATAATAAAGATAACCCTAAAATATTGAAAAAGTTTAATACCATAAAAATGAATGTATTAAAATTAAAAAATAGACAATGAATACTGAAATCATTCAATATAGTAGAGTTTTTATTCAATAAAAGTGACGCTCAGGGATTATATATTATCTTATAGCCTTTCTTGATCACTCAAAATATTTTCCATCTGTTTTAGGTGTAATAGATAAGATGATGTAAAAAGAAGTAATTAATAAAAAAATTAAATAATAAAATCTTCCACAGCTATCAAAACAAAAATCATGTAATCCCCCTAGTTCATAACTATTTTTCTATCCTCCACTTTTTATTACATTAAGACACTTATTTCTATCTTCGCATCCACTGGTCAAACCTCCATGATCTTCTCTCTTTATTAATTTATTATTTTATCTCCTTTTTCATTGCTTTGAATCTCCTTGACATCCATTGTTGTTATTCTGATTTTTTATATTCACTAATCTACATTTTCATTAATCATAATCCATGTGGAATCCTACTATTTATCGCAATAATGTTGACATGGTAGCCCAATGGATCTGCTCAAGTAATATTGAATCACTTATATTCTACTTAATTTCACCCTCTAGTAGAATTTTGTAATGTTGGGAATGGCACATATATCAGTGGGTTTACTCCTATGAAGATTGTAAATAAATCCTATGTTTGGATCAAATTATACATATGTCTAGTATATTCACAAATAATCCTACATGATGACACCTAAGATCATAAAATTAAAACATAAAAATTGGTATATTGTACTTATGCTAGAAATATTCCCATATAAACTCATCTTCCTTTTCTTATTTTTGTAATTTTTGCATTATGGCATGAAACATATTCCAAACTCTAAGGAAACCTACACAGATCCTAATGACACCTATGTTTTGCTACATTTTAATTTTGTATCCTTCTTCAAAAAATATCCAGGCATCTACAAATAACTTAAAACACTAAAAAACATTTTCAATCAATATAAAATATTATAAAAAATGTAAATAATATTCAATCCTTTAATTTTATACCAAATAAAAGATCAAAAAATTATTTCCATAATTTTATCTCTTTATATAAATAAATCCAAACAAAATAAAACGATGCATCAATTCCATAAAATAAAAAAATAAAATTAATTGAAAAGTATGTGAGAATATAATCAATTGGATATTAAAAATATATGATGAATTTTCTAACTCTATCAATTCCCCTATAGTTAAAACATAGACTCTCGGAAAAATAAACTGTAAAAAGATTACTAATGAAAAATCCAAACACTTATCCTATGGGAGTTAGTGTTTCAACCCCATGTTTCCAAAAATTATCATGGATCTCTAAGGTTCTTGGTTCAGTTTTATTTACATAGTATAATCAATTAATTTCCACATATTTAATCTTCCAAATATCACTTATATTGACCTTCTAGAAAATTTTTCACTCAAAATCAATTTGGAATTTAAATTAAATTTTTTCTTATACCATGTTTATGAAATTTTTACTATAGTACTAATGAATTTATTACACATTACACCATGATTTTACTATTTTTTAATATCACGAGGTCTTTTAAGGGTTGTTATATGGATTAATGATAGTTTTCTATATTAAGGAAAATTTTAGGAATATTAGGATTTCAAAATCTATATCGATGCTTAATGTATGATTGTCACATTCCCTAAAGAATGTATTCCCACTCTCTTTCTATTTTATTATGATATATTCACTCCCCTTTTGATTAATGAGGAAAAATCACACCCATTTAATTTCAGTAGTAAAATATTTTTCACCCCTCTTTTTATTCCGTAGGTTTAAATTTTTTAATTTTATTCTTCTCTTGAATGAAGAGTGGTACTTTCGAATATTTATTTTTGGGTGAGATATCTACCTTTATATAGATTATTAAGTGTTTCACTTCTATTTTAATTTGTTCTTGGGCCTTCCTTATATAGATTCAACACTTTAATCCAACAACTTCTTCATGCAGTACGATCATGAAAAAATAAACACTTTTTTAAGCACCTCACAATCTTCTTGGTCAATCCACCCTAGAGAACTTATACATCAATGATATATTTATAACCTCTTCTCTCATTTGTAAAATTATTTTAGAATGAATTTAGATATGTAATTTTGTGATGAATTTAATTTTTGGTTGAAATAAAGGTACTTTTCTCTTTAGAATAGTGGTAAAATTCTATGCTTGTCCTTGAATGATATCATAGACATATTCTTATATTTCCTAGGATTATTTTTTCTCAAAAACATGCAGAAATTATCCTCTCAATTAGAAAATATTTCTTGTTTCATTCCATTTTCTCTATTCCCCAAGACTTAAATTCTACCTATAATATGCATTCGTTCAAGATCAAGTTATATAGTGATATTTGTCTTCTAATTTTAATTATTAACAAAATAATTAATGGATAATATTTGATACAAGGATTAAATATATATGTGTCCATTAAAATAGATTTTATAGTTAAAAAGGGATTTAATTAAAAATAATTCCTAAAACATATATGGGATAATTTCCTTTAATACTACATATTTTTACTACATTACAAATTGTGTTTTGGTTATTAAAAAATTCTTTCATTCTCTCATGAAAAAGTTTATTGTAAAAAATATGTAAAAAATAGATTTTTATGCCTCTTATATAAGTTATTAAAATATGAGATTGTCTTCCATGACCTATGATTCAAAAATTAGTAGTCCTAGAAGGAATTTCCCTCATATGGAATTTGAAAATTAATTCATTTCTATATTAGTATAAGGAGATTAGGTGGGTGAAATTTGTTTCAAAACATTGGAATAGATTCAAAAAATTTAAGGGATTTCAAATTAAGATCAACATGTTTTATAAACCCACAGAATAGTTGGAAAATGGAGAAAATTTACAAATCCTAAACTATTAAATTTACTTCCTACATACATAAATTATGCAATTTACTCAACGATTTCAATCAGATTTAGTAGGTAAATAGAATTTAAATAAAATCATATCAGTTTTCTATGTGTTATATAAATATAAGCACTATTTAATTTACTGATAAATATGATGGATGAGTGTGATTTCTTCCACTAGTTCTTGAAACATGTTCCTACAGAATATCATTATCTTATTCCCATTGATAGTTAATTCATTATTATTTCTAACTTTCACAACCTAAACATCACCAAAAATAATACATGATTAACTAGAAGTTTTCCTTCCTGTCTAGAATAAATTTTACCTCACATAATCTTGAGTCTTGAAATTTATAACAACACTTCATTTCTTAGATATAATTACTTATATTAAATCAACTTTTCATGAGCCACTTGAGTTCCTTCCTTTTAAATTATATAATTTTCAAAAGAATATTTTTAATTTCCTCTATCTCTTACAACAATATTTATTTTTCATTTACAACTCTGTCTAGGTCTACATTTATCACACTCACAACCCAAAATGATTTCTATTCCTCCAGTATAGGTTGGTGGTATCTCTATTCACAAGTCAATATATATGGGATGTTTTAGTTTTGTGATCTGTTAGATAATCCATTATGGTGAATTCCATCCTTTGGCTCTAGTATTTTCAGTTTTCCATGAAAATATTATCTTAAATTCCTTTTATTTCCCTATTGGACACATTATCTTGGACATTTCTTTGGGTTATAGAGTCTTTATGCAATATTATTTACTCTATAATTCCACATAAATTTATCCATCCTTCTATTGAAATTTTTTTCCCCTGGTCATTTATGATGGTTCTTAGAACTCCAAACCAACAAAATATGTTAGTCCTAACAAAATCACACAAAATTCATGCATCAAAACTTTTATTGGCTTTTTATACCACCCATTTTGAACAAATTATCATTAAATAAAAGTATTAAAGGGTATATAAAAGAGATAATGGAGTTCACATGATTTATATTCCTACAAAATCAAACATTTTACAAAATATGATGGTTTTTTAGGTATTCCTTATCTCTTAAAAATATTTGAGGAAAAATGAAACTTCACACAATTTTTCTAATTAAATTTTCATCATTAAACAAGGTATAAAAATAAATTTATGATTATGAGGATTAAACTTATTTCAATTTTATTCCAAAGTGGATTCCATAGGCTAGAGTATGAATAAAGTAGATATAGGTTGTATTTAACTCCGAATTTAAAATTTTATCATTACTTATTAATTAAAAATTTTCTAAATATATGGATCTTCCAAAATAATATATATATATATATATATATATTTGAGTTTAGGAATTTTTTGGGTATTTAAATGATATGGTACATAAGTGGTTACTAAATAGTTAAACATATCAGCATACTAGGATACCTCTCCTTACATCAGGTCCATCTTCACACTTGGAATGTGATAATTTAGTGGATATTTTTCATGAATTTAAACTTTATTAGTTTTGTCAACCTTACTTGGGTGGTCAACCACTAGATTCTCATTTCCATTATTTTATTTGATTTCTAAATTTAATTTTATATATAGAAACATCCATATGACTAACCATATATTTTCTTCTATGTGTTACATTATCATAAAATATAATGACTCTTGTTCTATGTAAACATGTCCCTACTTTTTATAAATAAAAAATGACTACAAGAAACATCAATTTAGTGGTTTTATTTCCTTTCAATCTTTAGAGACTGAAAAACCTCCATCTATTGTTTGGAATAATCCTAAAGTAATTTAACGTTTTGTCTTTGTTTGGTTGTTGAATTACTAGGGGTGATAAATCTATTTTCTTGTTATAATAATCTTCCTTACTCCCATAATTAAAATAAAAATAAGATTATTTTTAAGGTAACCTAGAGAGTGGGAGATCAATATTACTAAAGTCATAAATAATACACTTATAAAAAAATGATTTTCCTATAGAATATTTTATATGGTTCACATAAGTTACATAAGGAAAAGCATTTATCACATTAATTTTATATTTATCAACTTTAGAAGCTTATTTAAAATAATTTTTCTATGGATTATTCACCTTTCTACAATGATGTGACACTTTTCAAAATTTTAAACAATATCATTTTCAATATATTTATTCAAATAATAATCAATATTTTTCAATAAATAGTCAAATTAATTACCATATATAGTGAAATAATGTAAAAAAACCTCTAATACGTCTTTATTTTTTTCTGAAAATATACTTACCATGAATCAATAAATGTACTTGGGAATTTTATAGTATAAAATAAATTCTCTTGTAAGAAATTTTTACAAAGGACATGTAAATGTAGTCTTCTAGTAGTCCTTTAAATTAATTGGTAACAGAAAAAAAACATCAAAATCATAAAGTAAAGAACAATGTTCTTTCCCTAAAATCCTTTTGAACATTTGATCAATAAAAAAATGGTGAAATAATCCTTCATCGTGACCAAATTTGTCTTCATATTGTCTATACACACTCTCCAACTATTCTGATTTATTTCATGGTTTAACTTATGTATTTCTTTCATTATAATGTTTATGATAGTTTTCATGGAAACTAAATGTATGGGTATGACCTATTTTAATTAAAATATTATGTAAATTATTTATTTTAATAATAATTTCTCTATTTATTTTCTCACTACTTCTATTATGGTAGGATTTATCCTCATTTGGGGTTTCCTGACACGTTAAGATATCACCTCACGTAAAATTATATGTAGGATTAATGCTTATAATATCAACTAAAATACACCTTATTTCATTCATGTTCCCTTTCAAAAATATATTAATTTGTATTCTTTTTTAGTGGTAGTTTCTGGATAATATAAGATTTAATTTTATTCTTCTATTAAGTACCCATACATCAAATTTGTTGACAATTGTTTTAATTCCCTATTTGGTGGTTATCCAAAATTTGAAATGAAATTTAGGTTTCTAAATTTAATATCTCTAATTACCTATATAAAATATGACATATAAGATAACTCATCACTAAATTAACAATCAAATCCCTCAAAGAAGTTATAATTTTCCACTTCCACCTCATTGAAAAATGGTTCTTAAAAATTATGGATAGCTTCATCCTCTGTTGAATTTTAAACCATTAAGTATTTTCCTATAGATAATAATTAATATAATATACCTATGTTTCAATGAATTTAGTCTCATCATAGTGTAGAAGTGTAATGAGTGAATTTTGAGTTGTGGGGCATGTCATCGAATAAATGATTTTGGAATGGACAGTGCATTCTCTAAACTCCATGGTGAGTTTTACTTCATGCACATTGATGATTGTACTGTTTTTCATGAATAAAGGAATCCCAAAAATAATGTTTGATTGTGTTATTATTATATGGTCTTCCATGTTCAACAAAAATAATTCATCAAGAAAAATTATGTCTTAGACACCAACCATAACATTTTTTAAGAGTCCTGTTGGAGAAATAGAATAATTTTTTATAATATGAATGGCTAATATTATGGGACTAAAATATCCAATATTCCAATAAATTAACATTTAGTGAGAAATATATTTTATAGTTGAAAATAAATTATACAAATCATCTAAAAATTATATATAACTAATAGTTAAATGTAGAGAAAATGTACCTAGATCATGAAATGTTGTGGGGAGGTGTGGTATTACTAAGGATGAAGCAATTTTTCCTAGTTAAATCCTTTCCTTCCGTTGTAGTATAATTTTCATGGTGGAAATTATTGTGAAAAAACATCGATTAGTTTAGGATTTTTTAAATCTTTAAGAAGGGGTATATTGATCTAATCTTTCTAATATGCATCCAAACTCTCTTTTTGAAGTGTTTATTCCTAGTTATTATTGGATTGGATCATACATGATGGGAATGGGTGGAAGATATTTTTTCTATAATTTTTTCCTTTAATGTTGGTTTTATGGTTTATTCTTTTTGTCCCAGACCTCTCAAATTACACTTCTATATATTCTAATTTGGACTGCATGCCAAGATTATACCCCAAATTCTTTACTTATTTTTCATTAGGTTCTAGGAATCTTTGCTCAATTTTAGGGGTGTCATTAAGATAACTATCCTTATTGGTCCTTTTTTATCAAACTCACATTATATTATAGTTTATAGATTATTTGATCTATTATTATTCCATTGTTTTTGACAAAAATTCAACGAAATTACATATTTGTATAATTAATTCCTCAACTTCATTCCATGGTTTCTCATCTCCAGATTCTTGATGCTTCTGTATAGGGGATTGGGAACCAATGTATGTTGAATAAAATTTTATCATTTGTAATGGATTGGTATGTGGGTAAACAGGTTAGTTAAAGACTACTTGTGTGGCTAGTCAAATGGTATTTTCTATTAGAATTGATGTCATTATTGGTAAGGGGGATATTATTCATATAGATTTTGGTAGGTTAGTGTGGTTTTCTATTATTTATTTCTATATACATATTTTATTTTTTTAATTATTCTATGTCATTGATTTAATTTCTGAAAATTTATTGGCTAAAAGGATACTGTATAACTCTATATTTTCTTTACTTCAATACACTGGTTAGTGAAATGGTTAGATAATTATAATTATCTATATCCCATAACTAGTTCATGTTGTTCTCTATTATTTTTCAATGATTTAAGTTTTAAAAGTCTTGTTCTATCTTTAAATTTAGATTCTAAAAATAGACATGATTCAAAAGTTCTTACCTCATGTATTCCACTTGTAGAAGTCCCTCTTATTCTAGATTTTATGAAATTTTCTTAGTCATCCCCATAAATTCTGTTAGTGACTTATCCTTTAGATCTATTTCAGAAAATACAAACAATAGGTTTTTATCATAATAAATAAGGGGTTGATAAAAGAGTATAAGTAAGTCATGATCCTCTACTACATGGTATATATGTATCTAGCATATAGTTTCATAAACCATTCCCAATACTCCCAGTGGGTATATAAAGATTATTTTATAGTGCAATAAAACTTCTTCTCTTTGGATGTGCTCTTGGAATTAGGGGGGAATATTTGTAAGAATCTCCTTTAAAATTTATCCCAATCAAGAATTTATTATGGTTTTACACAATACAACAACTCCTTAGCTACTACCTCAAGTAAAAAAAGGAAAATTATCCCTACATAACATCCTCTTATAGTACTCCTCTTGGTTTCAATGTTGAATACACCAATCTGAGAAATTTAATATGTTTGTTTGGGTCTTCAACATTCAAACTATGGAATTTAGAAATCAATTGAATTAATATAGTTTTTAACTCAAATTAGTTTCCAAATGCTAAAATAGAAACTTCATTTTTCTGATTGATGAATTATATTTCATAAAGGTCTCTCCAGATTTAATAGGGATTAACTAAAATATTTCTTAACTCATTTTTGTTACTAATAGTATCAATGGTATCTTACAAGGAAGCATTATCAAATTCTGTTTATAAGCCTAAATATTTAATTATTTTTAGCGAGGTTATCTCTATCACAGAGTCAATAGAATGAAGTTGGTCAGTTGGAGATCTAGTCATGAAATTTTAATTTTATATTTATCACTAAATCCCAAGAAGTTACACTATGTTTTTTGAATGTGCATGTCATGGGGTGTGACAAAAACCAATTTAATCTAGGGTAAAAATGTAGTGGTTGTGTTAACATTAGGGTTGTTTCTAGATAGGAGTTCTAATATATAAATTAGCACATTGTTTAGGGAAAATGGGGTGTTTCTGATTTGTGATTTTTCAAAACTATGTATGGAATTAAAAATTTATTGGAATCAAATTGATGAATAATGTTATGAGTTCAAGGTTAGATTATCATTTGTAATGTTATCATATTCTTGAAAATAGTTTTACTAATCTTCTTACTAATTGATAAATGAAACACTCCATGATTTATTTTTTAATCAACACTAGATGAAGGTTGTTGTAGGGATTGGTTTAATAGTGCTTACTAATTGATCATCTAATATTCATGTGTGTTTGAAAATTCAATAAATACCTCATAAACCACCCAATAAGTACCCAATTATTTATTGTTTCACTTAAGCCATTTAGAGGTTACCCATTACCTCCACAGACAAGATAGTTATTAGTAGAAATTAACCATATAATTCAATCTGTCTATTTAATATAAGTTATACTCAGGGGAGATACATTAAAATTATCAACCTGTGTTTTAAATAATGAAAACGTTTAATATATTAAACATTGTCATATTAAAAGTATCAAAAACACACTAAAACCCAAAAATATTCAATCGAAGAGAGTTTTTATTCAATAAATGTATTACTCGATCATAAAAAAGGATCTCCTTCCCTACCTTGACCTCTAACAATAGTACACCTCTATTCATTAAGAAATAAAAAATAAGGGGTGAGAAGAGTCATTTCAAAACAAATTTATTTTAAACAATAAATAATTAATGTTACAACAACAATTACAACAGAACTCTAGCAATCCCTTTAATCCAAGAACAATTATCTTATGTAAAGTCTTATTCTATTCTATATTATTTCCTTCTTCACATCCCATGGTCAAACCTCTAAATTATGACCTTTTGTTTAGTTTATATATTTTTATTCTTTTTCAAGGCTTCTCATCAACATGAGATCCACAATTATTGTTTTGATTTTTTATATTTCTCTAGTTTTGGTTACATTACACACAATCCATTGTAATCCTCAAATTCAATGCATTCATGTTGACATAGAAAAGAAATTTAACTCAATCCCCAATTAATCCCTCAATGTATTATTATTTTCATCCTTTATCCAAATTTTTTCAAGGTAGTAATGGAACCTATTTTAGATAGTTAACACCCACGTTGAACTAAAATAGAACCTATATTGGGATCAGATGACACATACACCATGTATCTTGAAAAATGATCCTAGAAGATTACACGTATTTTCATTCAATTAATACATACATAGTGGTAGACAACACCTAAACTATCCAGATTCACATGTACACTTTGATTTATTTTATTGTTTTTAAACATCATGTACCAATGTATGAAACTTACATCCAACTCTAATGAATCCTATGTTGATCCATATGATACCTATATTCATCTCCATTTATATTTTTTAGTCACCTTCACAAAATATTATGGCTTCTATAATGAATATAAAACTCTTAAAAACATCATAAATCACCTTAAAATATTATAATAGAGGCAAATAAAATTCATTCCATTTGTTTCATCACAAAAATAAAATATAAAAATTATTTCCTAAATTTTAACTCTTTAAAAAATAATTTCAATGCATAAAAAATTATCCCATAATTACAAAATTTCCAAAATTACTTTTAATTGTCAAGTATGGGTGAATATATTGAATAATATATTGAAAAATATAATTAATTAATTGACTCTAATAGTAATATAATTAAATATGAAATAGAAAATTGATTTTATATCAGAGGGAAAAGTGAAATTGTAGTCTAAAATGTCTTTCTGAGCATTTATGTATTTAAAGATATTATTTAATTACATATATTTGGATGAGGATAAGTTTTTTGGAGACTATGATGAGGCTCTATCCCAAATTTCCATGAAAATCAACAAAGTGGATTGTATTTATAAAGGTAAACTTATTATAAATTATTTCATTACTGAAAATTTTTTCATTTTCATTCCAAGTTACATTTGAAAATATGAAGTTTAAATAATGATGATAAATATTCAAATACATTCTCAAACAAATTATATTATCTAATGAGAAATTAATCTCAATAAATTAGTAATAAAATAATTACACTCATGTTTTTCATAGAAATATTTTATCTATTAAAGAAGGTTTTTCTTATTGTGCAGAAATCTATGACAATGATAAAATTACAAGAGAGGCTTCTCAAAAGGTCTACATGCCTCAAACAATAATGAATTTCAACCCTCATATGATGACTCACAAATTAATGGTGAGTTTTTTAATTGAAAAATAGTGTTATCCAAGGAATAAACAATAAAAATGAAGAATAAAACATGTTTTATATATATTATAAGACTAAGAGATGAAAATTCACATTTGTATAGGAACTTTAAAAAGTGTGATCTAATATATATTGAGAAAGAAAGATATGAAAAATAATTTGAGAGGATAAAACTTTAGGAAACTAAAATGTAAAAAAATAAACTTGTTGATGATTAGAATGAAAATCAGGCATGATTTAATGAATGTTGATATAAAAGTAGATAAAAGATACATGAAATAAATTAAGAAAATAAATGCTACCAGGAAGTTGGATGAGTGTTTTGAGAAAAATATCCATGTAACTATTAATTCACAAGATTTTATAAATGTGGAAGGGTATCATACTTGTCCAATATCTAAAAAATAAAATCATGTTTTCAGAAAAATCCAATGAAAATAGAAAACTGGATTAGTTGGGAAGTTTGATATAAAGAAAAAACATAAATCATACCTAGAATGAGAAAAATTATAATAAAATGTTCACACTATCCCCAAATTGCAAAAGAATATGTCCAAAAGAAGGATCTAGTGAATTAATCACATTATAGGTATGATAATAATGTGGGACCACAACACATAAAAAAAATATAATTTCTATCAAATAAAGACGATTCAAGGTTATTGTTGGTATTGTGTTGTTTTTTTTTCAAGAAGCATATAATTTCTATTATAACATATCTTTACCTATATTAAAAAGTGATCATTAATCTAGGGGAAGAAAACCCCACCCAATGATAAATAATTATATCCTAAAATAAATGTAGAATAATATATAATAGAAAAATATTTTTGATATTTTGAAAAAAATGTAAGGTGTGATCAAAAAGGGAAAATTTTAAATGAATTTATTATATTTATACCTTCTAAATTAAATCCTTTCCAAAAATATGAAAATGATCAGAATAAGAATCATTACAAAAAGTGGAAAATGTGATAATATATAATTTAATTCATCAAAATGTAAAATATATGGACAATGGATAGTGGTTTTACATCTCACAAAATAGGTTATTTAAATATCCTAAGTAATGTTGAGTTATATGAATGAGGAGATGTTACCTTTATAAATGATATCTCATTTTAAATCTATATTGTCTAAATGGATAAATTTTGAAAAACAAAATGATAAGCACAAATAATGATATATTTATCAATGGGATGAATTGTAATGTATTTATTGTATCACATCAATATGATGAATTAAATGAGGCGATATTAAAAAATAATGGATATTTACTAAAGAGAATAAAATATGGTGTTAATATAAAAACATGGTTGTTAAACCAAAATATCATATTTTAGGTTATAGAAGAAAAAATGGTTTCTACAAGATTTTACAAGAAAATAATAATTTTGGAATAGATGAGTGGGTCATCTTGGCCAAAATATTATTAAGCAATTCATTAGATATGAAGTTATGGGATATTTCCCAATTTTGAAATAAAATTTTATAACTATATTCAAAACATGTATAAAGGTGAATTCAGTGAATCAAATTCATAAGAGAGTTCATATTCAAACCAGAAGACCACTAGAGAAGGTTCACTTTGATGTTTATTCACCTATGACCATGAAGTCAATATGTTGAGATAATTATTTCATCAATTTCATTGACTAATTATCGAAAATAAAATTATTATCTTTATGTCCCTAAAATATAAATCCATAAGCTTGTTTAAAAGTTTTATAAGTATAGTTAAATACTAAATAGATTTTCCTTTAAAGATATTTAATTCATTGAATGGTACTTGTAGAGTGGATCCTTGAATGTAGTTGTTTAAAATATAAAAACATCCAAAAAATTTAGTAACATTTTTTATAAAAAGAAACCTTGGAAACATGTAATGGACGAGTTAAATCACCAAGCTATCATAAAGGTGGAAAATATTGTTCATGTCTTGTATTTTAAAATGAATATTACTTTCCATTCTCAAAATAAATTTAAAAGTAACTCATTCAGAAAATGACATGAAGATTACATTTAAAAAATAAAAAAAATCATATTTTAAAATTAACCCAAACTTTTATAGGAGAATAGTTAAAATATAATTGAAAATAATTTCATAAAACATTGAAATTGAAGAAATAGGACTATCAACCAATTTCTAAAACATAATTGGTTTTCCCAAAAACATATTTTTAGTCTCTAAAATAATTAAGGTGATGAAAATTATAGGAAAATTTGTATTACATAGAAATAAATAGATGATAATGAAAATTAAAGGTATTAATTCGATAATGATAATATAATTTCCTTAGTGGAAATTACATAATAAAAAATCATGAATAAAATGTGATTGGGGCATAAATCCATTACATCATGTTTCATATTTCATTGTATGTGTTAAAACATCCTATATAATAAATATATGGTTATTATAAATATATTGAAAAATCATACTCATATATATCATAGAATATATGATTTACTTATAATATAATATGACTGGTTTATTAACAATTCTTTATTAAAATCAATGTTTTGGATGATAACTACTTCATTTTTCTTTCTTGTTTCTATTCGAACACCTTTATCCTTATACATTTATCATGGTTCCATAATCTCAAAAATTCTAAAAATTATATAAATATAATTTATATTCATTATATATATATATTCATCGATAAAAGGAATATATATAAAAAATAAGTATACCATTTATCGAAAAATTTGATCATATGTATGCATCAATGATGTTTTAAATTTTCAATAAATGGAATGAAGGAGAGGTAAATAATAATTCACATTTAAATAATCATTATTGTGACATATATTTTTATTATATTTTACCTTATTACCATCCATGTAAAATGAATGTGAAAAACAAATCACGTCGCTTCGTGGAGGTGGTCATCCACACATACACATGAGTGGAATTACTGATTTCGAACGGATGGGAAGAAGGTAGATAATGTTTTTTTCCATCATCATAATACTAATTAAATATATAGAAGATAATGAAAAAATTATTTAATAGAAATAATTGTTTAAAACATAATTTTAAATAATAAAAGGACTTTACTAAAAATTGAGTACTTAATTATTAATAATCAATTAATGCATCAGAATAGTGTATGAACTTTATATATATATTGTAACATTGTTAATAAAATTCATACCAACAAATTTAATGGATAGGTGATAAATTTTATATTAAAAAATTATATGTTAATAGAACAACACAGTTTTTTTAAACTCGATGTTGTGTATAAACTAAGCAATCAAAGAATTCAAATTTTTTTAATAGAGAACTATATCATAAAATATCATATTGATTCATATCTGATATGATTAAAATGATTTTAGAACTATATGGAAAAATTGTTTTAAAAATGATAAAGTGATTAAAATATTAGTGAAATATCTATCTTTCCACACTAATTGGTATGATTTATATTTCAAATGGGTGATAATTTGTTTTGTAACACTTTTAATAAAAGTCATTATTAAGAGAATGTAAAACATGATTCATGTACGATAAAATATTTTATTGATGATATAATGAAAATATCACTATGTAAAATTACTTTGATATTAATATTTAAAAATTATAATGCTAATATAAACAAACTATTATAATTTTATAGAAAATTAAGAATCATTATTAAGAAAGAATAAAAAATATTTCTGTTAAAGAAACACCTTCTTGAGTAACCAAATGTTAATGTTTTACAATAATTTAATCTAAATGCTTTTGAAAAAGAAAAAAAGGGTTCACATAAGGTTTAAAAGGTAATTTTTAAATGAAATAAACCTAAGAAATTTTTATTTTTCCTCACATATTCAATATGAATAAGTCTATTAATAACTAGGAGAGAAAAGAAATTCATCTAAGTCTTCTTCATGATATATAATGTATTTTATAATCAATGATGGAAATTTTTCCCTTCTGAATGAATTAAATAATTATTTTACATTTTTTTTCAAATTGGTTATGATAGATTAACTAATAATTATATGTGTAGGTTATAGCTTAGTATGTTTAGAATTAGGGGTAAAAATTCAGTCCAAAAGAAGAAAATTTTATTTGAATGTCAAGAAATGGTTCTACAAGTCTTCAATAATAGTTGGTGAAACCTAAAAGTATGCATCAAGAAAAAAGGAGAATATTTTCATTTGATGATTTTTATAGGATACCAAAAGGGGTTTCTAAAACTAAATAGAGAATCCATAATAGTTATCAATTTTAGAAAATATTTTTTTATTTTCTATGTGTATATAATGTCAAATATATACTCTAAAATATTATAAATTTATTAGTGTTCAAAATCATTGTAGGAATTTATTGATATGTTAATTAGTTTTAATATGATAAATTAAAGGGTTAATAAGTCATGGAGTTGGTATAAAGGAATATTTCAAGCTCAGATGAATCAAAATAATGAATCTGTATATTTATATGGTTTCTGTTATGTTGTAAGAGAAGTTATTTATTAACAAAGTGTTTTATGGTATAAAATGAGATGATAAACATGGTTTATAATTCAATAGATTCTATAAAATGTTTTAAAAGGAGATAAGGACAAAAAAAACATTTATACTAGATAAAATTTATTCATCTAAGTTATTTATTAAAATATTTTGAAATGATTTCTTACTAGTAAGATCCCGTGTTTTGAGTTGGTTAAAAAAATTTGAAATGTTTTGAACCTTTCATTTGGTGGATGGGTCATGTTGTAAATTCATCATCATAATGGATGATTGATAGTTGTATCACCAAAAAGGTGATGTTTTTATAGGTTATATGGCCCATGTAATGTCTCATATGTTCATAAGGGTTTCAGAGGAATTTTCTTCGAGAACCCAATTTTATGAAGATTTTGACTAGAGTGCATGGTTAGTTCTTACTATAAACACCTATACATGTGGCCTATTGTATAAAAATATAGATTGTCTAAACTGTGTAACAAACTTGGTTCTAATCATGTAGCCTTTTTTTGTTTATATCATGTTAAAATGTATTTGGTGGACTTAACGTCCATGCGAGTTGACTGTATATAATTATAAAGGGGATCGAACAGCTTGTGTAATGTTTTTCAAACCATGTATCTTTCCATTTGAGGGGGTGTCCCTTCATAAAATAGCACCACATTGCTGGTACACTATTTTCCAAACTTTTCATACAAACTGCATAGATCATTAAATGGATGAATAATTCCATTTTCCCTCCTCTTATTTTAAGTATGCACCACTCTTTTCTCCTCCCATCCATGCCCAACAGCACCCTCATGGGAGATTTTCCCCTACCATAATCCTATGTTGGATGGTTATCCTTAATGAGGACTCCAATTCAAGTACCTTTTGTGTGTTGGAATCATAATAGTGATCCTATAACCCTTATTACCTCTTTTTCAGTTTCACTTCCCAATTTTTATATGATCATTGGATGATATAATATGCCCTATTTTCAGGGTATTTGAAAATTCTTTTTATTTCTCTCCTTTTGTCTCAAACAATTATCCAATAATGGAGGCATGATATTTATTTGGTATATGTTAGTTGTTCTAGTTTCTTTCCCCTTAAATTTTCATCATTAAAAATTATTATTGTTCTGTCGCACAATGGACTTCATGTGCATTCCTCATGACACATGAAAATGTTTGATTAAATACCTATACCTAATTTAGACATTTTATTACACTGGAATTAATGGTTTTTGGATGACTAAACTAACCAAAACTACCACTTAATTTTATTTTGGTTAAAATTATTATAATGATAATTGTTCATATTGTGCTAAATCTCCCTTTGGGTTTGTTGAGCTTTCCACATAGTAGTGGGTGTAATAATTACCTTAAATGAGTTATGAAATGGTAAACATGGATGATTGGGTTGAATAGTGTGTAATTAATTATATAAATTGGTTGAATTTTTATATGGTTATATAGATTTAATAGAATATCTTCACTGGTATGTAAAATAATATGTAGAATGGAGTAACTTGTTAAATGAACCTTTTCGTCCTCGATCTTTTATGTGTCATACAATTATAATAGATCAATCAAAATACATACTTGAATTATAATGTGGAGGGTTTATGAACATGGAAATATGTTTTGTTGTAATTGTATTTATTTAGAAATTGAATAATAATGAAGATCACATTTAAATGGAATTACTTTCTTCTAATGTACCTTATTTAGTTATTAAATAAAATGTGAATGTTTATTATAGTATTTTTTTAGTGATACCTAGGTTTAAATATGGAATTTTATGGATGGAATTTTTTGGTGATTTTAACTGTATGAATTATTAATAATTAAATGGTGTGGTACATGGACCTCCCCATTTGTGGTATTAAATTATTAGACACGTTGTTCCTTATTATTGGACCTGATGTTCCTTATTATCAGTCGTAGTGTCCATTATTACTCATGATCCTTGGGGATGACATCCATTATTACTCATTATCCTTAGGAATGAAATTCCTTATTATTCTATAATCCTTGGTCTAGAAATCCCTTATTACTCATGATCCTTGGCCATATCATCCATTATTTATCATATTACTTGAGCATGACATCCCTTATTATTCTATGATCCTCGACCATGAAATTATTTTTTACCCGTGATCCTTGGGAATATAATCCCTTATTAATCTATAATTTATATCAATGTCATCCCTTATTATTTGTGATCTTCAAGCATGACAACTATTATTATTCTATGAGACATATGTGCATGGTGATCCTTATTAAAATATGAGACTCTTATTATATTATCATTATTACATGGGGATTCCTTGGTCTTAAATCTTGGGTACATACTATAACATGTATATATATATGCGTATATATGTTTGCATATATTTATATATATATATATAATGGCATGTTCAGAGATATTACCTCTTAGGCTGAAACAGGTATGGTAGGCCTGGTGTCCTTGAATAACTTGAGCTCGATATGGTTTATGATTCTAGAATTTGAATTACTACTTTATTTTTAATACCATGACACTTATTTTTTTATATTCATATAACTTATTTCATTAAAAACCATTAGTTTTGGCCTACTAATTATCTCTCACACCCTTTTCAGGTTTTTGTTTGGTACTGGGATATATCTCTTGGTTATAAGATAGGAACTAGGTTGTGCTTTGTACTATTTTTCTTTTATTATTCTACAATTTCATATGGAATCATGGGAGTGGTGGATAATCATGTACTATTTCTTCCTTTGGTGTTATGTCCTTTTTATTATTTATTTATTCTTGATATTCTAGCCATGTAAATTTTTTACTTGCTATATATTTTTTACTTTTAAATTATATGATTTTAATTCATAGTTTTTATTCATTATTTATTGATTTTAAGTTTATCATTATCATCCATTGTCATGTTATTTATTATGATTTTTTATGTATTTTATAGTGATCAAGAGGTTATAGTATCTCTATTGTACCTCTATTAGACTATTCCTACTAGTCGGAAACCTCTTCCATACGGTGAGGTATGCTTGATGCCATTTGTTGAATTAGATCAAGGCATCGTTTTAGTAGATCCTTGAACATAACATTACTAATTGGTATAAAATATTTCTTTTTTCCATTGTCCTGATATTTTGGGATGGTATAAATGAGACTAGTAACGTGTCGTAACTTCAAAGATAGGTTATTTATTAGTCTCGCCAACCCACGCATGAGGGAAATGTTATATTTTTAGCGACATTATTGATGATATGTTATTATAGATGGTGATTATTTCACCATAGTTAAATCCTTTAATTCAATTACTTATTGATATATGATATTTTCACTTGTCTATATATGGAATGGAAGTGTTATTACATGCAATATTATAGGCACATATAGATTAGCATGCCATTCATATGCCAAGCCTTGCAGATTTCATTGTTGATTTCCTAGTGTATGATGATATATATTCCATGCTTGTGTGATTTATTATCATGATATTTCACATTCCTTCTTATGTGATCGTACATAATTCCTTCATGTATAACATTATTTTCATAGATATGATATATAATTTTTTATTAAAGTTTCTTCTTCAAATTAAATGGGTTTTTGTTGTATGGCTTGATGGTGTCACATTAAGATACCAATTATTATATTTTTTGGGCCATGGACCATTAGATTCATGGGTTGAAACATTAATGGTGTTGATTAAATTGCTGTCGTTAACAATTATTAAATTACATGAGCCTTTATAAATTGGGAAATGTAACCCATGTAATCAATCCATCTTGTATGAAATTTTTATATTTTGAGACTAATTGTGAAAATATAGTAATATTTTTATGAATTATAATTATAACATAAAAAGAAAAGTACCTTTATATCAGGGAAATGATAATTCATCTAACATACCATGATTCTTATATATGCATTTTTAATTTTAATTCACATGGAAAAATGGATTCTTGAAAAATTAAGTGTTATTTGAAATAATGGAGGATTTCACCTATATAATTTGGGCATGATGTCTCATACGAGTAAATTTTTTGAATGAACTATAGGACCTAAGAAGGTCAGTTGGGAATACTTCTTATGAGATAATCCCACTAAGGGCGTTTTGAAAACATGATCACTCAATAATTATGGGTTACATTTAAATTGACCCTATTTAGAATGTGGGACCTATATAGGTCTACATTATATATATATATATATATTATATTTTACTGAACCCTATGGGGGTGGTCTTGTGTTAAAATAGGGGCAAATATTTAAGAATATAATATCAACTTATATGAGGTTATGTATAAATGTATTGTGGAATCGTACTGTGCTGATCCTTTTTTAAAAAGATATGGACCTTTGGATTACTTTTAAAACTCTTTTTATGAAATTATTTAGTCAATTAAAATGTCAATTACAACCAAAAGGGTTTTTCTTTTATATTTTGGAATTGAAACTTTCATTATATAATCAGGTTCTGATAATTTATTCATTAAAAAATAAAGAATAAATTTTTAGAAAAGAAATTGTGTGATAATTTTTTTATTATATTTTATGACATTATATAAATAAATTTTTTAGTACAAATTTTTTAATTATTGGCACTTGATAAGAAATTTAAGAAATCTAATTTAAATTATATAATAAATTATAATCGTTTAAATTATTTAAAGTGAAATATTTTGGAGGTGTTATAGCTTGACCCTTGAGTAAGGGTTAGCTTTTATTTTCCTTTCTATGTTCCTTGAATGGGAGCATGGAAATTTCCCATAGGTCTTAGTTGAACATTTTCTTATACAATGATCTTGGATGTTAGGTTCTTAGGCCAAGTTACCTTCTTTGAATATCATAATTCTTGGTTCAATTATTTATCACTTAGTAAAGGTATATCCTATTTTAGGAATATCCCTATGGGGTAAAAAATCATTGGTAAATTCATACTTTCAATATTCATATGAGTGGTACCATTCGGGTGGCATTTGTCCTGAGTAAGACAATTAGTGATGAAACAGCACCCCCAAATTTTAGGTGTTTGTTCAATAAGAATATCATTTTGAAGAATGTGAGTATCATGTAATTATCTATTTCTATGGGATAGAAATGCCCAGGGCATGGTCATCCACCTTATTGACCATATGGTCTTTTCTTCTTTATGATAGACGATTCAAATGGTCGTTGGTCTGTTTTCTTCCATATGGTATAAAATGGCTCAAGGAAAATAAAATTTAATATGATATGAAATTATAATGTATTTTTTTCTATGTGAATATGAATTAAAAGTTAAGGAAGAGCTTGATGCATAGATTTTTTGTTGTAGTATCATGAATTCTACACAATATTTCTTTCGAGTTAAGAAGTGATATGTTAAATCAAATTCTAGTTCACTAAAAAAGTCTTGTTATCCTTTAAACTATGTGGGTTCAAAACTTCTTGAAATAATCCTGAGTATGTCAAATATGCATTCATAGGTTATCTCCAGAGTAGAGGGAACTAAGAGTTAGAGAAATTGAGTTATCCCACTATTGGTGGATGAAATTAGAAATATGAGTGGGAGCTGTAACACCACGGATCGATGATGTTTTTTGATTTTATATCTAATATAGTATTTACCTCATTCTTTTATTACTTATTTATTGATTTATGTAATAATGTTGGCCAAATTTATAAGCATTTTCATTAGTGTATGGAGTGTGAGTAATAGGATGAATTCCCATTCATGGAAAGTGATAACTTAAAAATCATAAGGTGGTGATAATTATATCAAATGTGTTTCATTATGTATTTATCAATAAATGGAGTGGAACCATTAAGAACTAGTTAGAAATATGAATGATTACTTTAAGAATCCAGTGAGACGGTTTTTTAGATCTTTCAAGTCTCAGGTGTGACGATGAGTTTTAAAACTCATGTGTGTGTTTAAACCAAGTTTGGATTCTAGATTTAGGGTAAGAATAAATAAGTGATCTGTGGGTTTTCTTAGATGGTAGTTCATATGAGCATGCAATCCATCTTGACCGTGAGGTGGTTTCTTGAGTACTGAACCATTGATAAACATTGAGAGTCAGGTTTGGACTTCAGTAGATAAATTGAGTAATCATGGGTATAATTATATTTAAAGTGATGTGATCAGTTTATTGTAATAAAACATTTGTTTCAAATCTATATATCTATTAAATAGTATAGTCTTAAGGGGATCAACTAACACTTTGGTAATACTGCGGATTTTTTGGGGGTGGTTTAACCATAGTTGGATTTAGTCACACAATATTGGGATCCATGGATCTAAGGGTTAGTCTATGGAAATTATGTTTTATTTTGATGGAGTATGGTTCATGAGATCTATACACGCTCATTCACAGGTCTCCTTAATAACCTCTTAGTGCAATCTTGATTCCGAGAGGTTCATGTCCTCTATCATGATATCATCCAAAGTATGTTGATAAGGCATCATGTGTACACCAATATTATCATATGACATTATGGTTTGTTCATGGAACCTCGTGTGAGAAGGTTCATGGGATCTTGAGTTCGGTAAATAGATGGTTGTTTTAGAACTTAGATTCCATTGCATTTTAGAACTGGGAATGGTTCATCCAGGATATGTAACAAGAAGTTGGTTATAATATTTGGTAAATGTGCTCAGAGTGACCACAATGGACCTTGAAAAAAACATCCAAGAATTAGGTTTTTCCAATGCATCATTATTTAAAGAGGAGAAATTTTATGGTTGTCTCCACAGTCATAAGAGATGAGTACAATACAAGATTTGGCCTTACATTTTTTAGGAAATGCTAAAACAACTAGTTGAATTGTGGTCAATTTTAATTTGACCAGTTTAGCTTAATTATGGGATTAGATCATATTCCTCGTGTGGGGCTGAGTTTCCTATGTTTAAAATCATGTGGAGATCATCGTTAGGGTTCTATGACTGTGTTTCAATAGGAAATTCCAATAGTGAGAGTTTTGACGCTCAGAAATTTCCATGGAAATGTAGAGCCTATAGAGGGGAGCACCAAAGGACAAATAAAGAAAGATATGATCATGTGATTATGCATCTGGTCATACTATCTTAGGTTTTTTTCATCTAGATGCTTCAGTTTTTTTTATGAGAATTGGATCATGTTTTTGAAACTTATGTACAACATGTTTAAAGTAGTATTTACCTGCTTATTAAGATTGGGAAGCACAAAATAGTAATTTGAATGCAAATTCATGACCCAAATAGGTTAGGTGATGTTTCATTTTTTCCTTAAGTCTTCTTATGGATGAGAAGTTCCAATGTGGGAATATTGAAAGATCTCATGTTTTCAACTAGTTGAAAAAACTAAGAGAATTTGAACTTTTCATTTGGTGGGTGGGAAAAGTTGTAAATTGATATTTATATTGGAATTTTGAGAGTTAGATAAATTAAAGGTCACATTTTTAATAGGTTTTAAGGTATAAGGAATTTCTCGAAAGTATTTATTTGTTTTGGAGGTATTATAATTTAATAACCCAGTTTCAGAAAGATTCAAAAAATGATTCAAGGTTAGTACTGACCAAGAACACCTAACCATGTGACATATTGTATAGGAATATGGATTGTCTAACCCATGAGATGGAACTGGTGCTAATTGTACTAGATTATTTTCTAGGCATAAAACTTGTTAAAGTGTGCATGGGGGCCTCAAATAAGTATGATTTTTCTACAGAAAATTGAAGAGGGGATCACACGGCTTATGCATGTTTTTTAAAACTATTCCCCTAGTCGTCCTAGTTGGTGTACATTTAGATAGTATAACAACACATTTTACACATGGATTTCCAAAACATTCTTCCAAACCATGAATCTCAATAATGTAATGGAAAAAACCATTCTCCCTCCACTTATTTTTTGCCAACACACCACCTTTCTCTGCTCATCCGCACACATCAACCCCCTCATGGGATATCCTCCCTTGAACTCCTCCTTGAATAAGATGGTTATCCATCATCAATCCACCTATTCTAGAATCAAAGGTTTCAATTTAATAATAATGGTGAGTTTACGACTCCTCTTTCCACTTTTATCAATTGGTCTTCTCGTGTTTTATATGATCATTGTGCAAGATAATATGCCCTATTTTTAGAGTGTTTCATAATTCTTCTTGATTTCTATAATTATGGATCAAACCATATCCTAATAATGGATGATTTCATTTTCCTTGGTATAAGGATGGTATTCATGTTTATTTATCATTAAATATCCATCGTTATAAATTTATGTCATTGTTTCATATGTAGAATGTCCCATGTGTTTCTCCCAAAACATGAAACACCTTAAATGGAATACCTAGATATCATTTAAATATTTTATGAAACCCACATAAATGGTTGGAGTCTAATGAAACTAAACCCAAAAGAAATTAGTTAAGTATAGATAAAATTATTATAATGATAATTATGAATATTGTGTTGAATCTCCACTTAGGGGTGTTAAGGTTTCCCCTTGGTAATGTTTGCAATTATTTCTTTGATGAATTATTAAATAGATAACCATATTGACTGAGTTAAATAATGTTTAATTAATTATATAAATTGGACAACTTTTGATATGGTTATATACATTGAATTTACTCTCTTCACTTTTATGTGAAATAATATGTTAAATAGAGGAACTTGTAAATGGATAAGATGGTTCTTTTTGGTCCTTGGTATTTTATGAGTATAGTAATTATAAAAGATATAACTAAATGCATACATGATTTATAATTTATAATTACTATTAATATGGAATTACATTCCTTTGTAATTGGATTGATTTAAAAATTGAATAATCATGATGAATCATATTTAAATGGCATTAAATTATTCTCATAGCCCATATTTTTTTATTAAATAAATCATTAATTAATATTATAGGATTCATTGAATGATTACTAGGTTATAATTTGGAATTCCATGGATGGTGTATTTAGGAACATTAAACAAGAAGAATTATGAATGGCTAAATGGTTTGAGAATATAGAGCTCCCCATTGGTGATATGAAATTATTTGTCATCTAACTCCTTATTGTTGGAAATGGTGTTACTTATTTTCATTAATGGAGTCCCTTATTACTCATGATCTTTAGGCATGGAATATCTATTACTAATGACCCTCTGGAAAGGTGTTTCTTATTATTCTATGATCCTCAGACCTGTCATTCCATATTACTCATGATCATTAGGCATATTTTCCCTTATTCTGTTTGATCCTTTCGCATAACATCCCTTATTATTCTATAATCCACAAGCATGGCATCCCTTATTAATCCTGATCCTTTGGAATTGAATCCCTTATTATTCTATGACCGATGATCATGGAATCCATGATAAATCATGATCTTTGAGCATGGTTTCCCTTTTTATTCTATGTGATTGACAGGCATGATGATCATTATTTAAATATGATACACTTATTATATTATTATTACTATATATGGATTCTATTGTTTAATGCCTGGGGTACTCCCCAATGTATGTATATCACAATATATATATGTCAACATATATGAATATATATATATATGATGGAATTTTCATTGTTATTCTATATTATGCTGAAAAGGTATGGTTATCCAAGTGTCCTTGAGGAACCTAATCTGAACATGCTTTATGATTTAGAAATCTACTTTACTTATTTATTTATTTATTACATCTTCACACTTCTTTATTTTATAATCATGGAATATATTCACTAAATTCCATTAGTAGTGACCTATTGAGTATATCTCACACCCTATTCAATCTTCCGTTTAGTACATGGACATTTCTCTTGGTTTTAGGTTAGGTTCTTGGTTGTTCTCTATACTTTTTTTCAATTATCTGGGATTGGTAATGGGTGCTTGGGAATACTGGATGAGCATGTATTTGGGATCCCCCAAGAGTTGGATTATTTTTATTATTTATTTATTCATTTCATCGTAGCCTTATATATTGTTTTAACATCTGTATGTTTGTTTCTTGTATGTTGTAGCATGTTCATGTAATGTTTTTATTCATTATTTATTGACAGTCATTTTATCATTTTCATCTGTTGCATTGTAATTTATTATTATTACATTGTATGTGATACTGATACTGAGGGAATAGTCTCCCAAATGTACCTCCATTAGACCCTCATTGATAGTTGGTATCCTATGGCGTATAGGGAGGATAGATTGAGGACATGTGTAAAAATTGCTTGGGGTACTGTTTTACTGGCTCCCTAGTCAGGACATTACCCTAACACCTAAAAGTTGAATATTTTAAAAAATAAATTATTATTTTTAGAATATTTCTTAAAACACATACATTTCTATATATGATATATATATATAACAGTATTTTAAAATATATTCCCACATATTTAAATAAGTTTTTTTTCAAAAAATAAATTAAATGTTTTATTATATAATGATATTTTGAATAGGTTGTAATTTTTAAAAGTCAAGTGGTGTATTTATAGAATTAAATAAGTTTAAATTTTTTCAAATAAAAATTATACCCGTCAAATATTAAGGTTAGTATAACATAATATCCTAAAATATTTTAGGTTATATTGGTACAGATAAATTTAAATTATTACACTAAGATACCATTATGAATACAATGTGGCTCTATATCCTAAAAGATATTAGGATGATATGGTAAAGAATATTGCAAATAGTTAATTTAGATTAAAAAATGATCTTGAAAGAATTTTTTAATGGAAAATTTACTTGATTGGTGATGATGATAAACTAAAAAAGTGTTTTATGTAGACAATATAAGTTATTAATATCATAACATTTGACATTGTGAGATAAATATTTTTGAAAACAATACTAAATTAGTTAACTAGTAAGAATATGATTCATAAACCTTACTATAATTCAAAAAAACATTTCATTATAGATGATTCAAAAAAAGAGTTTATTGAGATATTTTTACTATATTTTCACATCCAAAATTGATGGGAATTACCTAGAGATGTGATGATTCTAAAAACATCCTTACAATTATATCCAACATAAATATGATCTGGCATTATATCATGTAACACCACAGGTAAATAAAGAATATGAAATTTTTATATTTATCCCTATTTGTGAATAAAATGTCAATATTAATTTAAAGGGAACACTATGCTCGATGGATTACCCAATACACAACAACGAATTTCATTGAAATCTTACGTTGCACTCTAATAATAAAATAATATTATTTTAAATGGTAGTTAACGCCTAACCGTTGTAATGGCAGGAATTAATATAACTAACTAAAAAATGATTATATATGTTTGTCAAATATTTTTTACTCTTTACAATAAATTTTAGAGGATTAAAAATGAGAATGAATCCATTTTAAAGCGTAAACATTCTAATATTCTTTAAAAGGTCGATTAACCACCTTTTGATGGTGAACCTCTTTTAAATCCACTTTTTGACAATTTTATGTGTCATGTTTGACAAAATAATATTCTTCTTTAGAATCGGGACATCAAAATTTTCTTTGTGTAAATTTTGGTATCTTTCCGATAAAGTTCATTTTTTAATGAATAGTGAAAAATTTTGTATTTTAATTCAAAACCTTTTTTTTTAATATAATTTATTTATATGATTAGATTATATTTTGACTAGTTTTTAAAGTAAAATTAGAATATATTTTTACCATTTAATCCAATAGTGGTCATTGTAATAAATTTTATCTTGAAATTGTACTTGAAATAGAGTCAATCTTTCGATACTTATTGTTTCATAAAAACCTGTTATTTGCTCTGACAGCGGGAATTAATTATTGAATTAATTAATGTATCTTATATGTTTTGAATTTTGTAAAATGGACATCATTTTTGAATTCAGAAGATCAAATATAGACTAGGGTGAATTTTTGGTAATTTTCTGAAAAACTTCAACTTTTGATGAATACTGAAACCACTAAGTGGTAGTTAAAGAAACTAATTTTTCGTTTAAATGAATCTTTACTACTTCTGTGATTTGAATTTCAAAAATCCGACATACATGGTTTTCATTAAGAAGTAAAATGTGGTTCAATGGGATTAAAATAATTTTTTGCTGAATAGTAACTTTTAAGTTTATTAATCGCGATTAGAGGTAATTAGTGTAATTTAAGATAAAAATAATGTTTTAATAATATGAAATGACCTAGACACATGTCCTACCCTCGTTGGATGTGTCATGCCCGACCAAGACAATCCATGGGTAAACTTGGGGACCCCATGGAGCCACTTTGGTTGGAAAATGACATTAATACACTTGTCACAAACCTATTGGATGGGTGGATTTCGAAACCTTATCACCTTATCCTCGAAATAAATCAATGTGGGACCTTTAAAATTCGAAAATAATTTGAAAATAAAGTAACATTTTGTAACTTTCCAAGAGTGCCCCTCCTCTCCTCTTATAAAAGGCCCCCAACTCTACCACCTTACACACACCTCTCAAGCCTTTTTCTCGGCCAACCCTTGCCCATTTCGTCTCTCCACATCCCTCTCTTCATCATTGAAGCCTCACATTGGGAAGAATCCTTTCCAAGGAAGCCTTTGAGCTCAAATCAAAGAAGGTTACCCGATTTAAAGGTAATGTCTTCCCTTGGGTTCTTTTGTTTTATTTTGTTTATCCAACCCCTAAACTATTTTTATTCTTTACTTTTGTAACAACACTATTATCCTCAATATACTAGGATGTTTTTATGTCAAGTATCCGAGCTAAAATTACACACACCTTCATCTATTGGTTAAAAAGCATATTGTTTCTGTGGATGGTGAATTACTGCCTCACGAAACGATGATTGTTCAATATTATTTTAAAACCTTCAAAGGTGGCCATTAAGATGTCACTATATTTATATATGATATATAATATGTTTATGTTTTCCTTAAGCTTCTTTATTTTTAATTTATGGAATACCTTTATGGTTTCCATTATGGGTAAACGTGATATCTTCATTTTAGGAAGTGCGGACTACCGCCCCCTCAAAGTGATTTGATTCATTAATGCCATATTGGGACGTATAAAGGATAGAATTAATGGTATTACATATTTTATCCTACTGGAATGATAATATACCTTTATATCTTTATTATCTCATTCCATTTAATACAAAAAAAAGAAATGAAAATAGCGTTCATGCGTACGTACGGCTTACCGTCTCCATGAACGGTACATTTCATTTCTTATCTCAAAATGTTATGTACTATTATAAGTACATATATATAATGGATATATATGTAATATATTACATCTAAATTATCGGTATCATTCTGGAATTATAATATATATATCTCTCATTTTGTTTTAATTCCATTAATATGGCAAAAAAAATTAAAGTAGCGTTCATGCGTACGTACGGCCTACCGTCTCCGTGAATGGTGCTTTCAATTTTTTATCTCCAAATGCTATGGAATAGTATAAAATTAATATATACTTGATATATATGATATTTAAAACATAAATACTATTCTGTAGATGATGTACTATAACTACATGGAAAATTATTTTCCAACAAGTTCAATTTTTAATCATGTACTGAACATTGACAAAAACGTCTGATATGAACTCACTTTATTAACCAATTATTATAACATTATAATATGTGATATGAACTGAATAATAATATTTAAAAAAGTTCCTTAAGAAATTATAAATTGACCAAATTTTATTATTCAGGAGATTAAAGAACGATCAAGTCATGTCGGACACGAGGTAAGGGATCCTACTCCTCTCGTTCTTTTTAAGTACACTCTTTTATGTCATTCCTTTTAAGATCATCTTTATTATTATTTGGAAGTTATTTTATATTAATCCTACTGTAATTTTAATGTTAATATGGTGACAGACCATATTTTCTCTCATCAATCCATTTTGGAAGTTTTGAGTGGTGCTATTAGGATGCCGAATTTTCGTAAGAGATCTAACCTCTCTCTCTTTTTTAAGTATTCTCATTTATGTCACTTCTTTTAATATCCTCTTTGTTTTTATGGGGGAACTTCTTTTATATTAATCTTTCTATAAATTTTATTTTAATATTATTAGATACTCTGTTTTATCTCATCAATCCATTTTTGGAAGTTTTAAGTGGCGTCGTTAGGCTACCGAGTTTTCGTAAGGGATTTTTCATCTCACTTTTATTCCCGTGAGATTTATGCTACATTTGCCACCATTTCCTTTGAGAGGTGTATGTACTTCCCATTATTATACTCTTTTTTTAATATAATTTCATTTATGGGTACTTAAATATTCATTGTATGACCCTTCTTCAATGGGGTGTACGTTTCGAAAGTTACCCAAGTCAGTAAGGTAACCTTTCACCCTCATTTTTTTAAAGACTTATTTTGTTATGTCTTTTAATTCACATACTATTATGTTGGGATATGTTATTATATATCCTTATTTATGTAAATTTTATTTCCAAGTGATGAGATCCCATTTATCTCTCTCATCAACCCTTTTTGTAAAATTTTATGTGACATCGTTAGGCTGTCGAATTTTACCAACGGAACTTCTTAAACCAATTTCGATTTCTTTGGGTTCAACATGTAGTTATTGAATATGTCATCCTTTGAATATGTGTGAATGACCTTTGATTTTTTTACACTTAATATCCAATTATATTGGGTGTATTTATATTTTTCACACATTATTATGAGATTGATTTATCCTTAATTTAAGGATACCTTCTTTATAATGGATTTCATCTCATTTTACATTTCTTTTGAGACTTAATTGTTGTTATGCACCAATTCACTCTTATATGGTGTCTATACTGTCCTTTGACATATTATATCATGAATCCCTTTATTATCATGATATTATAATGTTCGGATTAAACGTTATTTCGTAATTATTTGTATTCAAGAGTCTCTCATTTTGTTAAAAACTCTTTAACAAAAATATCTTTTTAAATGTTTTAAAGATTTATTATTCGAAATAATTATCTTTAATGTCCATGTTTTCAAAATGATTTTCAGTATTTATTTATATGGACATTAATGTTTTAAAAATATAATTCCAATAAAAGCTTCAAAGTGGTATGGGACACTTTGATTTTAAAATATCCTTTAAATTATTTTTGAAAATTGATTGATTAATTCAATATCTTGGAATTACTTATTTTGATTGAAAATGAAATGTTGTTATTAAAATGCTTATATTTTCAATATTTTATGTGTAATGATGGTACTTGGACATTTTACGGGTGGTTACGTGATAAACCATATGACTGGTGGTGCAGTGAATACCAGGACTGGTGGTTACGTTATAACCTCCAATGCATTGGGTTTGGAAGTTGTCCATATGGCTATTTCATTAAGTATGTGTGGAAGTCGGCCCTATGGCTATTCCATTAAGTATGTGTGTAATTCGACTGTATGGTTATTCCATTTAAGTATTTTTAGGTCCCATGTTACCTTTTTATGTTATGTGTTCTTTATATCGGTTTTATGGTAATCTTTTGGTTACAAAAGGGTAAGTAATGATCTTTTATTCATTGAAGGGTTTTTTTAATACTTTGAAAAGGTGAAAGGTATTACTTTGATAAAGTATACATGCTTTACTTGTTGTTTTGAAAAACTAACAGTTTTCATTCTTTGTGTATCCCTTACTGAGCTTTTTATGCTCATCCCATGTTTTTGAAATGTTTTTCACAGGACTTAATGCGGAATAGGGTCAAGGATGGGATCAAGGGAAATTCAAGCTACCTAAAACATGGAACTAGACATGTTTCTTTTTAAGAGTTTTTATTTTATGGAAACTTAGTAGATGTTTCTACATTGTAATATTTAGATATATAATAGTCATGTCCTAATTATCTAAAACTCTAAACCTAAAAAGATCCTCAATGTGAATTATTCATTTAATTCAATATTAAGTAAGGTTTAAGGCTGGGGCCTTATATATCATATATGTTATGATTAAACAAAAAGATGTGTATGGTTTTTTAATTATTCTTATGTGAGTTAAAAATATAAAATATATCATGTTATAGAAAAGGAAGTATCCACATTATCATTATTTCTTGTCTAATTCATATAATGCATTAAGTGAATTTATAATTATCCTCTCAAAGATTAACTTTGAGTTATCAATAATTGATTTTTTTCCATGGGGTGTTGAAAATATTTTATGTTGAAATTGTATAAATTATTAGTACTTATAGATAATGATTTCATTTATCTGCATTGAGGTTAAATTAGGAGTTCATTGTTTTGAAATTAGTGAGAGTTCCATTATTGAATCCATTTTTTAAGTATGAAGACATTTTGAGTTCATTCATTTTCCAAACTCTTTGGAAAATAGAATAAAAATATTTATGAAATTTTGGTAATTTTATAATTATATTTTGTGTAGATGGGATTAAGTGGTTGATGATTTTCTGAAATCTAATGATATTTATAGAGATGAATTTTACGGTTTTAGAGTAATAGATTTCTAAAAAATGACAAATTTATTTATTCATAAGACTCATGTCTGTGACTAAAAAACCCTTATGTATGGGATCTATAGTAATTTTGTAAGGTTCTATATGTAGTGGTACATAATATGTATAGTTATTCATTTCATACATAATGGTACTCATAGGGTAGAATGGAATTTGATAAAGTATAGAACTATACTGAGATTTGTAAAGTTCCCTTAGAGGAATATGTATAAATTTACCAAAAAATATGTAAGAGTCATCTTCTCATACTAATATTCTTTCTTAGTTATAGTAATAATTTGGGAAAAGGATATATGTATGATTTAACTATATTTTTAATTACTTATGTAAGATTTTTTTTAGTTCATGGGGAATTTGTAAAGTTTAATTACTAGAAATAAAATTAAAAAAATGGATGATTTATTTCTATTATTTATTTATTTAAATATCAAAATGTTATTTCTAATTATTTATGATTCAAAATACGAATATTTATGATTATAATTGAGGAATAATGTCATGTTGTGATGAGGGTTTCCCTGGTGCACAGTTTCTATATATGTTCCTCTAGAAATAAAAAATGGAATTTTGAGGGAAACCAGATGATAAGATATAAATAAGATTATGATATTTATGTTAACATAGATATCAATGAATAGAGTAATTAAATATGATTATTTATCATTTTACTATTGTATTTGATTTCATAATCGTCATGAATCAAGGAGATTATCCAAAATAAATCATGGTTATTCATCCTTAAATTTAATATTGGTGAAATTTACTTTAACATGTATTAGTAAGATGATAAATGGTACAAGGGAAATTTATTTGTGAATCCTATGAGGGTCTCCATTCAAATAATCAGTAATTTTATGGATAATGGAAGAAAATAAAAGTTGTTTTTTAATAATGACAAGTTGAAGATGAATTTAGAATATTATAAGAGGGGATATTGTAGTATTTTTTATAGTGAATTTTTTATAAGAGAATTACCTATAATGATTATATTACAATTACAGAATGAATTGGACCATTTCTTTTAATTCCTTGGTGACACACACTTACATTAGTGATTATTCCACAAAGAATTTTTTTTTGTTGTAACAAGTTGACTCTTCTAGAAGTACATTTAGTTCTAAAAATTGTAATAGGTTAAAGATAATTACCTTCCTTATGGTTACATCTTGATAATAAAATAATAGTTACTTGTTTTAGGAATAAAAATAAGAATACGCCAAGGATGTAGTCATCCAACTTAGAGGTAATCCTCATTAAAAAATTTTAATTTTCCTTATTTTATCTCTGTAACATGGTGAGTAGGAGGGATATATACAAAATAATAAGGATGGTTATCATCAATTTAAATTTGGGTATCGAAACTAATTCCTCAACCTCTCAGTGTTGATCAATCCCTAAGTGATCTTATCAACTTGTATTAAAAAAAATTCTCCCAAAAATGTATCTTCTGATTTATACGGATGAACATAGCTATGTCAATTGTAAAAGGAATATTTCGTTTGATTGAAATTATTGAAATCTTTAATGGAGATAATGGTAACTTATATTAACTTAATTTAAAATTAACATATTTATTCTATTTTTTAAAATTATATACTTCTAAAATAGATTTATGTATGGTCCCAATTTTATATGAAAAATGATGAAATTTATATAAAGGAAAGGAATTATCCGCTATTCTCATTACATAAAAATGATAAAAATATTAATGATATAAAAAACAACTAATTAGATTTAGAAATGCTTCATAATATTTATAAAGGAAATAATCATATGAATGAATAAATGTTTCAAATTTATAGACAAAATATTTGAAAATATATAATGATAGAAGATAGATTTTTTACAAATTCATCACCAATGTTAATGTAATTTTTAAAACCATTAGAGGAATTTTAAAATGTATTGGGGAATCTAATTGGTAAATAAACATATATGTTTTTTTAGATAAGTTTGATGACATGATCATATAAATTAATGATAAATATCCTAAGGATATCACTATTGAATAAATTTTTAGTACTTCAAACTAGAACTATCATAGTGTGTTAAAAAGGAATGTCTTCCTGGGTTTTAATATAGTAGAAGTGATAAAGATAGTGTTGTATCAATATTTTATTTCTCTGAAATATATTTTCACATTTATTTGAGAAAATAGGGTGTTTCAGTTTGTGATTTTATAAAAAATGACTAAGGAAATGAAACAAAATATTGGAATCAAATAGATGAAGAAAGTGATAGGTTTGTGTTTGTATTTTTATTTTAAATTAAATTATAGTCTTTAAAATAGTTTTACTTGTATTCTTAATAATTTATAAATGGAATACTCCTAAATTTATTTTTCAATCACCCTTAGTTGAGAAAAATTTTAATTACTGATCTACTAGTGGTTACTTATTTTTGAAACTCTCTTATTATGATTGTAGAAAATAGTAATATTCACATGAACTAAAAATGAAATTCCAAATCGGGTATGGGTTGTCATTGAATATTTAGTGGTAACCCACTACCTCCAAACACATTCCAACAATTTCTAGACACTCACCACCCAATGAAACCCATTACATTGAGAAAAACTATAATAAGTGGAGGGAGATTATGTATAATAAAGATAACCCTAAAATATTAAAAAAGTTTAATACCATAAAAATTAATGTATTAAAATTACAAAATAGACAAGGAATACTGAAATCATTCAATATAGTAGAGTTTTTATTCAATAAAAGTGACACTCAGGGATTATATATTATCTTATAGCCTTTCTTGATCAGTCAAAATATTTTCCATCTGTTTTAGGTGTAATAGATAAGATGATGTAAAAAGAAGTAATTAATAAAAAAATTAAATAATAAAATATTCCACAGCTATCAAAACAAAAATCATGTAATCCCCCTAGTTCATAACTATTTTTCTATCCTCCACTTTTTATTACATTAAGACACTTATTTCTATCTTCGCATCCACTGGTCAAACCTCCATGATCTTCTCTCTTTATTAATTTATTATTTTGTCTCCTTTTTCATTGCTTTGAATCTCCTTGACATCCATAGTTGTTATTCTGATTTTTTATATTCACTAATCTACATTTTCATTAATCATAATCCATGTGGAATCCTACTATTTATCGCAATAATGTTGACATGGTAGCCCAATGGGTCTGCTCAAGTAATATTGAATCACTTATATTCTACTTAATTTCACCCTCTAGTAGAATTTTGTAATGTTGGGAATGGCACATATATCAGTGGGTTAACTCCTATGAAGATTGTAAATAAATCCTATGTTTGGATCAAATTATACATATGTCTAGTATATTCACAAATAATCCTACATGATGACACCTAAGATCATAAAATTAAAACATAAAAATTGGTATATTGTACTTATGCTAGAAATATTCCCATATAAACTCATCTTCCTTTTCTTATTTTTGTAATTTTTGCATTGTGGCATGAAACATATTCCAAACTCTAAGGAAACCTACACAGATCCTAATGACACCTATGTTTTGCTACATTTTAATTTTGTATCCTTCTTCAAAAAATATCCAGGCATCTACAAATAACTTAAAACACTAAAAAACATTTTCAATCAATATAAAATATTATAAAAAATGTAAATAATATTCAATCCTTTAATTTTATACCAAATAAAAGATCAAAAAATTATTTCCATAATTTTATATCTTTATATAAATAAATCCAAACAAAATAAAACGATGCATCAATTCCATAATATAAAAAAATAAAATTAATTGAAAAGTATGTGAGAATATAATCAATTGGGTATTCAAAATATATGATGAATTTTCTAACTCTATCAATTCCCCTATAGTTAAAACATAGACTCTCGGAAAAATAAACTGTAAAAAGATTACTAATGAAAAATCCAAACACTTATCCTATGGGAGTTAGTGTTTCAACCCCATGTTTCCAAAAATTATCATGGATCTCTAAGGTTCTTGGTTCAGTTTTATTTACATAGTATAATCAATTAATTTCCACATATTTAATCTTCCAAATATCACTTATATTGACCTTCTAGAAAATTTTTCACTCAAAATCAATTTGGAATTTAAATTAAATTTTTTCTTATACCATGTTTATGAAATTTTTACTATAGTACTAATGAATTTATTACACATTACACCATGATTTTACTATTTTTTAATATCACGAGGTCTTTTAAGGGTTGTTATATGGATTAATTATAGTTTTCTATATTAAGGAAAATTTTAGGAATATTAGGATTTCAAAATCTATATCGATGCTTAAGGTTTGATTGTCACTTTCCCTAAAGAATGTATTCCCACTCTCTTTCTATTTTATTATGATATATTCACTCCCCTTTTGATTAATGAGGAAAAATCACACCCATTTAATTTCAGTAGTAAAATATTTTTCACCCCTCTTTTTATTCCGTAGGTTTAAATTTTTTAATTTTATTCTTCTCTTGAATGAAGAGTGGTACTTTCGAATATTTATTTTTGGGTGAGATATCTACCTTTATATAGATTATAAAGTGTTTCACTTCTATTTTAATTTGTTCTTGGGCCTTCCTTATATAGATTCAACACTTTAATCCAATAACTTCTTCATGCAGTACGATCATGAAAAAATAAACACTTTTTTAAGCACCTCACAATCTTCTTGGTCAATCCACCCTAGAGAACTTATACATCAATGATATATTTATAACCTCTTCTCCCATTTGTATAATTATTTTAGAATGAATTTAGATATGTAATTTTGTGATGAATTTAATTTTTGGTTGAAATAAAGGTACTTTTCTCTTTAGAATAGTGGTAAAATTCTATGCTTGTCCTTGAATGATATCATAGACATATTCTTATATTTCCTAGGATTAGTTTTTCTCAAAAACATGCAGAAATTATCCTCTCAATTAGAAAATATTTCTTGTTTCATTCCATTTTCTCTATTCCCCAAGACTTAAATTCTACCTATAATATGCATTCGTTCAAGATCAAGTTATATAGTGATATTTGTCTTCTAATTTTAATTATTAACAAAATAATTAATGGATAATAGTTGATACAAGGATTAAATATATATGTGTCCATTAAAATAGATTTTATAGTTAAAAAGGGATTTAATTAAAAATAATTCCTAAAACATATATGGGATAATTTCCTTTAATACTACATATTTTTACTACATTACAAATTGTGTTTTGGTTATTAAAAAATTCTTTCATTCTCTCATGAAAAAGTTTATTGTAAAAAATATATAAAAAATAGATTTTTATGCCTCTTATATAAGTTATTAAAATATGAGATTGTCTTCCATGACCTATGATTCAAAAATTAGTAGTCCTAGAAGGAATTTCCCTCATATGGAATTTGAAAATTAATTCATTTCTATATTAGTATAAGGAGATTAGGTGGGTGAAATTTGTTTCAAAACATTGGAATAGATTAAAAAAATTTAAGGGATTTCAAATTAAGATCAACATGTTTTAGAAACCCACAGAATAGTTGGAAAATGGAGAAAATTTACAAATCCTAAACTATTAAATTTACTTCCTACATACATAAATTATGCAATGTACTCAACGATTTCAATCAGATTTAGTAGGTAAATAGAATTTAAATAAAATCATATCAGTTTTCTATGTGTTATATAAATATAAGCACTATTTAATTTACTGATAAATATGATGGATGAGTGTGATTTCTTCCACTAGTTCTTGAAACATGTTCCTACAGAATATCATTATCTTATTCCCATTGATAGTTAATTCATTATTATTTCTAACTTTCACAACCTAAACATCACCAAAAATAATACATGATTAACTAGAAGTTTTCCTTCATGTCTAGAATAAATTTTACCTCACATAATCTTGAGTCTTGAAATTTATAACAACACTTCGTCTCTTAGATATAATTACTTATATCAAATCAACTTTTCATGAGCCACTTGAGTTCCTTCCTTTTAAATTATATAATTTTCAAAAGAATATTTTTAATTTCCTCTATCTCTTACAACAATATTTTATTTTCATTTACAACTCTGTCTAGGTCTACATTTATCACACTCACAACCCAAAATGATTTCTATTCCTCCACTATAGGTTGGTGGTAGCTCTATTCACAAGTCAATATATATGGGATGTTTCCTATTATAGTTTTGTGATCTGTTATAGAATCCATTATGTTGAATTCCATCCTTTGGCTCTAGTATTTTCAGTTTTCCATGAAAATATTATCATAAATTCCTTTTATTTCCCTATTGGACACATTATCTTGGACATTTCTTTGGGTTATAGAGTCTTTATGAAATATTATTTACTCTATAATTCCACATAAATTTATCCATCCTTCTATTGAAATTTTTTTCCCTTGGTCATTTATGATGGTTCTTAGAACTCCAAACCAACAAAATATGTTAGTCCTAACAAAATCACACAAAATTCTTGCATCAAAACTTTTATTGGCTTTTTATACCACCCATTTTGAACAAATTATCATTAAATAAAAGTATTAAAGGGTATATAAAAGAGATAATGGAGTTCACATGATTTATATTCCTACAAAATCAAACATTTTACAAAATATGATGGTTTTTTAGGTATTCCTTATCTCTTAAAAATATTTGAGGAAAAATGAAACTTCACACAATTTTTCTAATTAAATTTTCATCATTAAACAAGGTATAAAAATAAATTTATGATTATGAGGATTAAACTTATTTCAATTTTATTCCAAAGTGGATTCCATAGGCTAGAGTATGAATAAAGTAGATATAGGTTGTATTTCACTCCGAATTTAAAATTTTATCATTACTTATTAATTAAAAATTTTCTAAATATATGGATCTTCCAAAATAATATATATATATATATATATATATTTATATTTGAGTTTAGGAATTTTTTGGGTATTTAAATGATATGGTACATAAGTGGTTACTAAATAGTTAAACATATCAGCATACCAGGATACCTCTCCTTACATCAGGTCCATCTTCACACTTGGAATGTGATAATTTAGTGGATATTTTTCATGAATTTAAACTTTATTAGTTTTGTCAACCTTACTTGGGTGGTCAACCACTAGATTCTCATTTCCATTATTTTATTTGATTTCTAAATTTAATTTTATATATAGAAACTTCCATATGACTAACCATATATTTTCTTCTATGTGTTACATTATCATAAAATATAATGACTCTTGTTCTATGTAAACATGGACCTACTTTTTATAAATAAAAAATGACTGCAAGAAACATCAATTTAGTGGTTGTATTTCCTTTCAATCTTTAGAGACAGAAAAACCTCCATCTATTGTTTGGAATAATCCTAAAGTAATTTAACGTTTTGTCTTTGTTTGGTTGTTGAATTACTAGGGGTGATAAATCTATTTTCTTGTTATAATAATCTTCCTTACTCCCATAATTAAAATAAAAATAAGATTATTTTTAAGGTAACCTAGAGAGTGGGAGATCAATATTACTAAAGTCATAAATAATACTCTTATAAAAAAATGATTTTCCTATAGAATATTTTATATGGTTCACATAAGTTACATAAGGAAAAGCATTTATCACATTAATTTTATATTTATCAACTTTAGAAGCTTATTTAAAATAATTTTTCTATGGATTATTCACCTTTCTACAATGATGTGACACTTTTCAAAATTTTAAACAATATCATTTTCAATATATTTATTCAAATAATAATCAATATTTTTCAATAAATAGTCAAATTAATTACCATATATAGTGAAATAATGTAAAAAAACCTCTAATACATCTTTATTTTTTTCTGAAAATATACTTACCATGAATCAATAAATGTACTTGGGAATTTTATAGTATAAAATAAATTCTCTTGTAAGAAATTTTTACAAAGGACATGTAAATGTAGTCTTCTAGTAGTCCTTTAAATTAATTGGTAACAGAAAAAAAAACATCAAAATCATAAATTAAAGAACAATGTTCTTTCCCTAAAATCCTTTTGAATATTTGATCAATAAAAAAATGGTGAAATAATCCTTCATTGTGACCAAATTTGTCTTCATATTGTCTATACACACTCTCCAACTATTCTGATTTATTTCATGGTTTAACTTATGTATTTCTTTCATTATAATGTTTATGATAGTTTTCATGGAAACTAAATGTATGGGTATGACCTATTTTAATTAAAATATTATGTAAATTATTTATTTTAATAATAATTTCTCTATTTATTTTCTCACTACTTCTATTATGGTAGGATTTATCCTCATTTGGGGTTTCCTGACACGTTAAGATATCACCTCACGTAAAATTATATGTAGGATTAATGCTTATAATATCAACTAAAATACACCTTATTTCGTTCATGTTCCCTTTCAAAAATATATTAATTTGTATTCTTTTTTAGTGGTAGTTTCTGGATAATATAAGATTTAATTTTATTCTTCTATTAAGTACCCATACATCAAATTTGTTGACAATTGTTTTAATTCCCTATTTGGTGGTTATCCAAAATTTGAAATGAAATTTAGGTTTCTAAATTTAATATCTCTAATTACTTATATAATATATGACATATAAGATAACTCATCACTAAATTAACAATCAAATCCCTCAAAGAAGTTATAATTTTCCACTTCCACCTCATTGAAAAATGGTTCTTAAAAATTATGGATAGCTTCATCCTCTGGGGAATTTTAAACCATTAAGTATTTTCCTATAGATAATAATTAATATAATATACCTATGTTTCAATGAATTTAGTCTCATCATAGTGTGGAAGTGTAATGAGTGAATTTTGAGTTGTGGGGCATGTCATCGAATAAATGATTTTGGAATGGACAGTGCATTCTCTAAACTCCATGGTGAGTTTTACTTCATGCACATTGATGATTGTACTATTTTTCATGAATAAAGGAATCCCAAAAATAATGTTTGATTGTGTTATTATTATATGGTCTTCCATGTTCAACAAAAATAATTCATCAAGAAAAATTATGTCTTAGACACCAACCATAACATTTTTTAAGAGTCCTGTTGGAGAAATAGAATAATTTTTTATAATATGAATGGCTAATCTTATGGGACTAAAATAACCAATATTCCAATAAATTAACATTTAGTGAGAAATATATTTTATAGTTGAAAATAAATTATACAAATCATCTAAAAATTATATATAACTAATAGTTAAATGTAGAGAAAATGTACCTAGATCATGAAATTTTGTGGGGAGGTGTGGTATTACTAAGGATGAAGCAATTTTTCCTAGTTAAATCCTTTCCTTCCGTTGTAGTATAATTTTCATGGTGGAAATTATTGTGAAAAAACATCGATTAGTTTAGGATTTTTTAAATCTTTAAGAAGGGGTATATTGATCTAATCTTTCTAATATGCATCCAAACTCTCTTTTTGAAGTGTTTATTCCTAGTTATTATTGGATTGGATCATACATGATGGGAATGGGTGGAAGATCTTTTTTCTATAATTTTTTCCTTTAAGGTTGGTTTTATGGTTTATTATTTTTGTCCCAGACCTCTCAAATTACACTTCTATATATTCTAATTTGGACTGCATGCCAAGATTATACCCCAAATTCTTTACTTATTTTTCATTAGGTTCTAGGAATCTTTGCTCAATTTTAGGGGTGTCATTAAGATAACTATCCTTATTGGTCCTTTTTTTATCAAACTCACATTATATTGCAGTTTATAGATTATTTGATCTATTATTATTCCATTGTTTTTGACAAAAAATCAACGAAATTACATATTTGTATAATTAATTCCTCAACTTCATTCCATGGTTTCTCATCTCCAGATTCTTGATGCTTCTATATAGGGGATTGGGAACCAATGTATGTTGAATAAAATTTTATCATTTGTAATGGATTGGTATGTGGGTAAACAGGTTAGTTAAAGACTACTTGTGTGGCTAGTCAAATGGTATTTTCTATTAGAATTGATGTCATTATTGGTAAGGGGGATATTATTCATATAGATTTTGGTAGGTTAGTGTGGTTTTCTATTATTTATTTCTATATACATATTTTATTTTTTTAATTATTCTATGTCATTGATTTAATTTCTGAAAATTTATTGGCTAAAAGGATACTGTATAACTCTATATTTTCTTTACTTCAATACACTGGTTAGTGAAATGGTTAGATAATTATAATTATCTATATCCCATAACTAGTTCATGTTGTTCTCTTTTATTTTTCAATGATTTATGTTTTAAAAGTCTTGTTCTATCTTCAAATTTAGATTCTAAAAATAGACATGATTCAAAAGTTCTTACCTCATGTATTCCACTTGTAGAAGTCCCTCTTATTCTAGATTTTATGAAATTTTCTTAGTCATCCCCATAAATTCTGTTAGTGACTTATCCTTCAGATCTATTTCAGAAAATACAAACAATAGGTTTTTATCATAATAAATAAGGGGTTGATAAAAGAGTATAAGTAAGTCATGATCCTTTACTACATGGTATATATGTATCTAGCATATAGTTTCATAAACCATTCCCAATACTCCCAGTGGGTATTTAAAGATTATTTTATAGTGCAATAAAACTTCTTCTCTTTGGATGTGCACTTGGAATTAGGGGGGAATATTTGTAAGAATCTCCTTTAAAATTTATCCCAATCAAGAATTTATTATGGTTTTACACAATACAACAACTCCTTATCTACTACCTCAAGTAAAAAAAGGAAAATTATCCCTACATAACATCCTCTTATAGTACTCCTCTTGGTTTCAATGTTGAATACACCAATCTGAGAAATTTAATATGTTTGTTTGGGTCTTCAACATTCAAACTATGGAATTTAGAAATCAATTGAATTAATATAGTTTTTAACTCAAATTAGTTTCCAAATTCTAAAATAGAAACTTCATTTTTCTGATTGATGAATTCTATTTCATAAAGGTCTCTCCAGATTTAATAGGGATTAACTAAAATATTTCTTAACTCATTTTTGTTACTAATAGTATCAATGGTATCTAACAAGGAAGCATTATCAAATTCGGTTTATAAGCCTAAATATTTAATTATTTTTAGCGAGGTTATCTCTATCACAGAGTCAATAGAATGAAGTTGGTCAGTTGGAGATCTAGTCATGAAATTTTAATTTTATATTTATCACTAAATCCCAAGAAGTTACACTATGTTTTTTGAATGTGCATGTCATGGGGTGTGACAAAAACCAATTTAATCTAGGGTAAAAATGTAGTGGTTGTGTTAACATTAGGGTTGTTTCTAGATAGGAGTTCTAATATATAAATTAGCACATTGTTTAGGGAAAATGGGGTGTTTCTGATTTGTGATTTTTCAAAACTATGTATGGAATTAAAAATTTATTGGAATCAAATTGATGAATAATGTTATGAGTTCAAGGTTAGATTATCATTTGTAATGTTATCATATTCTTGAAAATAGTTTTACTAATCTTCTTACTAATTGATAAATGAAACACTCCATGATTTATTTTTTAATCAACACTAGATGAAGGTTGTTGTAGGGATTGGTTTAATAGTGCTTACTAATTGATCATCTAATATTCATGTGTGTTTGAAAATTCAATAAATACCTCATAAACCACCCAATAAGTACCCAATTATGTATTGTTTCACTTAAGCCATTTAGAGGTTACCCATTACCTCCACAGACAAGATAGTTATTAGTAGAAATTAACCATATAATTCAATCTGTCTATTTAATATAAGTTATACTCAGGGGAGATACATTAAAATTATCAACCTGTGTTTTAAATAATGAAAACGTTTAATATATTAAACATTGTCATATTAAAAGTATCAAAAACACACTAAAACCCAAAAATATTCAATCGAAGAGAGTTTTTATTCAATAAATGTATTACTCGATCATAAATAAGGATCTCCTTCCCTACCTTGACCTCTAACAATAGTACACCTCTATTCATTAAGAAATAAAAAATAAGGGGTGAGAAGAGTCATTTCAAAACAAATTTATTTTAAACAATAAATAATTAATGTTACAACAACAATTACAACAGAACTCTAGCAATCCCTTTAATCCAAGAACAATTATCTTATGTAAAGTCTTATTCTATTCTATATTATTTCCTTCTTCACATCCCATGGTCAAACCTCTAAATTATGACCTTTTATTTAGTTTATATATTTTTATTCTTTTTCAAGGCTTCTCATCAACATGAGATCCACAATTATTGTTTTGATTTTTTATATGTCTCTAGTTTTGGTTACATTACACACAATCCATTGTAATCCTCAAATTCATTGCATTCATGTTGACATAGAAAAAAAATTGAACTCAATCCCCAATTAATCCCTCAATGTATTATTATTTTCATCCTTTATCCAAATTTTTTCAAGGTAGTAATGGAACCTATTTTAGATAGTTAACACCCACGTTGAACTAAAATAGAACCTATATTGGGATCAGATGACACATACACCATGTATCTTGAAAAATGATCCTAGAAGATTACACGTATTTTCATTCAATTAATACATACATAGAGGTAGACAACACCTAAACTATCCAGATTCACATGTACACTTTGATTTATTTTATTGTTTTTAAACATCATGTACCAATGTATGAAACTTACATCCAACTCTAATTAATCCTATGTTGATCCATATGATACCTATATTCATCTCCATTTATATTTTTTAGTCACCTTCACAAAATATTATGGCTTCTATAATGAATATAAAACTCTTAAAAACATCATAAATCACCTTGAAATATTATAATAGAGGCAAATAAAATTCATTCCATTTGTTTCATCACAAAAATAAAATATAAAAATTATTTCCTAAATTTTAACTCTTTAAAAAATAATTTCAATGCATAAAAAATTATTCCATAATTACAAAATTTCCATAATTACTTTTAATTGTCAAGTATGGGTGAATATATTGAATAATATATTGAAAAAAATAATTAATTAATTGACTCTAATAGTAATATAATTAAATATGAAATAGAAAAATGATTTTATATCAGAGGGAAAAGTGAAATTGTAGTCTAAAATGTCTTTCTGAGCATTTATGTATTTAAAGAAATTATTTAATTACATATATTTGGATGAGGATAAGTTTTTTGGAGACTATGATGAGGCTCTATCCCAAATTTCCATGAAAATCAACAAAGTGGATTGTATTTATAAAGGTAAACTTATTATAAATTATTTCATTACTGAAAATGTTTTCATTTTCATTCCAAGTTACATTTGAAAATATGAAGTTTAAATAATGATGATAAATATTCAAATACATTCTCAAACAAATTATATTATCTAATGAGAAATTAATCTCAATAAATTAGTAATAAAATAATTACACTCATGTTTTTCATAGAAATATTTTATCTATTAAAGAAGGTTTTTCTTATTGTGCAGAAATCTATGACAATGATAAAATTACAAGAGAGGCTTCTCAAAAGGTCTACATGCCTCAAACAATAATGAATTTCAACCCTCATATGATGACTCACAAATTAATGGTGAGTTTTTTAATTGAAAAATAGTGTTATCCAAGGAATAAACAATAAAAATGAATAATAAAACATGTTTTATATATATTATAAGACTAAGAGATGAAAATTCACATTTGTATAAGAACTTTAAAAAGTGTGATCTAATATATATTGAGAAAGAAAGATATGAAAAATAATTTGAGAGGATAAAACTTTAGGAAACTAAAATGTAAAAAAATAAACTTGTTGATGATTAGAATGAAAATCAGGCATGATTTAATGAATGTTGATATAAAAGTAGATAAAAGATACATGAAATAAATTAAGAAAATAAATGCTACCAGGAAGTTGGATGAGTGTTTTGAGAAAAATATCCATGTAACTATTAATTCACAAGATTTTATAAATGTGTAAGGGTATCATACTTGTCCAATATCTAAAAAATAAAATCATGTTTTCAGAAAAATCCAATGAAAATAGAAAACTGGATTAGTTGGGAAGTTTGATATAAAGAAAAAACATAAATCATACCTAGAATGAGAAAAATTATAATAAAATGTTCACACTATCCCCAAATTGCAAAAGAATATGTCCAAAAGAAGGATCTAGTGAATTAATCGCATTATAGGTATGATAATAATGTGGGACCACAACACATAAAAAAATATAATTTCTATCAAATAAAGACGATTCAAGGTTATTGTTGGTATTGTGTTGTTTTTTTTTTCAAGAAGCATATAATTTCTATTATAACATATCTTTACCTATATTAAAAGTGATCATTAATCTAGGGGAAGAAAACCCCACCCAATGATAAATAATTATAACCTAAAATAAATGTAGAATAATATATAATAGAAAAATATTTTTGAGATTTTGAAAAAAATGTAAGGTGTGATCAAAAAGGGAAAATTTTAAATGAATTTATTATATTTATACCTTCTAAATTAAATCCTTTCCAAAAATATGAAAATGATCAGAATAAGAATCATTACAAAAAGTGGAAAATGTGATAATGTATAATTTAATTCATCAAAATGTGAAATATATGGACAATGGATAGTGGTTTTACATCTCACAAGACAGGTTATTTAAATATCCTAAATAATGTTGAGTTATATGAATGAGGAGATGTTACCTTTATAAATGATATCTCATTTTAAATATATAGTGTCTAAATGGATAAATTTTGAAAAAAAAATATGATAAGCACAAATAATGATATATTTATCAATGGGATGAATTGTAATGTATTTATTGTATCACATCAATATGATGAATTAAATGAGGCTATATTCAAAAATAATGGATATTTACTAAAGAGAATAAAATATGGTGTTAATATAAAAACATGGTTGTTAAACCAAAATATCATATTTTAGGTTATAGAAGAAAAAATGGTTTCTACAAGATTTTACAAGAAAATAATAATTTTGGAATAGATGAGTGGGTCATCTTGGCCAAAATATTATTAAGCAATTCATTAGATATGAAGTTATGGGAGATTTCCCAATTTTGAAATAAAATTTTATAACTATATTCAAAACATGTATAAAGGTGAATTCAGTGAATCAAATTCATAAGAGAGTTCATATTCAAACCAGAAGACCACTAGAGAAGGTTCACTTTTATGTTTATTCACCTATGACCATGAAGTCAATATGTTGAGATAATTATTTCATCAATTTCATTGACTAATTATCGAAAATAAAATTATTATCTTTATGTCCCTAAAATATAAATCCATAAGCTTGTTTAAAAGTTTTATAAGCATAGTTAAATACTAAATAGATTTTCCTTTAAAGATATTTAATTCATCGAATGGTACTTGTAGAGTGGATCCTTGAATATTTTCTTAATTACATCCCTCAAATTAATTTAAATTATTTGATTCATTTTATTTAATTATTTACTATAATATGAAATTATATGGTTGTAACATTTTTATATATTACTGTTATTATTAACTGATATTTGAATTATGCATTTTTAAAGCATTCATTTCTTATAAAACATTAATTTTTTTTATTATTCTTATTATTATAGTTTTTATTAGACAATTATATTATTTATTCATTATAAGTAATAATTTTTAAATAATTTTTCTAAGTTATTCATCTTATGTATTATCTATTTTGTGAAAATATTATTACATTTTTAGTTCAATCATCTTAAATATAACGTGAATTGAAAATTTTACAAATTATAAATATCTTTTTCATGGTGTTTCTTCTATTTCAAAATATCTTATGTATTAGTGTTTCTATATTTTTTTCAAAGTTAAAACAACATAATTATTTTCTTTTTATAGTTTCAGACATCTTATATATTGTTTACTATATAAACATAGCTCATAGAATGTTAGTAACGCTAAATCACCATTGGGTTTGTAAAATTTATGAAGATTTCAAATTAGTATCTTTGTTTCTAGAATATAAGTGGCATGCAGTTGTTTTGAACCAATACTGAATTACTTTCCAAAGGTATGTTATTAGTGGGGATTTACTAATAACACATTAGCTGTCAATTGGTCAAGATGATGGGATTTTGGGCCCATCCATTTTCTTTTTAGGGCATATTATCTCTTACTCTAGGACCCTCTATGTGATTTAATACATGTCTATGAGTACTTCTCAAATTCTAATGTGGGACCAGTTACAATCATTCCAATGATTGATCATCATCATGCCTTGATGTGAACATTTTTATGTATCAGAGAATCTCTATATTTATCTCATTAGTTGGTTGATTATACCATTTTTTAAGGAAATAAAGTCAGGAAATCAAGGGTTTCTAGCCAACTATGGAGATAATAGGTATGGTAGAGTTGGGTTGGTCCCATGATAGGGGCTTACCATATAACAATATGAAGATAATTAGAAACTATATAGAATGGTTCCATATAATTTGGAATGTTGTGCCTTTTAATTTAATTTTATAAGGACTATAATTGTTCCTTTTAAGGTCATGTTTCCATTACCAAGTGATGTTCCATTTAATGTTTTTTATCCAAGACCTATACATTTTTGTGATAAATATTCTTAGAAATTCTTGGGAAATGAATTTTCCTAATACAACATTTTCTAGTTATTTTCACAATGAATATTTCTTTTTGATGAAGGTTATCTCACAAGTAATATGACCTATTTATGGAGTATAAAATGTCTCATGAAGAATATGTCTTGATGAGGAGTGTTAAGGCGCACCAGAAACATAGTCTAGTGGAATATGGTTTTACAAGGAATGTGGGCCACTGAAAAAAAGTTTTTGGATTTTTCATTTGAATCTCAAGGATATTTCCTACATATACTGGTTAACTAAAATAAAATACCATGTAGTTCTAGTTGTATGTTTAATTTCATGTAATGGGACCATACCATGTATTCTGATGTCTTATAATAAGGATGTTTTCATTTTATTTTTATCTCATGTGGCTAATTATGAAAGAGGTGAAAACGTATTACTAAGAAGGCTTTGCAAATTGATGATTCCCAATGATACACTTTACATTAGTTTAAAACTTGTCAAACAAGTACCAATTAATACATGATTAAAATATCCCCATGGGGTTAGATTGAGGCTTACACCTTATAAGATTCCCTTGTATGTTTCCCTAGCTCATTGATAAATCTTGGTAAGGAAATAATCAATGGGAACATGATCATGTATTATACTTGAGGAGAAAACCTAGGCATACATGGATCATTTAGTGGACCAGGTCAGCCAAGGCAACCCTTTGGATACTAAGATGATCATCCTGAGGTAGGGGAAGACTCAATGACGGACTCGTGATGGGGAAACTCATTATCAAGGGGATTCATGATTATAAACCCCCTAATATCCTTATCAACTAGGTGTTATAATTAAAAAACACACATTTATTAAGGTAAAAATCATAAAAATAGGTTCTTATTGTTGTACATGATATGATCATGTAATTTCATAGGATACAGAGGAGGCCTGAGATAATTCCACCTGGTGGTGAGTTGATGCAGGACGATGGGTTTCCGTAGTGTATTTTGGGAAACCATGTTATTTCATTTGATAAAACTAAAAAAATGATTCTAGTAGGGTTTCTTATGGGTTTGTGTTATCGAGGATACTTTAGTTAATGGATTCCAAGGGAATAAGGACCCATGGTATTATATTGGGGCTTACACCTAGTTTAAGGAACTCCTATATCTTCCATTATCATTTATGAATAATAGTGATAAAATCACCAATGGGAACATTATTTGGGATTAAACCTAAGGAGGGATCATGATCATGCATGTATCAATGAGTGGACCAAGTTATCCAATACAACCCTTTAATTTCCATGATGAGCATCCCAGTCCATTGAATGCTTCACGGGTTCCCTCACGATGAGGACCCTTATTGTCAAGGAGAAAAATAATAATAAATCACATTATATACCTACCTATTATGATGTTAAGGTGGATAGAACCTTTTACAAATAGAATAAATGATTAAAGGGGGTCCACAGTGATGTGAAAGATCTAATCATTTAATTTTGGAGGGCATGGAGGAGGCCTAAGAAAATGACACATGGTTGTGATTTTATCCAGTCAAACGACTTTCCACGATGTCTATTAAGAAACCATGTTAGTTTGTGTTATAAAATCATGTAAATGAGATTCTCTATAGAGTGGTAAAATAACATGGCACATTAGAAGTGATACTATGTTGAATTTTCACTGTAATGTAAAGCTAGGGAGAATAGGGAAACCTTTTGAAATACTTGGGTGACGTATCACCCTAGTGATGGACTAGAGATAATGGGTAACCCTCGTGAAATACTAGGATAAAAATTTTAACCTAATGGGAAACTAGGGTGAATTATCACCAAATTTATAGACTTGGGAGAATGGGGCACCATACCGCCCCATAAGGGGTAATCACGAAAGTGGAAATTAGGGATGTTTAAAATATTTTACACCAAACTGAAGACTCAAATATATTAGTCATCACCCATGTGGGTCCCGGTAAATAAGATGATATTGTAGAGGTATTTGGTTTATTAATATTATCTACTCAATAACTTATATCCATTGGGATCCTTGAAGGGGTCATTGTGGGGGTTGTAACATGTGAAACTTAGGAGAAGTTGGACCCGATTGTGAAAGCCCCCATCAATATAGATCCAATATTGCTGGATAATTTCATATAGGCTCTGGTAATGATAGTACTAACCCTCCAAGATCATATATCCCTCATTCATGTATAATATACATTTATATAAATGGTTATGGTAAATTTACATACAGGATAAGGATCAGACACTAATCCTGATGCACTAACTATCATCCATGTGCATAAAATTCCTATAGGTGATATTTTAGAGGTATCAGATATGAATAAATATTTATCCATTTATATTTATTCTATTTCAGAATATATTAATCAAGGTTATTGACCATGATATTTTTATTTTCCTTATATAATTTTTTTTGACCCATGCAAATCTCTATGTGTATCCTTTTTACGATGGTGATTTAGGGTGGCCCAGGTTGGACATTCCTTATAGGCCTACTCATACAATGGAAGATATCGTACCCTTGATAATGTATGTTGTATCCCAAATACTACTATAGGGATTTATACAAGAGTATAAACCTCTTAGGCCTACTTATGTAGCATTGATAGTCGAGGAGGTCAGTGCTCTAGTGGATGAGAGTGGGTATTCACCTCTCTAATCACCTAATTTCTTTACACATCTATTAAATAACATACTCTTGGTGTATATTTCAACAATATATATTAAATTTACTAAAATTTTTAAAAATATTCTTTGAAATGTCATACAATAGATACTACAATTATTTTAGCTAGTTTTGGACCATCTCATTTAAGAGGTTTCGATACTAGACCCTCACTCAGTGATTCAGTCCCCAAATAAATTCCACCTTTAAAAGGTGACTTTGAACATGACCAGGAGGATCTTAATGATTACATATAACCTATATGTATGAATGGAAAGACAAATAAATGTTGATTTCCCGAACTCCATTTGAATACATTTTGAAAAAAGGACAATCTTCATCATTGGTTCACAATTTTGGGGTATAGTTGGTTTGATTACTATTCCATTAAAAATAAATTAAAGGATAAATTCCCAAATCAATGGATAATGAGAATGATTTAATCAGATATCCTGAATACAATGGTATCATCACATTCTATTAATCACCTATAATTCATAATTTGTGATGCTTTCCAAAATGTTGTGATGGAGGCCAGCTGGTAGCACTACATCACTAGGCGGAGGGATCTGGAAGTCTGAATTCACCAATAGTTATCCTGAATTTCATGAGAGATTAATCCATTGAAAAGGTGATTGAGAGACACCAGTCACTGGTTTAGGGATCATAAAATGTTGATATGGATTCGATTATATGGTTTGATTGATTTCATTCTGATACCGAAGTAGAAACAGTAGTGTTATTAGTATTGTGCCATGCAGTCATTGATTCCAAATAAGTGATAGTTAAAGATAAAGAATCTACCAAGTAGTCCATATGATGATATTCCAATTTATCCACTATTTTTATATATTTTATATATAATCCAAACTATATATTAGTCCTCCTTTTCATTAATTGATGAATAAAAAAACATATGTTCAGATACATATGAATTCTTTCAACTTATCCATTACCTTGATCATCAACAAGTGACAATATAAGAAACTTAATAAATAATATTACCTAGATAACTGAATTCATCTAAGAATTGGGTGTGAATCATGAAAGGTAAATAATGATCCTCAATTGTTTTATCTAATGATATTTTCATCCTGTACATGTGCTTGTGGATGGGTATATGCATCTTTTTTCCATCATTCAATAGATTGGTTCATTAAAATAAGAAAGATGATTATTGAAAAAATATTTCAATCATAAATAGGATTTCTGGAATGAGAATTCAAATATTAAAAAGTTATAATTCTCCCTAGATCATTATTTTTCTAGTTTTAAATGATTTTCCTTACAAATATATTAGGAACTGAGGAGTTCTATAACTTTTTCTATGTAAAGTGACCTACTAATCATGGAATTATTTTTTATGGGATAATATATTTAACCCAAAAAAATATTTGTTTCTTTTCATTTTCTATGTTCAAACTATTTATTAAGTCTCATATTGTGAAGACATATAAGGTATGAACTTGGATTTTCCTCATTCCACCCTTTATTAATTTTTTACCAGTCATTTTTTGTGCTTTTTTCCTTTTCAAGAACCCAATTACCTAGATTATGCAAGGTTCCGAAACAAAAAAAATTATTTTAAAATATATTCCAAAGTCATCATAAATAAAATGTGAGAAAATATGGTGTTAGGGGGAATAGGTTCTAAATTATTTATGTCTTAGTGTGTCTGTATGAACATGGTTAACTCCATACAGAGAAAAGGATCCGAGAACTGAGAAGAAAGGGAGTTACACTACCTAGATTTCCTTATAATCTAAGAAGTCCAAAATTTTATTCCTTTCAACCCATGCATAAAAAACCTCTATGCCATTTTTAAATATCCCTTTACACCTCTCGAGAGAATATTTAATTGACATGGGGTAGGACCAAGGTCACATAGATCATTATAATTAGTAATAAAATCAGTTTCAACTGTTGTGAGGTGGATATTATTCTAGGTACAAAGTAAGAGATGAGTCAGCATTTCTTGAGACTCCACTTTAAGGGAGACACATATACTAATGAAATAAATGAAGTAAAGGACTATATATCCCCTTGTATACCAAATCACCCCACTACAACACATTATCCACGTGCTGAATTAACCACCTATGCCAATTTTGAGGCCCACAATATGACGATACCAGCACACCTATCTCTATAGTCTGGTACTATTCTCACTGGGCAAGGAGGTTCCAATAGTAATTTGAATTATTGAGGGGGATCCCACACATTAAATTCATAAAAAAATTAAATAAAGAATCACATTCCTGGTTTTGAAAATGAGTCTCGTTATTGTACATATGGTTCCCTTATTTTCTGCTTTTTTATTCTCTTTCCATATGAACAATAAACCTGTTGAAAGTATGATCACCAATTGGTTCATGTAGTTTTAGATTATATTTACTAGAATGTGGTGTCATGCAGTTTAGGGTCTTGTGAGGATGACTCATAAATATTTAAAAATAATAAATTATATTATTACTCTAAAAATGATCAAGATAAACGAATTTTAAAATCAAGGGTCTTAAATAAACGTGATTAGTTTGACTATGGGTTGTGTAAATCATAACTTAAGACATTTAAAACAAGAATTATTAAATGCAATAAATTCAAAAGGTATGAATAATGAACAAATTTGAATGATGGGATCCACTATGATGATGTTGGTGTGTAAATAGATTACATGGACTTCTCCTTAGGGTGAAAACATACCTCCATATTTTAAACCACTGTTGAGGTATATGTGTTGATATTTATCTAGGGAAAGTATATATATCCCAAAATAGGTGTCCCTTGGAGTTGAATACAATCATTAATGTTAGTCATGGATGGATTTCTAGGATTCAAATGCTTATGGAATGAATTAGGATTCTGAATAAAAGGGTATCCAATAATGGTTTATACAGCCTAAAAGTTACACTGACATGTATAGAACATATGTTTGAGTAAATGAGATTTGAAAAAACATCATTTAACTTTTTCATTGGCTAGTCAGTTCAGCTAGTACAAATCTTCTTTTTATGGGGTCATATAGTGGGCCCCACAAGCTTTGTTCCTTCAATCATTTGTGCTCAAATTTTTTCTAATCCATGAATGTGAGAGGCGTAATGAGTAGAAAATTTAATTTTTATCTGCCCTCCCTTTATGGGTTTTTAGCCTGAAAATTTTTGTGCTTCTTTTATCTTCAGTTATAAAACATTTAATTTGGACATGAGAGAGATATTATAAAAATTTGAATAGCTTTGACCAACCGTAGATAGAGTTTACAGTCCTACAACTTTACCTAAAAGTTGAGGTATTCTACCTAGAGGAGATGTTAATTTTAACCTGATGTGAATTAGGGTCCCAACTCTAAGACGTAGTATATGAGAGGGTATCATGTAGTTTAAGGTCATGATTCAGGGACCACTAAAGAACTTGAGGTATTTTGTTCAATATGGGTGAATGAAAACCCAACATGAATTATATCATAATGATTTTTTTGCTTTGTAAATGGGATCACAGTAAGTTTGAGGTCATAATTATTAGGAAAAAATATGAGAAGGGTGAAAAATTACAACCCAAATGAAGCTCAAGGGACAAGAGCAATAAACCCCTCCTAAATAAGAAATAGTGACATTATAAGTATTGATTCATTGATTTTAAAAAAATAATGATGATATGGTACAAGAATGCAGTGTATGAACAACAACATATTCAAATAAAGGGTTCCACTATAATTTATTTGGCTAATAAAGGGATTATAGGACTTTACATTAGGGTGAAAACTTGACTTTGGCTATAAGGTCACATTGGGGATGTATATATAGAGCTATATTGGTGGAATGTATGCATAGAAAAATAGAGGTGTCCTTGGGAGTTGTATATTCTCATTATTAAAATCCGTGAAATTTTTATGTAGGTTGTGTCTGATGCTTTCTCAGGGGCGTGCATCCACTTACTGAGAAGGGTGTGCTGATGTTGCCCCACATTCCTGCTTTCCAAAGGCGAGTGGCATCCATCGCTTGTTTAGGAAAGTTTTCTCCTAGACCGAAAAGGGATGATGGGATGTCAGCTCCTCATTCTATGGATTCCTCCTTTGAACTCGTTACCTAGTCTAGGTCTCCCTCATAGACATAAGTCGTTTTTCGTGAAACTCTTCCCAGTGTCATGTCCTTATGGATGCTGGTTAATTACATTCTTTTTTTAGGAAATTCCAAGGGGTCTGGTAAGGGCATCAATGTTAGGTCAGGGGATTAGTCACGTTGGACATCAATGGCATGTCTCGACACTAGAACACTGACGTATCTAGGTTTCTTCTCCTTATGATATGGATTCTTGAGGGAGTGTAAGCCCAAGGCATCCCACGTTGAATGTCGGTACTTTTATGCCATATGCATGTCTCTGAGGTTTTCCTCATATTCCCATGTTTAAAACAGAGTATATTACAGATTTAACGTCTAGCGGATATGGAACGGACTGATCAGAACACTGACCGGAGTGGATCAGATGGATACAACCCCTGGAGGGGAGCACTTATGTTAGGGCTAATGCATGGTTAGTGGCCCGATTGCTAATAGGAGCAGTGAAAATTTGGATGACATGATCTCACTAGGATGTGGTGGACAGGGTAATAATCATGATGGATATGGATTTTTGAGGGTGGATAGAGAATGATATGGATCCACCATGAGAGCGACAGTGATGTTGGTCTTGAGTCTCGGAGGGACTTCCTACGTATCTCCATGGAGGGGAATCAAAGTCAACGTAGTTCAGCATGGGTCGTGGAATTGGGGTGTGCGTAGAGGACAATGACCAGATGATATATTGGGCCTTATGCATGGTTAGTATCCCAGATTGGTCTGACGCCATGGGAGTGTACCAAAGATGTTGGTCCCAACAAAGGTGACTATGATGGATTACCGTCGATTGCGGACTAAAAAATCTTACCGCTGGTTGGGTGTAGTGGCTTTGCACGGATTGGGGAAGACAATGGATTACTGTTGATTGGGGAACACAATGGCACACCATATATTAGGGAACACAATAGGTTATCGTTGAATGGTGTTCAAACAACTTACAGTAGGTTGGGGAACACAACATCTTACCATCGGTTAGGGTTGACAGTGGGTTACCACTGGATGGGGAAAACAATGGCTTACCATCGATTGGGGTTGGACCTCTAGGATTTTTCCTACATCCCTTTCCTAGGATACAAGGATCAATGCCCATGTAGTTCGAATGGGTATAGTTAAACGTCTTGTGGGATAGGAAAACACAATGGATTATTGTTGATTGGGGTTGGAACTCATATAGGCTTCCTACGAAACATTCCTAGGATACAAGTATCAAATCCAACGTAGTTCAAATGGGTATAGTTCAACATCATGCGGGACAAAATGGGTGTACAGTTTAACTTCATGCTGGACAAGGGTTGACTAAAGGGAATTGTTTGGGACTGATGGATGTTGGGATGATGGATACATTTTAACATCATGCATGAAAAAGGTAAGCCAATGTGAAGGGTTCGGGACAAATAGGTGTTGGGATTGAACCTCAAGGAGGCTTCCTCCATAACTTTCCTTGTAAATGATCAAATTCCACGTCGTTTGTATGAGTTTGGTGAACCGACATGAAGGGTTCGGGACCATTAGGTGTTGAGATTGAACCTCTGGGAGTATTCCTACATACCTTTCCTTGGAAAGGATCAAAGATCTCATAGTTCAGAATATTTTAGGGCATACACTCTATGGCATACCAGAGATGATTTCAAAGTTAATGCTTAATCAAATCCCACATGAGTCATGCTCGGTGTGAAAAACAAGAGGTAGAAATTACCTAACAATTCCGTCACAAAAGGCATGTCTGCGGTAAGTGGAGTGGGGCATACACGTGGTTTGCAGCCCAAAGAGAAAATAGGGTCTTACGCATTGAGTGTCCTAGGGAGATGGATATTAGGACTTACTCCAGGATAGAGGCACGATGGTGAAAACTTCTAGAGGAAGAGGGATAAGGTATCAATGATCCTTGTGTTCGTCTCACCTCTTAGTCTTTGGCAACTAAGAAGAGAGGAGGAATGGGGGTGTTGCCTCCTGCAAGAATGGATAGGGGCTTACACCGAGATAGTTTACCTTTCCATTGGATAGGAGTCTCTCCAGCAAAGAGAATCTCATTCTATGTGAGGAAGATCTCACTCCCATGGAGATGAGCACACATAGAGAATGTCTGATATGGGCACCCCATGTGTGATGCATGGGGCGAGGCCACAGTTTAATGTCATGTGCTGAGGATGATGGCACTTGGCAGTTTAACGTCTTGCATCTCGGACCATGCGAGTTCACTCCGCACCACTAGGACATACATAACTGATATATAACCACCCTTGGGGAAGGGAAGGAATCAGTAATGTCATGGTGAGGGGTGTAGAGAAGTGATCCAATGAAGGTCCTATGTTATGGTGGCTATGCGAAGAAGCAACAGTTGTTATCGTACCTATAAAAAGAAGCATGTTTCTAAGTAACGCAACATGAAGAACCACCCAAGGGACCTTCAAATCACTTCGTACGAAACTAGAGGGTCGTACGGGAAGAGGGGTTGCCGAGAAAGGGGGTTCACATGAAGAGGTCTCTTGAAGCTCTGGAGCTTCATGTAGTAGAGGGGCTTCGCGAATAGGTATGCTTCACAAAGTGGGGTGGGCTAGCCTAGGCATAGGGAATAGGTTCACATAGAGGGTTCTTCATGTAGCAGAAAGGATATTTTAGAGTAGAGCTTCACGAAGTAAGGGTTCCTTGCATATCATATCACTGCAAAGTAATATTCCTCATAAAGGATAGTGACCCTGCATTATCATGTGGTTCACATGTGCATGAAAGCTACTTCACAAAGAATTAGTGTATTGCGAAGACCCAAGTCCCCTTAGGGATATCCAACCTTTTCAAAGGCATGTGGTCTTCGCAAAGGGCATCCCTTCTTGAAGGGGAGTTGGGTTTAAGCCAAAGTAAAGGCACTTCGCGATGCTAATGTTCCTCAAAGAGCTCATTTTTTGAAGAGTAGAAAGTTCTTAGTCATTTGAGAGATGAAAAGATGAAAGTTCAGAGTATTCTTCTATTGGGCTCGGGGGAAGCCTGTTATTTAAAGGAAAGAGGCATTGTGAAGTAGGGATTTCTCAGTGCGAAGACATCTGGTGCTATATCATTACCACGGAGCCTCCCGCCTCTTTTATTCGCAGTAGATTCACCAATAACTTTTTAATCACGGATCCTCCCACCTCTTTGATTCACGGAAGCTTCAAAAACATCTTTGGGATCATGGAGCCTCCTTACTCTTTGCTTCACGGAGGCTTTAAAAACGTTTTTCAGATCGCAGAGCCTCCCACCTCTTTGATTCATGATAGCTTCACAAATGCCTTTCAAATCACGGAGTCTCCCACCTCTTTGTTCGTTGTGGCTTCGCAAAGGAGGCGGGTTCGCACCATCCGTGGTGTTGTGGGGCTCCGCGAACAGGATTTGTGAGGAAGCCTCAATAGAGGTGGCTTCCTCTTTGCATTTTCTTTTCCTCTCCACATATTTTTGTGCCAAAAAATTCCCCCTCGTACTTGGAGATGAGAATAAAATGAGGGTCTAGGTCTGAGGAAAATTGAAAAAATATTTTTGGCCAATCGGCAAGAAGGATCGTAATGAAGGGTCACGATGCCTAGTGGTGGTGTGCGGGTTGAGAGCACCGTGAATCAAAAGGGGACATCGTGTATAAATAGGGGAGTTTGACCTTTATTTTTTCCTTTCCCACCACTACATTTTGGAAATTGTTCTCATGATTTGTGATTCCTCTCACTCTCTACGATTTCTCTCTACAAATATGGCCTTTCTTCTTCGTGGCATGCAACAAGTCTTTAGACTTCGCAGGTATGCACTCCATGACTTATATTTTTGAAGTCTGCGACAGGACTCCGCGAACTGTCTTTTTGATCGATCTTTTTAATTTGGGCTTCGCAATTGTGCTCGGTGATTGAGGAAAAAAATTTCAAAAACATAAATACTAAATGGATTATCAGGAAGATTCCAGGGGTTCTTTTGGATTCTTCCTATAGGGAATATATGAAGGACATCTCGGGTATCAAGGAATTCATTCGAAGACATGCGAACCATGATTCGCTGGTGGAACTGCTATTAGAGATCCAGAAGAACTACCCACTCTGAAAAAGTATTCCCCAGTACTGATTTTTCTTAAGGGATGACATCTTCATTTCGGAAGCGAGTAGGGATGAGCCAGCCTACTGGTTTAGGAGAATGTTGTTCCAGCACCATTTGTTTAGGGCTGCCGACGACCATACTTGGGAATATTTCACATCCATCAACATTGATTGCCAGTATAACCATGTATATAAAATTTATGGGAAGGCACAATATCCAAATACATCTCCCCCACTATACCACACCATTATAAAGGTGTCCATAGGGAACCTGGAGAAGGGGTGGACCAGCGAGTGGGATTTGCGCTAGGGCTGAAATTTCACAGATGATTGTGTCTGGGCCTACTGGGTATGTTCCTCACATGAGGAGTTAGAGGGAGAGCTGAGGTGAGTGGGACTGTACGAGGTTACATGGGCCTCTCAATTCCATATCTACCAACTGAAATAGTTAATCCCATAGATACTAAGAAGATGGTTGTCAAGGACCAACACTTTGTATTTTCGTCGTGGAAGGGTCAGCATAAGTCTACGAGACCTGCACCAGATCTCGGGGGTCCCGATAATGGGGGAAATGTATGAAGAGTTCTTACCCATCTTGAATTCATGGGAGGAACCAGATCATATTCCTCTTCTAGGAAAAGAATTGATGGACCTGGTTCTTGGGGAGGAAAAACAGTTAGTGAGGGACGTTCATTTCAGGTGGTGGTTCAATCATTTCTTAAATTTATTTGAAGATAGACAGTTTTCTATGAGGTCGTGAACCTACCCGAAGGGGGTTAAATAAGGAACACTCGTACTAGCGTCTCTTCACATATATCCAGTAGAAAACCTAGGGATTCGGTGTCAGTAATTAGTAGCAACTGGTGGTTAGGTTATCTGCATTAATCACGGCGTTTATTTGCGTTTGGATCCTGCCGATGAGGGATACAAACATTTGCATGTGATTGAGAATGTTCATTATGGCGTCCTTGTTGGTGATAGGGGGATGGGTCAACCCCAGTATCCCGATGCTCACCAATTTTTATAAGATGATGTGACATATCAGTGAGGGGAAGAATCCATAGAGGATATGTGGGTTATTCCATCTTCTGTATGGGTGGATAGAGGCGCATATTAGGGGAATCTATGAAAAATATGAACCCCATTTCCCCTCTAGGATCAAATTTTCACCCATCCATTCTGACTGTAGTGGGGATCTTTCTAACTTAGCTGACCCCACTGTTGGTGTTGAACCGGGTCTGAAAGGCGGACGAGTTCAACTTCCTCATGTTCCCATTGCCAAAAAGTGTTTTCATTGATGAAGTTTAGGGAATGGAAGAGCATCGGTCCTACCTATTGGACTTTCGGGGTGTAGTCCTAGTGGTGCGTGTTGACCTTGAATCTCTTTGTGAGCCATACACCCCGCACCATTTTTGTGAGGTAGTTTCGATGTCTGTAGCAGCTGACCTCGTGGGTCTACTTGGGGGTCTTCTACGAGGATCACCCGTCTGTGATGGGGAATACGTGAATCAAGTTCACATGGGAGGATTGTAATATGAAGAATGAGCTTCCTGCACCCATGGATGCTTATGGGTTGGTGAAGGAGTATGCAAAGAACTAGGATCCGGCCTACCTAGGGAAGATGCTAAAGTAGAGAACTGTCCATGCCAGCGACGGAGTGCCTCCCCAACCCCGAGGTAGGGACCGGAAATAAGTGTGGAAATCTCATGGGGGAGGGGCTGCAGTAGTGGTGAGACCTGCATCAGTTAAGAGGCAGGTGGTGGTGGAGAACCTAGAAGTCCCGAATGGGCAGAGTTATCTGGAGGGAAGACCACCAAGGGGATTCCATAGGATATCCATATGTGCTCCGGGAAAGCAGCTACGCCACAAGGATATGCCCATGAATACCATCTTTAAGGATTCTTGGGATACCATGGATGTCAACAAGTAATTCATTAACCATTCCTAGATGTGGAAACATTTGAATCACCTCGGGATGGATCTGTCGGGGATCGGCCCAATCAGGGTTGGCTTTGTAGCATCCCAGATAGAGGAGGAGCGATACCTGGCCGAGATGGAAGACCTTTTGCACTACCAGGGTGATCTATGTCCAAGGATGGATTCGGTAAAGGTTCTGTAGGATTGAAAGGCCCCTCCATAGTTATCGGCCGCAAAATTGAGAGAATTCTTCCCTCTTCTAGAAGAATCAGATGATTCCACCTAGGGGGAGGATGCCAGGGGAGGGATCCCTCTAGAGGAGGGTGAGTTTGGTGATTCACACCTAGAGCATGATGAATTTATAGAGGTTATTGATGTAAAAACATAGAAAACATCCCTGGATTCTTCATCTAGGTCATTTAAGACTTCTTACTAACATTTGAATTGTGCATGAGGTCCTTATATACAGAACCCACACCCTGCCAATAATAGATGAAACTGCGGGAACTTTATGATCGGGGCCTATGGATACGATGATCATCATGTTGGGCGGTGTCGTGGCACCCAGGGTGGTCCTCCCAGAGCCTCTGGACTTCCAAAAAATATATGGAGGGCCACACCTTTTGTTTTTGATGGAAACAACTCACAAAACAGACCAATTGTTTGATCTATGTAAGTATTCTTCATAGAATATGTAACTGTCCTCCATCGATCAGGTTAATTTATGTTGGTGTGCCTCTTGTATGAATAGTTCTTCTAATGGAAAAGACACCTAAGCAAGGTTGGTTGAATCTCTTGGCAGTGCCTTTCCCAGGGGAATTCCAATGGTTGTAGAAGAGAGATTTTGAACTGACCAAGCTGTAGCACTTCCGATCACTGGTGGGACCGTTTGCAAGACAGATCCTGAGATCATTGAGGTGGGATCTGACAATCAGGTTCAGTTGGACAATATGGGTCCTGACGTACCCGATTAGACACCAGATATAGATCTTGCTGATGAGTTCCTAGAGGCGTTCCACACATACGAACCTACTATCCTTATAGACTAATATAAGACTTCCTTTTATGATGAAGACAGAAACATCGTCCATCGTTGGTCATGGAAGCTGATCAAGTGCTTCATCAGGGAGACTCTTCAAGTGTAATGGATAGGCCAGATATGGAGGCTTCATTCTCAAATGCACGAGCTATGTGATGGGGAAGTATATTCCCATCATCCTCATATGATCATTTGGGACTTCATGGCAGTGATGATTCCAGGGTATGATCGCAGCCTCGGTGTGGGCTAGAAATGGAGGAAATCGGTGAACATCAGGAGGCTTCAGGAGGCCTAAGGGGAGGTTCAGTGGTTGTGGGAACGATCGAACAAGCAATCCTCTTTTATGAATTCAAAATTACTGATTTTTACATGCCTAAAGGCCCAGCTGTAAGAGGCTAAAAATGAATAAAGAATTCTTCTGAGGAGATGGACGCCATCCGGGTGGATGATTAGTGGTCCCAGGTCGCAGCTAACAATTTACGAACCATTGTTGTCGAGGAGGAGAGGGAAGTAAACAAGCGATAAAAGATCTTATATTCCACAAGACAGAGAGTGGTGTTATTTGGATGCTCTGTCTAAGAGGTCAACCCATCCATGGGAGGGTCTGATCCTCATGATTTGTATTGCGCACAAAATTGTAAACTTACTTTAATTCTTTGATTGTTGATGCTAGATGCACACATGGGTTCTGTTATTTTTTTGGCCTACTGCACATCTATTATATTCATGAAACATCCATCGATCAGTCCCTAAGATCATGTGGGTCATGCCAGATGTGAGAATCAATGGATGACCACATTGTTGTTCCATCTGAATACGAGAGTGTCAACCAAGCTTCGGGCATCTAGGGTTTGAACAAATAATTCAGACCTCCAAGAAGAAAGTGGGAGGACATACTGGAGGACGATGTTCTTAGAATAGTTAATGTTTTATTTTTCCAATTTTCTCTAGTGCACAAGAGAGGAAATTCCAAGGGTGTTAGAATTAATCCGAACATAAGGGAGTGGAAAGTGTGAATCACGATACCCAAAATTTGGAATACTGTGGAGGTGGAGTGACAGTGGAGGATAACTGTAGACTATGTTGACAACACAACATCCCTATTGCATTAGCCTCATAAGGGGACAACAAATGAGGGCCGACCATTGACCATATTCGCAACATGGGGCCTAACTCAAAAATTTTATCCATTAGTCTTTTAGAACGTTGGCCCAAAATAGTAGGCGATCCATAGGTCGAGTATCCATACAGATAGGGGTTTATTTTAGACATGAAATAGGACAGGGGGTCCGAATAAAGGGAACTCAATGTGAGGGGGGTTGTAGTGATGGGTGGTTCGAATGGAGTCCAACAGTCTTGCAATTACACCACTGTGTTGAAAACACATTAGGTGGGCGCATCAGTTTGATCATAGATCAAACTTCCTTCCAAAAAGGACCTCTCTTGTGGAGATCTATAATGCCTTGTGGTTTTACATCATACCAAGGAGGACGATAGACATGTAGTTTCATGTCATACAGTGTGGGTGGTCTACATAGTTCCAAGGTCAAACTTCATAGACCATGATCGGGGACAAGGGGAAAGAAGGGTTAATGACCATGAGGATAGTCCAGAGTCAAAATTCATGGGTGTCACTATGTATCTCATAAGGGTGAGAATCAAGGAAAATGTAGTTCGTAAACACGATGTGGTTGGAGACCAACGACGTTTGAGGAAACCCTCTCTGATTGGTAAACTGGCACATCCCATAGTAAATATGAAGCATCCTGAACTAGTTCATGGTATAACCGTCATTTTGTTTCATGCTTTGAAGAAACAAGGACTCGTGCAATTTAACATTGTATGATAGGTTGGTATGTGAAAGGGGGAGAACCTAAGAAGGGAGTATGTGATGTGGGATCTCTAATCCTGATGTGAATAAAGACATAAAGAGTCTGCAACACATGACTTGTCCCTAGAGGAATACTTTTAGGTCGAGGGACCAAAAATGAAAGTTAGGTTGGGCCTGAAGCGTAGTGGTTGGGTGTTCCTTCATATCCCATCAAGATGGGAATCATGAAGCGTGTAGTTCCGGGATTGTAGTTTAACATCGTGTGGGACAACACGCCAATGTGGTATAGTTATACCAGAATAGATCCTGTCAAAACCACTATACTCATGCGAGTCGTGCTCACTATGGGAAACAAATATTAGTGGTGGGACTTTTCTGGTACAAGGATGCACACATTATGGGCAACGAGACACTAGGTGAATGACGTCCCACTATTACTGACCTGCCTATTTAATGCATGTAGATGCGCAGTGGTGGAAAACAGATTGTGTTGGAATTCCACTTAAACATAAGAGGTTGGAAGGATATGAATCATGATGCACAATATCTGAATCACAATTATTGTAGTGTGATGATAGAGGATAATTGATGACCATGTTCGAGAAAAAATATATGTTTCGTGTTATCTTTGAAAGGGGATAGATAAATGCGGGTTGACCACTGACATTGTTCAATACACAGAACATGTCGCAAATGTTTTCTGCGGTCTTCATAGGTGTTAGCGCAATATGGTAGGTGAGACAATGTTCCATGAGAGTAGGCCGTAAAGGGGGTCCCTTCAGGCATGGAAGAGGATGACGATCCAAATAAAGGGATCATAGATCCAGAAAATGAAATGCGGGAATGTATATGTGATAATTACACACCTTGGGATCTTTTTTATGACGCATCTGTGTATGAAAATAAGATGTATTAGATAGAGGGAGTCGAGTCCCATTCCAAGGACAAGGTTCCTGGGTCTACATGATTTCAGCTAAAGGTTGTATAGTAGAACATTAATAGGGGACTTGATTTAATGAAGTTCTCGTAGGGTGGTGAATTATTCTAACCCGACGTGTAGTTCCCATAGGGAGATCTTAGTTTAAGGTCACAGAACTTGGACCATGCTAAGAAGATACAAGGGAGGTACATGGTGAGATTGTTGAAAACCTAATGCAAATTAAAGACCAAGAGGTACTCACCACACCACATAATTCCAAAGGATTTTGGGCAAGGGGCTGAAAATGGGGCAGGATTTAAGATTCATGTGGCTGGACCTGCAGACGGAATGTCTGGGCATTCCTATGCATCCCATGAGGATGGGAATCAAGCCACATGTAGTTATAAGGGTGTTTTATGTAAGACTATTAGATAGGATGTGGAGAGATCTTAGTTTAAGTTATTATATCTCAGACCAGATATGGTAAGGAGTGAGTAAGACACATGGTGAGGTAATTATAAAACCCGATGTGAATGAGGGCATAGAGTCTGTATCACCATATGTTCCTTGGGGAGCTTTTAGGTTGAGGGACCGAAAATGAAATTTATGTTGGGCTCAAGGAAAAGTGGGTGGGTGTTCCAACATACCCCATGAGAATTAGAATCGAGACATACATAGTTTTGGGTGTGGCATTGTAAGGTACCAGTTTCAGGGATAATAAGTTAGCGTGGGTCTTTACCACACACCAAAAAAAGCATCATTTTATAGATCTTTTTTTTCTTTAGGATATATGTGTGTGCATTTTTTTTGTGAAGTGATATGCTGATGACAGAGAGTCCAGGAGTCACTACAAGAATCAAGCCATAAGTATGCCTTTACAAATGGTATGTTGGGTGACTAATACCAAACATGATGTCCCCTCGAGTGAGGAAATCAGTATGTAGTGATGTTTTTTCTGTTGTGCGGCCTGGATGATATTGTCACATTTTAGGGTCGTATGATAGGACCAACCCATTTGGGGGGATGTGCATGGAATGATAAGGAATACCCGACGTGACTGGGAATGTGGCCCACACTACACCACGTGTAATTCTATTGAAGAAACCTCAGGCTAAGGGGCCAAAAAAGTCTGGAAATATGGGGCTGGACATGTGGGAGAAAATACTAGGTGTTCCCATGTATACCAAGAGGACGAGAATCAAAACCCGACATGAATTGGGACATAAGTCCTATGCCGCACCACGCAATTCCACAAAATTCAGGGCCACAAGGCCAAACTGAAGAGGTAGTTAGTGGAACTTGATCTGGACTCAAAGACAATATGTCTGGGTATTCCTACATATCCCATGAGCATGGGTATCAAAATATATGTAGTTCTGAGAGTTACATTTTTTACGCATTATGGAAATGATGTAGAAGGATATCTTAGTTTATGTTCTTAGATATCAGACCATAGAGAAGAGAAAGTCATACAAGTGAGTGTGAACGTTGATCTGATCTCTAATCCCACATGAGCTATGATCAATGTGGGAAATAAGGAAGAAGAAGGTATTTGCAGTGCATAGAATGCATGAATGGTTGGAATCATTGTAGATCCCCGAATGGTGACTTATCGTGGCTTTTTCCTCTTAATGTGAAAATGTGCATTTAGGGATAATACCATGAGTGTAAAAATTCATCTTGGATATGATAGAGTGAAAAATAATGTAAATCATGCAACTGAAATTTAGGGCATGATGAGGTTGGCATGAAGATGGAGGATAACTGTAGACCATGTTTGAAACACATCATCCATATCGTGTGGCCTGAAATTGGAAAGGCAAATGAGGTTCAACCGCTGACCATATTTGCAATGCGGGACTTGTATCAATTCGTCATTCGAAATCCTTTAGGACATTGGCCTAAATTGGAAAGTGATCCCCTAGGTCGAGCATCCATTCCATTTGGGGGTCCTTTTAGATGTGAAAGATGATGAAATCCAAATAAATGGGTACACGAATCCTAAAAAATGAGAAAGATCATCTTTAGGTAGAATCTGACACTCTAGGCCTTGATCAAGTGTGCTCTTGGGTACATTGGAGAACTACCAATAAGGGTTGAGGGGAATAATTCAAGAACATTTGACTCGAAGAGATGAGCGTAGAACAGGTGATGGAGGAGCACTTAAGATGGGGAGTTATGTGGCATGGATACCACAAATCCAACGTGTCCAAGGACATGGAGTCCATATCCCACCATATACCTCCTCGTGAGAAATTCAGGCCAGCGGGCCAGAAATATGAAGAGGGTTTTAAGAAACGAGGCTGGACCAGAAGACTTGATTTTTGGGAGGTCCTACGTATCCCCTAAGGATGGGAATCAGGCCACACATAGTTTAGAATACTTCATGTAGTTTACCATCATGTGGAAAGAAATTATATATCTTAGTTTACGGTCATAGAACATGGACCATAGATTCCCTGTTTAATGTCATGGGCATGGGAAAAGTGAGTAGAGAGGGTGAATCACCATGCCTTCAAAAGAACACAAAATGGAAATAATGATAGAGGATAACTGGTGACCAAATTCGCAACACAATATCTTTATTTGTGTGACCAGGGTTTGGTGGAAGACAATTGAGTGTCAACCGTTGACCGCATTCTCAACATGGTACTTATATCAACATGTGGCTAAAAAACCTTGGGGATGTTGGCCCGAAATGGTTGGAGATCCCTAGGTCTTAGAATCCATGCCATTCAGGGGTCCTTTTAGATGGGAATGATTATGGAATCCTAAAATATGGGATGTGCAAATCATGGAGGGACCTCTTCTTGAAGAAAGGGTGATCGATGAAGGAGGGATATATCAAGGGGATATGTGTGGCGTGGAAAAAAATATCACGATGTGAATGGGGATGTAATTCTTTACCACACAGCAAATTCCTAGATGAGAACATGGGCCAGGGGCTGGAAGGGTTGAGGGACCTGAGGCTGGATGTCCCAGCTAGCCATAGACACCTGACCCCTTATGCGGGTATTGCCTTACCAAAGCTCCTAATCCCACATGAGACATGCTCAGAAAGGGAAACAAGGAATCAAATCAGGATCTCACCAACACATGAGGGTATAACAATGAAGGGATAAAATTAGGCAGGTTTTGTACCGAACAGATCAACACCCTCACTTGAAGTGGACGAATGTTTGAAGAGGTAGCAGGATAAAATTATTCACTACACCCAACATTCGTAACTTATAGGGAAGGATATAATGATAGAGGATGGTCATTGACCATGTTCAAAACACAACATCCATATTGTGTGGCCTGAAATGGGAATGACAAATGATTGTTGACCGCTGACCATATTTGCAATGTAGGAATTGTATCACTTTTTCTCTTGAAATCATCAAGGAAATTGGTCCAAAATGGTGGGAGAGCCCTTGGTCCTAGCATCCATTCTATTTGGGGGGTCCTTTTTGAACTGAAATATGTTGGAAGTCCAAATAAAGGGGATGTGTGAAGCATGAATATACCAAGGCATTCTAATGTAATGGAGGATGACAGAAGAGAAAGAGACCTCCAAGGAGGGGAAGACTGGGTGAGGTCATGATAAAATTGACGTAAATGAGGGAAAAATCCTACACCACACCATGTGTTTCGACCCAAGGGGAGATTTTGATGTTGTGGATGGGCCTAAAGACCAAATGTTTTGGAATTCCTACGTATCCCATAAGGATGGGAATCAAGCCAAACATAGTTCTGAAAAGGGCCATGAAGTTTAGCATTATACGGTGAGGACATGGGAGGATAAAAGAACAAGGAAGGGAACATGGTGTGATCAACTTAATCCCAACATGGGAGGGGACCAAAGAAGCCTAAACTACACCCTGTGGTCCCCTCAAAGAGAACTACACCTGGGGGTAGTTAAATAAAAGAGTCTGGGGGCCGGACTCAAGACAAGGCATATGAGCGTTCCAACGTATCCCAGGAGGATGGGAATAAATCCATACGTAGTTCTTGAGATAAAGTTTAACGTATTGCGGGATGAGATAGTTTATGTTCATGTTGGATCAGATATTTTAAGGTCATGTTTGACCAGACAGTTTAAGGTCATGTAAGACCACACAATATAAGATCATGTAGGGCTATACATTTTAAGGTCATATAAGACCAAAAAGTTTAAGGTCATGTAGGACCAGAAAATTTAAGGTCATGTAGGACCAGATAGTTTAAGGTAATTTAGGACCAGGAAGTTTAAGTTCATGTAGTGCTAGATAGTTTAAGGTCATGTTGAAACAGATAGTTTAAGGACATGTAGGACCATATAGTTTGCGGACATGTAGGACTAGACAGTTTGAGTTCATGTTAGATCGGATATTTTAAGGTCATGTAGGACCAAGTCCCACTAAGTAAAAGTATTTCCTAAGGAATTTGGCATTGGTGGGAGGAGTAAAACACTCTCCATCCCGGGTGACTAGGGAGTATGCGCCATTGGGGTAAAACTTCTAAATGACATAAGTTCCTTCCCATTTAGGTTCCATCTTGGTATGTTTTCTACTAAGTATCATTGGAGTTATCAAGGAAAACAGCAGGTTACCTTACAGGAAAGAGTGGTGGAAATCCTCTTTATGAATGATCTGGATATCTTGTTCTGATGCCTTTACAAATTATGCAGGGCATGAAGCTTGTTCTCATTGATTGCTTCCAATTCAGCCAGACAGATTTTATCTACTTTATCTAGCACTTATTGATCATAGAAAACTATTCCTAATGAAGGAAATTGAATCTTGATGGGTCAGACGGCCTCTGTTCTATACACTAGAGAGTATGGGGTCACCTGTGTAGAATTTAAAGTCATCATCTGATAATCCCAGAGGGTGTTAGGAAGCTTGTTCGGCCAACTCTTCTTGTTTTGAGAAACCATTTTCTACAGAATATTACAGAGGGATTTGTTGAATGCCTTGATCTTCCCATTTTCTTGCGCGTGATATCAAGACGTATGGTTTGAATGGATATTTTACTTGGCTTACAATTTCTTCAACTCAACTGCTCGAAAGATGATTCCATTATTAGTAAGAATATATTGAGGGGCTCCAAATTGGTAGTTGATGTTGGAACTCAAAAATTATACGATAGAATGGGAATTGACCTCCTTTAGTAGAACTGCTTCTTCTCACTTGGAAAAGAAATCCGTTGCGGTCAGGATGAACATACACTAGCGAGCTGTCGCCAGTGGATATGGTCCCACTACATCATGTCCCCAGACCGCAAAAGGATAATAGTACATGGTGGTTTTGAGAGGATCCAGTGGCTGATTCGCAATGTTGGAATAAATTTGGCATGCATGGAATCTTCTAGAAAACACAATGCAGTCATTGATCATAGAGGGCCAAAAATACCCCAATCTCTGGATATAGTGAGATAGATTCATCCCGGTGTGATGAGCCCCACCTGAACCAGAATGAACCTCCTGTATGACTTGAAAAATCTCAACTCCTTGAATGAAATATATGAGAACCCCATAAGTCTCTCACTTGTAGAGGATCCACTCAAGAAAGGAACCGCTATGGAGGGTAAACTGCAACGCACAACATCAGACTCGCTCGCACTTGGCTCGATCTGCTAGGAAACTGTCGTGGTAGACGTACTTGATAAAGGGGGTCCTCTAGTCGAGAGTTACTTCCAAAACTACATTAGGTGGACCTAAGTGTACTGAGACGGAGGCGTCGATGGTAAGGTAGCTTACCTGCGGGCTTTCATCGTCATCTAGAGTGACGGGGGCTATGAATCTATGATTTTCCATGTAGATAATAAAATAATCCTATTCAAGCTCTAAAAGTAATGCATATAGGCTAGAAAAGGCATTGGATCGATCGTTCAGGGATCAAGGAATATGATTAACCTCTAGCTGAGATGGGAAATGAGCCATCAACTAGAGGGTGCCTTCCAAAATTGGTACAACCTATTGCTTTCTAACGAAATAGTCACCATTGATCTGCTTGGTGACTAGTTTGGAGTATCCTTTCACATGAATGTTGGGAATGTCAATCTATAGGGACAACTCAAGGCTATTAAAGAGAGCATGATACTCCACCTCATTGCTGGTACAACCTTCTATAAACATGAATGAATATGGAAGAACGACATTTGTTGGGGTAATGAAGATGATACCCAACCCTTCTCTATTGATCCAGGGTTCAATGAGCCTTCTACCGATAGGGATCCAAGAATCACCATAAAAGTGAATTTTCCAGGATGAAATTGATTGTTCTACCAATAGGATTGCCTCATTGGAGAAATCAAGTTCCATTGACTGGTCCGCGAGAGCTTGATGAGCGGCAAGGAAGTCTACTAATTCTTTCTCCTTAATAGAATTTTGAGGGAAAAACCTGATGTTGAACTGCTGAAGGAACACTACCCACCGAGCTAGATGGATTTTCAATATAGGGTGGTTCGGGATGTACTTCAACGGATCCACTTGGGACACCAGTTGTACCTCATGGTGATGTATGTAATGTCGCAATTTCTGCACTATGAATACCAGTTCAATGCATCTCTCATCGATAGGGGAGTATCATTTATCCATATCAAGAAGCATGGAACTAATATATTAGAGACTGTTCTATGTTCCCTCATTGTTCTTCTGGATGAGAAGGGTGTCGAGATATCATTACAGGGTGGTCACATAAAGGACCAGTGGATTTCCGGAGACAGGTTGCATGAGGATCAAGGGTTGGAGCATATACTGCTTAATTTCCTAACAATATATCTGAAATTCCTCATCACACTGGTATAAAGTTCCTTTCTCCATGTGTCGAGAAAAGGGATTACACTTACCAGACAGATTCGTGATGAATCGGCCTATGTAGGCCAAGTGGCCTCGAATGCCTCAGAGCTCCCGAATGTTTCTCAGGGGAGACATCTAGATGATGGCCTTGATCTTCTCGTAGTCAATCTTGATGCCCCTATATCTAACAAGGAATCCGAGAAACCTCCCGGTGGTGACCCCAAAGGAACACTTCAGTGGGTTCATCCTTAGGTGGTGAGAACAGAGAAATCCGAACACTTTCTCAAGGTCCTTGAGATTGACCTGATGCTGGAGAGATTTGACCACCAAATCATCCACATAGAATTCCACCAATGTCCTGAGGATTGGATTAAATATGCGATACATGGAATGTTGATAAGTGTCACCTACATTCTTTAGACCAAGGGGCATGACCTAGTAACATAAAGTACCTTGCGGTGCCCAGAAAGATGTAGTCTCTTCATCCTCGGGAGCCATTTGGATTTGGTTATATCCATAATACCCATACATGAAAGAGCGGTCCTGGAACTGAGCTTTGGAATCGATCAACAGCTCCATCACGGGAAGGGGAAAATCATCCTTCAAACAGTGATGGTTGAGATCCCAAAAGTCGATGAAAACTCTAATAAGTCTTTTCTTCTTCTTGATGGGCACTATATTGGATAACCATACGAGGTACTAGACCTCCTTGAAAAAATTGGATCTGATGAGATTATCCGCTTTAGCCTCGACCATGGCACCATGAGGGGGGTGCATCATTCTAGGAGGCTTCTTAATCCCACGGTGACTTGCTGGGAGACAGAGATGGTGGATGGCTATCTAGGGATGTGGTCTTGGATTCTCCACATAACAATAAACAAATACATCATGATGTTGTTTGAGGAAATCCACATACTATTGCTTCTCTCTGATGGGCATAGCAGCACTGATCAATATGGGTTTCCGATCCATCTCGCTATTGAGGTTCACCTGTACCAATTCATCGACCGTATTGGAGACACCCTATTCGAATGTCGGAGGAGCATCCTATAATACCTATTCATCACATATGGGGGAGGGATCCTTAGTACGAGGAAATTCCTCTATGTAAATTGATCCCAATGGGAGACTGGTACCTACCTGAGTGGAGGTAGACACTACATTGAGGGACTCCTATGCTGCCGATACCATGGAAACGAAAGTTGTTGATCTGATCCAATCTATTCTTCAGCCCAAGGGGCCATGATTGATGATATTAAATCAGTAGTGATGCGTTGGCTTGATCTGGTTTATCTTAGCCCAGAAAAACAAACAAGTATGGTGTATTTTTGTTTCCTTGGGGCGGACATCCCGATATCTTATGGGCGTAGGGGGCTCTCGGATCACCCGAAGCTGATTCTTATAAGAATACAAGGAGATCTTCTGGCATCACTTAGACTTGGGAATGTGTTTCCCCATAATTCTAGAAATAATGAAGCATTATCCCATATCAAGGTTCAGATCCTCCAATCGGTGGATTGGAAAGATGTATCCATTATCCAGATCTGTCCATGGGTCAGTCACAGCCATAGCATGTTCAAGATAGTTAGACTGAATGTGGTTGTCCTTGCTCTTATAATAGTCAGAATCTAGATAAAGGACTTCGAAAGGGGAAAATGGAATAACCTTGGAGTGTTCCCAGTCGATCATTAAGGGCTACTTAAGGCACTGGTGATATGATTAAGGGACCACCACATGTAGGTGAAGCAATGGAAAACCCATCAACGCTGTGTAATCAGTGTCCTGTGAGACAAACATGAACTCAGTGCTGGATACCTAACCACCGAACTGGGTCTTTAGGTGGATCTTTCTGATTACCGTCTATTCTGTCTTATAATAACCTTGGTTTTTAAATTTATAGGGACTCAATTCATCCTCAGAGAGCCCCATTTTTTTAAGTTTCCAGGTCAGTATTTGGTTGATACCAGAGCATGTGTCAATAAGAGAGCGACAAAACTCCTAGCCATTGAAGAGACTAGTGATGTACAATTGGAGAATGTTCCCCTGTATGGGAGAGCCTTGATATTCTCTAGATAACGAGATAATGGCCTCGCATTCAGCATACTCGACTACCTCAGCATGGAAGGCTTATGCAGTAGCTACGTTTGTCTCAAACTGGAGGGGTATTCTTAAAGCCTCAAAAAGGGATTCATGCATATCCTCTAATAGGAGAAGAGCCTCAAGGATAGAGAGTCTTGCTGGAATGATGTAAAGATTCTTGATAACATCATAATTTTGTTCCATGTGTGAAGTTCTTCTTACAGGAGTTCGTTCTGCGGCAGGAGAAATGACTGGCCCTACTGGCTGAACCGGTGGTTGACTGGTACTAAGAATATATCGTTTCCCACTAGTCTAGGCTTGTGGACCATGTACCAGATGTGGCTCAGATGACTTTTGCTGATAAGTAGCAGATCATGGGTGATAATGGTGTGGTCGAGGCAAGTCTGCCTGATCAAGCCACACAAACAGCGGTGAAGGCTGACCTGATGACACCAGATGATAAGGCTATTCATACTAATCTCTATGTTGGGCATGTATTTTGGTTTTGGTGGCATGCACAGCCAGGTTAGAAGTTCTGACTGATGCACTCTAACGACCCATATAGCCATGGCCCCATCAATAATGGTGATGGATGCTGATGTTGGGAGGATCCTTCTGGCATTATTCACCGTTAGAAATCATGTAAGGGTTTACTAGCTCTACAGTGTTAACTGAGGCATACCCTTGACTGTTAATTGAAATATCTTCCACTTCTAGATGGATTTTTTGGGTAATTTCTATCTTTGGGGGCCTGAAGTCACCTAAAGTATGATATGACTACTACGTTAGTGAGGGACATTGTTTTCCCTTGATCTCCTAAGACCTACTCTTCTAGGAATAGGAAGACTGAGTCGTTGACACATAAGTACTAGCTGCAAGAGACATGACCTCTTCTAAAGTCTCAGGTCAATTGATATGTGTGCGGATAATACCATAGGCATGAGTGTCTTTTTTACGATCCATCTAGTCATCGAACTTTGGGACTCGTGGTTATAAACCTGATGCCACTTTCATTCACTGTCACTACTTTTGTCAGGCTTCACAATGAAACATGCCACCAGTGTCAAAGTTGTGCCTAACCTAACTATTTTATTTTCAACCTGGTCTTGAATCCATTCTTTAAATTCATAGCACTAGTTTAGGGTGTTCCCTAGGATCTGGTGATATGTGTAGTAGTTGGGGTGATCAATGGGAGCCACCTCTTCTGGCCTCTTGTATTTAGCCAACCGTACAATTCCCTATTCCAAGGCGCTTCAAAAATAACCAGGTAATTGAGCCTTGTTGAATGAGTAGGTCTAGTTTCTCCTATCTGGGAAGGGGGATATGGGACCCTAGCCTTGACGAGGGGCTGGAAGAGCTTATCAAGGAGGTAGGACCTGGTAATCTCGCCTTGGTGGTGGAAACGCATTACGTGGGGGCGCCTGCTGATTGTGAGTCGGGTGATGCTGGGATGGAGACTATGCCTGAGGTGGAGGGCCTCTGTGAGGATGTGGAGGTGGATCCACGAGTAATAAATCTAGTTTCCTAGGGGCCTTTATCTGTTCCACTTTGGTGGGATCGGCCTTAGAGTCTCTTCTTGCAGAAATTTATGGAGGAAACAGATGTTCCATCTTGGCCTACTGTAAGGATTCCTCTAGACACTGGGCCTTATCAAAGAAGTCTCAAATTACCCCAGGGTAATTATAGATAATTAGTGAGGGGGGCAGTTTGGTCTTGACATTGCCCACAAAAATTTTCAGTGGTTATTTCTGTGTCAGTGGCATATCCAAAGAGTATGTCTGGCCTTTCCACCAAGAAATGAAGTCTGCGACGAAGTCTACGATGTGTTCTTCAATAATTTTCTTTCATTTGAAGATGTTTTTAATAATAGTCTTCTAGGAGGTAGATATGAACAGGAAGAGGAACTGCCTACAGAGATCTTCCCAATCGGCGACTGACCTGATGGGTAGCTGGTTTTACCAGACAAATGCAGGCCCTTCCAATTTTTGTATGAAGCATCAATGTTTGGCAGTTTTTGACTGCGCTAGAGTTCCTAGCAGGGGTCTGCATATTGAGATAAAGTGGGCCGGATGCTGAAGTGGATCACTCGTCCTGTTAAACGGGGAGAAGGTGGGATTTCATAGACCCGTGGGTGCTTGAATATCATCCACCCATGCCGGATACGGCTTACCATCAGGCCTGATTTCCACCTGTCGAGTCTCTAACGCCTCAAGGTGGGAGATGAGTGCCTCTATCGGATCATATGGGTGGAGAATCCTATCATGGAGAGGATCCCTGGCCACTAGTGCATTAGCGGGTTCTTCAACATGATAATAAGTGCCTGACGGATTGTGGAGTGGCTGGTGTGCTGGCCTGTGCAGCATCTAGGAGAACATAAGCTGGGTTGAGATGAGTATCATGACACTCGAGTGGATTAGGAGACACATACCACACCCTATTTCTATAATTCTAGGCCTCTATCCTTTATGTGTGGGAAGGATGGTCAGGGTCCCCTGGAGGCAATTCCTCAAGGGGAAGTAGTGTTTGTCCCTACTGCCCCGGCTGAGGATCATCGTAGTCTGTTCGTCCCTCCAAGATACATTCAGCAAGGAGATCATCGACCATTTTCTTGTGCTCTATGATTTGTTGATGCAGCGCGGCTTTTTTCAGATCTTCCTCCATCTTATGCACTGATCCAGACAGGTTTGAGGGTTGGACGGCTCTGAGGTGCTCTTTTCCCTTACAAGAATTCCGGCCTAGGGTTAATGACTCAGTAAGTACAGGAAGACCCAGTAAATTCCATTTCTGGTGAGCAATACTTCTAATGGATCCACTAGGTGTGAGACTCCCATGGGGGTAGGTATTCTCTAAGGAGCTCTTGCTCGTTCTCTCCCCCTAGTAGGTCAGCCATGTTAACTGTGACTCTACCTAGAGGCATATCCTCATTATCGCCTTGAAACTCAGGATGGCGCTAGATAGAACTAAATTGGAGGGTATCGTACTGCCCACAACCACAGATCTACACATTGGTGGAAGCCTCTTTGATAATCCTTCGGAGGACTTTGAAGATCTGGATGCATCATTGTTGGATGGTCATATGGCGCCCTAGTGACTCAGGGCATTGGGCCATGGGGAGTGCATCCAATTCAACTAGACAATACTGTTGACCAATTTCTTCAATGTGTTCTTAACTCTTGGGCTAAGACACTCACCAATAATGAAGGAGAAAGTGAATTTCCTAGAGGGTCTGGATAAATCATATAACCTCCTCCTAGGTGAGTGATTCTGGCGCATTGAAATTTGGTGTTGTGACTGACCAAAACATCTCTGGTGATTGATCTGCCACAAGAATGTCCCACAAAATCCTTGGCTATGACTCAGGGTCTATCCCTTAGTTCCCCACTCATCGACTAGAGGTGTCTGAGAAACTGGTGGTGGTACTGAAGCAGACCGTTGAGACGGTAAGCTGGATGGTGGAGAATATAGCGAGCAGGCTGACAAGCCACTGCATCTTGGGCTATCCTCTGAAGAGTGCAGTGGCATAGCCACCAAATCATGATAATAAGGGCTTGAGACCATAAATTCCAACAGAGGTTCTACAGCTCTGAGCGGTGGACCATGCTGTTTCTCAACCGCCATCTATCCCTAGAATAACTCTCTGTGATCTCTTGTTGAGGGAGGAGTTTTCCTTGCGATGATGGTGGCGATTTCATGGACAGACCCTGGGGAGATTACAAATATTTGTCCTCTAGGATGTATCTGCAAAGGGGGGCCGGGATCCATTAGACCACACACTCAAGAAGAATGATGCTGATATGTCGCATCCATTCCTTATCCCTCGACACAGAGGATTGAGGTGATAGTTCCCTTTCTGAATCATATTCCACCTCAAAATATGAGAATAAAATAGGTTTAATCTTGGTCTCAATCCTCTTGGAATTATTTTTATGGTGGCTGAGACCTGCCCTCCAGCCCTGGGATGGCTCTTTGGGACATGGTAGATTTTTGGATTGGCAAGGACCTTCGGCTGAACTGGTGCTAGTGTGGAGAGGACTTCTTCCTTATAGAGCTGGGGTGCGAGGAGCACATGGAAAGATTTCAAAGGGAACACGGGGAGGACCTCCATTTCCACTAGCTGACACATGGAGGGAATCTCCATGGGAAGTGCTGGAGTATGTAGGACCTCTGCTGGAGTAGTTGGGAGTATGGGAAGGGCCTCCATGGTTATTTCTTCTAGAAAATATGGTGCGAGGAGGATCCTCATACTGGTTAAGCCGAACACGGGTAAGACCTCTGTGTTGGGTGTGTATGAAGCAAGGAAAACCTCCTCTCCACTTGTTTCTGGGACAAGGATGACCTTCATCGGCTACTTTAAGGACATGGGGGAACCACCACGCTGACGGTTGTTTGGATGTGTAGCATCTTCACACTAGTGACCTACGACAGAGGTAGGGATCCATACATGAAATTGTGGGTGTGGAGGAGGTGTCTGTACTCAGCATCACTAAAGCGGGTAGGACCCTTGTATGGATTGAAGCCAGCATGGGGAGGAACTCCATGCCGAGATTGGGAGTTAGAAGAACTAGCGCTCTCCTTGGGAATTGTATGGTGAGAACTCCCGTACTGGGTGTCATTTCTATGGGTCGGCCCACGGTGGGAATTTACTATGTCGGTGACCCGGAGAGTCGACCCAACATACCCATGGGGAAGTTGGGGCCTTCATCCGAGTCAGTTGTATGAGTGACCCTTCTTAGTGTAAATATGGTATTTATGGTATAAATCAGTGATGGAATGTGCCACAGTTGTCGTTGATGTTGAAACCCCTATTTGGGTGTCCTCCTTAGCCTGTGTTCAACGCTGGCGTCTGGTTAACCGGACTGGGGCCAATGGTGTAGGAGCATAGATTTCCTGCTCCTCTGCCTATGGGCCGCGTGGAGGCATTTATGTGACCTTGTGGGATCCCTCCTTGGGAACCCCTGTAATGGGATCCCAGTCAGGATAGACCGGACATCCCTCACCTCATTGGTGTAGGGGGGCGGGAGTCATCGAAGTGTTCCAGTGAGAGGCTCGGGAAACGATTGTGCATCAGAGTGGAGAGTAGTGTATTTCTACTTGGCCCATGGGGGAGGTGTTGTTGATGAGGATTATAAGCCTCTATTTCTTGACAGGACATATCACCGGTTGGGATAATCCCCTCCTCCTCGTATTGCCGAACGAGCTCATTTGTCACACTTCTCTAAACAATTTCAGATGGGGAGATTGGGCGTGGGTGCCCAGTATTTGTGGACATGGAGGCTTCCATGGGGGAAATGAGGCCATAGGGGATTGTAATGCTAATGATTCCCCAACCCCTGCATCAGTAGGTGGACGGTGATAGATTTATAGATATAGCAGCTTGGGTGTTAGAAGGCAGGGAGATTTAGACCATTAGTCTTGAAATAATTAAATTGATGTCTAGTGCCCTAGTGCCATTCTGGCTTCCATGGATGGTTAGAAGGATCCATGCTGACAACATTCCACACTGAGATGTCCAATGTTTAACTACCCTAATTTCTGGTGAGTTTCACGCTAGGCCCACTATTTTCATGACAAGACGTGGTGCCGGATTCATCGATCCAATGACACGCTAATCCACTGATGTCTTGAATGATACTACTCTCTACATTAAGGTGAAAAATTCACATCATGTTCACCATTTCTATTTCTGATGCTTTTTTTAGGGCACACTTCTATCTGCTAAGGGGGACACATAGCTATTTCCCTGTATTCCCACTTTCCAAAGGTGAGCAGCATTTGCCACTTGTTGAAGGATGTTTTGTCCTTGATCAAAATAGGATGATGGGATGTTGGATCCTACTTCATTGGATGCCTCCTCAGAACTCGTTTCCTAGTCATGGTATCCATCATAGACTTAAGATGTTCTTCGTGAAACTTTTCCCAGTGCCATATCTTCATAGACACAGGTTAATTACGCTGCCAATGTCAGGACATTCCAAGGGGTCCATCTGGGGAAAATCCTTCATTCAGGGGGAGTATTCACCTTGGACATCATTAGAGTGATTGGATGTTGGAACACTGACGCATCTGGGTTTATTCCCCTTATTATAGGTCTTCTAGAGGGTGTGGATGCATGAGGAATCCCACGTCAAATGCGAGGAATTTTATTCCATAGGCACATCTCTGAGGCTTTCCACAGCTTTTCATGTTTAACACAGGGTATATCGTGGGTTTAATGTCTAGCAGAGAAGGATCAGACAGATCAGAACACTAACGATAGTGGATCAGATGGGTGAAACCCCTAGATGAGAACACTGATGTTGGAGATAATGCGTGGTTAGTGTCCTGATTGATACTAGGAGCAGATAGAAAGTGGATAACATGTTCTCAACGGGATGTGGTGGCCCTGGTAAGAATCAATATGGACATAGATTGTTTAGTGTGGATGGAAAATGATATGGAACCACCGTGAGAGAGACGATGATTATGGGATTGAGTCTTGAAGATACTTCCTACATATCCCCATGGTGTGGAATCAATGTCCATGTAGTTAAGTGTGGGGAATGGAATCAGGGTGCGTGCAGTAGAAAATGACCTGACAATATATTGGGTCTTATGTGTAGTTAACAGCCCATGATGGTCTGACGCCACAGGGGTGGACCAGAGATGCTGGTCCCAACAATGGAGACTATAATAGCTTATGGTCAATTGCGGACTACAATGGTTTACCACTAGTTGTGTGTAATGTCTTACCATTGATTGGGGAAGACAACGGATTACCATTTATTGGGGAACACAACAACTTACCGTCGATTGGGGAACACAATGGATTACCATCTAATGGAGTTCAAATGGCTTACCGGTGGTTGGGGAACACAATGGCTTACCGTCGGTTAGGGTTGAGAACGACTTACCACTGGATGGGGAACACAACTGCTTACCGTCGATTGGGGTTGGACCTTATGGAGGCTTCCTACATACCTTGCCTAGAATAAAAGTATTAAAGACAACATAGTTTGAATGGTTACAATTTAATGTCTTGTGGGACAAGAAAACACAACGTATTACCATCGATTGGGGTTGGACCTCAGGGAGGCTTTCTACATACATTTTCTAAGGGATAAGGATCAAATCCCACATAGTTCGAATGCGTAATTTTTAATGTATTTTGAGACTAAAAGGAGGTTAAAATTTAACATCAAGCAGGACATGGGTGGATTGATGTGAAGTTATCGGGACCGATGTGCATTGGGTTGATGGATACAGTTTAACATCTTGCAGGACAAAGGTGAACCAATTTGAAGGGGTCGGGACAAGTAGTTTTTGGCCTTGAACCACAATGAGGCTTCCTATATACCTTTACATGGAAAGGGTCAAATTCCACGTAGTTTGGAAGTGTTTTGGGATCTGATGTGTATCGGTCAAGACCAGTAGGTGTTGGGATTGGAACTTAGGGGGGATTCCTACATACATTGCCTTGGAAAGGATCAATGTCTGCATAGTTCAGAAGAGTTTGGGGCTTACATTGTAAGGATTACCATAGAGGATGTCATGGTTGATGCTTACTCTAAGCCCACGTGAGTCAGCCTCAGTTTCAGAAATAAGAGGGAGTAAAGAGTAGATGGTCATGTCAGGAATGGTTTATCCATGGGAAGTAGATTGGGGCTTACATGTGGTTAGCAGTCCAAAGAGAGAATAGGGGCTTACGTTTTGAGCGGCCCAGGGAGATGGATATTTGGACTTACTCCATCATGGAAACCTGATTGTGAAAAATCCTAGGGGGAGGGGGTCGGGGTATCAAGGATCCATGTTCCCCTCTCACCACATAGTCATTGGAACCAAAGAAGGGAGGAGGAGTAGGGGTGCTGCCTCATGTAAGAAAGTCTTGGGGATTACACCGAGATGGTATCCCTTCCCCAAAGACAAGCGTCGCTCCATCAAAGAGGATCGCATTCTATGTGAGGAATATCTCACTCTCGTGGATACGAGAGAGCATAGATAATGTCTAATATGGGGCACCCCACATGTGATGCACTGAGTGAGGCCACAGTTTAGCATCGTGTGCTGAGGATGATGGTGCTTGGTAGTTTAACGTCCTACAACTCGGAGGATACAGGTTCTCTCTGCACCCCTAGGACTTAAATAATTGATACTTACCTGCCCTTGGGGAAGGGAAGCCATCAACAATGTCATGGTGAGGGGGTATAGAGAAGTGATACAATGAGGGTCCCATGTTAGAGAGGAAATGTAAAGAATAAATATTCATTAGCATGCCTATGTGAAGAAGCATGGGGCTAATAAACTCAATGTGAAGCACCATCAAGGGACCTTGAAATCACATCATACGAACCAGATGGGTCATATGGAAAAAGAGGTTGCGAAGCAAGGGGATTCACAAGAAGAGGTCTTGTGATGCTCTGGTGCTCCATGTAGTGGAGGGGATTCATGAAGGGGTATTATTTGGGAAGTGGGGTGAATTATCCTAGGCATAGGTCATAAGTACACATGGAGGGTGATTCACGAAGCAGAAAGGCCCCCGCTAATTATAGCTTTGCGAAGCAAGGGTCCCTTGCGAAGTAAGAAATGCGAAGTAGTATACCTCGTGAAGCATAGTGACCCTAACATAGCATGTATTTCACATGTGCAATGAAGGTCCTTCGCAAAGAAAGAGTGCTTTTAGAAGACCCAAGTCCCCATAGGGATCTCCTTTATTTGTTAATGCATGTGGTCATCGTGAAGGGAATCCCTGCTTGAAGAGGGGTTGTGTTTAAGCCAAAGGAAAGGCACTTCGCGATGCTAATGTACCTCAAAGATCTCATTTTTGGTAGAGCATAAAGTTCATCACAGTTTGAGAGTTGAAAAGGTGAAATGTCGGAGTATCCTTCCTTTGGGATTAGGTGAATCCTGGTATATATAGGCAAGAGGTGGCGCGATGTAGGGATCACTCAGCACAAATCCACATGACGCTTTGTCGTAACTGCGGAACCTACCACATCTTTGCTTGGTGGAGGCTTCACAAATGTCTTTTAGATTACAGATCCTCGCTCCTCTTATGTTCACGATGGCTTCACAAATGTCTTTCCGATAGCAGAGCCTCCTTCCACTTTGCTTCATGGTGGCTTCACAAACATCTTTCAGTTCGTGGAGCCTCTTGCCTCTTTGCTTTGCGGCGGCTTTTAAAATTTCTTTCAGATCGTGGAGCCTCCTACATATTTTCTCCGTGGGGCTTCATAAAGGGGGTGTCTTTACGCCAGCGGCAGTGTTGTGGGGCACCACGAATTGCCTTTTTGAGGTAGCCTCAATGGAGATGGTTTCCTCTTGGATTTTTCATTTCAACTCAAAATATTTTGGTTCCAATGGTGGTAAAAACACTCATAGAATGAAGTATGTCTTATGGAAAAAGATGTTTAAGAAACTACTATGTAATTTTAAACCTTAACCAACCATGATTGGGATACTCTAGCCCTTAACAAAGGAGCGTATTTGAATGATGGATTGTGGATATGATTGAGATATAAAATACATATGTCACGATGTAAACTAAAATATCAATAAACAAACCACACAAATATCTAATAATGTTCCTATGAAGATCTATCTCATATTTATGATAATGGTGTTTCATCTTGGAGTAGGATTAGAATCACAAGGATCTATATGGTTAGGGCTAGGGAAATGAACTAGTATGTACACTAAAAATTAAAAAATTGGTTCCAAAGAAAAATATCCTTCAATAATGAAGAATCATTTTATCCTAGTGGAAGGTTCGATATATCAGGAACCCATACATGGATTTGTATATGGAACAGACTACTAAACTCATTTTATGGTCATGTAAGGTAGAACAAATATCATATATCTTAATTTCATGAGGGAAGGACTCATATGTACTAAAATTTAACGCCTTTTGGTGAGGACATAAAATATTTTATATTTTAATGCCTAGTGATAATGACATCAGATATTATATAGTTTAATGTATTTCAATGAGGACTTAAAATGTTCTTTAGTCTAAGGACTTGTGAAGAGGCCCTTAGATATTCTGTAGTTAAATTCATTTTGATTAGTAGCAACATTTTATATAGTTTAAGGTCTTTCAATGAGTTCATATATTTTTGGAATCATAATTTTTTTGGCATCGACCTCTGCATGATTACTTTTACACAAAACTGAATCTTTCATAAAATGATCTTCATCTCATCAACTAACCCATGGAGTAGAACCTGATGCGAACAAGATGGTTGGATACTTGGATGAAACTATTTAAAAGAAGGTAGAATTTTCTCTTTTCATTAGTTTTTGGTAAAACAATTTTCTGTTGGGTTCATTTCATAGTTCCTACTCATAAAAAAATTTAACAACCATGTTTAAATAAGAAATGAGGAGTGAAAAAATAAAATCAATGATTTTGGCATAAAGATAGGTTTGGGATTGAGAAACAAATTGGTTTTATAATAAGATATCCATATGTCACTACATATCATATATTTATAGGAATCAATATATATGTATTTCTAAATGGGTTTCAGTATAGTGGCCTCGGGAAAGACCTGACATTAGTGGAGAACACCCTATGAATTTTGATAATAATGGTGATGTTAAATTTGATTGGTTTTTTGTCCTATGATTAGAGATCTAAGAATCACTACATATCAATTAATTATAGTATTTAATATATATATTTTTATTTTAAAGAAAATGTATAGATCTAACTCATGTACCAAAGAAAATGTTAGGTGGTACCATCTTAGTGTTAGGTGATTATAAGATACCTGATGTGAATTAGAGAAAAACTAATAACTCTGGCTAAAAATGGTGTGGTTTGTGATTATGATCAAAATAGAGATCTCAAGAATCAATATATATACCATGATATGAAAATAAAGAATCATGTAGTTCTTATGATATTATGGAATTGTTTAGTTTATTGGTTGGTAAAATTATAACATTTGTATATATAAAAGGGAATAGTGTTAAAGATTCCCTGGGGAAAGAAGTCTCTTTCATGTGGGTCATTTTAGTATAATTCCATGGGTAAAAAATTTATATTGAATAATCTTATATATATGGGGGTCAAAAGTGGGAGAAAGGTAATTTATTACATATCTATATAATTAAGGATAAGAATTCATGCAAAATTTATTCTATTACATAGATCTATTTCAAGTGTAAGTGACCAAAATCACAAAATTAAGTTCAATCTATTATGTTTAAGTTGTAGTAGGATGGACAACAAATTTTCAGTAGAGCCTAGTTCATGTGGTCCAACAATCAATATGTATCTCATGTCTGTGGATTAGGCCACTAGTAGTTCTTATATTAATTTTCATCCTAATATAGTTCTATTGAAAAAACCCAATATGAATTTTGGGAAAATTTTGGGTGAAAAGATTTCATTTTTTACGTGAATTGTGTTTGGGGTTAGAATAGGAGACACAAATATCACTATTTATCTTGAAATAACATGAATAAAGATACACATACTTCTTGAAATATGAGTAATTTTATGAAAACAAGGATTTTTGTTCTAATGAAATCATACATAGATTTATATCTCATATAAGGGAATTATAAAATATAAGGTTGGATTCTCTAAGTATTTTAAGTCCTACAAGGTAGATAAAATTTCATAACATTAAAGAGCATGTGATAATTATCTATGTTTTTACCTAACATTGAACATGATTCGTATTAATTACACTAACCAAAATAATCAACCAAAATATCTAACCTCAGGTGGTCCATGATTTGTATAATAAAGAAGAGGTAATCACAACATCACCGATTTCATATATGAGTGTATACAAGGGATATATGTTAAAAAATTAGTTACATTTAATATAGTAAGTACATAAATACTATACATTTTAATTCCTATCAGATCGGGATATTGTTATGAAGTTTATAATCCTGTGATATGAAAGTATGTGTTCAGTATTTTGTTGTCCTATTAAGAAAGTGTATTCTATGTAATTTATTCTTGTGTATAATGGATACATATTACATTCAATTTAACATCATGATATCAATATTATGTTATATAGTTTAAAATTGTGTGACTATGATGTTTTTCATATCTTCTAATCATTTATGCAATGTATTTCTTATGAAAACTGTCACTAATGCTAGAGTGATACACTTACCATCAATTGGGATTAGAGAATAATATCTATTAGAGTAGTACATGTCTATAGAATAGTAACCCTCCCATTGTGGCTCATGTTTCAAAGGATTCATCCTATGTATCTGTGTGGTTATGATATTTTACTTGGAAGAATGAGTGGAGACCAATTCTATTATTGAATTCTCATACAAATCGGTTTTGATGAACTTACATATTATGTAGGGTGTATAAACTTTTCTTAATATGTCACTCCATATCATCCAAATGGAACTATGATTTACCATATTTGGATATCTGATTATATTTGGGAATAAGAAGTGGGGTTATATAATCCTTAATGGGATGGATAGCCTTTGTACTATAGACAAGTGAATATGGGTGGGGAGTCTTCCATAGAAGTAATAATTTTAGTGAGATAATCCCACAAATCATTTTAGAGATTATCCTTCTGTGACTTTTTATCCATTCCCACCATATTATAAAAGATATTTGATAGAGTTTTATTGAAATCAGTTATATATCCATTAGCTACTATATAGTATTGGGATGTGTGGTTAAACTGAATGTTATATTCTTTATAGAGTATTTACAATTATTAAGGATATAACTTTGTAACTTTTTCTATCAATATTGGTTGATGAAAACCATATATAGTGATAATATTTTCCATCTTGAAATTTATGACTGAATATTTCCTTTCTTTCTTGAGGGGTATAGAATTAGTCAATTTGGAGAAGAATTAAATAGCAATAATGATGTACTTGAACTATCTAGCTATAGTAGAGGGATATAGAACCATAAAATTTGTTCACTAGATTGATAATTAAAAAAGGTAAATAATGATAAGCAGTGTCTATGGGGGTATATAAATTAAATTAGCAAGTATCTTTTATTCCTAGGTTGGATTGAAAACAAGTATAGGGGTTAAATAATTGGTACCTTTTACATTTATAAGAAAGTTACTTAACTACATAAAAAACTCTCTTATCAAATGAAACTTATAAGAGTAATGATCCATTCAACAAAACATCTCAACCTCACATTTTTTATGAAAAAAATATAAATATGGCACAACACATGATATTTAAAGGTTTGGTACAAAGACCTACTCGTTTCCATATTGGATAGTCCCCCCTAATAGGGATTCCTTTACTATATTATTTCTCAAATACAAATGCTTTAGAAGAAAAAAAATCTATAATCCTAGTTGAAAATTTTCTAATATAGTTTGTTGTATCCCCAATAATTCATTTCATATTCACTTCCTTTCAAGTTGGTTATACACCCCACTAAAAAACATCCTTTTTAGTAGTTGGTAATAATCCAAAGTTAAAAGTTTCACCTTTTATTTATTTTCTAATGCACTTCATAAATTTTATCACTTCCTTCATAAGTAATTTGGATCAACTTTACATGTATAAAATCTCCATGAGCTTCAATAATTCTCTTATGAACAATTATTCCTTAAAACATTCTCTATATATTCAAAAAATATGAATAAGATAAATATTTAAAGAATTATATCTGAAAAAAAAATCCTAGAAAAATTAATACTAATCAACCATTGTCTGGTAACCTTTGTCTGAGGGTCTCCATCAAGTTTTACACCATCTGATTATACTTCTTCTCCTCTTTCTTTGATTGAGTGTAAACTCAGTCAAAAAATAAAAACTTATTCATTCAATGAAACTTTATCTGATGGGACTCCTCTCTGATGAAAATATCACTAATAGATCTCACTCTAATGGTTATCTCCCCTATCAAACGTTCTCTCATAGATTCGTTCCAATGGAACATACTTTGATGGACTCTCTCTGATTGGATAACACCTCAATGAATCTTTCTTAGATTCAAAATAAAACAAACTTGAGTTGGGATCTCAATACCATTCATGAAAATTTCATAGATTCATCATTCCAAACATGTGAAGAGTTTCAAGTAAGAAGGTATTGTGCTCAATATTAATATGCATACCTGAATAGAAAAGGAAGGAAAACCATTTCTTCATCTGGATAAATGAAATTCAAAAAAACATTATTTTTACATTCATTTGATTCTTTATCTTTGGCTACATATACCCTTCTCAATAATTCTAGTAGATTCTTGAATTTTCTTTAAGATTATAATAAATTTATACTTCTTCAAATTAGGAAACAATTCATTTGTATGATTAGTTGAGTCTGATCATTCTTGGTTTTGTGAGGCTTATTAATGTTTCTTAATCAGTCTCAATCTAATATAATTTCTTATATAAAATGAGTTTTATGGTATTTCTTACAAAAAATTTTCTAATGGACTTAATCATAAAAAACATGTCTGATGGGTCATATATTCACCACTTCTGACTCTACATCCTTTCTTCTTGACCCGATTGAAATAACATCAAAACTTTTTCTCATGTACCACTGAAGAATGAAAAAAATCAAATGATTTCTATCTTTGATAATCTAAGTTAATTTAATGTGGTTGAAGACATTGTTGCAGCTTCATAAGACATCTATCACATTCAAACATTCCAGAGAAACTCATGTATTTTTCACACATTAAATTTACTTCTCAATAAAATAGAACAATTTATGCTTTTTATTAGACTGATTCTATGATTCTAAATTTTATGAAAAAATCCCCATGTTTTCGTGCTTAGGAATATGAATCAGTTTCATAAAAAGTTTTTCACCCAATGTTTAATCGGTGTCAAACACTAAATAATAAACTAGTGCCTTCTTTATATCTTATGGGTCGACAAATATATCATCATGATGGATCTGTGTTTGTTTCCTATCCAATATTTCATTGTTAGGAGATAATTTGATTCATTCTTCTCAATATATTAAAAACTATTGTATGCCTCTAATAGAACTCTACCATTGATTCCTAAATGATACAAAATATTTGTAAAATGTCTTTGTGTCAAAATTCATTCTAATGGATCAGTAGTATACTGTGTCCAATGGAACAGTTTCTATGGTGACTTCTTTACATCAGATTCTATTAAGCTCTTATAATACCTGGTTGATCTATTTGTAAATTGAATTAGACCATATAACGATCTTTTTGTTGTAGCTTATTAGTCTGACTGAAAACTTGCATCTTCATCTTCTCACATTTTTAAAACTCTGAATCATATTTTCAACATCATCCATACTTGAAATTTTTTTATCATGGTATATCTCATGATTTATAAGACCTAAAAGATATGAAAAGAATATTTAGATTTACATTGGATCAGAAACTGTTTCCAATCATCTACGTCTGATGTTCTATATCCAGAATCGTGTTTCCTATTTGATTTTTCATCTGATGCTTTGCATCTAGTTTATCTTCTTGGTCAACTCGATGGGGTTAGTATAGAAACCAAAACTCCACATTCTCTTAACATCAATCATATTACACCTAATGACAATAAATATAACCAAAACACAACCTGATCCTAAAAATATACTCCTTTTTATTTTCAATCAATACTCTTGTCTTCTCCCCATGTATTCTACTCAGGTATTATCCTCATATATTCTCCCCCTAAACTATTTATCCTCCAATATATCTACCCTATAATGTTGTATCACCCATATAGATGATAAAATTTAATGTGATCACTCGTCATTCTTGAAAACTTTCTTTGGAAGAAAAGAATTATAAAAAGATTTTATTAACAAAGATCCCATATCTAGATATCTCTAAGTTTACGTGGGTGAACCTGATGTAGAAAACAAGAGTGTGTAGTCAAGGTTATCAATGTTTTCCATAACAAATATTCAATGTAATAAATTTTCATATTTCACTCAACATTCACAAATATGGGAAGATTATTGATAGAATTTGTTAAGATAAGAACAACCTGCACCCATCTCAAAAAACATATCAGAATGTTCAAGTGTAAAAATACAACTTTCCAAAAAAGTCATTTTTTATAATCTCATTGAATTATTTTTAATGAAAAGAAATAGAATCATGTATCCACATACTTACTTATACTCCTTCAATTCCATGCAAGTTAGTATCCTTAAAAATATATTTTGAAAAAGAAGGAACGAAAGCAGTTTCTTAGAAGAAACATTCAGATTGAGAGTCCTCTCTTTGTGTTTACTTTTTCTATTTCTTTATGCATTTTTCATTGTATTAGTTTTCTTACTTCTATCCTTCCTTCATGGATTTTTTTAATAAGTTTATTTTCATCTATATAATCCTTAGATGAAGCTATTAAAACTTACTCAACTTTATTACCCCTTTTGTTATAATGAGTTTGTAACAACTTGTTCATTCCTTCCTCTTGTTATAGCAGGATAGTCAAAAAACTTTTAGTAACTTTCCCATATTGTACACATCTCTTACATTTTTATGAATATTCAAATAAAAATATATTGATATCTTCTTATCAACATTATTTTCATTTTAAAAAACTTTTTTCTTTCCCTTTTCTTTAACTGAATTTTTTTTTCTTTATAAGATTCCATCTATGGAAACTTTTTCTAGAAAAATAACCAAGCACTCTTTATTTTTGAACTTATTATGTTTAATTTTCTACAATTTCTTATCATACTCAAATTTATTCCTCTAATAATTCTTATTTTTTAAAACATTAACAATTTATAGGCTCTGTGATTCCTTTTTCAGTTCCAATAATCTCTTAGAAAATTTTATTCTTCTTTCCTAAATATAGCCCCCCTTGATTCATACATGTTCTCGGGTAGAGACATGTTGTGAAAAAATAAAAAAACTCTATGTATAAATGTTACAAAACACCAAAAGTTACCTATAAATATTTATTTTATTTATATAGTGTAAAATATCTTATAATATTTTTTTATAAAACATGGACAACTTTTTTCAGAGAGATAATTTTCTGAAGAATTTCTTTATTTCTCTATGAATTATTTCTTATCACTAATATACTTTTATAAACCAAAATTTTCACCTTCTTGAAAATATTCACCTTTAAAAACAAGTACCTTGGTGAAGTATTATATTGTCTTCCTTAACTCACTATGTGTTATAAGAAGAAATGATAGTGTTTCTAACATTTTTTTTACTTTCTCACCCAACTTATTCTTTTGAAATTCTATCATCTTTTCAAATTTATCTATTTACAACTCTTTTTTATTAATTTTGACAATAAGTGTAGACTCAATCATGTTGATATTTTCACTGCTAGATTATTTTTATTCCTAACTTCTCATCTTTATTTTAAGCTCACAAATCATCAATTATTTATTCTAATTAAATTGATATTTTTTTCTTCTTTCTTAATATGATCACCATTCTCAAAATTTGTACTGTCAGTATATTTTTTAAAATTCATTATTTCTTTATTCAGTTGAGTTTTCTACTAAATTTATTTTTCCAAATTTTATTTTAGTATCCATTAAATTTATTTTATCTCTTCAAGTCATGATTACTACTTTAAAAAGTAATTCATTTTTAAGGTTACCAATGAATTTATATTAATGATCATATTTATTAATGAATGAGTAATCATCCTTCTTTCTTCTAACCAACTAAATTTTCTTCTTAATACCATAATGAACTATTTACATATGTTTATTCCACTTTTTTTCCTCATATTTATTATCCACTTCTTCAGACTCACATTCTTTTTTTATCCTAGTATAGTTTTGTATAAAATTCACTTTCCCTTCATAATTCAAACATTTGATAAAATTACTACCTTTTTACTTTCACTTCCCTAGTTGTATCTTTTGGAAAGTATGGAAAATTGTCTTTGAATATTTATCTTATTAAAATGCTTCCAAATTACATGATTATTTGACAACTTTTTTATCTGTATTCTTTCCTTTCGATAAATTTTTAAAGTCCATTTCATTCTCATCATTTTTATTGAATAGTTTTTTCCAATAACTCATATTCCACAAGGATATTATAAATTTAATCAAGAGATAACTCTTAATGATCTTATAAAGGTGAAAATTTGGTATCAAATATATCTATAAAGTTTCTAAACATTTTCTTAATAATAGTAGTATTTTCCTGATTCTCACAAAAACTCTTGATATTACACAAAATCTCATTTACGCTAGTAATTTAATCATTAATACTATCCTCATCAGTCATTTTTATATCTTCAAATATATATATACATATTTTTAACTTAGATTACTTAACTTTATAATTTCTTCTACAAATACTTCTCAACTTATCCCACATCTACTTAGCTATTGGAAACCCCATGATCTTTACATAAATAATATCAGTAAGATCTTTAAAAAAATAATATTGATATTTTCCCTCATATTCTAAACTCCTATTATCAATAGTAGTCATAACAAATTCATTGATGGGAGTAAATATCACTATTTTTTCTTCTCTAAATTCATCTCTAATAGATATAATATAAGGTAACATCATATTCATCTAGCTATTATAGTTATTTTCATAAAAATGGAAACAAATATTGTTCACTAAGTTGAAATTATCCATTATCAGAGATGGATATTTCATAGAAAACCTACTATGATACAAATTATTGTTCCTATGTTTGATCGAGACCATTGAGATGGGGGTAAATATGTGGTAACTTTTTCTTTTATAATAATGTTTATTAAATAATTATGTAAACATTCATAACCAATATAAGTTATTAGATAAGTGATCCACTCAACAAAATATCTCAACCTCCCCTTTCATACAAAATAAATATAAATGTGAAAAAGTACATTATATTTACAAGTTTCGGTATAAATACCTACAACTTCCCATGTTAGATAGTTCCATAAATATGTATTCCTTTATATTCTATCTAGAATAAAAAGACATAAACATGGAAAAAATTTATAGTCTTAGTGGAAACTTTTCTAATATAGTTCTTTATAACCCCCAAAAATTCTTTATGTATCCACTTCATTCCCATATGGTTATACAACTCAGTAAACAAAAATTCCTTTCCAGTATCTGGTAAAGATCCACATCTATAGGATTCAATTTTTTCTTTCGTTTCTGATCCCCTTAATAAATATATTCACATCATCTATATGTAATCTAGATCAATATCACATATATATAATCTCTATGTACTTCAAAAATTCTTTTATGCACATGTTGGTCTTGAAATTTTCTCCATATATTCAACATATCTGAATATTCCCAATATTTCTAGAGTTTTTTCTGGAAAAAAGGCCTTGAAAAAATCTATCTAATTAGCCTTCATTCAGTATTCTCATTCCAATGATGTCTGGTTCAACTCCGTCTGATTATGTTGTTTCTCCTCCTTATTTAATTCATTAGAAACTCAATTATAAAATAAACACTTCTTCATCTGAAGTAACTCTATTCCACGGGACTTTGCTCTGACGGATATCACTTCAGTATATCTCACAATGATGGCTCTCACACTAATGGAACTTTCTATTATGGATTAACTTTGATCAAACATAATATGATGGACTCACTTCAATTGGATAACAACATAATGGATCTTCCTCAGCTTCAAACTCAAACAATATCTGGTTGGGATCTCAATGCCAATCACCAAAATTTCAGAGCATCAGATTTCCACACATGTGAATAGTTTCTTGTATGAATGTATAGTGAAAACTATTTATAGGCATCCCGGAATAGAAAATGAGGGAGAACCAATTCTTATTCCCTCTCAAAAGAATTCAAAAAACATTAATTTCACATTCATTTGAGTCTTCATCTTTGACTACTTCATATATTCTCAACAATTATGGGAGATTCTTGAATCTTTTTAAATACTCTCACACATTTAGTCTTCTTTAAAATTTTATAAAATTCTTCATTCCAATTAGATATGCCTACTCATTTTTTGTTTTTCTAATCCAATTGATATTTATGCCACAGTCTTAGTTGGGTGGACTTTCTTATACAAATTTTTTTGAATGAAATTTCATACAAAAAAATGTGTCTAATGGGATTCCATATAAAAATAATATATGATGGATAATATATTCATCACTTGTGAATCTGTATCTTTTCTTCTTGAACCAATTGAAAAAAACTCAAAACTTTTTCTCATGGCCCATAGAATAATATATAAAATCATATGATTACTTGATATGATGCTTCAAGATAATTGAAATTGTTTAATACATTGTTGTAACTTATTTATACTTCTATCACATTCAAACATTCCAAGGAAACCAATAATTTCTCACACCTTCAATTGATTTCTTAGTGTGGCATAACTCTTAATTATTTTCCTCATAACTATTTTATGAATCCAAATTCAAACATGAACTCCCACTCTTCATATGCTTAGTTAAATGAATTAATGACATGTAAAGTTCTAAATTTTATCAGTCTCAAACACCATATGATCAACCAGTTCCTGCTTCTTTTATGATGGATTGGTATATATTTAATATTGAAGGGTCTATCATTATTTCTCATTTGATGAATCATTATTATGAGATCATTTTATTCATTATTTTCAATAGATTAAGAACTCAGGTCTACCTCCAATAGAACTCTATGACTGATTCCTTAATGATATGGACAATTTTTAAAACAACTCAGTGTCATAATTCCCTCTGATGGATTAGAGGAATAAAAAGAATGATGGGCCAGTGTTGGCAGTGAATTATTTACTTCATATTCTCTACAAATCATAATAGATCTGGTTGATTGGTTCATCTAATGAATTATACCATCAGATGGTCTATATGTTGTGAATTTTTGGTCTGAATAAAAACTAGAATCTTCAGCTTCTCATGTTTTCCAATTATTAAACATATTTAAAGCATATAATATTTTCAATATATTTTTATTATTATAACTGTCATGATTTATGAGGAATCCAAAATCATAAAATCATAATCAGATTTACATTGGATAGGAAATAGTTTCCAATCATCTGGGTCTGGAATTCTATTTCTAAAATTGTGTTTTCTTTTATGATTTTGAATCTGATTCTCTATGTTCAGGGAATCTACCTTGTCAATATAATGGGGTTATTCTAGGAACTAAAACTCCACCTTTTGTTATCTTCAATCTTGATACATATATTTACAAAAAATACAACTAAAACACAACTTGGTCCTAATATTATTTGAAATGAAACTTACTGGTGAATTCCAGGAAGTCTCAAATCATTTATGGACAGAAATATGCAAGTACCATTATATAATAGGATATCTTAGCTCCTAACTGATGGTCTCTATAGGAACTAACATGGATTTTCTATATAATGATGAGGTTCTCTCCTTCTTTAATGCGTCTGAGGAGGATTCCATAAAGGGATATTTTATGGAGAACTTAATGAGAATTCACTCCCTCCGAATGGAAAATTTATATTTCCCATCACTATATCTACTTGTTATTAGGTAGATCTAGTAGGAGGATCCCGTTATGAAGGTATTCTATAAGGTGAACATCCATACAACTAGGGTATTTATAGGAAAAGATATTGCCTCTCCATATTTTATGGTGCTATTGATTTCATTGATTTGCTACATATCATTTCTTATGAATAGAGAAACCACCATGGGATACATGATGTGAATGGAAATATCATCCTAGTATAAATATAAAAAGTTTATAGATTCATTATCCAATTAATTATCATGGTAGTTTTGAGGTCATAGAATGTGAGACAAATTCTACATTGAGTGGGGATTCTGCTCTCAACTCTCATACATCATTAATAAATCAGATAAATTCTTCTATATTAATGGAATATTTTCCCTTAGTCATCTTAATTACCATCTCTAAATAACCTTTTATAATCAAATGGGGTTATAATATTTTCAAAACAAACTCTAAACTAATAATGATATCTTTTTATTCTGCTTCAATGTTAGTATAGACCTTCAAAAATGGAAAGAATATAGAATAATTTCATTTGTCAATGAGACTGAAACATGTCCCAGGATAGATCTATTAAAATTTTAATTCTCTATTATTAATCCTTCTAGGCTCCGGGAGGCACCATCACTGTAAATATCCCATATATTAGGAGTATCTAAAATAGGAAAATATTTTCCATCTAGGAGCTCTATATTTACCTTTTTCATCCTAGGGTATGGTGTCCTATAAGTAATTCTACCAATGTCTTCCCTTTGAAAATAATTTGAGAGAAACATTTGATGAAAAATTAATACAGAATGACCACCCACTATTCCATACATCTAGTTATGATTAGACGAATAAGGATATATATATATTAGAGAATCAATTCAAGAGACCAAATGGATCTCATTATGATGTAGATAGTCTATCATATTTTGAAACCTAAAGATCAATACAAGTAATTTATTATCAATTTTAGAATATCATATTCCAATATTTAGAGATAATAAATACTATTCTTCTTCTCTGTGTATTTTTTTTTTAAATAAGAGTGTTGAGAGATCACTCTATAATCACAACACACATGATGAGAATCTTTTCCTCTGTTGGAAGCATCAAAACTAATGGGTGTAGGAGATACCTCTTGATATCATTGAAGTTCTCTTGAATATATTCATAAAATCAATATGTGACACTCTTCTTCTTTATCTTTATAAAGGGTAACCTTTTTTGAATGATTTTCTATGAATTTTACGAATTATGAATGAATATCCTAAAAGTTTCCTCAAATCCTTAAGGTTTTTAGGGGGTTCCATGTCACATAATTCCTTATTTTTATTATATTTACAATGAAACAATGTAATTTTCTTGATGTCTAGAAAATATAACATTTCTAAGGATTTCTCTTCATGTTTTACTTCATTAGATTGTTAAAAACTATCTGAATATCAACAGTATTTTAACAACACTATTGGGACTTGACTACATAATCAGTAACATTTCATTCGATAATTTTTCCCATGAGAGACTTAAATATTTTATTCATGGTTTCCAGATATGTGGCACTAGATTTATTTAATTCAATTTAAAATAAATGATATAAATATACCCTTTAGTTGAGCCATATAACCTATAACTTTCTAGATATTGGGAGCCATCAAAATTTAGTTTTACCAGGAATACCCATCCATGAAAGAGAGGGGTTAGAATCCAGATATCTCATTGATTGATAAATCCATGATTAGGATTGTGATATATTCTGTTGGTAAATTCTAATTGATGTTCGTGAAGTTGATGAAAACCCTAATTTATCAAATTTTATTATTTTTGGGAACAATTCCGGTGACCCACATTGGGTGATGTAATTCTTGTATAATTTTTTCCCGAATAATCTTTTCAACATTGGATTTTACCATGGTAGCATGTATCAGATGTGTTCTTGTAGATTCCTACTTATAATATTTATGGTCTTCTAGAAAACCCAAATGGGGGTATCCTCATTGGGGTCCAAACCATGTAATTTTTTGTAATTCAATAAAAAAATATCATTAGTGCTTCAAGAAGGATATTTATTTTCTATGGTAATTATGATTAATTATGTATCTAATAAATATATGCCTCTAATATTTTTGTTCACATATATTAAATTTCTTGAGATCAACAATAGTGGTTGAGATAATTTTATAGAATGCTAGAGGGTAATTTCTATGATACTTTCCTTCTCCTTATTCAGATTTAATATCATCATATATGGGATATGAATGGATAATTTTTTTATCTATAAGATGACATTGGGGAATTTTTTTATCTTATAAATGGTGAGGTGGTGTCTTTGAATCCTGAGGGCATTGATGCAGATGTATCATTATATATAGAAGATATTGATGTAAGAGAATCATTACAAAGGTAATTATAGATATTCTCATCTTCCTCCCCACTATCATCGATGGAAGAAGTTATTCTAAAATCCTATGTTCCAGTAAATGATGTGGAGACACTACCTACTTATTTTGGTGGTGGATAGGCATATTTAGACCCTTCCATTCAAGATAAGATAGCATATTTGGACACTACAGTGAAGGGGAATTTTTAGAAAGGGTATGGATATCTCTTAAAATATCACACTTCTCTATTATGCCTCTAAATTCAGATGGTGGAGCTAATATTGTGAGAATGGATGAATATTTGACCATCCCCTATGATTATCTCTTCTTCACAAGGTTATGTATCATCTAGCCTAAGAACCTTAGACTTGTTGTTTTAATTTGATTGATGGGAAACCAATACTCTTCCCTATGATATTGAATGGGTTAAAAGGATCCATCTTCAATCCATTTTTGGATGTAATCTTAATGGAACTATCTACCAATGATATCTTATATTCACTTATATAGATTTTTTTGTTTATATGTAAATATTATCAAGTCTCAATGGGCCATTATCTTCATAAAGTACTCTAAGTTTCATGTTGATGGGGTACTTAAGACATTGATGGTATGACATGGGAATCATCACTTCAATATTAAGCCTCAATCTTCCCAAAAGAGCATTAAATATTTTATCATGATATTCAACTATAAATTTTGATTCCAATATGAGGTCTCTGATGTAATACTCTAGATTCAATTATTTTAAGTAATCATTTCTTTCTAAAGAAACTATTTCCCAATGAAAATGGAATTTCTCATGAATTTAATTAAAACCTAAATTAAGAAAGATTATATATTTAATTATGAAAAATTAATTTTATTTCATAATAAATGATATCATATTTATCATGGTATTAATTTTTAAGATTTAAAAAAAATTGGTTTTTAGGTGAATAGTGAAAATGATGATTTTAACGGATAATCCACATTTAATAAATTATAATGATATATGAATAATGTGAAATATTACGAAAAAAATTCTAGATAAAAAATTTACTTATTATGTAATAAAATTAATATAAAAAATTATTTTGTACATAGAAATATATGGTTAATATTTTGGAAAATCTATGTCGTGTTTTTGTTCAAATAAAACATGTTTTAGTTCATTTATTTTAATCAATTATTTAAAATATACCTTTTGGTTGTTGTTTCTATTTAAGTAAAAATAATTATCCTTTTATTTTAAATAATCAAATTAATTCCATTAGAAACAATATTATGCTTTATTTTGTAATAAATTCATTTTTATACGTAAAATGTATTTTTTTGGAAAATAGTTTTTCTTAAAATTTAATGAGTTTGTTTTTAATTTAATTTTCAAAACTTATAGAAATTTAATTTGATAAAATGGACATCATATTTGGAATCATGATTTCCAAATTTTATAATGATTCCACTTTAAATTTTGGTCATTATGAATTGTAACATTTGTAAATAATCATGTAACCATGATAAGAGAAAAACATGTTAAAAGGGTTAAAACTAATAATATTTGAGGATGAGTCATTTTGGAGACATTTTCCATGATTAAGAAATTAATAATTTTTATTATATTAAAAAATTACAAGTGTTACCTCTCCCACTCTTATATAATGATACCAACTCTCCACTCTTCTCCACATTTCCGGAGCCACTTATCTCACCTAACACCTACCAAAACCTCTTCCAGACATCAATCACAATATACTAGTGGTATTTTTGGATATGAATACCATCCTAAGAAGTATTAGGTTTAAACCAAAGAATTTTTCAGAAGAAGTGTTGTATTTATTAACTATGTTTGTTCTTCTTATTTCACATTTTACCTCCTTCCGACCCCTTCTAAACATTGTGATATAATAACATAAATATATCTCATATATTTAAGTGTTATTATGGTTATGGTATAACCCTTTTTCATATAATTATTTATATAATTAAAATGAAAACATTTCTTGTGCGTATGTTTGGCCTACCATCTCCACATAGCATTGTGATACATTTGTCGTCATTGTTTTACATGGATGGTTATAAATATGGAATTAATAAGACATATATATATATTATATATTTTATTAAATTTTTATCATTCTAGAATTATAATATATCATTTACCTTCTTATCCTAACACCATTTAAATAAATGAGAATGTCTCTTGTGTGTATGTGTGGAATTCCACCTCTACGAAGTGATTTGATTCATTTTCTTTGTCCACATTTATAGATATATTTTAAATATGTATATAATGAATATATATGATATTTGCATTTTTTGACTACAATTTCAATTGTTTTCAATGATGTGTTAATATGTGTTTGGCGAGTTGAATATGATGTGGTGATTCTTTGATAATTTTTATGGACTCTCTTGATGGCATTGGATGTTGTGATTGAGAAATTAATCATTTTAATAGTGAATATTATTTAATAATATATTAATGTTCGATTACAAGTAATGAGGAAACATTATTTAGAATAGTGGATAAAGAAGCGACCTTGATGCCAAATTTTAATAGTTTCATGAGTTTAAAATTGAGTCTATGAAAAATAAATTATATTTTTTCTTAGGTATATTTTATGATTAATTTCTAAAAAATTAATGGAATTATTTTCTATATACATAAAATATTTTTTTTTTATGGAATTTTACAAAAAATGGGGCTAATGTTGTATATCCAAGGAAAGCAAACTCAGCCACTTATGAGAGATAGGTGTAACCATGTCAGAGCTAGACAATGCATGGGTAGGACATGGAAGAAGGATAGGAGTGGTATGTGTATATAATCATAGGATAACACACCCATGTGAGTGTGTGTGAAGACGGTCTATTTGGGATGGATGGATTGGTGGGCCAGCATAGACTATGTGTGTTAATGTGTATGTTGGTGTCGATCCCCCACTGCCATGGCATGGATTATAGTGTTAAGGGTTTATTAAAAAAGAAGTAGTCAATATAAGTATGTTTCTATATGTAACATAAGAATAAACACAATTTAGCCCTATTTAAATATAAAAGGATAAAATGATCATCATCAAATTCGATTGATCTCGGTCATCCTATCGAGCCCTCATCGTCTTCAACCTCCAGTGATGCTCAAAGGGTTCCACACACTAGAGTAAATGGACAGACCACCATTGATCTAAGTCATGGTATATATGGTGATTTTGATATCGATATTTAGATACAGTGAGGCTAAGGACCTCCAAGAATAAAATATTTGTTTTTTATGCATGTGGAAAAATAAAAAAGGACTAATGTCGAATGAAAAGGAGGAAACTGGTAATATTTAATCTTGTTGGATTTAAATATTTATATATGAGGAATAAAATACGAGTATTATCACATTAATGTGAGAAAATAACATGAAATAAGATAAACCTTATTTTTAGTGTATACTTGAGAAATCTTGAATGACTCGGCCGAGATAAAATATGCCTCAAAAATGAATAATATTCAGATTCCTTGATGTGGCATGATTATAAGAGTTGAGGTGGTGTAATTTTCATATATATACCGAGGCACCTATACAAATATGATATTCTTCAAAAATGGAGAAATATTTTTTTTCAAAAGAAGAATTGAGAGTTCCCATGAACATTTTTTCTTGAGGAGGATTTTATGAAAATAGTTTAGCTTGCATGAAAGAGAAGAAATTTGTAAACCTCTGGGAAATAAAATTTCACACTCAAGGATATCATGAAGAAATTGAGATTTGAGAATCATTCTTTGATTGTAAAAAATATTTGATTTCTAGGAGATAGTGTAGCATATACACTGTCTTTCATGATGGATAAGAAGCACTAGCATGATATACCATGTATTTTCATATATGGTTGCATAAAAGAGATTAATTATACATTGAGGAAGAACATGTACATTTTATTACACTTATTCAAAGTATGTTTCTTTAAATATGTAATTGTTATCATACATAGTTACATGAATAATAAAGTGTATTAGATTTATAAGACTTGTAGAGTAAATAATATTGCACATCGATTCAGTTTTATGAGCAATACAAGGGAAATTTAAAAAGTCATGCACAAGAAGAAAATACCTGAATGCATAATCATATGTTTACAATGAGTAAACTAGATATAAGAACCACTTTTATAATAACATAAAATAAAATCATGGAATATTATATGTATTGGTTTTTTGATTGATACTCTCATGCATGTTTTTAATAAGGCATGAAGAGAACTTGGATGAATTAATATTTTGAAACTATTTTCTTAAATAAAATAATATGGAAGAATATTTGTGTATCTATTTCACACCTCAATCGAGTTTGAGATATCAAGAATATGGTATAATGTCCTGATTATTGTTTCACAGAGGCCACTGATTAGATATAAGTTATCATAATCCTTTAAGCAATACTATAGAGTTAAAAAATACTTAAATAGGTATATGAGAAGGTTTGATTCAATGAGGTTGTGGAGGAATATTAAAATATTACACTATAGTGGAACAATAATTGAATAAATCTTGATGTATCTCTATTAGATCTTGGATAAGAGGAAGTATTTTAGTTGGAATTGTAAGCAAAAGTCTCTCAATTTGAGGTAGGGGGAAGATAATTTGGTTGGCAGTGTAACGAACCAAGGAAGAAGGGTTATATTGCTTAGGGGTATAAAAAAATAAACTAGAGAATAAATTACTATGGGTATATGACCATTTTCATCCTAAACCATTTCAATATAGAAAACTATTATAGCTTACGGTCCAAGTTATGTGATATAACTTACATGGAAAGGAGTACATATTTCATCTAAAACTTGTAAATAACATGGTTACTCTTTAAATTGTAAATATTATACATGAAGAGATATGATATCATAGAGTTATTTTATAACCTTAAAATTTTTAATAGGTTGAATTCAAAAGTAAAATAATTTATAAAATTAGTGTTCTACTCCCACCCCCCTCAGTGGCATCTGATCCAGATTGGGGATCTATAAGTTGTATTGGAGGGAAGGTTCCCTCTAATTCTCAAATTGAGTCCTTATAAAATGAAGATTTATGGTAATTGGTGAGAAACATTACAAGGATATTTTTTCAAGAATTAGAATAATAAAAAAAATTGACTTATAGGGGAATCTAATGAAAATATTATAGTAAAGGAAAATTCACCACCAACTAAATTTAATCAAAGTAGTGTACGTTGCAATAATTATTTTGATTATGATTCTTATGACGATGCGTGGTCAATCGGTGGTGGTGATGGATCAATTAGAGATATTCGTTCTATATTTGAAGAAAATATTAACAATATTCATAAATAAGTGGTAAAATTTATTGTTGGAGGAATCAAGGATCTTCAGGAAAAAAAATTAAAGTTGGAATAAGAGGATAATTCCATTGAAGAGGAATTTCATAAAAAGGTTGTCATATCCAACACTCTCAAAAAACATGTTAAAGAAACGGAAAAAACAATTCATCATTACAATGAATGATATGTAAAGGATATTGAATAATTGAAAGTGTTTCTGATAATTAATTCTTTTATATAGTATCTTTAAAAGGTTTCCATGAATTTAAACATTACCCCAAAGTATCTATTATTATCAAATCTTTTCAACTGAATGATAAATATAACACGTTAAAGAAGCATGGAAACAATTTTCAATAATCAAGAAATATTCCTCGAGGGAAAATGAAGATGATGATAGAGGATTGGAAGTACAAGATGAGATATGTTGAGGATGAGAAGAACTCCCTCAACATGATGTGACTAGAGATGGAGATGAAATTAAAGAATCATAAATCACCACAAGCAAGAATATATAATATTTTTAGTAAAATATATTTTTCTACCTAAGAGTGTTTTTTAGGATCATTACTCCATTAATAGCTTGAGATAATTCCCTAAATAAATGGAACCACCCATCAAGAGTAATGTATCACATAACTTAGAAAATATATTCTGTACAAATTTTTACTCAAGTGCTCTTATATATTTTAAACTAAACTTATTGAAATCATGGATGGTGAACAATAATGATAAACCTGACATATCAAGGGGGTATATTAAATGAAGCATGAAAATTTGTTCCCAAAGAAGGTTCCAAATGACCAGTGCTTCCACTAAAAAGAATAATGTTATAAAGTCTATGAAATAGAAATATATTGGAACACAAAATAATAGAATAAGGATTATATTCTATTATTAGTGTTGCTGGTAGTTTCGGAAAAATGAATTGGGTTTTTGGAATTACATGAAAATTAAATAATGTACTCGAATGATTGTATTTAGTGGGATAAAATTTAAAGAAAAGATAATAGAAACACCAACTAAGATAAATCCACATGAAAAAGGTAAAAATTCAACCTTGGGATATATAAAAAATTATCCTTTAATTCAAAATACTTCCAAGAAGAAAAAAGAGAGATCCTCCCCTATATAATAAAATGAAATAAATATTTTAAGAAGATAATTACCCCTAGGAAAAAAAGGTTCAGTTTAAAGAAGTACAACCACACTTATTTAGATGTAATAAAAAACAAGGTGAAAGATCTGAGTTCAGAGGGCATTGTTAGTGATGTGAAAGTATTTGGAACAAAACCTACTCTTATTGGTATAAAATTTCATTTCTAGGAAACACAAATGAATCAAGGGGTAATCTAGGTGAATATATGAGATCATGTTATTAGATAAAGAATGTTATGACCATAAATTCATCCAATATGCTTAGAAGAAATTGATATCAAGGCATAAAAGAAGTTTATGGTAAAAGTAATCAGAATGGTCATAATGTTGAAAAAATTCTAACAATAGTGTTAGAAGATATTCATTATACTGATAAATAGAATATTATTCTATAACAAAATACAGAAAATACTTGTGAAGATCCAAGAAGAAAAAAAATGAAAATAAAGAATGACTCATTGTTTGGAAAAACCAATTGAAATTGGATAAGAAATTAGAGGATACTGAAAAACATGGTAAAACTAAAGAAAATAAAAATTTTATAGAAACTGAGGTGGAAAAAATTACTCCAAGAAAAGTTAACGAGAAGTTGACTGAGATTAAAAGAAAATAATCCCAGGTTGAGAAGAAATTATCAGCCTAAATGTAACACATTATGACCAAATATGTCCCTCCTTATTCACTAATATATATATATATATATATATATGTTTTTTTACTGACATGCTGGGAATCAAAGGATATTGATCCATCTCTTAAGGGGTAGAATTGATGAGGTAAATTTGTTAAATCATCATCATATTCTAAATATTCAATTTCTAAACAACTTTATAAAATTTGGAGATGAGTTATTCCAATCCAAATTACGTCCCCCATTATTAATTATATTATTTAAATCAATTAAGGGGGAATGATTAGTATATGGATAAATGATACAATGGTTTAGATTTATCTTTTTCACTATAACATTTTGATGTGTTTTTTGAAGTTTTTATGGGATTTAGTGTTTCATTGATAAATATAATTATTTCATAACCCTAAAATATCAATTAATAATTTCTAAGTATAATTTCACATGAATTATATTTTATGGAAGTTATATACAGTCATGGTATTCTCTATCATGTTTTCTATACTATGTTTTTTCCATTTAGACTTTTATTTTATTAACTAAAGTCTATTTTCTAAGAAAATAATGTGAGATTCTCCCTCTATTAGAATTGATCAAGAAATATTTCTTATAATAGAGGATAATGTTATTTCAAAAGAAAAATGAGATGAGGAAACCACTAATTACCCATTTAATTTGATTTCCTATACGGGGGTAATGTTTGAGCACACATATTTTCATTTAAATATGTGAATATGTATTGAAAAGTATATAAAATACAACAGATTTTTGGTCTGAGTGTTGTATTTTTTCAATGAATTTTTCAACATGTGTTTAGTTAGCTGAAGCTGAAGAGATGATGTTTTTAGAATTCTTATATTTTCAATTTATGGAATTTTATGTCATGATTTATCAATTCTCCATATTAACTATGATGATTTTTGAATTCTATATTAATTTTATAAGACATGTTTTGAGGATACTTTGTTTAAAATAATGGAGAAAGAGGTGAACTTCAAGAAATAGTTCTATTATTTCATGATTTTAAAAAAGAGTCCATGAAAAATAATATACATTTTGATAGATTTTTATTTAAAGAATAATTTTTTAAAAATTCAAAGAATTATGTTATATATAATTAATAAATATTCTTGGTATCTTAATTAAGGGACTTGTAAGAAAATGGGGCCAACCATGGCCACCTTAAGAAGGACAACTCAACCACTTATAGGATCTAGGATCAAACATGTGGGATCCATCCCATGCATGTTCGTACAATGGGGGTAGGATTAGAGTTGGTTTCGTATAGTCTTGTAGGATAATATTACCATGTGAGTGCGCATGCGAATGGGTTGGCTAGGCTAGCTGGGCAGGTGGTCCAGTGTGGACCTTGTGTGTGCAGGGGTATATGGGTGATGATCCCCTACTACCATGGCATGATCTACTAGCAGCACGAGTTGATTAATAATAAATTACTCAAATTAAGCATGATTCAATATGGGATGAGCGTATATATTCCCCAAGTCTCCATTTAAATAGATATAGATAAAACGTATACTTTTAAATGTGATTGATCTCAACTGTCTGATTGAGCCCTCATCATCTTCTACCTCTAGTAATGATCAAAGGGAACCACACACTATAGTAAATATCTATACCAACATTGATCAAATCCATGGTAACCATGGATATTAGGATTCTAATATTCTAAGATAGTGAGGCTTCAGATGTCCAAGAATTTAATATCCATCATGCAGACATATGGATAAATATAAGAATGTGTTACTACTAAATTAAAATGAAGAAATATGATGTAAATATTTAGTAAGGAGTTCAATATTTAAATATTAGTATGATCATGAGAGTATTATCACATATATATGATAAGAACTCACGTAATAAGAGGATCCTTCTTTTTCAGCTTATACTTGAGAAATCTCGAATGACTCGATAGAGATAAAATATGCCTCTACATGAAATATTTTTTAGATTTCTCTAAAAACATTATTTTTGAAGAGGATGTGGTGGATTATACCTATATATATTGAATAACCTAGTGGAATATGAGTTGTAGTTGATATTAAGAGATATTTTTTACAAAAAAAATAGACAGTGTCTACAAAAACAATTTCACAATTAAGAGTTTCTATTAAACTTCTATCTTGGAAATAGTATAAGAATTTTTTCGTCTTCTTGACATACGACTCTCACACTCAATGCTCTCAGGGAGAAACAATGATCCTTAAATCCTTTATGGATTGTGTGAAATATTTGATAACTATAAGACATTGTAAACATCTACAATTTCTTTCACAAAGGAGAGGAAGAACTTGTGTACAATACCTTGTTCTTTCATATATTTTTGCACAAAAGTGATTAAGAATACACAATGAAAATACCTATGAATTTTCCTATACTTTTTCAAGGTATGTTTCTTTTAAGAAGGAAGATTTTGTGTATATAGTAATGTAAATAAGATAGTTCAATATCTTTGTGATACTTTGTTAAAGATGAACAGTACTAATCTCTTTGTGATTGTGCATAAGAAATTGGACAATGTACATTGCATGGACATGTATAAAATAAATTCAAGAATAATCAACTGAGAACTTTGAGAAATCCAAATAGAATAACCACTTTTTGAAGCACATAAAATAATAATAATTAATATTCTATATGTTAGTTATTTTATTTAAAATCCCACGAATGTTTCTAATAATAAATGAAGATTACTTTGATGAATTTATATTTTATAAGTAGTATCTTACATAAAATAATAATGATCAATTTTTTCCAACTCTTTCACACATCAAGAAAGGATGTTACTTCAAGAAAAAAGAAGAATATATCAAACAAAAATTCACTAAGGAAAATAATTAGATATATGGGATCATAATCATTTGATAAAGACCATTAATCTGCAAAGGTATTTGAATACGTACACAACCATGTGTGATTTAATTATATCATGTAGGAAGATCAAAAAATCATCATTAAGTGGATCATGACATAAATAATGGTTGAAGTATCTTAATTGGATTCGAGAGGAGAGGATATCTTTCATCTAGAGAAAGAATCAAAAGTCTCTTAGTTATCATTGGGAGTAGGAGAAGTTTATTGATAGGTATAACAAATAAAGGTAGAAGAATCTATTTTCTATGGGATATAACAAGAATTAACTAGAGGATTGATTACTAGGGGTATAAAAAATTCATACTAAACCATTATAATGGATAAAAATATATTAAGGTGGAATCCATGTTGCAGGGATAACTAGAATGGAATGTTCTAGGCCTTTCATCTGAACCTTGTAAATACTTTGTGTTTGTAGCTATATTATTACGACTACACATGAGGTGAGATTTAGATACATCATATAGTGAATCGAGAAACATGAAAAGTTCAATAATTCGATTATAAAATTAAACGAATTCATAAAATGAGTGTACCATTGATTCACCCCCCCCCCTAGGGGAACCTCTTCATGCCACAAGCTCTATATATATAATTATCAATATTCTAGAGATGGTGGAACCATGAGAAATAAATGGGTCAGATTTAGGTAAAATGGAAAGATGGTAGGTGAATTTATTTTTTAAAAATATAAATCAAATAAAATAATCAATTTAAAAAATGATAAGATAATATTATTTACTCAATTTATTTTATCGAGGCTAAAAAAAAGTGGAAATAAACATAGTGTAACTAAGAGAAAAGTTTAAGGAAATGTTAGTGCAAAAAGTAAATAGAAATAGTAAAAAATATAACTAATTTATTCAATATTACCTTACCCTACATCTCCTCCCAATGAGAATGATTATGGAATTTAATAAAATAAACCCATTGGTTTTAACGGAAACCATGAAACAAAAAATACATGGATTTATTAGAAACCAATAACCTTATAAACCCTTAATTTTAGTTGAAGATAAAGACACTCAATACCTTGGTTTTAATGGAGAACTAATAATGAAATCCCTTGGTTTAAATGGATAATAAAAAATTGAAGAGATTGAGGTAGTGGAGAAATGGATATCTTACATATTTTTATTCCCTTTATAATATATAAAATTAACACTATATTTAATTAATAGATCAAGATAAAAATTTAGGGAGATATATAAGGAAAAGAATATAGAGACTAATGTTTTTTTAATGTAGACTTTAAATGTGGAGAGATAAAGAGGAACAAAATAAGAAATAAGAATTTCGATGTTTCTTTGGAAAAAGTCGTTAAAGAAAAATCTCTTCTTGATTTGATTCTTTGATCTCCTCAGATGATGAAATAATTAATTCTCATTTGAGTGAGAAGGAGGAGATATAAATTTCAACCTCTTGATGAATTATAATGTCATTAATTATCAAAGATCATTTCACTTGATGTATAAAATGTTTGGATTAATATTAAAGCCTCATTAGTCCTCCTTTTATTACCTCTAAGGATATCTGCGGTCCAATGGGTTGAGACCTGAAATTAAATACCCAAAAGGGGAACTTTTATACCACTATTAATATTTTATATAAATTTCTAACTCAATGCCACCAGATACATAGTAGCAACCACTGGGTAGCTGGTCGGATGTCGGAGGACTGTTTCACACTATCTCTTACCACTGGATTTCTGATGGACTTCATCGATAATATAGTGGAGCTTATATAGTTATGGAGATTCTTCCTCATGATACCAGTTAACTGATGTTGTCTATTATACCTAGATTTTGAAAAATACATTTTATTCAATTTTGAAAAAGTCTTTAATATGAATTAATTACTTTTCATTAAGACTAAACATAAACACTATAAATACACAAGAAACAACATGAATTATGTTAAAAAATCAATGTGTGTGTGATCATTAAAACAAAAACATAATGATATTCAGTAACCTACCTCTTTTATATGATCACCAACACTTGATATATAATTCTAAATATGGAAGAGGAAAAGATAATAAGGAAGGATTTTACAAAATATATGTTAAACCATAACACAACCTTTGTGATACCTTGTAACAAAGTCCCCATATTATCAAAACATCATTTGGAATGTATATTTATTTATATATTTCTTCCATAAAAAACTTTTTCCCCTTAAAAACCCTCTCCCCAATTGATATTACAAAAAATTAATTTTTTATTATATATGTTTAAGAAGATATGATATAATTATAGAAAATAAATTAAAAACATCTTTTACACAAAATTTAACATTCCCATTAAGAAACCAATTTCATATTAAATAAGGAGTATAAATAAGCATTCTTCATTATATAATGAGATAAAATAATTTATCTTAATAGTCCATGTATAATGGTAATAAAAAAATAATAAATGGTTTTGCAATGAATTAGAGATCATTCCAAGAGGTGTAAAATTAAAACATTCTTTTGAGAAGTAATAGTTAATATATCAAATTATTTATCATAATATAGAGATTTATAATATTATTAGATAAGAGAGAATAGAAAGAGTGAAGATTTCATTACTACTTGAAACCAAGAAACCATGTCTCCCTCTATGTAAAATAATGGAAAATATAAAACATTAATAAAATAAAATAATTTGATACAAAATTGAGATAAACAAAATATCGTCGAAAAAATTTAAATATAAGAGAAAATATCAAGAATTTATAGAATTTAGAAAAAAATTAATAAAGATCAGAAAATAAAATATTTAAAAATAATGGAAAATAAAATTTGAAAAAGATAGAAAAAAATTGAAAAAAAAAAAAAAATTAAAATGATAAGAAAAAAATTGAAATATGAAATAAAATTGAAAAAAAAAATAATAAAATTTAAAAATATAAGGAACACCCTATAATTATAGAACAATTATGATAATTTGATAATATTACAAAATAATGATAGAAAAATTTAAAGAGAATAAATAAAAATTAAGGGTTAAGATATTTTGAAATTATATTCAAGAGATAAATAAAAATAATTAAGAATTCATTTCCATGTAAATCAAGGTTGATTTCAAATGTTTCTCAAGAAATCAAAATTTATGACTCCCCTCACATGGAATATAAACAATTAATATTAAGGTGGAAATATGTGATCAATCACTTCAAGGGGTGAACACCTAATTTATTAACAATCTAACATATGATAGATCATTAGAGACTGATTGTGTGAATCGATTGAAAATAAAAAATAGTTCCTTTTGGTAAACTGTATGGTATATTAATGTTACATAAAAACTTAAAGGGGAAATAGTTTTAGGCTCACTAAGATTAGATAATACGGATTTGGTAACCCAGACAAGGTTAAATAATTTAGACATATTAAAAAGAATATTGATCAATAAAGGCCATCCATATCTATAGTTTTTATGATTACATTCATATATAAGTTGTCCATAATTACAATAATAATTTTGAAATTTATTTTCAATAACACATTTTACAAAAAAAATTGATGAATTTTTATTATTATTTAAAAAACAAAAAATATTATGATTTCTTTTAACACATAAAAAACCAAGGAACATATTAGGAGATCAATCACCTTGGGTGAATTTTGATAGAGTGTCTTTGAGATTATTAATTTATTTTTTGAAAACATTAATAGTTTTAATATTTTTTTAATTGAAAAATCAAATAAACTTTATCATTCAAAATAATACTTTTCCATATAAATATAGTTTTTCTCATTAAAATTAATTTTTATTTCTTTGAATTAATATCATATTTTGAAATAGGTTCCTAAAAAATTATAATGTCATTAGATGAGAAAGGAGAAGAGGATAAATGACCAAAATACTCTAATAGAGAAGCATAATGAGAACAAAACTATTCACCTACCCTAAGATGATCCATGAGGAATGAAGGAGTTGAGTTTCTACTTTTATAATTAGAAATTAAATCTTCACTAGCATACCATATTCATACATTTAGTGAATTATTACCTTTATTATATTATTTAGTCCTGGGATAAAATATCTTGATGTGGCCCTTCTTTTTTAACCAAATCAAGTCACTTCCATAACATCAATTTGATCTTTATTTTATCCTCATAGAAGGATTTATTATTTTTTTAAGAATGTTTATTTTGTACTATCATCTCGTCAAGGGTTCAATTTGACTTTCATTTTTTGGAGTTTATTTTAGAATTATAATTTCCGTTTATTTCTTTAAAAGATAGGTTTTATTGTATTTCATTGATTTTATGATTTCTTTTACCTCTTATATTTTCATTGTGATATCTTATTTCATAATGGTTATGATGACTTCTTCGAGAGGCATATTCTTTCTTTCTTTATATTATTGGATCATTGTGAATTTGGGATACCATTATCTATATAAGATCCATAATATTTACATGAATAATGTTTATATTGAAATACAATCCCTAATATATTTTTTCCCATTAAAAATACCAACAAATATCATAATCATTTCCATGATAGATTCATTTGAGTTCATGGAAAAACTTTCAAGGTCTTATCTAAAGATATCATAATGGGAATCTTTGACTCTGTTAGTTCCTTCAGGAGTTATTTCAAAATATTTCAAAATTTTATGAGTTATTTTTTATTTAGAAATGTGATTAAGTTTATTTGGATCAAACCATAATTTATTGTGTTCAAAGATTTACTGTCATATTCAATTGAAAAATATCAAATGGGGTTTATTTAATTTTTTTGAGTTGTAGGGGTATATCCATGTAAAACTATAATATAAATAGAGTAGTCAACATGTCTAATTAGATAAGGCATGTGAGTTTTCCTATAATCATAATTAATTATATAAAAATATATCATAACACATGAATTGACATTATAGACCACCATGACTGTTTGAAAAATACATTTTAAAAAAATGTCTTTTTTAAAAAATCGATTAAATATTTTGATTTTTTTTTTGAAAAAATATAGAAAAAAAAAAGAAATTAAACAAATCTAAAACTCATTTGATTCCACATGGTGTTTAGATATGGGTAAAATGGAATTATGGGGTGAATTTACTTTAGATAATTTTATGACAAATAAATTAATCGATTTAATAAATGATAAGACAATATAACACAAGTAATCAATTTTATGTAATTTAAGGGAATTTGAGATAAAAACAATATAATTAAGAAATATGATGAGGAAAATTAATTGAGGATAGTAAATATACAGGGTAAATTGGTTAAATAATTTCCTAAATTATACCTTAAGGTACCCTACGTCTCCTCCCTAAGAGAACGATCATGAGGTTCAATATAATAATCCTCATGGTTTGAATGGTAACTAAGAAAACTAAAACACATTAATTTCATGAAAAGCAAGAACCTAAAAACCCCTTAATTTTAATTTAACATAATGAACCTCAACAGCTTAGGTTCAATGGAGAAAAAAGATTTAAATTCCTTTGGTTAAATAGATAACCAAAAAATAATGAAATAGAGGGATAAGAAAAATATATGTCTTACTTAATTGAAAGACCACTAAAATAAACAATATTAACTCCCTCCTAAAGGAATAAATCAAGATATAAATATAGTGAGAGATATGGGTGAGATATATAAGGATAGTAGGTCTTATCCAAGAGGATTTAAGAAATATCTTAGTTATGAGTTGGAAAGAAGCATAAAAGGAGCATGAATATCGATAACACATTGGAAAAAGTAATTAAATAACATGACTATATTGATTTTGTGACTTGATCTCCATGTATTATGAAATAATTGATTCTAAATTGAGATATTTGGAGATATGTTAACTTTTATACTCTTAGTTAATTATGTATTCATTAATGATCAAATATTGTTTCTCTTAACGTGCATAATTTTCGGATGAAGGTTGAATTATCCCTAGTCCTTCTATTATAGCCTACATTGATTCACATGGTCAAAGGGGAAAATATATGGTATTAAAAAACTAAAAAATTCACCTTTTGATAAACATTACTTCTTTATTTGAAGTTGTTCCTTGATACCACCAGATACCTGGTAGCCACCATTGGATAGATAGTGGGCTACTGGAGAACTGTTTTTCATTGTCTGCCAAAACCAATTCATTAGTGACCTTCAAAAGTTATATAATGAAAATTTTGTAGTTCTTAAGGTTCTTAAATATTATACCAGCTAACTACACTAGCTATATAGTGCTTCCTATTTCACATGGATTTGGAAAAATCACATAGATCACATTTTGAAACCACCTTTAGGTCAGATTTCTTCCTGGAATTAATTCTAAACAAAACACAAAAAATAAAGTAAAATATGAAATAAGTTATAAACAAATTGAAGTTATTTTTATCATAAAAAACACAATGAGTGTCAACATGACAAAAAATGAATGATACTACTGAACCAAAACTAACATGGAAAATGGAATAGTTAACACTCATAAATGGTTGTTTTAATAAATAATTATAATTAAATAGGTGTTGATAATTTATAAGTAGATTATATATGATATTATAAGTATGTATATAGTTTTTTATATAATTATAATAAATATAAATTTATTATAGAAGAGGTTAAAATCACTTAAGAGTGATGTTGAAATTTGGGTGAGGGAATTCTTTCTCAATCTAATTTTATTTATGGACTGTTTATATTTAAATTTCATTCATAATAATTATTTCATCCAAATATTTTTTAAACCATATATTTTATTTTCCTCTGGTTATGTTGGGTTTAATATATTTATTTTCCATTTTTATCTTATTAGATCTAGAATCAATAAGTTATATGTATCAGACATCCTTTTAAAAATATTATTTGGAATTTATCTTTCAAAAACTTTTTCTTCCATTTCAATATTTCCTCTAAAAAATAAACAAAATCCATTTTTACCCATATTTTAGTTTCTAATTTGTTTTTGAAAATTAATCCCCTTTATGATTTTTTTAATGAGTTATTTTTTACCAAATGTGTGAAGGGAATCTTTATTTAACATGCAGGAGACGAAATAATTTTCTCACCATCATGGATACTCTTTTTTATAAATATTACTTGCATGTTTCTATGCTTATTTTAAAGTAAAAGTTATTTTCATAGTTCTTTTGGATTACTATTTAAAATTATATCGAAGAAATAGGGTATTATTTTCTTAAAGTAATGGAAATAATTGAAAATAAATTTTTAACTTTCTTCTTTGAGAAAGTTACAAGGTTATTATTTTTAATGTTTTTATAATATTTGATTTTATAAATGATTTTATTTATTATAAAAACTACATATATATTAAATTAATTTTCTTTATTTACTGATAATGGATTAAACCATATTTTGACAATATTCAATTTCTTCTAATCATTTTCTATATCAATTTATATTATTAATTGGAAATTATTTTTCTTTCTTATTTACATATTCTTAATATTATTGATGAATTAAGAAAATTTATAATACTTTGATGATGTTTAAACTATATATCATTTCTATATATAATATGAGTTGAAGGAATATTTTTAAACATGTTACTTTATTTTTTTGGGAAATATTAATGTTCTATATTCTTGATTCAATATAATTCATTTTTATATGGATGTGTATAGATCATTATAAAAAATTAAGAATGCACAAGATATAAAAGTGGAGTGTGGGGGATTATTATATATAACCCCTTGATGGATCAATTTGTATCCTTAACAAAATAGATGGAATTTCATATTTCATGGGTATATAGTTTACACCTACCAATTTATTAAGAATTATTTTTTTGGTTGAGAGGAATAGGGGGTATAATTTTTTATATTTTCATTATGTGGCCTTGATATTAAATCGTTATAATTATTTATTTGAATTATTGATAATTCATTTTCCTTTTTCCATGTAATTGATATGTTGATATTATCCATGTATGTTTATTTTACAAAAGTTTTTGTTTGAAGGGAATGTGTTTTGATTATCTACTCTTCCATTTTGACTATGCTTCATTTTCTCAGTATAACTTTTACTGTGCATTACCCTTACTAAGAATTTGATCTCAACCATTATGTTTTTCAATTTCCCAAATATGTAAAAAAAGATGTTACAAATGAATTAAAATATGAAATAATTTTTCTTATGCTATTTTTTTATATTACTAATGTAATATGGGAATCATTCATATATACTGTTTTCCAAGAAAACTAAATTGTTAAATCCTATATAGTGATATCCCTTGTATCTTTTACTAATGTAATACTATAAACACTGACTCTGGGATTTTGGATTAGGGGTGTTACAGTTGGTATGAGAGGAATTTTAGTATTAACTTTGGTAACTAATTTTTAAATTAATATACCTGACATGAGAATTATGATAATACCATAGGATATTTGAGAATATTGACCATTGAATAGATTTTTATTCTAAGGACCAATATTAGTGATGATTATAATCTAACACAGTGTGTTCCATTATTTATAAATTGATCCTAGTGGGAAAAATGGAATAAAAATCCATAGTCGACATAGGGATTTCATTACTATGAAGTCCAATATATCTGGTGTTATAGTTGAGAAGATCATGCAGCTATTAGGGTAGTTCACTCAAGTTTTAAAGACAAACCTTTCCCATATGAATAAACCGATTATTCTAAACCATGATTAAACTATGTAAAATTAATTTATGTGACATAATCCTCCATATTTTAATGGAAATATTAATATATTGGTTGTAGAAAAATGGATTCTATCAATCAAAAATATATTCTTAGATTTAGGATGTAATGAAATGGGAAAGGTTATCACGTCGGTGTACTATCTGAAGGTAGATATAGATCAATGGTGTCTATTGATCTTAAACACTAAATAAGTTAAGGAAATATAAATTATAAAATTTAGAATCATTAAAGTGAAATATTTTAAGAAATAATTTCCTTGAAAATAGTCATATAAAATAGGGAGTAAGTTTCTCACTATAAAATGGGAGGAAAAAATAATGTTTTACGAAATACAATCCAAAATTTATAAGATTTTCCTAGTATGATTCAAACTAAATATTTAATCCAAAAATCATGATTGACCATTTCCATAATGGTCTTAATCTAGGTATATAAAGGGAACTAGTTTTTCAAACATTTTCATTATATAATGATATAGTATCATGTTCTATAATGATGGGGAATGTATTTTATAGATCTTATATCTTCATGGTAAATCAAGAAAAGAATATATTTTATGAAAACCTTGAAAAAAATGTGTCCAAACATAATAAAGGGAGTATTTTATTTCAAACATTTGACAATTGTGGAAAGAATCATCTAGATACATTATTAATGGGAATATTATTTTGTTTCAATTATAGATAAAGGGTTCAAAAGGCTCTTTAATGAAAGGAAAATATGAAAACACTACTATACAATAATTTATTTGTAAGGATATGAGGCATTATACAAGTTAATAACTAAAGCATCAATGGAATTCCCAATAGAAATGGTTAAGGGGGGAGGCCAATGTTTTTCAATTACAATTATTGAGGTTAAAGTTATAAAATATGTTTTGGTATGTACTTTGATCATAACATAAAATTTAAATAAGTATCTTTTTTTATTTTAGATCTTCTCACCATTTTATATATTCCATTTTTACCATGAAAATTAGTTATTTCAGTATAAATTTAAGAAGTGGGTTTTCAATCAAAAATACTAGTAGAAATGTTATTACAATAAGGATGCATCAATAAATTCATATTATGAAACATAGACATATCGTATTTGTCAACTATATTATTATTTTTATGGTAGAATTTGATAATATTTTCGATATAGATTAGAATTAAATTTATAATTATGACAATTATTTCCTAGAGAAGGAGAACATGATTAGTAATGGAGATGTGGGATCCGTTGTATTAAGAGGTGAGACTAAATTATTTTAATCATGTATGGATCCACCTATAGTAGCTATTATTAATGAAACTCATATAAAATAAGAGAAAATATAACCCTTGAATGGGAAAAGTGTCCTTATAATATAGGATGTACATATTGTGAAACAATACATTGATATGTATGAGTGTGATGTTTAGTTTTCTATTGATCTCATACCTAATGGAAATATAATATCTAAGGATCTTTAAAAGATGTCCATAGTAGAAATAGTTGAATTGGGCAAAAACTACAAGAGTTAAGTGATAAAAGATTTATATGCCCAAGTGTTCCACCATATGGAACCAGTATTCTCTTTGTTAATAATAAATATGGTTCAATGATTCTGTTCATTGTTTCCATGGAAATCAATTCCATTACCAAGAATAACAAATATCATCTTCCCAATATTGATGACTTTTTTGATCAACTTCACATATCTTAATATTTTTCAAAGATTTTTCTTTGTTTTGGGTATCATTAGTTACAAGTAAAGATGAAATTATAAATGAGGTACATATATAATAAATTTACTATAATTCCCATTATATTGACTAATCCACTCTATATTTTTACGGATTTGATTAATAGATTATTAAAATATTATCTTTCCAATTTTATTATGGTGTTTATTAATGATATCTTCATATAATTTAATAGTTATTATGATCCTAATATTCATTTTTGGATAACTCTTAATAATCTTAGAGAAAATGAGTTATATTTCAAATTTATCAAATGTGAATTATTTTTTTAAGAAGTATATTTTCATGGAAATATTTTCTCTAATGATTGAATATCAATTGATCCTTAAAAGATAAATATAGTAATATAATAACCCACACTAGTTCATATAAATAAGGTAAATAGTTTCCATAGATTAGTAGGTTACTTTCAAAATTTTGTTCACAAAGTTTTTTGATTAGAAAACCTATTATCCAAGTTGACATGTAGCGGGGTTATGTTCATATGGTCAAAAAATATAAAAATGTTTTCAAAATTTAAATAGGAGATTGGTCAATGCACTAGTATTATCACTATCATTGTTAAGGGATATATTTGTTATATATAGTGATTCATTGATGAAGGGAGTAATTATTCCCTTATGAATAACAATATAGTCATTTTTTATGAATAAATAGATTCAATGATATATGAAAATAATTATACAAAAATTTATCTTTAATTTTATGTGGTAATATTTTCATTGAAGATATATATGTGTTACCTTTATAGTTCAAGATGTGATATATATATACAGATTAAAAAAATTTAAATCCATCTTCTAAAATAAATATCTCAAAAAGAGAAAAATTTTATGGCTATAGTTACTCAAAGATTATGATTTCTCAATAAACTATCACCATGGGATAGAAAATAAGGTGTTTTGTATGTTGACATGGAAAGATCATTGAGTTTTGAAAAAAAATGAGTATTGATAATAATTCTATATTCAGGGACATAGAAAAAAGTTGGATATAGGAATTATTAGGGAAGGGTAAACATCACTCCATTTCCAAATTAATTTTATACTATCATTATTAAAATAGATAAAAATTTATTATATCGATGATAATATTTTTCCAAAAAAATTAATGTCTTGCTGATAAGAAATATACATATATTGTTTATGAATATGTGATGATAAAATATGTAAAGAAGTTTTATGTTCCATCCATTTCAGAGAAGAAGAGAGAATTATTAGATTAATACCATAGTTCAAATTTCTCTATATATCTTGGTAGAACCACATTTTATTTGGATTCGAAAGAACATTTTTAGTGGGATAATATGATACAGGAAATTCTAGACAATGTATCAATATTATTGTTTTTACAATAGAAAAAAATTTAGAGAAAACATCTTAAAGGGTTCATGAAACCTATACCAATTCCTGTGTGGAAATGGGATAATGATACTATGTAATTTTTTATTAAAATACACAGTAACACAATAAATAATGATTTCATATGGGTTATCATTGACCATATTACCAATTTTGTACATTTTCTCACTTTAAGTAAAGATTTACCACTTGATCACCTCATGTGTCTCTATATAAGAAAAATTTTATACTTTATGGTGCACCAATTTTGGTTTTATCTAGTAATTATTCATGTTTTACATTGAAATTATGGAAAATTAAATAATAGTATGTTGATATCAAGATTTATTTGAGTACTTCTTATTAATATTAGAAGTATGGTCCTTATAAAAGGATTATTCGACCATTAGCTTACATGTTGAGGTTTTCTCACTTGACATTCAAGGTATATGGGATCGGTATTTACTATTGGTGAAATTTGAATATAATAATAACTTTTATTACATAATTAAAATTACACCATATGAGGCATTGTATGGGAAAATATTTTTTACAACAACTTGTTTGGATGAAGTTGGTGAAAGGAATATTTCAGGCCTAGAACATGTTTAGGATACAATAGTGAAGGTAATAACTATTTATAGACATATCAAAGAATCTAAAAGTAGGTGAAAAAGAAATACAGGAAAAAAAATATGAAGGATTTATAATTTCAAGTGAGATATTGTGTTTTCTTGAAGGTGTCTCCAAGGAAGGTTTTCACAATGTTTAAAGATAAAGGGAAACTATATCCCAGTTACAATGTTCTTTTTCAAATTCTTGAATGAATTATATTTGTAGCTTACCATTTTTCAATGCCAACTTGCCTCTCTAAAGGTCATAATGTGTTCCATATCTCTTTATTAAGTACGTAAATTCTAGACCAAACCCATTTGGTCACCTCTAAGGAAATAGATTTAGAACCTGATTTATCATGCTAGGAAAGACCTATCCATATTCATGACACTAAAGAACAAGTGTTGTGGAATCTGACAACCTGATTGGTGATGTTTCTTTGGATAAATCATAAAATATATGAATAAATGTGGGAAGCTAAAGAATTTATGATGAAGAAATAACCAAATATATTTATGAGGTGACATTATGGAAACAGTGGGGATTTTCATTTTTATAGATGGATGAATGTAACATCTAGGATTCAATTCTATTAAGAAATCGTTTTTCCTTAGAAACTATTACACAAATCACATAGATTTATTCAGGTATTTGATTAAAACCAGAATAACACAATTTTATATATTTAATTTGAAGAAATTAATTTCAAATTTGAATTAATCATGTTAAAATTATATTTGGTTGAATTTCTTAGATTTTTCATAAATTGTTGATTTTTACATAAATAGTGAAAAATATTTATTATTCAAAAACACTCAATTTTATGACATTATAATTATATAAGAATAACATGAAATTTTCTGAAAACCAGTTTCTAAGAAAAATAAGTACATAATAATTAATTTAATTCATATAAAAATATAAATTTTGACATATAAATATATACTTATAATTTTATAATTTAGGTATTGTTTTTGTTCCAATAAAATTATTTTCATTTTATTTAATTTAATGAATTATTTATAAGTTTACATTCATCATTGTTTTAGTTTAAAATAAAAATTATTATCATTTTATTTTACATAATCTAATTCATTTTATTTAAATCAAAATTATTCTTTATTTTTTTTGTAAAATTATTTTTATACATAAAAAGGTATTTTTTGGAAAACCATTTTTCGTCATTTTTTATGGATTTTTTATTTAAAATAATTTTTTCACCTGAAAAAAAATTAATTTAATAAAATTTAATCCATATTTATGATCATAATTTAAATTTATTTTAATTAGTACACTTTTATTTTTTTCATTATGAATAGTACTTTGGAAAAAAATTATTTATCACTGTAATAGTTAAAACAGGTTAAAAGGGTTTATAATAAAATTATTAAATTTAAAATGAAATAAAAAAACTTATAAATCGTATTTTATGGTCATATATATACCATATGTCATCTAAAATTCAAGGATAATTAATTTTGGGTCCATTATTCTTGACTAAGTTGATAAAATATTTTAATCTTTAAAAAAAAATTCAAGTATTCCCTCTACATCACTGATAAAATGATACAACCTATCGTCTATTATCAAATCTTTTATACCATTATATATCAGAAAATCCCTACTCAAATAATTTCTTTACATCCCTTTACACAACCTAGACGTCCTGACTTGATCATCATACCAACCTATGAAGTCTTTTTTATAAAATAATGGAGGTTGGCTAGAGAACAGGAATAGTTCTTTACCAATTGTTTTATTTTTATTTACTGATTTAGCTCCATAAAATATATCATAAAAATTTTGAAATAAAAACATAATTATCTCCAATATAATGAAATTTAATTATTTTTATGTTATAACCCTTTTTAATCTATTTATCCACCTAATAAAAAATTAAAACACTGGTCATTTGTATATACAACCTACTGTCTTCACATAACGGTGTAAGTCGTTTTTCATCATAGTTTTACTAGGATTTTTATTAATATATAATTAATGAAATATATATGATATTTATGAAGTAATTAAGATTATTTAAATATAATATATTATTTAAATTCTTACACTTCCCCCTGTTAAAAAATGATAATGTCGCTCAAGCATAGGTATAAACTACCATCTCTATGAAGTGACATGATGCATTTTTCATGTATGTATTTAATTAATGATTATAAATTGGTATATAATTAATATATATTATATTTATATAATTATTAAATTCTTACAATTTATTTAACCATGATAAATATTCATGTACTGAAACTAAAAAACAGAAACATACATGAGAAACATAATAGTTCACACTAAAAAAGATGCTTTTAATAAATAATTATTTAAAGATGGTTGTTAAAATTTTTTAAGTGGATAATATATGATTTTATAACTACGAATAAGGATATGGTATAAAATTATAATTAAATTAAATTTATTATACCGCAGACTAAAAACAATTATGAGTTATTTTGAACATAATGTAAGAGATTTATGTTACAATCTCATTTTATTTAAGCGGTGTTTATGTTATGATTTACTTTGGGAAAATTATATGATCCTAATGTTTTATACAAAATATATTTTATTTTATTATGTTTATATTGTTTTTTATATGTTTATATTTTATTTATTCTCTTTTTGGATCAATAATCTACAAGTATGTTTATTGTAAGGGACATTATTTTAAAAATATTATTTTGAATATTCCCTTCAAACTATTTTCTATCATGTATATATTTTATTTAAAATGTTTTTACAAATCTTTTATCTATTACAAAATGATTTATTTATATCATTTTTATAGTTTTTTTAATTTCCATAAAAAAATTAGAAGGAATGTTCTTATCATTTTTTTAATGGGGTAGGTTTTTCCAAACATGTGAACATAATATTTTTTTAAGGTACACTATACAAAGATATTTTCTTTCCACCATGAATACTCTTTTCTTTGAAGGCTAATTTTTAATTTTTTTTATTTTAAAAGAAAATAATTTTCTTCATACATTTTAATGTTTATTTTAAATTATATCGAAAGAAAATAGTGTTATTTTCTTAAGGGAATGAAAATAATTTTAAAAAGTGGTTTTTAACTCTGTTCTTACATGATGTTTCAAGGGAGATATTTTTAATTAATTGATTATATTTTCTTTTATAAATTATTTTTATTACTTTAAAACCATCATTTCTAATAAATTGATGATATTACTTTAATGATAATCAATTTTTCCATTTGATGTCATTTACTTTCTAATAATAATATTCACTATCACTATCCATTTTTCATTTTATATCATGTTTCTCATTGATGTCCATATTTTTAATATCATAGATAAATTAAATATCATTTATGTTACATTTTTTATGTTTCAATTTTATATGATTTCTATATATGTTATTAGTTCAAATAATCTTATTATGTAATTTATTTTTTTTTACTAAGGGTTTATTTATGTTCTCTATTCTTGATTCAATATAGATAATTGATGACTTAAAATTAATTTTTAAAATGAATAATATTTATAATTAAAAATATGAGGAATTCATATGATATTCAAGTGGTGGGTCTCATGAGAAAAAATAGGCAACATTCCATATTTTATGGGTGTATGGTTCACACCTTCCAATTTATTAAGAATAATTCATTAGTTTAAAGTAATTGATGGTATAATTAATGATATCTTGGTTGATAGGCCTTGATCTTGAATGTCCAAAATTATGCTTTTTCATTATTAGGAATTCTGTTTCCATGATCCATGTTTTCACAATGTTGATAGTAGCCATGGATGTTCATTGAGATTAATTTTTGGAATTAATGGAATTTTTTTCTCTATCCACTCTTCCATATTGATTATTATTTATTTACATATAAAATCTTCCATTGAATATAACCTTTTATGAGAATCTAATCTCACACTTTATTTTTTTCACTTTATCTAGGATATAAATAATCATATTATCAACTATATCAAGGATGAATAAAAATTTATTATTCTATGTTTTTTATATTTCCAATGTAATATAGGAATCGTGTATGTATCTAGTTTTTTAACACTCTTAAAATGATAAATCATATATGGAGGAATCCCATATATATTTTACAAATACAGTAATATACACACTAGGTGTGGGTATTTTAATTTAGGGTGTTACATCTTAACTAGGTTATGATCATGAACTTACCAAGTAGTTTCTACTCAATCTTTCTATACAATTGAATAGTTTTTCTAGAAGGAGTTGTGTTAGCTTTATTATATCGGATGTGTTTGATTTTTTGAACTAGTATAAGGTTGATTTCGAAAACATTTTTAATCAAATCTCAATGATTGTTAATATCATTTATCTAGATAGGCACATACAATGGTCTGAAGTGTCCAAGTATAGTAACCACTTATTTGTATTCCATGAAAAACAAGAATTTATTGAATTGAGTGGGGTCAATATCTTTTTGATTTTCCTCAACTATAGTGGGTTGAACATCAAACTCATTCGGACTTAAAAGGTAAATAATGTGTGATTTTAGAGTTCCCTTGAAAGGTGGAGGGAATCTTGAATTAAGATCTTCGGTGGGGTAATAGAAATTTATTTCAAAATATCATACTTATAAGATAGGGGACTATTTTTACTACTATGAAGTTGTTATTTGGTATGATTCTTGTAATTTGAGGCTACTTGGGTTGGTTATTTATTTATTTATCTAGGATTATACAGAACAATTTTCTTATAAGAGTTCGGTAAAACTAACTCTCCCGCATTTTTATATTGACTAGATTGTTATAAATTTTTCAAATGGTCTTCTAATATGATTGGATCCAAGTAGTTTCTAGAGAAATATATAGTATAATTGTGTTGTTGAATGAATCTATGAACCATACATTCGATGAAATCTCTAGAACATCTCAATTTAATCCATTATAATCTTTCAAATAGTAGTGCACCATAAAACGTAACCTCTTGAAATTCCACCTGACTAAGGGTAAATGAATTAGGTAGACGTAGTACCATTATCCCCACATTAATACATCGTTTATCACAAACAAAATAATTTTCACAAAAATTATTGACTCTAGAAACATATACAATGGAAAAAAGTAAGATATTAGATAATATTTTAACTTGATTCAAGAAATGTGCCTTATATGCATGGGATATTTTCCCCTGTAACCATTTCCACTATTACTGAAAAAAAAAGATTAAAAAAGATAAAAATTATTTAGTAAAAATAATTACTCAAGATCTTCTATTTACACTTTATTCATTCCATTAATCAAATATTATCTGTATATTTTACTGAGATCCCATGTATATATATAATAAGTGGTATATGGTTAACCTGTAATACCTACAGAACTAACATCATGGATCACTTAGTGTGAAATCCTTATCTTAATTTCCAAATAGGTAACCCTATAGTTTTATTAAACTTCTATAACTCTAACATTTCAAGATAAATCCATCATTATATTGGAACATCTAATGATATTTCTAGTCTTAAAGATGTATTACTACCATATTTTACACCTCATATCCAACCAATCTTATGGTCCATGAAGTTTTGGTGAATGTTATTATAAAATATGAACATATAGTTAACAAAAATAAATAACATCTCCCAACAATCTCCTAGTTGAACTTTTTTCCAAGGAACCTCGTAAACTCTCTATACATAAACATTTATCAGCATTATCAATCCTTCCTTCCATTGACTGAAGCCCCACTGAGGCATTATTATAACTCATACTTTCTTGAGATATCAACATGGATAATATATCTTTTAGATTTTGGAATCCTATTATATTTTGACACTCTATATTTTTATCAACTAGTAAATTATTAATGAATTGATAATTTTGGTTCATGTGGTTTATTTTAGCATAGAACACTGGATATTAATCCCAAAAGATTGCATATAGGTTGACATAAATAAAACACATCTTCATCATAACTCCTTGTAAGATCCTAAAATATTCTACTTATCAAAACCATTTTCTTCCAATAATATATTATAGTTACTTGCTCAACTTCCATTGAACATAGAGTAGAAACTCAAGAAATTTTCAATTCAATATGATAAACATTCCTATAAATGTAAATATATAACTGGTTATCTGTTTACATATAACTACACCTCCATAAATTTATGAGTCAAAAAACAATTTTAAATGATCATGTATTCAAAAGTAATATGATTTATCATTCATTCTATTAAAATACAAAAACACACTTTATAACATCCTAATTTAATTTCCATAGATTCTCCATATACTGACTCACAACCCCTATTACATAAGAAATGTATAGCTGGGTGAAAACCATTTCATAAATAAAAATTCCAACCACTAATGAATATAGTACATTTTCATATACTGGCTCTTAAAATCCAAAATTAATTCTCAAGACTTGATAATTTTATGTGAGTGACAATAGGTGTAGATATTGGAATACATAATGTCATTCCAAATGTTTTTCTGATTTCCCAAATATAGTCTCTTTGGGGTAGTATAAATATCCACATTTCCCATATCTCTTGATATTCATCCCCAAGAAATTTCTTGAATGTATAAGTTATTTTATCCTCAAAATTATATACAAGTCACATTTCAACATCCAGAGATTCCCATCATCCATTTTTTCTCTCAAGATTTCATTCACATATAAAATTAATATGATAAATATCCCATATTCACATTCTTTATAGTAATAAAAATTATCTCTATTTATACTACTAAATCCTTCTTCCAACATGGTACAATTTAATATCTTATTATATTAATTTGGTTCTTAATTTATCCTATAGAGATGCTTCATCATCTCATAAACTAAACTTATTTGTTATTATGCTAATAAAACTATTATTTTGAATATATATCATCTCATTTAAATAATCATGAAGGAAAATATTTTTTATATCCATTTATTATTGATAAAATATTCTAATTCTACCATGATAAGTATTTTCTAGATAGTGGAATTCTTAACTATCATTGACAATATTTATTTGATTTGAAAACTTCCTTTTGTTGAAACCCTTTCACCGAAAATTTCACTTTATATAATTTTTTTACATTAGCCAATTCCTTTAACTAGTAAACCCATTTAATCTCAACTCCCATTTTCTCTTTTGATAAAACATCCAATTACCATATTGTTTGGAACTTAAATGATGTCATTTTTATACATTTTTTATGTGAATACTTTTTTGTATCTTAGATATTCTACTACAACCAAGAATTCAGGTTCTCATGTGTCTACTAAAAGTGTAAATTTCATATATAAAGTAAATATTTGAACTAGATTTATAATTTTAGTTGAATCCCCAACTGAATTTATTATTTTAAATTGTTTAGCCCAGTTCTTTCTTAGAGTACCTAAAATTTAGGTGCACTGAATTTTAAATACCTAACTCCAAGTTTTACCACTTCATATTTAGTACTCTTTACCTTTCTAGATGATGTTTCACTATTATCCCCATTACTCTTCTTTAATTAGCATCTGAGTTCTATAGTTTTTTCAACATCTGGTTCTTTTACTCATATCAACATGGTCATAAATGTTTTAATTATTCTAAACTTACTTCTCTACAATGTTTTGGTTCTTCCCTAGAATTGGTTATTTAATGTTAACATCTCAACTCCTAATGACTTTTTTCTTTTCCACATCCAATAGTTTTTAGAGGAAATTTGCATCACTATAACTAATTAAGAAAAACATTTAACATATCCTCAAGATTATTTATGTCTTTAGCATCAATATTAGTGTATGCCAAACTTATGAAGACTCTCTATAAGTTACATTTTAGTTGATTTTAAATCCATAATAGCTTTTTTATTTCCTTCCAAACAACTAATATTGTACTTCAATCGACGATATAATCCATTGTTTTGATATATTCCTCCCAAATTCCTTTAGACATTCCATAGGGAAATTTTATTGTTTTAGTTTTCTCTATCATCATCTAGTTTATCATTTTAGCCACTCCATTATTTTTTAGTGATTTGGTAACCATATTCTCTTACCTTATCCCCATATTGATTAAATAATTCTAACAGATGTATCAAACATACTCACCACCATTTTTGGATCAATGGAATTCGACCTCTACTTTCTCTCCCTTTCCACCATGGATCACAATTCAATGAATTACCAAAAATTATAATTATTCTAAAAAAATGAAATCCAAACATTTATTACTGGATCATAAATAAAGGATAAAAATAAAAGGAACCCATGAGGGACTAGATAGAGTTAGGTCCCTAAATATCAGTCTGAATAGGTTCTAACTTTCATGCCCTGAGTTTCCTTCCATCTTGATAGGAACCCTCCTTTGATTCCCTATAACATAGATTTTACATCTTCTAATGTTCATATAGAACATATTGAGTATGTCGTTTTCCATTAAAACTATTATGTTCTTATCATAGAGATGATTGATCCTATAATTCCCAAATACTTTATCATCAATATTTAAACTTCCAACTATTAAAATTCAATCAGATATTTTGATCATATATTGTGTTTCATACTTTACTCCTTTTATAACCACTCTGTTTCCCTGGGTATGTAACAACCCATACTTTATAAATTGTATTTTCTTTCTAAATAAATTTTTTTTATATTATCATATATATTATTATAAACATAAAACTCGTTGAAATAATAAAAATTTTATTTTATTAAATAAAATCATTAAATTTTTCTAAAATTAAACAGATGAAACTGACTTATATTAATAGGGGACTAAAAAATATAACATAGGAGAACTATAATAGGAAAATATGGATCTTTCTAATCTTATAGAATCATGTCCCCCAATAACAACACTAGAGAAAAGAAAGTAAATATCAATAAACAAATAAACATTCTAGAAATAGAAATATAGTACCTTGAGATGAAAAAATATTACTAATTGAACAATGGATTAATTTTTATTTATATAAGGTAATGTGACAATTGTAATAGTAATGTGACCATTGGTATAGTAACATGGCCATTGGGAATAGTAACCTGATCATTAGAATAATAATTTAACCACAAAATAATATTACTAATATTTATAATGATTAATTTAAGTAAATAAAAATATTATAATTTCACAAAATAAATATCAATATTTAAAACTCAAATTAAATATAAACACATTTTTCAGAAACTGTATTTTAATTTATTTCGTAAATTTCCAAAAAAAAGTTATTAAATATTGAAAAAATATATTTTATAAATTTATTTTAACATAATTAATGTCATTTTTGATATCATCACATTTAAATTTTTCAATGGTTAATTATTGGTCATATTTTGAAATACTTCGTTTTTACATGAATAGTATTAAATATTGTTTTTCAAATGTTGTGTGATTTATGACCTAATGGTGAAGCAATAGTGAATTAATAGTTACTAAATTAGTTAATTAGGCCCAAAACAATTTAATAATATTAATGGATCATTTAAAAATAGTAAACATAATTTTAAAACATAAAATTTATTTTCCAAAGTCTAAATTCTAAATTATTCCTTTAAAATAATTTTTATTTCATTTTTTCCACGTTCCTTTTTAATAAACTATTTAATTCAAATTATAAATGGGTTTAACTTAATAAAACCATTTTATTTAATTTATATAATTTTCATAGTGTAAAATATCACTATTATAAATTTTTCCTTTTATATAGTATTTTATTCAATGTTTTATTCTAAAAATACCTCTCTCCTCAAATATAAATAAGCCCTCTTCCTCCCCATGTAGACCTACTACTCCCTCATATAAAAAGTCAAACCTATACCCAAATCCCATATAAAAATCCCATTATAATCTTTAGGTATGTTATGGAGTAATCAAACTCCAATCTTTGAATAAGATTGGGGCTATAGAAAAGGAAGCACTTCAACAAAGAGGTAATGTCCTTAATCCTTTTATTTCATTTTCATTTTATAATTTATATGACCCTAATATTTTCTAATGAAAACCATCTTAAGAAATTTATACATCATGTTAACATGATCTTTATAATTTTAATATTCTTTAAAAAATTAATTTTAATATAAGAATATATTATACATCTCAAGCCTCCTCTTCAGACAATGTGTTATTAATAGTTGGTTAACTACCAATGGAGATGTTTCCAATTAATTCATTATCAACAAAATTATGGGTTGATATAATAAATTTTTTATTATATATAATTTTTTAAATATATATTTTATTATTTTGAAATTATTTCTACTTATGTATAAATTACCTTGAACAAAATTGAGTGATACAAGAAAAATGGGAATATTTTTAATGAAAACATGTTATCCAAAAGATTCCACTTTAATGAAGGGTATTAGGAAATATAATACGATGATTATAACTAATAAATAGTGATAAAAATTAAATTCATAAAATTCTGGTTCCGTGATTTAATGTACTTATGTTTATTATTTTAGAGATGAAAAAATAACAAAATAATGTGTGATTTTAGGTAATGGGATTCTTGATCCTAATTCATTCTTTTTTGGTTATATCTTCCTTCACCTTATTTTTAGTATGGATATTCCTATAATTCCTTAAAATTAATTTCCACTATCCAGCCCCTTTTCATTCAGTTAGACACAAGTTCCTACCTTTTCAAAATGATTTCCAAGACAATTACAAATATTTATTAAATATGACTTTAATTTTCCTATATATCTCTTCACTCTACAAAATTTTTTACTTATTCACTAAAAATTGATCGTTTATTCTAAAATATGACTTCCCTTACTCATTTTTAACCCCAATTTTTGTTCCATGAAGTATAATGTGAAATCCTTTATGAATCCCATTCTTTTCTATGGGTTTATTTCATGAAGACGATTTCTTTATGTTCTATGTGGTATGCATAGTTATGTGCATTTTATGTTGTAATGGGTGTTCTATGAATTATATATCCCTCTGATGAATTGTATAATGTGATATATCTCATGAAATTTTGTGTATTATCAATGAACATAATGATATCTTTGTTCAAGTTTATGATTTATCTATTTATTTACACATGTTATGTGTGAACATGGTGATAAATTTTCTCACAACTATGTATGGTATTTGACGTCTATGTTATGATGTTTCATTATTATTCATATTTCTCATTCCATGCCTTTATCAAATGTTTCCATCATGATTATGATGATGATAATATTATTATGATATGATTATTTTTCTTATTTTCACATATCTATTATTTATTTAGATCCCTTATCCCACAACTTACTAGGATTTTATCTCACCCCTTTCTTTTATGTATATCCTTAGGAGATTGTCTATACTAATAAGCTCATGATAGATTTAGATGGATAAATAAATTGAATTTAAATCATGATTAATTTTTATTATGTACAATATATGTATGATCCTAATTTTTTTTAAGACACTAAACCATTGGATCTTGTATTATTTCACTATTATGTTTTTTATAATAAAAGTGATTTAATAGTCATGTAGGGAAAAATTTGGGTCTCTTTAGTTCATATCAAAGCATAGTTTAGTTAATTTGGTAATTATGATTGAAAACCCTAGTTATAATATATTGTTTTAAGAGAAATATCCTATGTTTTGGGAATGTATGCAAGTGTGTTGTTTCATATCAATGAAATCCTGATCAGGATAAAACAACTAGATTTGGATCTATCATAATTGTACCTAGGGGTAATAAACCTAAAAGGGGAGCACTAGAATTTTACTTGATCATCCTCTAGTGCAGGAAAATGTGACTTTTTTCATAACTCATTTGAAAATTTTGGGGGATATTATTTAGTTAATCACAATATTTATACAAACCATTTTGAAGGATAAATAAAAACATTAATTTTTCCACTTAACTATTGAGAAGGATTAAAAAATGTTATTCTATAACCACCATTTGAGAAAACTTATAAAAAATGGGATCCCATAAGATGTTATTTTATAATTAATTTTCACATAAGAATAAATTCTTTATTTATTATTTTTTAACATTTTTTTAAACCTTTAATAGTTTAGAAAATGGTGTGAAGAAGGAGAAAATAAACCCACAACCTATGTAAGGGAAAATGAAAATATTGTTTGAATGAAATTTAAAATGAAATAAGATGTGGTTTTCAAAATTTTATGGATATGATTACAAATTTGTATTAGTAAATGAACAATAACGTGGACCATATAGAGAATACACATTCTCATAAGAATGAGAAAATGGATGTTGAGTAATTTATGTTGCAATAGCCACCGACATGTAGTGGGCCTTCTAAACCTCTTTCCACTAAAAAATGGGTTAACTCAATGGAGAATATATTTTCTATACATCACAATTATAAGAAGGAAAATTTTAATATATTATTATATCATTTAAATAGAGATTTTAATCAATGGAGGGTTTTGATAAAAAATACCAATCCAAATGATGAAATTGAAGAGATATAGAGATAAGACTTTAATAAAATATTTCTTATAAATTTATTCCCTCAAAATACTCAACAATTATATGGATAATTAATTCTTATAGAATAAGAAAAAATATAGTTAATATATCATATATTATAAGGAAAACATCACAAGGGTTTCAATATATTCATCGTGGTTTGTTATAAGAAAACGATAGAAGAATAGATATGTTCTATAGTGGTTTATAACCACACCTATGAAAGGATCTACCGATCTAAGACTTTGGTAGTCATGAAAAATATGTTTGATGTGCTCCTAAAATAAAGATTGATTTTTTTGAATGGTCACATGGTTATATTGATAATAAATGAAATATGGATTTTAATTTTGTTGGATCAAATGACAAATGTGGAAGGAAGATCCAACCACCCACATGTCAAAATGTGTGAGGAAACATCATTGTCATTTCCTCAAAGGGAAAAAGAAAAAAAATCAAGTGTGGAAAATAATTCCACCAAGATCATGAATATAAATTATAAATGAAAAATATAGCCAAAATTATGAAGTAAATGAAGGCGCCACCCATGGTTCAATGCCTCAACTATATAGTGAAATAGAACTATGAAAGTAAATGCACTAAACCACTAATCATTGAGGGTAATCCACATCAGAATAAACCAATTCCAAAGGATAAATGTAAATTCTATGCCACCACCATATGTAAGGAAGAATAGGAAAAAAATTCATTCAATACTCAATTTCTAATCATTCAAAAAAAGAAAAAAGATGTATTTGAAATGTGTTTTACACATTCTTTTATATCCTATAATTTTTCGATAATTGTTTAAAAAAAACCTAATACCTTGAAGAAGATATATTCATAAAAACACCATGTTGTGGTGTCAATTCAACCGAAGTTTTAGAATCTTCTCATATTAGACTGTGTGAAGGATTTTACTTTTGAATCTCATAATATTTCCCTTAGTTGAATTTGAAGTTATATTAGGCATGGATTAACACTCGATATATATATCTCACATCAACTATGAGTAAAATTAAATATATTTTCATATTTAGAACCAACCCATACTCATGAAAAAATTCATGGAAGATCATTAATATCTTTTTGATAACCACTCAATGGTGTGGGGATGATACACTGTGAAGAATCTTACCTTTACCAAATGATTGAGTTAGAGGAACGCATTATGCATGAAGAAATTCTCATTGATAGGAAATGAACAGATGTATTTTCCAAAGAGTTACTCAAACATCCACCAGATATTAGGATATAATTATCAATATATATTATACAAGGAGCCACTCCTACCACCAAATTCTCCTATAGGATGGCCCTGGTCGAACTAGATTAGTTAAAGAAGTAGCTTCAAGATCATTCAGAAAAAAGGTTTATACACTCTAGGGAATCTCCTTGGGATGCATGGGTGTTATTTATAAATAACAATTAATGGATAAATGAAGTTGTAAATATATTATTGAGACCTTAATAAGATAACCATAATGAACATATATCCCCTAATAATGTTTTTTGACTTATTCTATCAACTAAGAGTATCTCAGTACTTTTGAAATGAGGATCTTTATTCAGGATATCATCAACTGAAGGTAAAGAAGAAATATATTCATATGATAGTCTTATGTAAAATGTATATAAAACAGACCAAACTTTTAATACATAGATATCACATCTTAGAATATGAATATTCATTATATAACATAAAATTCGACAACAAAATCATTTAGTTATATTTTATTTTGAAATTTTTATATATAAATTAGTAGATTATGAGTGAACTAAATCATATACCATTATGTTCTTCATAATTTTCACCCTTCATAGACATATAATACCTATTACCTTTCTTCATAACCAGGGGAAATTAAACATAATAAATTTTGATTTCATATTCTCAATAAGGGTAAATAAGGTATATATCAACATAACATGAATATAACTGTATAAAAACCTGAAAAATGCATTTTAAAACTGTACCCTGGATATTATATATCATTGAAATGAGGCATGGAATAAAAATATTCATTTCAGGACACATTAATCATGAATGAATCAAATAACATAATGGATGAGGGCATAAAATTATCATAAAACATAAATTTTCGGCATGCACAAAACCATATAAAATATTATTTCAAGGATACCCACTAATACATTCATAAAATGTTAGGATTAGGCTAACCAATGGTTTACCTACATCGGGATTGGGTTAACCTCTCATATACCATTAATTGGGATAGGTATAACCTCTTATATACCTTTTTTTCAGGCTTAGGATAACCTCATGTGTGTTCTATTATCTTATGTTGGGATAACCTCCCATGTACCCTAACTTTTGGGCTTGGGATAACATCTTAGGTACCCTCTTTTTGGGATTGGGATAACCTCCTATATACACATTTATCTAATAGAAAATTAATCTTTACCCAATGCATTGGAGGGAGATATAGGTCCCGCAAATCACATAATCCATACATTTTTTTACATATGATCATAAAAAATTCATTGTATCATCACCAATTTAAAGGAAATTCCTTTCATAAATATTTCATCATAGAAAAACCAATTGAAAAGAAATTTGTTTAATAAACATTTTATATCTTCATAATTGCCTAACATGGTGAAAATATATACGTTTCATAATCATATTATCTTCATACACATAAAACATCAAGAGAAAGAATAATTATGGTGCCATTGGATCATATCCTTAGTAAAAAATAAGAAATACTAAAGTTTTTTTTCTTTGATGAATAGAAATTTCATAAAATGATCATTAAATCATTGTAGAATAAAATAATTATTCCATTTTTAAGTAACATATTTATTATCTAAAAATTTCAGATATATTTAAGAAAAAATATTCATCAAGATTAATTTTTAACTTGTCAGAGAATATTTAAATCATTGATCATTCATAAAATAAGAAAATATCATTCATGAATTATATGTTAAAATAAATATTCCTTTCATATTTTTAGTAAGAATTTATAATGGGCTTGTTTGTAAAATGAAAAGAATATTCCTTTTAAACAATTTTTTAAAAAGTTAAAAATTGGTAAAAATTTCTTTAAACAGACATTGGAGACTATTAAAAGCATTCATTAAAACGTTTTTAGAAAACATAGACATGGAAAAATTTATTTTTAAACTAATATATAAATATTATAGATTTTTATTAAAAAAAAAATTTAGTATCTTTAATACTTTATGTGAATAAAATAAAACGAAAAAAGTTATTTTGTATGAGTAACTAAAGGATAAAAAAAGACATGAGTTTCTTGATATTGAGATCATAATATTTCATCATTAGAAACTAAATAATAAACAATATTGATAAACAATGATATTATAACATAAAACTTTTACCACTTTGGTATCTTCTGATTCATAAGCCCTGTGAAAGAATTAACATTATATAGATATTTATATCCTAAAATTTCATTATAATAATAATAAAATAAATTCATGATAATTATATATTCCACAAAAAAATAAATATATTCTGAATATGAAATATGTACATTGGAATTAAATGTGAGATGAAAATCTCTTACATGCTTTGGAAACTTTTTAATCATAAACACCATAAAAGAATACATTTTAATGAAACCTTAAATATCATTAGAATAAATAAAATCATGATATATAATGTAAAATTGTCTTTATATAAAACTCATAAAATAATATATATGTATAACATAACATAATTCCAAAATAATACAATTTGAGTCAAAATATTTTACCACAAGTCTACACTTTCTTCATACATGTTCAAACCTCCAATTATCCAGAGAACCTCTTTAGGATTACACCTAAATCATTATTAATATGGTTTCACAATGAAAATAAGGAATATAGGATGTGGTGAGATAATTAAAGAAGAAATTCGGGTAAGTCTTGGTTGAACCAAAAGGTTTTGTAAGTATTAAGAGGAGAGGATAGGGTGTCTCCTTTAGGAGGTGAGAGGATGTACTTAGAATTTTTGGAAAGAAAAAGTTATACACACATTTTAAAAATGTCAAACTGCTCAAAAATACCTTATGGTATATCATTATGGTATATATGGTCAAAATATATCCATAAAATAGTAGTTTTACATTCTTTTAGATCATTTAAACCCATATCTTTAATGTTTAACCCCACAGAAAACCCATTTTAACATTAACCACGTCAATTAATTTTTACTATTTTTTCTATTAATTATTATCAATATTTATATTCAAATCATTAAAAAATAATTATTATTATGATTCAAAATATGGAATTTATTTTCTATAATTCAATTCACTGATGTGGTAGATTTTAATTTTAAACTAAACTCATAGAAATGATGAAAAAAGTTGTTTTCCAAAGAGAAACTTTTCATAAGTATAAGCAGTTTTAATTTAAAAATTCAATTTTAAATTGATTGTAATGAAATAAATTGGATTAATTATAAAATAATATTACTAATTTAAATTTTATAAGAATTAAAAAAATACAAATTATATATATTTTAAAATTAAAGGTATGTTTTCAATAAAAAAATTATTTTTCACCATTTATTAAAATATTTAAACATTTCAGAAAAATAAAAAAATTACCCTAAGATAATTTTGACATTTTTTTTCTAAAAATTATGTTCATTTTTTATGAAAATTTCTAAATTTGGAAATTTTTTAATATTATTATTTATAAACAAAAATAAATAAAACTAATTTATAAGAAAATTGTTTTATCGAATCATATAAAGAATATAAGAAAATAATCACGTATTTATCAATATATTATATTATATAAAACATTTATAATTAATTTAAAAACATATTCATATTCTTACTTCCATTTTTAAGGTTATTTTATAATATACATGTTTAAATGGTAATATTCATTGTATATTGTAGTTCACTAAAACATGGTGTTGTGTATAACACATTCTATTGAATAAATTAAATTTATTTAAAAAAATATATATTTTATAAAATCTCAAGGTGATATAGTATAGACACTATGAGTTCATTGTGATTACATTTAGACTTACTATGTTCCTTGAAATCTTCATGGATTAGGTGAATAAATTATTTAGATACTACCTCGAAAAATTCATGTTAGTCTTTATTGAGGATATTTTCATTTACTTAAAGAGAAAGGTGGACCGTGAAGAGAATATAAGGATTGTGTTGGTGATTTTAAGGAAGGAGAAAATGCATGCTAATTTTAGTTATTGTGACTTTTGGATACAAAAAGTCACATTCTTATGTCATGTGATCATATGTGAGACAATTTATATGGACCCTTTAAAGAAAAATTTGGTTGAGGAATGTCCTATAGCCACTAGTGTCATGAAAATCCATAGTATTATTATATTTATAGTGTAATACCAACATTTTTTGTTACATTTAACATGATTTTCAATACCACTAACAATGATAACATGTGAAGGGGTAAAGTATTTCTGGACAGAAAAATGTGAGAAAATATTTAAGGATATCCAAAAGAGTATATTCACTATTTTTGTACACAAACTACCATCAAGTGGATAAGGTTTTCTGATATAGAGAAACACATCATAGAAAGCCCTGGGTTTTTTACTCATTTATAATGATAAATTGATAACCTATGCCTTATTAAAGTTGAATATAGATGGTAAAAACTACTCAAAACATGATATAGAGTTATCAAACATGATCTTAACCATAAATATTTGGTTGAACTACCTCTATGAAAGGTGAAGAAGGTAGTTGATGCTCTTATCAGAAAAAAAATGTACTAAATTATCCGTTATGTGGATTGAGAATGAACCTATTATCATGGATATGCATATGATAGATATAAAAATTATAAGGGTAGGGAAGAAATGAAAACATTTCCAAATTATTTCTCAAACATATATCAATTAGAATATCAAGGAGGCACAAACGGATGATTTGAAGCTTCAAAAGATGGTGAAAGTAGTAAAGGAAGGGAACATTCATGAGTTCCACATAAATGAAGATGGTTTCATTCAATTTTGTTCTAAAAATTGTCTTCCTTCACCATATATGTTAAATAAGGGTCTTTTGTACAATTCTCATAGCTCATATTTCTCTATCCATCCTAGAGATACCAATATGTAGTTTGATCTTTGAGTGAACTTATAGTGGAACAACATGAAGAGAGTGATTTATGAGTAAGCTACAAAGTTCTCAGTATGTTAGAATATTAAAAAAATGATAAAATCACAAGGGGGTGATGAAACCATTTCCCATTACTGAATTTAAATGGGAAAATATCATCATGGACATTTTCATTGATCTCCCAAAGACTTCCAAATGAATGACTGTGGCATGGGTTATGATGGATAGACATACCAATACATATCACTTAATCACTATTCTGGAATATTTCTCACTTGAAAAAACATTCCAAGATATATTTAACATATTTAGTGAGGTTGTGTGGAGAAAAAAAATTCAATTCTCTTTGAGTGTGATGTAAGTTTCACTTATAAATTATGGATAAGACTTTATAATGTTTTGAATAATGAATTGAATTTTATTATGACCTAACACCCCTAAAAATGGAAAATAAGAAAGAACCATTGCAATTTATGAGGAAGTTATGAGAACCTAGAAAAAAAATTTAAAATAGGATTGGATCAATATATCTCATTACTTGAGTTCTCAAACAACAACTGATTCCACTAAAGTATTCAAATAGCTCTATATGAGGCTCTGTATGGGAAGGGATGTTAAACTCCTACTATTTGGGATGAAATATTTGAATGAAAGATTCTTTGAACTGATATTTTGAATGAGATTATAGATAAGGATCAATCCATATAACAATATATAAAACCTTCTCAAAGTCATTAAAATAGATATGATAACAACGGTCGATGGGACTTGGAGTTTGAAGTTGAAGAAAAAAATTATTTGAATATCCCTTTGGAATAGATTCAGTTGGTTTGTAAGAAATGGTAAGCTTATCCATAGGTACATTGGCCCTTTTGAGATCCTTGATCACATAAGAGAAGTGACCTATCATTTATCACTTAAACTAAATATGGATCACGTTCCTGAAGTGTTTCATGTATCTCAATTGTGGAAGTAAATTCCTAGTCTCTAACATGTAGTAAATTTGATGGTGGTAAAAATGGATAATTACCTCTTTTATAAGGATCATTTTTTATGATCTTATACTATAGTGAAAAATTTATCTGTGAAAAAATATAACTCAACATATTAAATTATTTTGGAGAAAAAGTAAATATAAATAGGCAATGTGGGAACCAAATGAAACAGAAGTACCCTCACTTATTCTAAACTGATAATATGAGTTGAAATTTATAGGGTGAAATTTATAAATGGGGAAAGAAGTGGACAACCTAGAAATTATAAATGATATTTTATTTCTTAATTAATGTGTGTCATATTATATTATATAGTATTATACATATATAGAACATGGTTAAATAAACAACACTTCATTTAATTAATTAAAATCATTACATTTGTACAAAACTAAACCCAGGAAAATTCCAAACATTACAAGAGGATAAAAAATAGAAAACACAAGCTAAGATGAGAAAATATGTATTTCCCCAATCTTCAAGAATCATCACCACCATGAACAACAATATGGAAAATATACGAGACATTATAAAACCAATCAACATTATAAAAAATTGAAATTTATAACCTTGAGAGTAATTGATATGATTAATTAATTAAGGAATGATGTTTTATTTATATGAAATAATTTGAGCATTCGAATAGTAATGTGACTATTAGAATAGTAACCCGATTGTTATGAATAGTGATGTGGGCATTAATAATAGTAGCATAACCATTAGAATTGTAATTTTACCTTAAAATAATATATATAATATTTTTAATGATTAATTTAATTAAATGAAAATATTATAATTCTATAAAATAAATATCATGATTTAAAACTAAAATAAAATATAGCGTATTTTTAATAAACTCCATTTTAAAATATATTATAAAAATTATAATTTTTATATTAAAAATTAAAATAAAATATTTTAAAAAAATATTTTCATAAAATGAATATAAATCATAAAAAAAGATATTTTCTAAGGGTTATTTTTTACATTTTTCTAAAATACTTTAATTTAAGAAGAATAGTACAAATATTATTTTTCAAATAAAACATATTTTATAAAAAATGATGATGATATAATGAATTAATAAATACTAAATTGGATAATATTCCCAAAAAAAATAATAATATATTTGGTTCATTTAATAAATTAATTTCTAAACCTAAAAACTGTTATAAAAAGTTTAATGACAAAATTTTTCCATTAAAATAACAATTTTCATTTTTTCCACATTCCTTATTAATAAACTATTTCATTTTAATTACAAAAGGGTTTAAAGTCCTAAACCTATTTTATTTAGTTTATATATTATTTATCATATCATAAAATTTCTACTAAAAGTGTTATAATTGATATATTATTTTAGTCAATTTTTTTATTATAAAGATACCCCTCTCCTAAAGTACAAATACCCCTCTCTTTCCCCATGGGAAACCACTCCTCCCTCACTAAAAAAGATTTAAATCTAACTAAATACCTTATATTTATCCCCTTAGAATCATTAATTAATCCCAAGTGTAATCAATTTTCAATCCTTTAAGAACATAAGGTTCGTAGAAAAGGAACCACTTTAAGAAAAAGACAATGTCTTTTCATCCTTTTATTTCATGTTCCTTTTATAATTTCATATCCCACTTTTCTTTTCAAATTCAACCCCTATTAAACAAATTATAAAGTATTTTAATGTGATATTTATAATGTTAATAAAATATTAAAAAAATTATTTTCAATATAATCATATATTATACATCCCCCACATCCTCTTTGGACAATATCCCTTTAACAGTTGGTAAACCACCGACGTGGATATTTCCAATTCATTCCTTATCACAAAACTTATGGGTGGTTATAATATATTATTTATGATATATAAATGTATAAATATATTTATTTTAATAATATTAAATTAATACTACTTATATATAAATGACCTTGAAAAAAATAGTGAAATCAAATAAAAATAAGAAATTTATAAATGAAAATGTTATATCAAAATGTTTCCCCTTTAATAAAGATATTGAATTAAAATAATAAAATTATTAAAATTGATAAAAAGTGTTAAAAATTAAAATAATTTACCTATTTTTATATTTTTTTTGTTGGAACTAATTTTTTTATTCATTATATGGTTAAGTGATGAAGTAAAGCAGTATTTAAGGTTAGGGGATTCTCGAACTCAATTCCTTCTTTTGGGGTTATCTTCACTTTCACCATATTTTAATTACGAATATTCCTATTTTTTAACTAAAATTATTTTTCACTATCTATTACCTTTCCTTTTTATGATATATATATTCCTACTTTATCAAAATGATTTCCAATCAAATTATAAATATTTATTAAAAAGTACTTTATTTTTTCCAAAACATCTATTGATTCCTCTTGAGTTATTTGTTCTTCAAATGAAATTTATATTTTATTCCAAAATATTACATCCCTTATTTTTTTGAACCCCAAAGTTTATTCAATGATTTATGATATGAAAGTCTTTCTAAATACCATTCTTTTCCATAGGTTTATTTCTTAACTACGATTGTTTTATGTTCTTCTATGAATTCTTGATTATGAGAATTTTATGATGTGAAGGGTGGCCATAGAATTATATATCCCTTTAGTTCATTGGGTAATTTTATATTTCTCATGTGATAAATTGTATTTTGTGTAATCATGATGCAATATTTTTTCAGATTTATAATGTTTCGATTTATGAACATAAGTTATATTTGGACATGATGAGAGAATTTCTCACAACTAAGTGTGGTATTTGACCACTGTGTTATGATGTTTCACTATTATACAAATCCCACATTCTATAACTATATCAAATGTTTCCATCTTGATTATGATTATGATCATGTTCTTTTGATATGAGTATTTTGATTATTCTCATTCATATAATCATTTACCGTTTTCCCTATGTCCTCTTTCTAGGATTTTATGTCACCCCTTTTCTTGATGTATATCCTCGGATGACTAAATGAAATAGGGAAATAGTGAGATATTTATAAGGATAAATAAGAATAATTTAAATTATGTTTAATTTTCATTTGGTATAATTGAATTATGAGCCAATGTTTTCAAATACACTGAACCTTTGGACCTTTTATAGTATCACTATTATATTATTAATAATAAAAGTGATAATAAAGTAAATAAATATTGGGTATCTATAGAGTAACTTCCCTTGATCCACTAGGAAAGGTTTTTCCATACCCTTCATCATTTATTATCTAACTAAAATTAGGTTATTTCATAACCCATTGATATTAATAACATTTTTGTGTATCAAGACACCCTCATTATTTATTTTTATATTAAAATCTCTTTTTAAAATGATCTAATTTTCATCATCTACCAAATGTGCTATCCAAAAAATTATTGATATAATATTTTCAATATATCACTACACACTAGTTGAATAGAATGATTCACCTTAATCCACTACCCATGAATCCCTTAGAATGTTGACACTAATATATAATTGGATACATGAATTCATTATTCCAATATTATTTTATCTTTCATAAGTTAATGGTTTTCCATATCTTTTTCTATGATATTATAGTACTTCTTGAAGTATCTTCTTTTCCACGCATCCATTATGTTGTTCCAGGACCAGTTGAATTAGATTATTTATTCTCCCATGTCTTATTTTCTAATGAATTATTCTAATAAACATTATTCCATTGAGGTGACCATTATCATTCATTAGTATTAAGATCATTATTGAAAACTGCTTCAACTTCTCTTCAATGAAGTTATTCATTGATTATCCAAATCATGATATAATCAAACACAAAGTATATTTTTTAAAATTTTTACTCATTACATAACCATCACACCCTAACTATTTGGTAGAGATGATAGATATTGGAGTTACCATATATCATCCATGAAAGTCATCTTCACTAACATGAGATGATCTCAGATCATATTGAATTTTTTTTTGTTATTTATCATTGGCTTTCCATCCAGTAACCTTAGGTTGAACAGACTCCACATCTTGGAAAATTTTTTTAAAGTTTTATGTTTCTCATATATTTTTGGAAGTTCCTTAATTACATTCATTGTACTTTTCTTCAAAGATATTAAACACCATATTTTGTTCTAAATATATCTTCAGTAGTGTTAACACCGTTTATCCAAGTTCTCCCATTCTTATCTCTCTATTAATACTATCTTAACTATATAAAATATAACTTCCAAGTCCTTTTGAATTATATTATATTTAATATTCATCCTCGTGAAGCCACAATATGTTCCATCAAACCTATAAACCCTTGCCTTTTTATCTTCCAACATCATTACACCAATTGAATAACACCCACTGAATTCAATTATCATTGAGAAAGGTAAAACATGATATCCTTGAAACGTAATATATTCTACCAATTTTTAGGGAAAAACTACAAAATGTTCCTCCTATAAAATCAATAAAACATTTCACTTCAGTCCAGTTGAAGATCACATGTATTAGTGTGGTATACAACCAAACTTCTAAATGTTTTATTCAACTATGTGTGTTAGAAGTAGGTATACTTATCACCCCAATCACAAAAAAAAATCATCCTTTATCACACACATAAAAAATTTGAATTGAATTCATGTCTCTAGAAACACATATAATGAAAAAATAGATAGAAATAAATAAGACGAGGGTTCAAATTTCTTCAAAAAATGTGTCATAAATAAACAGGAAAAATTCACCCACATCCATTTCCATTACTACCAAAAAAATTAAGATATTAAGAGAGTTTACAAAATAATAAGTATATGTAATTAATAAATCTCTTCTATACACACTTCAGTTGTTCCATGAATCCCATCTTCTATCTAATTTTCATGGAGGTCACATGCACCTATATAAAAAGTTGTATTCGATCAACTTTAATTAACTTCTCCCCTTAAATCATATATCACTAAGAATGATCAACTAAACTTGATTACCAACCTGGTGACCCTCTAGTATCAATGTTCTTTAAAACATCCAACCTTAAATCATAAATCAATTATTAGATTCAAACTTTAATGGTCCTACCTTCCATGGAGAAGTCCTATATTTGATCTTTAAACCTAAAATAAAACAAATCATCCTATTCAAAATTTATGGTTAATGAAATTCCAATGGACAAACACCAATTAAATTGAATATGATTTCACCTACCAAAAATTGGTTCTACTATTAAGTTCACTAAATTTCCCATATCTTTTCTACCAAATATATATGGATTCAGTGGTTACATTTCTTAAGTGTTCGTATCTAATCCAATATTTTCTCGCCAAACCTCCTTAGAGTCTATAACCCATCCCTCAATTATGATCAGGGAATTAATTTTGGAATATAACTTTTTCATCAGATAATGTATTAAGAAAGTGGATCACATTGGAAAAACAAGTTTTTGAATATTAATCTAATGAGGAATCCATTAGTTGATCAGGGCCTATCCTCTTAGTGATAGTGCTAAGAATTCCAAAATTTTCTAGAATATATGGGGAGTTTGTAAAGGTTATAACACCCATTCATTGATTTTATGGTGATTATTATTTCTATTATTGAAGCAACTTGATGATACAGATGGATCCTTAAACTTCACGGGGGTATTGGAGTCACAATTAGTTTATTTAATTATATTTTGATTAAGAAATACACATTATAGGATAATTTTCTAGTTATTTATTCATCATAATTTTTTGTGCCTCTACTTGGGACATTATATCATTTTCTATCTTTCTCTGCCATAGTATAGATAGAAGTATCATATGATCGGGGGTTTTCTAATTTGACCTTCCTTGAGTCAACCAACTTCTAAATGATATGCCTAAAAATGAAATATTATTTGATATTTTTCATATTCATTTGATTGTATGGTTAGTGGTAAATGTGGTTATTGATATGGATCTTTTTGAGTTTCTTAGGATCTATAAATTTGAGAAAGTTATTCCCCATAGCAGTAAATACATGCCTTTGGAATTACACACTATGAACAGAATAAATATAAATCTTTGTATCTTAAAAAGGTGAATGATTCTATTTTTTCACCTCCTTATGAGGGAATTGTTTCTTCTAATATCATTTTGGATGATGAACTATATTGTATTGGATGATTCATGAGATTAGAGTTAGAACTAGTGATAATTTAAGCATGACACTTTCAAGTTTTAAACTGGATGGTATCCTCACATAGGTTGACTAGGATAGACATGATTTGTAATAAGATAATCACATAGAATCTTTGAGTCTCTCTACAACTAAAATGAACTCCCAGAATCGACCATGATATTTATGTCCAATCAGTTGTGTCTATAATTCATCCTTGTAAATCTCTATGTATATATCGAGTAACTGTTCTTATAGTTGTTTCATTTTTTGGGTTTGGATCAATCCATTCGATATAAAAATGTTGTCTAAGACACACCAATTCTCATGATTTTTGTAATTTTAAAGATCAAGTATCGTAAACTTCAACAATGTGGAGCTAAAATGATAAATAAATTTCCGATGAAGGTCTTTTCATCCAATAATAAAACCAATGGGTTGATAGTTATACTCTAAAAATATTGACCTATCCAGGTTCTACACAATGAATCTGAGGATGAATTCTTCTTATTGTTCAATTTGTTCCCATCATGGGAAAACATTACGACATAAATTTCATCAAATATTTATATAAATTGTCTGTTCCATTTAATATCCGGAAGTTTGGATCCCTAAAATTATTCATATGGGTCATATCCATTCATTTGGAATATGGTATACTTTTCAGTTGTATTATTGCACAATACTCATCCATTGCTTCCATTATAAAAGACACATAATCGATAGATTCAAGAAGTTCATGGGGAACCACTTGTTAGACTAAAACTAAAGTAGAGGTATCAGTAATAATGTGATATAGTTTTATCACATTCTTCTAATATTGATATAAATTTATGGTAGGTTTTGGCTGTATTTCTAGACATGGTTTCATTTTCTTATCTCGAATACAAATGTATTGAAAACTTTCAAGTACTGATTTTAGATAGACCAGAAGTTATTTTTTGTTTAATATGATTGAAATGGAAATAAGGGGTGAATTTTCATTTGAAAAATAAAATTCAAACAATATATGTTTTAAATTTTTTTATTAAAATATTAAATTTTTCAAAAAAAAATCAATATAAAAACAAAAGAATCAAAGTTAGAAGCACAACAATAAGATTAAAAGTTGAAAAAATAAAAAAAGTGAGATTTAAACGATTAAATATCAAAAAAATATTAAGTGATTTGAATAAAAAAATTGATCAAGAAATTTAGGATTTAATTAATAGATTAAACAAATAAATAAATAAATTATTTGAAATAATAAACAAATAAAAATGAAAAAAGTAAAAGAGAACATGCATTTGGAAAAGAAGTTCAGTAATAGCTATACATAAGCCCCTATATCTGCCACTCTAATCACTTGAGTATTTAATGTATTAAACCCTAAGTTTATTAATATCCAAAACACCAAAATTATCCATTATTTATAGGTTATAAAAAGAAACCATAAATACATGTGAAACTATATCCTCAATGGGAAAACTAGAAACCTCAAGAAGATTATTCCATTTCCTTTTAAAAGTAAATGTCAAGAAAACCATAGTCTCCTACTTTAATGGTAGTAATAACCAAATATAAAAGAAATGTGAAGATATGAGTTTTCTGGAAAGTAAAAAATTGAATATTTGTATCAATTATTCCTAATAATATGATTAATACTAGTTGATAATGATTTATAGAAGAGAGTTATTGTATATAGCAATTTTTTCACACCCTAGAAGGAGGTAGAATATTTAGAAAGAAATATAAATTTGAGAGAAATTAAGAAATTTGAGAAATTTTTTAGATGACAGAGAGTGTCGATGTTTATTTATAAGCCACCCCAAGTATCTATTTATAGCCTCCAGGAGCATCGATAATGTTTTGAAATCAGTCAAGAGCCAAAATTATAATAGATACACATTTGATATGATTTTACCTTATTTAAATTCATTATCATATTTTTCATATTCAATGCCACCAGGTACCCATTAGCCTCTACTAGGAAGCCAGTGGGCCTCGTGTAATGTGGTGCTTGTTGATTTCTTCCATCAGTTATCTTACTCCCATTAACCGTTTGGTAGGTGGACTCTTATAAAAAACATTGATTTTACCCAAATGAACTAGATATCTTGTTCACCTTCACTAGTTAGCTATTGGGGTTCTGTTTCCTAGGGAGGTGTGGGCATTCCATTAGTTTGTTGATGGCACTACACCGACTAGCTGGCGCTACCTATGTCCATTACCTTTCCAAAGTACCATCTACACTTCCTTTAAAGATCGTACATAGTTCTTCTACCCTTCTTATAAGGATTAAAACTTCCAATAAGATATTTTCAATGTTCTTTGAAGGATTTATAACAAGATTTCATCGTGTCAAATCCAAATCACTTAAATGAAATAATTAACCAATTTAATACTATTTTTTATCATTAAAATAAAAAAAATATGAGGTTCACAAAAAATATCCCTCTTTTTGAATCTCATAAACACTTGAATAATAATTATATTAAAATAAGAATAATAATAAAGATTTACTACGATACTGATAAATTCGTAACTTTTTAAGAATGAAGAAATATTTTCCTAAACAATATAAATTATCCCCTGCAATATTTTTTTTAAAAAATTATCTCCAAAAAATAAACATCCACTTTTTTGAGAAGGGAAAAACTTCACCCCTTTGAGAATATAAAAAATAATTCATACATGGGGTTAGATAAAACTATTATTGTCATGATTAATAATTTTTAAAAGTGATGAAAATAAAGTTTTGAATTTTTGAAAGAATTTTTTTTTATAAATATCTACAATAAAGTAAAAAAAAATAAAAATATAGTATAAAAGTGCAAAAAAATATAAATAAATTTTTGAAAAATATAAATATATATTTAATTTGAAAAACAATACAATATTTTAATTTGGAAAATAATTTTGATAAAAAAAATTGTATCATCAATGATTGTTTTAGTATTAACATGATTAGTTCCTCCTAAAATAATGTATCATGAGATTTTAAAGGGATCATATCCATTAAAAGAAATAAAATACTTATGGAATAAATATTTTAAAAAATCATCCATTATTAATTTTTAGAAACTATTTTTTAATAAATTATTGACAATTAACCCTAATTTTCAAAATAGTTGTGCAATAAGGCCCAATCACCATGAATAGGATGGAGAAATGGTTAAAACCCCACTCAACTCTTTTTAAGATAAATCTCTAAGAACATATTTGATAGAACAAAATACACCTATTTATATCTAGATAAAATATGATTCCTTGGAATATCATTTTTTCTTTACTTTAACAAAATTATAACAAGTTTTCAAAAATAATTTTTAAAAAATAATTTGAAATCCATTTTTAAAAAACAATTAAAAAACTTATCAATATTTTTTTGATTAAAATGTAAATATCACATGCTATATGTACCCAAATATCCATTTATGAAGGAAAATGAGTCAAGTGGAAGGTTTTAGTGAATATATCATCAATTCTATGGTTTTTACAAACAAAATCATGAATGGTTTCACCTTTTAAAAAGTTATCCAATAGAATATTATGTCTCATGTCAATGTTATTAGTGAAATAGTGTTATATAGGGTTTTTAGAAATACTGATTGCACTACTATTGTCATTCTTGATAGGGATGGAATATTATGTGAGCCCAATGTCCAAAATATTATGTTTTATCCATATAAATTGGGAATAATAAATCCTAAAGTCTATGTATTCTCCTCTATCTATAGAAATAAAAATTGAAATTTTTTTTCTTATTAATCTAACAAAGAAGATATCTTCCTAGAGGATGAAATATTTTACTAGTACTTTTATTATCTAGTTATATTCCTATAAAAGAAGAATCATAAAATAATGAAAATTCAAAATAAGTTTCCTTATTTTAAAATAATCCAAGTTTTCAATTCCTTTCAAATAATGGAAAATTATTTTGAGGGAATTTAAATTTGATTTATTTGGATTATACTGAAAATGGTATTGAAATCATATACTAAACATGATGCCCATATGGGACATATTAAGGTAAAGTGGTCTTCCTATCACACTTTAGTAAGTAAATTTGTAAAAAAAATTACCAGACACGTCTCACATTATCTTACTAGTTGTACACATGGGTGTTCTCATTTTCATAACATGATGCATACCAAACTTATTTATATTTTCATTACTGTATTTTATTTTATTTAAAAAGGATCCATCATAATTTTTTGGAAATTTGAAAACAAAGGAACAATTATGACTCACCCATAAAACTCATTTCAAAATCATTATTCATTAAATCAGAAAATACATTGCAAATAGATACTTTAGTTGATCTGAAAATGACATCATCAATAATAATTTTAATGATTATAAATCATTTGAAAAGGTTTTGAGATAAATATTGTAATTATATTTTCCATTTTTGAAATGATTGGATATAATATATTTATTTAACATCTCATACCAATCATAAGGGGATAATTTTAAATAATAAAAAGATATATTAAACTTGAAAACAGAATTTGGAAGATCATAAATTTCAAAACATGATGTTCGGTCTATACATAAATTTTCAGAAGTGAATCCATTTAAAATAAAACAAAATTACATCCATTTGTCAAAATTATTAAATTAAAAAGAGTATGTAATGACGATAATATTTCAATGGATTTGAGTTAATTTTGGTTTGAATTAACCACTTAGTTTATATAATTGGATGATTATCTAGATGTTCCATGAGAGAACAAATAATTATACTTTTAAATTTCTCAACTCCACTTGTATTTAAAATATTTAATTCTAATCATTAATATCATTGTTAAGGGAACGAGGTTTAAGGTGAGTTAAAAATGATTGATGTTAAACCTCATTTAATACTGAACCAATAGTATGAGTTATGAATTGTAATTATCAAATAACATTGTCAAGAGGATGGTATTTTGATTAATTATAATACTTGGGTAAAAGAGATTATGGAATTTATAAATTATCTTCAATTACATTAGAATATTAAGTTCTATGAAGTGTCAAACTAGGTTGGATAACATAATCATCACATTAATAATGTTATTTAGGAAGATTATCATTTAATTTTATGTGACTAGACTCTACTAGGGTCTTGTTCATCATATTGAAGACTCAAAAGGATTTAATTGAGTTTGAGTAACCAATGATAATTCCTTTATCAAATTTAGTGTCAACCATTATTTTATTTTCATTAGTATTAGAGATAGATCATTGAAAACCAAATAATTTAAAGAATATAACTATTGAAATATTTGTATTCCAAAGTTCATAATAATATATTATAAATATTGGTCTTATGATTACATACTAAAGGATAAATCATTTTCTTGAAATCTCATTCCAAAATTATTATCAAAGGTAAAATTAATTTGTAAGAGTGATATTCATTTCTCAGAGGGTCATATTTCAAAATTCAACAACCCCATTTTTTATGGTTTTATAACATTCCTACTTAACATGAATGTGGATTTTAAAAAATAATAAAAAAATATATTTAGTAAAATTAATGATGATAACATTGAGAACCAAAAAACCCATAAAATACGTTTTTATCAAGTTCTCCACCATGCTCACTGCTAGGGGAAATGATTTTTTTTCCATTTTAATTTTCAAAATTCGTAAAAAATTTGATAATAACATTAAAATCATAATTATTATGTGCTATGAATAATATTCCTAAAAATATAGTAAAGTCATTTATAATTACAAAAGTGTTGTTTTTTTACCTCTAATACTAATATCTTGAGTTGGTCTAAAAATGTTAAGGTGGACTACTTCTAGGAATTAGGAATTTGAAACAAGTTTTGTTTGGTTTGGAGGAAAAAAAATTTGTTTTCAAAATTAGAATGGTTTAAAAACTAAGTTATATTTAGAATAAAATTTATTTAAATATCATAATAGTAAGTTATGGTTGAGTTTAACAATAGAATGAATATTATATTAAACAAGGTTCTATATAAAATTTGATAATTGTTATCTTTTCCACTTAAGCACTTAACATTTACACTCAGTAGTGATTTTAAATCTATAAGATAAACATTTTGAAAATAGAAATCGGAAAATAAATTCATTCTTTTTGAATTAAAAAATGTAACAAATTAGTAGTAATTTTAAATATATTATCACATAATAGACTAATACTTAGTAAATTAGGTTTCTAGTCTTTGAAAAATAAAACATCTTTAATTGTAGTAGAGTTGTAGACACCAATCATACCTATACTAATACTTTTTCATTTTGAATCATCTATAAATGTGACATATCCTATATTAAAATATTTTAGATAATTAAATTCAGAAGAATCACCACACACATTCTGTGATCACCATTTATCCATTTACCATGAATCTTCTAGGGATTTTCCCTTTTTTTCTAAAAAATATTAAAAAAATAAATCTTTTGTTACCCATATCATGGTTCCACTTAATTTATATAATAAATTTTTTGGAATACATACTTTTTTGGAACAATTTTTTGCACTTGAAAAATGAAAAGAAATATGATTTATTTTTAGTATACCATATCTAGCTTCTTTACAGATACATTAATAAACAAGATCACTATATTTAATGATATAATTACAAAATTTATTTTATGAAATTCCTTTTAGAAATTTATTATTTTTAGAAAAATTGTCAAATGTATATTTTTTTTAAAAACGCATTTTAATTTATATAAGGTTTCTAAGAACCAAATATTTTATTTTTATTTTCATCCTCTTGGGTAAAATGATGAATTGAATATTTATTTTTATTTGAAATTCCTAATTTTAAATATTTTTTGTTCTTTTAGTTTTAAAATAAAATATTCTTTTGTTTTTAAAAGTTGATATTTTTTTAAACAAAATGGTAGTGTTTATTTTTATAATCACGAAATTTTTAAATATGATCATAAAACCCAATTTCATGTTAATTTTTATAATTAATAAAATCATTATATATTAAATAATATGTAGAATAATTATAAGAATAAGAAGAGGAATGAGAAAGTGAGGTAGAAATTTTGGAAGTAACATAAATATGATCCCCAACATGTGGAATGAGACACTTGGGACTTTCATCACTTAATTTGTATGTTGAAATCAACTTTTCACTAACACACCAAGTCAAAACCATTATATCTTTCTAACCTTGATTATTTTGTTTTTCCTATTTTCCTATCTAAGGTAAAATCTTGTTTGATGTGGCCCTTATTTTTATAACCAAAATCAGTTACCTTGAATTCTTCATTTTTCTTTTTTATGTTTCTAGTGTATCTCTTCTTTCTTTTGTAATTTTCAGTCATTATGATAAAGTTGGTAATGTCTTAAACACTCTCATATGAATATTTGTTTTTTATTTAAATCCACTTTTTATTTTACTATTCTTGATCTCATTATCAAATTTATTCACTTTTCTATTCATGGTTATATAATATTCTATGATAAAACCAATGATTTTTTCAAACTGACTACTTTTAACATATTTATCTTTAAGAATTCTGGTGACATTTGGAGCCCAACTACATTGAAAAAACACAAGTATTTTATTGACCAAAATTTCTATAGAAATAGTTTCTCAAAGTAATTTTTGTCCATTGAATATATCAATAAATATCATAAACATAGCAGTGATAGATTCATTAGTATGAATATATACACTCTTGAAGCCTTTATTATGCATGACAAACCTTTTATATTTAAATTTATGTTTACATTCACGTGTAACATTCACTAATTTAAAGATTTTGAGTATCGTTTTTTATGAAGAAACTATTTTAAATTAATTAAAATATTAACTATAATTAAATTCATTCATATATTTATTATCAGTTTCAAAATAAGAAATACCAGTAGTGGTCCATTTTTCTTCTTTATCAAATTAAATATTATATCCTTTGATAAAAAAATTTAAATATGGTAGATAATAAATCTAAGGAATTTAGACATTATAGATTTCCAATAATCAAATTTAAAACCAACAAAAAAATAATGAGTGACCCAGGGGAAACCCTTCTGTGCCACTATGGGTGATTAGAAAATCCATTTAAAAAGATATAATTAGTTGAAAACCGGTTAATGTTTTTGAAAATAAAATCATTTAATGAATTTGAAATAAAATCAATTAACCAAAAAACCCACATTTTATGCCAAATGTGGAACCAAAATGATTAAAGTGGAATTTGGGGTGATTTTAACTTTAAAATTTAAAAGTAAAATAATGCAATCTTAAAAATATCTCTTTAAAATATGAATGAATTTTATAACTTTTGAATATAAAAATGAAAGAATCAATGTTAAAAGCAAAACGAAAAAATTAAAATCAAAAGAAATAAACAACAAGTTATTTAAATGATTAAGGTATTAATGTAACACCCCATGTAAATAAAGAATATGAAATTTTAATATTTATCCATATTTGTGAATAAAATATTACTATGACTTTAAAGGGGATGCTATGCTCGATGGCGTACCCAACACGCAACAACGGGTTTCTTGGGAATCTTACGTTGCACTCTAATAATAAAATAATATTATTTTAAAAGGTAGTTAATATGTAGTCGTTGTATTGGCGGGAATGGATATAAATAACTAAAATATGATTATATATGTTTTTAAATGTTTTTATATTTATCTAATAAAGGATAGAGGCTTAACATACGGAAAGAATTCAATTTTAGGCGTATATGCCCTAGTTTTTACTAAAGGTTCACTTATCACCTTTTGATGGTGAACCATCATTAAATATAGTTTTGTTCACTCTTATACATACTTTTGGACCAAATAAAACTCTTCTTATGAATTGGGACATCAAAATTTACTTTGTGTAAATTTTTGGTATCATTCTGATAAAGTTCATTTTTTTAATGAATAGTGTAAAATGTTGTATTTTAATTCGAAACCTCTTTTTAATCTAATTTATTTATATGATTAGATTATCTTTTGAATTGGTTTTAAAGTTAAATTAGAATATATTTTTACCATGAAATCCAATAGTGGTTGTTGGAATTAATTTCACTTTGAAATCAGACTTAAACTAGTGTCAATCTTTTGATACTTATTGTTTCATAAAAACACGCTATTTGCTCTGACAGCGGGAATTAATTATTAAATTAATTAATGTGACTTATATGTTTTGAATTTTGTAAAATAGACTTTATTTTTGAATTCGGAATATCAAATATATCTTAGGGTGAATTTTTGGGATTTTTCTGAAAAACATCAATTTTTGATGAATTGTGACACCACTAAGTGGTACTTATAAAAACTGATTTTTCCTTTTAAATGAAATTTTTCCATATTTGTGTTTTGAATTTCAAAAATCCGACATACATGGTTTTCATTAAGAAGTAAAATGTGGTTCAATGAGATAAAAATAATTTTTTGGTGAATAGTAACTTATTAAGTTTTTAATCGCGATTAGAAGTAATTAGTGTAGTTTAAGGTAAAAATAATGTTTTAATAATATGAAATGAACATGAAACATTTCCTAACCTCATTGGATGTGTCATTGCCGACCAATACAAGCCATGGGTCAACTTTGGGACCCCATGGAGCCACTTTGGTTGGGAAATGGCATAAATAACTTTTTATTTAATGTAAAAGTAAAAATGACACAAACATGATATGTTTTACTAAAACAATTTTTACGTGGGGTTATAAAAGTAAGATTTTTTATTATAAATAGTAATTGGAAATATACAAAGATTTCATACATCATAGTAATTTTTTATAATGTTTAGACATTAAATAAATTAAATTATTTATGACATCATAATGATGCAGCGATGACATCATAATGATGCAGCGATGACATCATTATCTGGCGATTTAAATAAAATGAGAAGATAATGTAAACTCTATGACCTACACATGTCTAAAACTTATTGTATGGGTGGATTTCGAACCCTTATCACCTTATCCACGAATTATGTCAATTTGGGACCTTTTAAAACTGAAACAAATTTTCAAATAAAGTAATATTTCTTACATTCCAAAAGTGCCCCTCCTCTCCTCTTATAAAAGGCCCCCACCTCTACCTCCTTAACCACACTCCCAAAGCCTTTGGCTCGGCCAAAATCTTCCCATTTTGTCTCTCCACTTACCTATATTACTCATTGAAGCCTAACTTTGGGCAGAAGTCTTCCCAAGGAAGCTTTTGAGCTCTAACCAAAGGGAGTTACCCGATTTTAAGGTAATGTCTTCACTTGAGTCATTTTTTTTAATTTTGCTTCTACAACCCCCTAAAATCTTTTTATTCATTTCTTTTATAAAAAATCCAGTATCTTCAATATACTAGGATATATTTATAAGAAGGATTCGAGCTTCACTTACACACACCTACATCTAATGGTTAAAGAACATATTGTTTCTGTGGATGGCAAATTTCTGCCTCACGAAACGATGATTGTTCAAAATTCTTATAACACCTTCAAAGGTGGCCATTAAGATGACACTATATTTATATGTGATATATAATATGTTTATGTTTTACTTAAGCTTCTGTATTTTTCATTTATTTCATACCTTTATGGTTTCCATTATGGGTAAACGCGATATCTTCATTTAAGGAAGTGCGGACTACCGCCCCCTCAAAGTGATTTGATTCATTAATACCATATGTGGTACATATAAAGGATATATTTAATGATATTATATATTATAACATACTGGAATTAAAATACTATTATGTATCATTATGTTTTAATTCCATTAAATATGAAATGGAAATGGAAGTAGTGTTCATGCGTACGTACGGCTTACCGTCTCCATGAACGGTACATTTCATTTCTTATCTCAAAATGTTTTGTACTATTATAAGTACATATATATAATGGATATATATGTAATATATTACATCTAAATTATGTATATCATTCTATATTTATAACATATATATATATATATCTCATTTTGTTTTAATTCCATTAATATGACAAAAAAAGAAAGTAGCGTTCATGCGTACGTACGGCCTACCGTCTCCATGAACGGTGCTTTTCTTTTTTTATCTACAAATGATATGGAATAGTATAAAATGAATATTTACTGGATATATATGATATTTTAATCATTAATACTATTCTGGAAATTATTTACTTATAACTACATGGGCAATCTTTTTTCAAACAAGTTCATTTTTGACTCATGTACCAAACATCGGCAAAAACGTCTGATATGAACTAACATTATTATACAATTATTATAACATTATAATATTTGATATGAACTGAATAATAATCTCTAAAGGAGTTAAATAGGGTATTATTAATTGACCAAAGTTTATTATTCAGGAATATAAAGAAACGAACAAGACAAGTTGGACTTGAGGTAAGGGATCCTACACCTCTCTTTCTTTTTAAGTGCACTCTTTTATGTCATTCCTTTTAAGCTCATCTTTCTTATGATTTGGATGAAATTTTATATAACTCCCACTGTACTTATTATGTTAAAATGATGAGAGACCCTATTTCCTCTCATCAATCCATTTTGGAAGTTTTAATTGGCGCCGTTAGGCTGCCGAGTTTTCGTAAGGGATTTTTCTTCTCACTTTTATTCCTGTGAGATTTATGCTACATTTTCCACAATTTCATTTTAGTGGTTTATGTACTGACAATTATTACACTCATTTTGTAATATAATTACATTTTTGGGTATTTACATATTCATTTTATGACACTTCTTCAATGGGGTGTACTTTTCGAAAGTTACCCAAGTCGGTAATGGAACCATTCACCCTCCCCATTTTAAAGGACTTCGTTTGTTATGTATTTTAATTCACATACTATTATGTTGGGATAGTTTCTTCTATATCCTGATTGATTTAAATTTTATGTCCATGTGATGATATTCCCTTTTTATCTCTCATCAACACATTTTCTGAATTTTTGAAGTGACGCCGTTAGGGTGTCGAATTTTACCAAGGGAACTTCTTAACCCAATTTCAATTTCTTTGGGTTCAACATGTAGTTATTGAATATGTCATAGTTTGAATATGTTTGAATGACCTTTTATTGTTTTACACTTAATATCCAATTATATTGGGTGTATTTATATTTGTCACACATAATTTTGATATTGATTTATCCTTAATTTAAGGATACCTTCTTTATAAAGGATTTCATCACATTTTACATCCCTATTGGGACTTCATTGTTGTTATGCACCAATTCACTCTTATATGGTGTATATACAGTCCTTTGGAATATTATATCATGAATCCATTTATTCCCATGATATTATAATGTTCTGATTAAATGTTATTCCTCAATTATTGTATTCAAGTGTCTCTAATTTTGGTAAAAACCCTTTGACCAAAATATCGCTTTAAATGTTTTAATGATTTGTTCTTATTAATATCCATTCTTTCAAAATGGTTTTAAGGATTTATTTATATGGATATTAATTTTTTAAAATTTTAAAAGCTTCAAAGTGGTATGGGAAACTTTGATTCAAAGATCTCTTTATTAAATGTTTTAAATTCTTTTGAAAATGGTTTTTTGAATGGGTTCATTATTTCAATATCTTAAAATATTATATTGTTATTGCAAAGTGGGAATGTTAAGTTTCCTTTATGCATGTTTTATGTGATACGATTATGTTGAGGTTCTTGGGCATTATTATGAAGACGGGTGGTTCTGTGATAGACTAAGGGCGGGTGAGCCCGTTATAGCTCTCCAATGCATTGGGTAATGCGAAGGAGTGAAACGTTAAGGTTTCTCCGAAGAGATTTAGGGAATATACTATGATGGGTATTCCAAATGTAACCAAGAGGGTTACTCCCTACGTAAGAAAGTTATGAATTCCTCAAGTAACCTTTATGTCTTATGATTTCTATGATTTATTCATGGTTTGATGAGGTATGTTAAAGTGCCTATGTTTTATGGGTAAAGTATGATTTCATTCTTATGTATATATGAACTCATGTTCCTTTCCATATTTTTATAACCCTTACGGAGCTTTTTATGCTCATCCCAAGTTTTTGAATTGTTTTTCATAGGTCAATGGAAAGGTATATGATGTGATGATAGTGTAAAGGATGTGTCAAGAAAGAATCCATGTTTTATTTTAAATATGTTTCCGTTGATGGGAAGAATGAATACTGTCTTTTATGTAACCACTTTGTTTAAATGTGGAATGTAATGCAAGTTTCATGATCTAATTCTCTAAAACTCTAAACCTGAAAAGATCCTCAACGTGTAATCTTGTAATTACTCAAGATTAAGTAAGGTTTAAGGATGGGGCCTTATTGTTGGTAGCAGAGGTCGGTTTAGATAACTTTAGAGGTTAGGGTATTCTTTAAGAATAAGTGAAATTACCATAATGGTTAGGATTTCAGAAAGAGTCCTAGTTTTAGATAAAGTGAATGAGTAAGTATAACTTATTGTTTATCTTCCTCATTAGTACATGATGGTTTGGTTGATATACTCACACTGACATTTCTGTTTTTAGTGAATGGATGGATCTAGCAGGCACCAAAGAGACAACAGGTTTGAAGGAAACTACGGTGGTTCTATGATTAAGATACTAGATAAAATGGGGGATTCAATGAGGAAACTCGTGGTTGTTCTAAACCAAATATCAAGGAGTCATGATCAACCAATTGAACCTTGGTATGATCTTTAATGCATCATGTACGAGATGACCAATCGATGTGGAAGTTCAGGTAATATTTATCAAGGTTACCATTAGAGTTCATATGATCCTTACTTTTGAGGTAATTATCGGTTATTATATGTTATGATTGAAGTGAAAGGCATGAGATAAAATTGAGGTTAAATTATGTTATGGTTATTTTTGATGATTTTATCCCATTTTGGGAAATGATTTGAGAATTATATAGTTTTGGAAAAAGGACAACACGTAGACCGTGTGACTACCCGTCGCGTCGGACAAAGCTGCGGGAATCGAACCCACAATCAAAGTGCAACTGGTATTTATCACCTACCACTGGACTATGTGAAGTCCCTGGTTAGTTTTACTAGTTATTTTTAGTTATATGATTTTATGAATTAAGATTAAGTTGATTTTGGGTTATTTATGAAAATGATTAACCTATCATGGAAGATATGTGATTAGGTTAATTACTTTTCAATACGAGACTTTAGGAGCAACTGATGTTGTTTGGAGATAAATGTTACGATTTAACTTGGAAGACTATGTGAATAAATCCTTAAAATATTTGTGTTTCAATCTTAGTTTGGTTTACTTTGAAGAATTTTATGGACAAATTGTTTATCGGATGGTCCTCATTGAACTTTGGGTTTTTTTGGACAAATTTTGAGATTAAGAATAGATTTTCTTTTTATAAAGGGTTATCCTTTTTTGGACTATCTGACCTTGTACTAACATTTATTGTTTTGGTTTTGGTTAAAGCCAAAAGACATGGGATGTATATAGTTATATTTTGTGAATTAGGTGATTCTCTAGAAGTTGATTATAGTACTCTTAATGCGAACGAGTCTCCCTAAATACTCATCTTGGAAAAAATATGAGTTTGATTAAGGAATATAGTAAAAGTTTCAAGTCAATATGATAAGTGGTTATGTTTCCTTATGAATAAATTCCTCAATAAAAATTAACTTAAAAAAATGTTTTCTATTAACTTTTCCAACTGGGGAACCCAACACCGTTTAACCCATCACAAGTTTGTGATTTTCATATTGTTAACTTTCTCCTAAACATGTTTTCTATAACTCTCCATCAGAACATGACCCTATGTTTTCTCCTCCATATCCATGTTTTCCTACATGGAATCCTAGTATGGGTTAACTCGGGTGACCTCTATACCTATCTTTTTTTATTTAAAAGTGATTGTTTTACTGACTCTTGTTCCGATGTGGGACTTTAAAGGATGTTTCCAAGCTCAATTTTAAAAATTGCGAGGACGCAATTCCCAAAAAGGGGGGAAGGATGTAACACCACAGGTAAATAAAGAATATGAAATTTTCATATTTATCCATATTTGTGAATAAAATATTAATATGACTTTAAAGGGGACGCTTTGCTCGATGGCATACCCAACATGCAACAACGGGTTTCTTGGGAATCTTATGTTGCACTCTAATAATAAAATAATATTATTTTAAATGGTAGTTAACATGTAGCCGTTTTATTGGTGGGAATGGATATAAATAACTAAAATATGATTATATATGTTTTTAAATGTTTTTACATTTATCCAATAAAGGAAAGCGGCTTAAAATACGGAAAGAATTCAATTTTAGGCGTATATGCCCTAGTTTTTACTAAAGGTTCACTTATCACCTTTTGATGGCGAACCATCATTAAATATAGTTTTGTTCACTCTTATACATCCTTTTGGACCAAATAAAACTCTTCTTATGAATTGGGACATCAAAATTTACTTTGTGTAAATTTTTGGTATCTTTCTGATAAAGTTTATTTTTTTAATGAATAGTGTAAAATGTTGTATTTTAATTCAAAACCTCTTTTTAATATAATTTATTTATTTGATTATATTATCTTTTGAATTGGTTTTAAATTGAAATTAGAATATATTTTTACCATGAAATCCAATAGTGGTCGTTGGAATTAATTTCACTTTGAAATCAGACTTAAACTAGTGTCAATCTTTTGATACTTATTGTTTCATAAAAACACGTTATTTCCTCTGACAGCGGGAATTAATTATTAAATTAATTAATGTGACTTATATGTTTTGAATTTTTTAAAATAGACTTCATTTTTGAATTCGGAATATCAAATATAGCTTAGGGTAAATTTTTGGGATTTTTCTAAAAAACATCAATTTTTGATTAAATAGAGACACCACTAAGTGGTACTTATAAAAACTGATTTTTCAGTTTAAATGAAATTTTGCCATCTTTGTGTTTTGAATTTCAAAAATCCGACATACATGGTTTTCATTACGTAGTAAAATGTGGTTCAATGGGATAAAAATAATTTTTTGGTGAATAGTAACTTATTAAGTTTTTAATCACGATTAGAGGTAATTAGTGTAGTTTAAGGTAAAAATAATGTTTTAATAATATGAAATGAACATGACACATGTCCTAAACTCATTGGATGTGTCATTTCCTACCAATACAAGCCATGGGTCAACTTGGGGACCCCATGGAGCCACTTTGGTTGGGAAATGACATAAATAACTTTTTATTTAATGTAAAAGTAAAAATGACACAAACATGATATGTTTTACTAAAACAATTTTTAATTGGGGTTATAAAAGTCAGATTTTTTATTATAAATAGTAATTTGATAGATAAAAAGATTTCCTACATCATAGTAATTTTTTTAAAATTTTTAGACATTAAATAAATTAAATTATTTATGACATCATAATGATGCAGTGATGACATCATTATCTAGTGATTTAAATAAAATGACAAGATAATGTAATCTCTATGACCTACACATGTCAAAAACTTATTGGATGGGTGTATTTAGAACCCTTATCACCTTATCCACGAATTATATCAATGTGGGACCTTTTAAAACCGAAACACATTTTCAAATAAAGTAATATTTCTTACTTTCCAAAAGTGTCCCTCCTCTCCTCTTATAAAAGGCCTCCATCTCTACCTCCTTACCCACACTCCCAAAGCCTTTGGATCGGCCAACCTCTTCCCATTTTGTCTCTCCACTTCCCTCTCTTACTCATTGAAGCCTCACATTGGGCAGAAGTTTTCCCAAGGAAGCCTTTGAGCTCTAACCAAAGGGAGTTACCCGATTTTAATTTATTTTATAACAAATCCAATATCTTCAATATACTAGGATGTCTTTATAAGAAGGATTTGAGCTAAACTTACACAAACCTACATATAATGGTTATATTTGTGAAATAAAATATTAATATGACTTTAAAGGGGACGCTATGCTCGATGGCATACCCAACACGCAACAACGGGTTTCTTGGGAATCTTACGTTGCACTCTAATAATAAAATATTATTATTTTAAATGGTATTTAACATGTAGCCATTGTATTGGAAGGAATGGATATAAATAACTAAAATATGATTATATATGTTTTTAAATGTTTTTACATTTATCCAATAAAGGATATAGGCTTAAAATACGGAAAGAATTCAATTTTAGGCGTATATGCCCTAGTTTTTACTAAAGGTTCACTTATAACCTTTTGATGGAGAACCGTCATTAAATATAGTTTCGTTCACTCTTATACATCCTTTTGGACCAAATAAAACACTTTTTAAGAATTGGGACATCAAAATTTACTTTGTGTAAATTTTTGGTATCTTTCTGATAAAGTTCATTTTTTTAATGAATAGTGTAAAATGTTGTATTTTAATTCTAAACCACTTTTTAATCTAATTTATTTATATTATTAGATTATCTTTTGAATTGGTTTTAAATTTTAAATTAGAATATATTTTTACCATTAAATCCAATAGTGGTCGTTGGAATTAATTTCACTTTGAAATCAGACTTAAACTAGTGTCAATATTTGGATACTTATTGTTTCATAAAAACATGCTATTTGCTCTCACAGCGGGAATTAATTATTAAATTAATTTATGTGACTTATATGTTTTGAATTTTTCAAAATAGACTTCATTTTTGAATTCGGAATATCAAATATATCTTAGAGTGAATTTTTGGGATTTTTCTGAAAAACATCAATTTTTGATTAATAGTGACACCACTAAGTGGTACTTATAAAAACTGATTTTTCTGTTTAAATGAAATTTTTCCATCTTTGTGTTTTGAATTTCAAAAATACGACATACATGGATTTCATTATGAAGTAAAATGTGGTTTGATGGGACAAAAATAATTTTTTGGTGAATAGTAACTTATTAAGTTTTTAATCGCGATTAGAGGTAATTAGTGTAGTTTAAGGTAAAAATAATGTTTTAATAATATGAAATGAACATTAAACATGTCATAACCTCATTGTATGTGTCATGGCCGACCGATACAAGCCATGGGTCAACTTGGGGACCCCATGGAGCCACTTTGGTTGGAAAATGTCATAAATAACTTTTTATTTAATGTAAAAGTAAAAATGACACAAACATGATATGTTTTACTAAAACAATTTTTAAGTGGGGTCATAAAAGTAATATTTTTTATTATAAATAGTAATTGGAAAGATAAAACGATTTCCTACATCATAGTAATTTTTTTATAATTTTTAGACATTAAATAAATTAAATTATTTATGACATCATAATGATGCAGTGATGACATCATTATCTGGTGATTTAAATAAAATGAGAAGATAATGTAAACTCTATGATCTAACCATGTCCAAAACTTATTGGATTGGTGTATTTCGAACACGTATCACCTTATCCATGAATTATATCAATGTGGGACATTTTAAAACCGAAACACATTTTCAAATAAAGTAATATTTCTTACTTTCCAAAAGTGCCCCTCCTCTCCTCTTATGAAAGGCCCCCACCTCTACCTCCTTACCCACACTCCAAAAGACTTTTTCTCAGCCAACCTCTGCCCATTTTGTCTCTACACTTCCCTATCTTACTCATTGAATCCTCACTTTGGGCAAAAGTCTTCCCAAGGAAGCCTTTGATCTCTAACCAAAGGGAGTTACCCGATTTTAAGGTAATGCCTTCACTTGAGTCATTTTGTTTTATTTTGCTTATCCAACCCCATAAACTCTTTTTATTCATTTCTTTTATAAAAAATCCAGTATCTTCAATATACTATGATGTCTTTATAAGAAGTATTTGAGCTACACTTACAAACACCTACATCTAATGGTTAAAGAACATACTATTTCGGTGGATGGCGAATTTCTGCCTCACGAAACGATGATTGTTCAACATTCTTATAACACCTTCAAAGGTGGCCATTAAGATGACACTATATTTATATATGATATATAATATGTTTATGTTTTACTTATGCTTCTGTATTTTTCATTTATTTCATACCTTTATGGTTTCCATTATGGGTAAACGCGATATCTTCATTTAAGGAAGTGCGGACTACCGCCCCCTCAAAGTGATTTGATTCCTTAATACCATATGTGGTACGTATAAAGGATATATTTAATGATATTATATATGATACCATACTGGAATTAAAATACTATTATGTATCATTATGTTTTAATTACATTAAATATGAAATGGTAATGGAAGTAGTGTTCATGCTTACGTACGGCTTACCATCTCCATGAACGGTACATTTCATTTCTTATCTCAAAATGTTATGTACTATTATAAGTACATATATATAATGGATATATATGTAATATATTACATATAAATTATTTATACCATTCTGGAATTATAACATATATATATATATCTCATTTTGTTTTAATTCCATTAATATGACAAAAAAAGAAAGTAGCGTTCATGCGTACGTACGACCTACCGTCTCCATGAACGGTGCTTTTCGTTTTTTATCTCCAAATGATATGGAATAGTATAAAATGAATATTTACTGGATATATATTATATTTTAATCATTAATACTATTCTGGAAATTATTTACTTATAACTACATGGGCAATCTTTTTTCAAACAAGTTCATTTTTGACTCATGTACAAAACATCGGGAAAAACGTCTGATATGAACTAACATTATTATACAATTATTATAACATTATAATATTTGATATGAACTGAATAATTATCACTAAAGGAGGTACTTAGGCAATTATTAATTGACCAAAGTTTATTATTCAGGAATATAAAGAAATGAACAAGACAAGTTGAACTTGAGGTAAGGGATCATACACCTCTCTTTCTTTTTAAGTACACTCTTTTATGTCATTCCTTTTAAGATAATATTTCTTATGATTGGGATGTAATTTTATATTACAACCACTGTAATTATTTTGTTCATATTATGTGAGACCCTATTTCCTCTCATCAATCCATTTTGGAATTTTTAAGTGGCGTCGTTAGGCTGCCGAGTTTTCGTAAGGGATTTTTCATCTCACTTTTATTCCTGTGAGATTTATGCTACATTTGCCACAATTTCATTTTAGTGGTTTATGTACTGCCAATTATTACACTCCTTTTGTAATATAATTCCATTTATGGGTATTTAAATATTCATTTTATGACACTTCTTCAATGGGGTGTACTTTTCGAAAGTTACCCAAGTCGGTAATGGAACCATTCACCCTCCACATTTTAAAAGACTTCGTTTGTTATGTCTTTTAATTCACATACTATTATGTTGGGATATGTTCTTCTATATCCTGATTGATGTAAATTTTATGTCCAAGTGATCAGATTCCCTTTTTATCTCTCATCAACTCATTTTCCGAATTTTTGAAGTGACGCTGTTAGGCTGTCGAATTTTACCAAGGGAACTTCTTTACCCAATTTCTATTTCTTTGGGTTCAACATGTAGTTATTGAATATTTCATCCATTGAATATGTGTGAATGACATTTTATTGTTTTACACTTAATATCCAATTATATTGGGTATATTTATATTTGTCACACATAATTTTGATATTGATTTATCATTAATTTAAGGATACCTTCTTTATAAGGGATTTCATCACATTTTGCATCCCTATTGAGACTTCATTATTGTTATGCACCAATTCACTCTTATATGGTGTATATAATGTCCTTTGTAATATTATTTCATGAATCCATTTATTCTCGTGATATTATAATGTTCTGATTAAATGTTATTCTTCAATTATTGTATTCAAGTGTCTCTAATTTTGGTAAAAACCCTTTGACCAGAATATCGCTTTAAATGTTTTAATGATTTGTTCTTATTAATATCCATGTTTTCAAAATGGTTTTAAGGTTTTATTTATATGGATATTAATTTTTTAAAATGTTAAAAGCTTCAAAGTGTTATGGGACACTTTGATTCAAAGATCTCTTTATTAAATGTTTTAAATGGTTTTGAAAATGGTTTTTTGAATGGGTTCATTATTTCAATATCTTAAAATGTTATATTGTTATTGCAAAGTGGGAATGTTATGTTTCTTTTATGCATGTTTTATGTGATACTGTTATGTTGAGGTTCTTGGGAATTATTATGAAGACGGGTGGTTCCGTGATAGACTAAGGGCGGTTGAGCTCGTTATAGCTCTCCAATGAATTCGGTAACGCGAAGGATTGAAACGTTAAGGTTTCTCCGAAGAGATTTAGGGAATATACTGTGATGGGTATTCCAAACGTAACCAAGAGGGTTACTCCCTACGTAAGAAAGTTATGAATGCCTCAAGTTACCTTTATGTCTTATGATTTCTATGATTTATTCATGGTTTGATGAGGTATGTTAAAGTGCCTATGTTTTATGGGTAAAGTATGATTTCATTCTTATGTATATATGAACTCATGTTTCCTTTCCATATTTTTATAACCCTTACGGAGCTTTTCATGCTCATCCCATGTTTTTGAAATGTTTTTCACAGGTTAAGGGAAAGGTACATGATGTGATGATAGTGTTAAGGATGTGTCAAGAAAGAATCCATGTTTTATTTTAAATATGTTTCCGTTGATGGGAAGAATGAATACTGTCTTTTATGTAACCACTTTGTTTAAATGTGGAATGTAACGCAAGTTTCATGATCTAATTCTCTAAAACTCTATACCTGAAAAGATCCTCAACGTGTAATCTTGTAATAACTCAAGATTATGTAAGGTTTAAGGATGGGGCCTTATAATTAAAATGATGATTAATACATTATAATATGAGAAATGATTATGTAATTTATAAATTAATTTATGGATTAAAAAAAATTATTAAAAGTAATAAATAAATAAAAATATATAAAGTAAATGTTAAAAAATATTTGGAAAAGGAGTTCTGTAACAACTATAAAATTTCCCTTACATCTACCACTCCCATAAATTGAGTATTTAATTTATTAGTCCCAGGGAATTATTTGTATCCAATATACCAAATCTATCCCTAGATTTTTAGGTCATAGAATGAAACTAGAATATAATATACACTTTCTCTTTAATGAAAAATCGAAAAAACCTCAAGAAGAGTACTCAATTGCCTTTATAAATTAAATGGAAAGAAACCAAAGTTACTTACTTTAATGTTAGTAATAAAAAAATATAAATGTAATATGAAAATAGGATATTTAAAAGAACCGATAACTTTAATTATTTTTCTCAATTCTCCCAAATAAAATGATAAACTCTAAGAGACGGTGATAATTATAAAAAAGGGTGATTGGATATTATAATTTTGTTCACACTCTACAATGAGAAAAAATATTAATAATGAAAGAAAAATTTGAGGCCAATTAGAAAATTTTATCATGTTGTTGGATGAAAAATAGTGTTTATGTTGATTTTTTATCCAACCTAGGTTATTATTTATGAGCTCAAAAATCATCGATAATGTTTTGAAATAAATCAAAATTCAAAAAGTTGAAGAAATCAACATTTAATTTATTTTTAAAAAATTAATTACATTATCAAATTATATTTCTCGACTCCAATGTGTACTTGGTGGCAACACCCCAAGATTCTAAATAAAATTATTTTAGATCATGCAAAAAAAAATGCAGCATGGAGCTTAAACATCCCATGAAATATACAATTTAAATATATTCTTATAACCTTTCCATTCAATTAGAAATTATGAATAGAAATAACTAGAATATTTAAATTATATTTTTTAAAAATTCATCAAATAATTTAATTTTTTACCATTTTATTAAAATTTAAAGTAACAATCATTTAAAAGTAAAATAATTTTTTTTTAAGAAAAATTATTTTTTCTAAAAATGGTTCCGTCGTGTTTTGTACACATATATTGAAATTAATTTTTTCCACTTTAATAGAAAATATTTGAAAAAAAATTAACTTCATTTTTTTAATTATTATGAAAAATTATCTTTGAGTTAATTTTTGAGACTTTTCTGAAAAGATTAATTTTTCAATTAATAGTGAAAATACTGATTTTTTATTGAAACTATCCTTTCATATAAATAATTTACAAAGTTTGGTTTTGTTTAAAATTGTTTTAAAAGTAAAATTAGATCATTTTCTTATAATTTATCAAATTTAAGTTATTGGAATCAATTATATGTTCAATTCAAGTATTAAAATGTTTTATACTTATGAAAGCATTTCCTTTGGAAAAACATTTTTTCATTTCCTTTATGGGTTTAACATTAAATTAAATTATTCTATTTATTTTTATTCAATTTTGATAAATGGATTAAATATTTTAAATAATAATAGTTAATATCTTATAATAAGTTTAACTTAATATTTTTTCATAAGGAAGAGTAATAATAACAAAAATTAATTATTTCGGTTAAAAATGAAATAGTTTTATCGAGGGTTAAAATAAAAATATAAGGTTTAAAATGACCTAAAAACTTATTAAGTTCCTATTTTATGGATATATTTATACCTTATAAAATCTAAGGTTATATAATGATCTATTTTGGAGCCTTGTGTAATGTGATAAATGTGGATACAATTTATTATTTTTAAAATTTTAAAGTGTGTCCTTCCCCTACTTAAAAAAGGAACCCTTCCCCTCTTTTTTTCACACTTCCAAAGGAATTTATTCAGGGAATACATACAAAACTAAATTCCTTAAATAAATACCCAGTACATATAGTCCTTATTGTGTTCAACAAACTAATCTATTAAGGATTTAGTTATAAACCTAAAAAGGTTGTTCAAAGAAGATGCATATTTCTTAAACATGAATTTTCTATTTATTTCTTCCATTAAATCCTTAAAATATTATTCAACTATGATAAAATAATTACACCAATAAGTCAAATATAATTATATTTTATTATTTTAATTGAATTACCTATATCAATCTCTTCTTCCATATAATGGGAAATGAACTTTTCAATCATGTATGTGGTGGACTACCGCATCGCAAACCTATATAATTAATTTTCCATCACCACCTATCACAGAGAGATATAATGATGTAATTAATATATATATATATATATATATATATTATAATTACTATATAATTATTCATCTAAAATTATAATATCAAATCTACTTTTTTACCTTTAAGTCTATCGGAAAATAGTAATGTTTCTTGTGTGTACGTGTGGACTATAACTTCCATCTAGTGATGTGATATGTTTTTCATTTTATTTTGACATGAATGGTAATAATGGTGGATTTTATGAACATATATTATTGATATGATTTGAAAATGACTCGTTAATGGTGAAATATTATTTAACTTTTTTTCATTCTATCCGCGAAAAAATGCAGACAACATTCATGCCTATATACGGTCTATCATCTCATTGAATGGTGAAATTAATTTTTCTATCTAACATTTATGGATTAATATAAATACATATAAAATTAATATAAATGATATTTAAAAAATTATTACAATTATGGAGATGTTGCATCCATGGTAAATGTATAAGGACTGAAACTACCAAACCAAAACATTCTTGAAAAATGAAGCTGTTATAACTCAATATAGTGATTTTTAATAAAGAATTATTAACAAAATGGTGGTAATGTATTATAATAAAATTGTATAATGTTTGATATATATGACTATAATTATAAATATATGTATAATAAATATATATTTAATATACATGAGTTTCAAACTTTTATGAATGATGTCAGACATGAGGTAATTGTTTCTCGTCTCACATTTACTTCTACAAGACATATGTCATATTCACCACTTATTTCTTTTTTGTGGTTTATATACTATCTTTTTTATATGTAATATCATTAATATATTTATATTAATTTTATTTAAATTTCATATGATGTTATTTCATTCACGGGGATTATGATTCAAAAGTTACCAAATTGGTAAGGGTTTATTTCACAATATCATCCTTATTCAGGATTGTTTATGTATAATTCTCTTTTTGGACAATAGTTTTACATTTATATATTAAACCATATATATATATTACTATACTCTAGTTATTAATAATATTTTAATTTAATATCTTTATTTTCCAATATTTGGTTTTATAAATTATTGATAAAATGATTTTAAGAAAAGATTACATTATTTCTCTCTTCGGTCGAAAATAATTTTTCTTCGATGTAAATTTTTTCTAAAAATGTTTTCAAAATTATCAAAATTATTTATAAAATAAATTTTTACCTAGGATTTTATTTTTAAGAAAATGGGTTCAATATAATTATACCTATAATTTTCTAAATAAGGTACTTTTTTACTTATACTGAATATGTGACATAGATCATTTATTAACTTATACAGCGTGTTCAAAATTTCCTTCCATCGTGAAAAATCAATTTTTTTAGTTTCCTTCAAAATTTTACATGGTTTTTTAAAGAAAATATTTTCCTTAATATTATTGAAACTTTATCTTTTAAAATTTATTTTCAAAGTGAAAAGTATATTTTCCTCAATAAAATTATGGAATTTTTTCTTTTATTTCTATTTATAAACTAAAAACAACCCACATTTTATTTATTCTCTATTGATAATATGTCATAATAATGTCATCCATTTTATTTATTTGAATGGGTTATAATCATTTTGACTAGTTAAGTACTATTTTGATACCAATCTTTATTTTACTCTGGATGGTTCATGATTATGTTTATTGATTTTGGAAATTATTAACATTTCATATACTGATTATTCAATAATGAATGTTTACATGATTATGTTTCTCCCCTTTAATATGAGGAATGAATTGGAATTAGTATATAATTCCCCAAGATTTTATGATTTATTTTTTTGAATAAATTAAATTAATTTTATATCTTTTGTTACATGAAACACTGAGTTATTATTGTATTACATGCAACACTTTGTTTAGCATGTGTTTCACATGACACAGAGTTTTAATAAAACCGTAATATATTATTAATATTATTTAAAAATAATCATTAGATCATATATATTAAACATAGTGATATAAATATTAATAAATATTTTTATATTATTTATTATAATGATTTTATATTAAGAAAAAAATTATGAAAAATTACTTAATGTTTTCAAATTAAGTCTTTATTTGTTTGGAAAATAATATTTACTCAAAAAATGATTTTCATTTCTTTTTGTGATAAATAATTGAATTTATTTTTGTAATTTTTTTAAAATTTATTAGATAAAATAAAATTATTTTTATAATCATCATTTAAAAATTATCTTGGGTGGTTTTTTGAGAATTCTCTAAAAAGATTAATTTCTTGATGAATAGTGAAAATACTAAATTTTAATTGAAAACTGCAATTTTTGTTTTAATCAGTTATAAAGTTAAATTAAATTTAAATTTTTATTAATTAAAATTAGTTAAATTATATATCAATTAATCCAATTTAGTTTATTGGAATTATTATAATCTTTATATTTGATATAAAAACCTAGTAATCTTGTGAACTATTTCTCATTGAAAAATCACTTTCTCATTACATCTTTGAGATTAATTTTAAATTTAATTTTTGAAAAAAAACTTGAATTTAGCATTTAAAAATGAATTCAATATTTTTAATAATAATAATATATATTATCTAATAATTGAAAATTCATTTTTGGCGAAATAAAATAGTGAAAATAGTCAAAATTAATTATCATGGTTAAGTTAAAAATTCATTTAACATGGGTTAAACTAAAATGATAAGGTTTTAAATTATCTAAAAAAATTTCTAAATTATATTATATGGAAATATTTAGACCATATATTGTCTAAGTATTTATAATAATCCTTTTTTATTCTTTTTTATTAGAAAACCATGTGTTTACCTTTTTATTTATAAAACATTACACATCTTCCACTCACCTCACTTATAAAAGGTCACCACCTTTCCTCTCTTATTAACCTGTTATAACACTATTTATTTATCCAATAACTACAAAAATAACTTCTCAACTTCGATCCTCTCATCCTAGAGTCATTATTTTGGGTATAGAGCCAACATTGTAGGGCCTTTGGCGAAAACCTAAATAGGTTATCTGAGGAAGAGATAACGTCCATCCTCAAGCATTTGTTTTTCATTTTTCCTTCTCATACTTAAATTATTACAAAACCATGTTAATATAATAAACTATTTATATAACATATAATTAGATGTTTTTTTGTTAAATTTGTGTCTTACGACAATCTCTATTTCCATTAAATGGGTTATGAAATCATTATTCAGGTGTAGGACAAATTAACACCTCACAAACCGATGTCATTAAATTTTTCAATTAAAACATATCAAATATGGTTATAATTATGGATTAAATATTTATATATTAAATTTATTATGTTATTGTACTTATATAATTATTATATCAAACATTATTTCATACTTTTCATTCTGTGAGAAAACGATAATGTATTTCGTTTGTGTGGAAGACTACCACCTCAAGAAGCGATCTTATTCATTCATGATTTATATGGATGGTAATAAGGATGGATTTAGTGAGAATATGTGATATATATATATATAGAATAAAAATTATTATATAATTTCAATATATTATCTTTCATTATTCCTTTCAATCCATCAGGAAATTGGAAACAACATTCATGCGTATGTACAGCTTACTATCTCGATAAATAGTGTATTTCATTTTCAATATCTAAATCTTATGGATTAATCTCAAAATATATCTAATGAATAAATATGATAGTTATATCATTTTTAAAATTACTTAAATTATTTTACCTATATAAATTAAGAGGACCAAAAAATAACAATTCAAAACATGCATGAAAAACGAAGTAGTTATTGACCAAACACGACCTTAGCATGGAATTGTTAATAAATGAGTAAGAAAATGTGATAAGAATTTCATATATGGTATGATATATATTATTATGGTTATATAATAGATTTTTAATAAACATATATTTATTATAAAGAGGTTTTTAATGTGTACAAAAGATGTCGAGAATTAAGGTAATGGAATTTTGTCTAACCTTTTATTTCTATAAGACACATTTCATATTCACCACCAATTTATTTTCTGTGGTTTATTTAATACCCATTTATATATATTATTATTATTAACATAACTATTATGGGTATTAAATTCCCATTTTACGATCTCTCTTTCTTGGGTTTTATGTTTCCAATTGCCCCAAAGTCATAATGATTTTGTGTAACAATCTTAGTGTTTATCAAGATTATTTATGATTAAGTCTCAAATGTGGAAATATTATGATATAAATATAAATAATTATAAATAATTATCTTATCCTTCATGTATTCCTGATATTTTTATGTAATAGTAACGTTTCCAAATCTTTGGTACTTAAAGTAATTTAGAAAATATTTTTTAGAAAAACAACTTTATTTCTCTCTGCAGAAAAAAAACACTTTTCATCCATTCATTTTCATTATAAAAATGGTTTAAAAAATTTTCCAACAATTATTCAAATGATTTATTTAATAAATTTCTACACATTTTTTACTTTTAAAAAAAATCGAAATTATTCTTCATGTCATTATCCAAACAATTCTCATTTAGTTTTTACTGAAAATGTGAAAGGAATCTTTGTTTTAACACGTTTCATATGAAAGGAATTTTACATTGTTATAACCATTACTTTATTAGAATATTAATTTATAATTTTTCATGTTTATTTTAAAATAAAAAGTGTTTAAAATTTTTTCATGAAATTTTTGTTTTAAAATTTGACTTTCAAAGAAACTTTATCTTCCTAAATAAATGTTCCAAGTGTATTTTAAAAATAATTTTCCATTTAAGAGGATATAATTTGATGCTAAGTTTTTTTTATTGGGGATATAATCCAAGGTCAGTATATTTATTATTTCTATAATTGGTTTTTTATGATTAAAATATGATTATGAAATATTTTTCTCTTTCATGAGTTATATGATGATGAAATTCATATGAAACCTGCTTAATGTTTTATGGGTTATGATTTAATGAAATAAATAAATGATTATGAAACCTCGGTCTATTCTAAAGAATATGTTATAATAAATTTTTAATGTAACCCATTTTAGTTCATGGGTTATGATTTTATGAATTTTTTTTGATCTTATATAACACATATGTATGATTTTCAACATGTGATTAGTGGGACCTATATCTACCTATAATTCATTGGGTAAAGATTTATATCTCATTAGATATACAGGACTAGAATGTGGGTTAAACTAGGTTCAATAAAAGACTTTGTCTAATATGATGTCTTAGGAGTGATCCTTGAAAACTATTATCGTTTTTGGAGTGAACACATAACATTATTATATACTTTGAAGTGATCCTTTACTGTTATGTAAATGATTACCATTTCTTATGTGTATAAAAAAAATCAATGTATTATTCTAATTTTATGATCATATGGATCATGTTCTTTCAATATATTACAACTAATCTCTTATTGTCTTCCAATACTTATTCTATAACTCAATATTATAATCATTGATATAAAGGGTATGATTTATAAATGTTATTCTCAAGTTCTAATATCCTTATGTTCATGTTATGCTTGTGTATCTCCCTTATTTACCATTATGGGCATCTATGCTCACCCTTTTTAATATTTCACTTACCCATGTGATGAAAACATTTATGAAGCCAGATACGTCTAAGAAAGGTTCTATTATTAAAAACACATAGTGGGATATGAAGTTGTTTACCTATGGACTATTTATTTATATTTCCACATTTCAAAAGACATTATACCATTACGATAATCAGGGGTGTGTTTCTGTAATGTAATAAATGTTCATTAAAAATGATATAAGATATATTTATGATAAGAATGGGTCACTATAGTTGGTATTAGAGGACATTTATAGTTAAACGTTGGAAACATGGATAATAAAACATTATTGAGATCCCTACGGACATGTCTAACGATAATTCAAAGGATGGGTCAATGTATAGGAAAATGTAGTTGAATTTTTGTAAAGGATATTGTGAATGGTTTCCAGTTATTTACATCCTTTTATAGATACTACAAGTTGATGTGATTTTTCCACATTGGTACTTAACGATAATAACTACAAAAGGGAACATTGAGCTGAACTTTATCGTCACCTGGTCCCCAACAATGGGCCTTTCTACACACCCGGTTTTACAATATCTGGGGATATACTTTATAAATTCACAAAATCTTTATGAACTATAATTTTGGATTAGAATAATGACCATGAAAGACCTAGTTTAAATGCATGGTGTCATAGACTAAAAAAATGTGTCATGAGTTAGACATCTAATACGTAATTTTTCATGATTTGGTGGTTCCCCGCAATGATTATTGTTTCTTACACCATGATTTTTTGTTTTAGTCAATGGATAGAAGCCAAAGGAAATATGTTCATGATGAGTGTGATTATAAAATGAAATTATTGTCCTCATGAGCATCCAAATGTTATATGAGTTGGATGGAAAAATTTATTTTCCATGCTCACACAACTTTCTCATGCTATAAATCATGCTATAATTCCAATCAAACAATAGAAGGAACTACATCATGTTGAGTCATTCATAAGGCAATTTCCACCTTCTTTCAGTGGGTCACCTGATCTATGAGTTTCTGAAATATGGACCAGTTCCACTGATAAGATATTTTTATTTATCCAGTTATTAGAACATGAAAAATTCATTTTGGTTTTTTATCTAATTGGAAGGTGAATCATATCAACAGTGGACTCTTATTTTTTATACAAGGGAATAGGATAAAATTAACTCCATGGATTGGGTTGAGTTTAATAACTTATTTTATTAATAATTAATTTCATCATATTATTTGTACAAATATAGAGAAGGTGTCCCTTGAAATAAAATAAAAGGATGATGAATCATTTGGCACCTATGAATAAACTATTATAGGAATTGTGATTTATGTTTCTGTTATTATCATCAGACCTAAAATTATAGTTGATAAATTCTTCAGTGATGTAAAACAGAGTCTCTAATGGGAATTATTCATAATAGACTTCTGTATCTATGAAAAGATTATTCAGTGTGATATCAAGGTGAAAATAGATGTTTTGGGTATGTATCAATCTTATGGTTTTGTTAAGAAAAGAAAAATGAAATTCCAAAAAAATCTAAAAACCATAGACAGGAAAAAATTAGCTTTCATTTATGCTCAAAGTCTGGGAAAAAACATGAATTAAGTTTCCCGAGGGGGACTTTTAAATTTTTTATGTGTGAGTTAGAAGGCCATTGAGATTTTTATCGATGAAGTGATGGGAAGAAGTTTACAAATGATGTGAATAGATAAAAAAGTGCACAAAATGCAACATCCACACTCTATTGTTTAAAATTCAAGGATTATGGGAACTATTCTAACCAATTTCAAAATCTAAATTTTAATAAAGATGATTGAATTAATCATCCTCTTAACCCAATAGAAAGAGGTAAATATCATGTGACCACTGTTTCTTAGGAGGAGTGTGATAAAAACATGGTGAAAGATACACTTATTATCCCCTCTATATCTGATAATGTCTTGTTTTACTCTAGATATACCTATTATTTCATATCTAAAGAATTATCTAGGGGAATGAAGATTCCACCCAAAATATTATAGGTATAATCAGTAGTGAAAACCCCATATTTGTACAATGATCACATATCAATTCTATGATTCGTATCTACTTGATTTTGGTGGGAATATTCTTCCTATAAATATTTTAATTGTTTCTATGGTTGAATTTGTTGTTATATTAGGCAGGGATATTATTTCTCAATATAAATCCAACATCAATTGTTGAGGAAGTGAATCCACATTTTTTTCCAAACTAGCCTATAATCATCTACCATTTAATGGTAAGTAATATCTTCCAATGGAAATGACATCATTTATATGGGTTTTTATTTCTATTTAAGAGGGTTTTTTATCTCAGATGGTTGGGGAGAAACTCAATATCAATGATATTCCTATTGTGAAAGAAATTTTTGATGCATTTTCAAAAGATTTTATTAGTATTCCACCAAATCGTGAAGTTGATTTTTCAAAATAACTCATAACTGGTGAAACACATATTTCAAAGACTCCCTATGTAATATCCATGATTGATTTATAGGAATTGGAGAAGCAAATCCAAGAAAACCCTAATAAAGGGATTTATTTGGACAAGTGTGTAACCTTGGCATTCACATAAACATTTTCTTACAAATAAATATGGATTGGTTCCATTAAACATTTATTATTAAGATTAGAAAAAAAATCATGATAAAGAATAAGTATCATTTACCTCGTATTGATGACTTATTTGATCAACTGTGTAGTGATAAATACTTCTCTAAGATTGAATATAATTTTGGATATCATCGACTAAGGCCAAGAATGAAGATATACCCAAAAAAACATTTAATACAATCTATAAACACTATTAATATATATTTATTCCATTTAACCTTACTAATTCCTCCTATTTCTTCATGGATTTAATGAATATAGTCATTAGATATTACCTTTATCAACTTGTGGAAATATTTCTAGATGATATTCTTATCTATTCAAAACGAAAGTAAGAGAATAGAGATCACTTGATAATTATATTAAAGAACACGAGGAAAGAGAAAATATATGAAAATTTTATAAATTTTGAATTTTGGATGAAAAAGGTTTCTTTTTTGGGTCATATATTCTCAAGAGAGGGAATATCAATAGATTCATCAATGATTGGGGCCATTGAATGTTAACCCAGACCAACCACACATTTTGAGTTCCATAGTTTTCTTGTTTTTTCTAGATATTATTGATGGTTTGTAGTGAATTTATCATGACTATTTAATCCACTTACTAAGATTATATTGAATGGATCTAAGTTCCTATAGACATACTAATGTGAGAAACAATTCAAGGAACTAAAGAGAAGAATAGTTTATGCACTTTTTCACACATTAACCTATATTATAAAAGGTTTTGTAATCTATAATGAAGAATCCAAGAATGAATTGGGATGTATTCATATATAGAATGACATGGTTATAGATAATGTCTCATGAAAATTTGTGGTTCATGAGAAAATTTACCAAAATCATGATTTAGAGTTATCTATGGTAATTTTTGCATTAAATATAAGAATGAATTATCATTATGCATAAAAGTATGAAATATATACCAATCACACAAGAATAAAATATATATTCACATAAAAGGAGTTTAATATTCCCTATAGATTATCGTTATACCTAATTAATGATTATGACTACTCAATACATTACCACCATGGGAAAATGAACAACGTGGTTGATGCCTTGAGTCAAAAGTTTTATGCTAGTTTATCTATGTGGAGGATCAAAAATGATCTCATATTTCTATATTTTAAAAGAATTAATTTGGAAATCCTAAAATAAGGGAATAAATATTATCTTTCAGATTTAATGTTAAACCATTTATCCAAGTGAGGATTAAATAAGAATGGAAGGAAGACGTTGAGATGAAAAAGAAGGTTAGAAATGTACTATAGTTCAACCTTGATCCTAATTGAATGATAAGGTTAAGGAACCATGTATGTGTTCCATCCATAAAAAAAATTTAGAAGGAGTTATTATTAGAATGTCATAGATATTCATTCTCTATTAATCCTATAGGTATGAAGATATATAAATATTTGAAAGAATATTTCTGGGGAGATTAAATGAAGAGAGATATCATAGAGTTTGTATCTCAATGCTTGATATGTGAGAAAGTTAAGGTTGAGAGACAAAATTCTAAGGGGATTTTACATCCATTAGACATACTTGAATTGAAATTGGAAAACATCACTTGGTATTTTTACATTGGACCCCACAAAACATCTAAAGTGTATAATGTTATGTGGTTTCTAGTTCATATCCTTAAAAATTCAGCACACTTAATCACAATCAGATAATACTTCTCTATATATCATCTTTCCAGGACATACATTAAGGTAGTGGTAAGGTTTTATGGATTACAACATTCCATTATGTCTGATCAGGATATGAGGTTTTCTACAAAGATCTATTAAATTATTCATCATACTCTTGATATGGAGTTGAGTTTTATCTCTTCATAGCATCCTTAAATAGATATCTAGACTGAGGGAATCATTTAAACCCTAGATGATATTTTGATATCTTATTATTTGGACATAAAATCTGTTTTGGAATAACACCTTCTTCTAGTTGAGTTTTCTTATAATAATATATCTCATTAAAGAATTTATATTTCTCCTTATGAATCCCTCTAGAGAATGAAATGCACAGATCCAATGCGCTGAAATGAATTTAGATAAGTAAAGTTATTAGGACATAAGATAACCAAAGAAATAGTAAAGAAGTTAAGATACATTCAACAAAACATTATAATAGCTCAAAGTTGGTAGAAAATTTATGTTGACAATCATAGGTGTGATTTATAATTCGACATTGGTGACACAGTGTTTCTAATAATTTCTCAATGGAATAAGTTTATGATATTTAAGAAGATATGTAATATCAGTCCCTTTGAAATTATTGATCGTATCTGGAAAGTATCAAATCAGTTTGTGCTTCCACAAAACCTATCTCAAGTACACTATGTGTTCTATGTATCTCTAATAAGTAAGTAAATAATTGAACCTTCACATGTTCTGATGTCAAATATCATACCATTAGAGATAGATATTTCTTATGATGAACAATCAAATGAGATTCTGGATTATAAAAAGAAATTTCTAAAAAATAATACCACTCACCTGGTGAAATTTGTATTATGAAACCACAAATTTTAGGAAGCTATGTGGGAACCATAATTAATGATGATGCTTAAGTTTCTTTATTTTTTTGTATGAAAGAGACGAATTCTAAGGGAGAAACTCATTTTTAGGGGTTCGAATGTAACACCCTAATTTTATATGAATTATTTTTTTCCAAATAAATTAAATTTATTTGATATATTATGTTACTTGAAACACCGTGTTAATCTTTTGTTACACATAACACTGGGTTTATCTTATGTTAGACATGACACTTATTTTAAAAAATAGTGGTATATTATTAATATTATTCAAATGTGAATGTTATAAACTAGTCATTAAACTTAGCAATATGAATAGTAATAACTGGTTTTAAAATAATAATTATATTTTTTCTATAGAAATAAAAAACCTTGATAAAAAATTAATTAATTTTTCAATAGTCTTTATAGGTTTTGAAAATACTATTTTCTAAAAAAAGGTTTCTTAGTTCTTTTTTTGAACATCAATAAAATTATTTTTTGAAGATTTTTTAAATTTTTTGAAAATTTATTTGGTAAAAAAACTCTATTTTTCAAATAATCATATAAAAATTAGAATATGGTTAATATTTTATATTTTTCTAAAAATATTAATTTATCAATGAATAGTTAGAAAAATAATATTTAATTAAAAACTGCCGTTTTATATAAATTGTTTATAATGTTCAATTATATATTAATTTATTTTTAAAGAAAAATTAGTTAAAAATATATGGATATTAATCCAATTTTATAAATTTTAATAATTTTCATAGTGAATTTGGATATATAAACCTTGAAAACTTTTGAATTGTTTCGCTTTGAAACCTTGTTTTCACGTTGCATCTGCAGGATTAGTTTTTAATTAAAATTTTCCAATTAAGTGAATTGAATTTGGAAAAATGGATTCCATATTTTGAATCATAATAATATATATTGTATGAAAATTTTAACTTAAATTTTTACGTACATTAATAGTGAAAATAGTCAAAATTAATTACCATCGATGAGGTAAAAATGTGTTTACCGATGAGTTAAACTAAAATCATAAGTTTAAAAATTCCCTAAAAGTTTTTATAAAATATATTTTATAGCCATATTTCGACCCTATAATTTATAATTCTCAATATTACTCTTTTTTGGTCCTTTTTTTATGAGAAAAACATAAGTAGACTTTGGTCTTTTCAAAAAATTACAAGTGTACCCCTCAACTCACTTATAAAAGGTCACCCTATATTATCTTTTATTCATACCTTAAAACCATTTTTGGTTCAGAAAATACCTATAAAATCACTTTAAAAATCCCAAATATAATTTTATAAACCATAATTCTTTTATAAATCTATCATTTGAGGGATTTTGTTTCAATCCTTAGGAGGTTACCCAAGGAAGTGATAATGTTCTTCATTGAGCATTTTTATTTTATTTCTTCCTCCGCCTATTCAATTATTATCAAAAAATGTGGATATACTAAACTCAATAAATTATATATAATTATATATTTTCTTATTTTAATTGATTAATCTACAAGTATCTCCACTTCAACAAAATGAGTTACAAATTCATCATTTGTGTGTACAGTGGACTACCACCTTGAAAACTGATGTATTTAGTTTTTCCATATAAACCTATTATAACTAGTATTAATTATGTATTAAATTTTTATATATATTATTATAATATTATTATACTTATTTAGTCATTATATCCCACATAATTTCATACTTTCCATTATGTTGGGATACAATAATGTCACTCGTGTGTACGGTGGACTATCACCTCGTAAAGCAATATGATTAATTCACTCCAAAGATGGAATTTAATAACGATGGATTAAAAAAATTATATATATTACATAAAAATGATTATATAATGTAAATATATTATTTTCCTTTCTTTATTTTAATCTATCGACAAAATGGAAACAACATTCATGTGTATGTACGGAATATCATCTCCATGAAAAGTGTATTTCATTTTCAATCTCTAACTCTGATGGATTACTCTAAAAAAATATATAATAAATATATAATATATTAATATAATATTTAAAATTATGGATATTATGTAACAAAATTTAATTTAATATGATAAAAATTAACAAATCAAAATATAAACAAAAATAAAGCATTTATTACCCGAAACATGAATTTAACAAGGAATTGTTAGTAAACGGGTAATAAAGGTCATAATAAAGTAATATATGGTATTATATATATTATTATGGTTATATAATAAATTTATAATGAACTTATATTTATTATATATGAGGTTCCATTGTCTAAAAAAATTGAGACTTAAGGTAAGTGTTATTTGTCTCAGTTTTTACTTTTATGAGACACATGCCATATTCAAGACCTATTTCATTTATGCGGGGTATAGAATACCCAATAATTTTTATTGTTATTATTATACTGAAAATTATGGTTACTTAATATCTATTTTATTATATATATTTCAAGGGTAATATGTTACAAATGTTACCAAATTGGTAATAGTTTTTTTATAATCTCATCATTTATCCAGATTATTTATGGATAAGTCTCCAATGTTAAAATCTCATAATATACGTTTAAATAATTATCATTAATTTTATTATAATGTAGATATTCATAACATTTTCATGTAATATTACCTTTCTTACACTCTTTATTACTTAAAATAATTGATAAAAGGTTTTTAAGAAAAATCATCATTATTTCTCTCTTCGTTCGAAAACCATTTTTCTCCCAAAGCAATGTTTTATAAAAATGTTTTCAAAAATGGTTTTAAAATTATTAAAATGATTTTATAAATAATTCTATATCCATGTATTACTTTTTAAAAAAAATTAATGGAATATTCACATCATTTTCCAAACAATACCCATTTGGGCTTTTACCAAAAATGTGAAAGGGGAATTTGTTTTAGGTGTATGTCGTGAATGGAATTTCCCACCATCATGACCTTTATTTTCTTTGAATATTACTCTATATTTTTTCTCAGTTTTTTTCAATGAAATGTATTTTCCAAAAAAATTATGAATTTTTAATTTCAAAAATTGGTTTTCAATAAAAAGTAATTTTCCTCAAGAAGTGTTCCATGTGTCTTTTCAAAATCATTTTCCATCTAAGATAACATAATTTAACGTTATTTTTTATTTAATGTGGATATAATCCAAGGGCCACATTAAAATTCCTTCTCTAAATGATTTATTTTTATGATTATAATTTTATTATTAAACCCTTTTCTCTTCCACAGGTTATACCATGATAAAATTCTTATGAAACTCACTACTGTTTCCACGAGTTATTAATTGATGAAATGATGAAATAATTATGAAACTTTATCTTTTCCATAGGTTATGATATGATTAAATGATTATGAAACCAATTTAATTTATTGGGTAATAAAAGTGGAAGTATCTCATGATCAAATATACATAGGGGTAACAACTCTGAAAATGGTTTATTGGGATTTGACTTAGTCGTCACCTGGTGCATGAAAAAAAGTCTTACTGCACACCACATTTGAAACTCCTAGGGGATATGATTAAGATAGTTCAAATTTTCTATATAAAAAATTAAAATGTATTTTAAAATATTTTTATTTTAATATTTTCCTAATTAAACCAAGTTTATGATTCTGAGATTAGTTATGCTTAAAATATTCAATTTATGATAATTTTTTTACAAGTTTTGTGATTATACATTATATTTCATAATGTTATGATCTAATATAGTTTCTGAATTTTTTTATAAATGATACTTAGTATAATTAATGGAAACTATATCAATTCATTTAATCCATGCAGGGATTTCCCTCCTGGGAAAGACAATAAAGTTATAGATGGAGAGGTAACTAGAGCTGAATAATTTATAAAATTACTGGGGTAGTTGACTCTAGTTATGATCAATAACATGGATTATATGGATCATACTATAGATACAAAACTTTTTTTAACAATTTTTGACCTATTCATGCATCATAATCCTACATCATTCAATGGGAATAAAAATCTATTTGTAGCTGAGTAATGGATAAATTACATATATAAGATATTTATTTTTTTGGGAAGTAATAAAGTGTGAGGTTTTCACAGAATTTTATCATCTCTCAAGGGATGTGGATCAATGGTGGTTATTGATTCGTAACATTAAGGATGATGAAGAAAAAACAATCATGGAATGGATGTGTTTTAAAGTAATATTCTTGGAAAAATATTTTCCTCGCAATCAACGAGCATATATAGTGACACAATTCCTCAGCCTAAGAAAAAAAGAAGAGGGAAATTTTTATAAGTATGAATCTGAATGTACAAGGTTTTAAAGGCATGCTATGGACTATATATATCACACAAATAGAAAGATTTATCATTTATCTAATGGGATTAATCCAATCCTTTAAAAGGGACTAGTCACCCAAACATTGTATTTATATGAGGACATAGTACTATGTGATGTCATTCTAGAGTAATATTTAGACAATTATTATGTATTTTAATGAAATAAAATAATAATTGGATTTAAAAAAATAGATATGGGGAAGAATGGAAAGTAGGATTTTCACACATGTAATAATTATGGAAAGAGACATCTGGGTACTTCCTTGAATGGAATGAGAGTTTGCTTCATGTGTGGAGAGAAAGGATATCAGGAAAGTGAATACAAGGGTAAGAACGAATCCTATAATTTTTAGTGTTTAAACTATAAGGAGATGGGGAACTACTCAAACAAATTTCCCATGTTTCAAGGGAATATACCTCAAAATCAGATAAGGGATCATGGTCCAGCTTCTATTATTAATATTGCTAACATGTGAAAATTAAACTTCTTGTCTATTTGGATTCAAGAATTATTATATAGAAGTATTTTAACAATGATATTATATTCATAAGAATCATTAAATGTATAAGTATTTCACTATATTAGTTTTTATATAAGGATTTGAAAACATATGTTTAATGGTGTTAATGATTAAGAATAGTAATTTTGTAGAAAGTTGATCTTTTTTTGAAAACACGTCATTGCAGGAAGATAACCCTTAGTATATGTATCATGTTGAGATAACAATGAGGTGTTTTTGGAATATTATAGTTAACCTTGAAACTGGTTAGTGATTTCATGTTTTATGTTCTCATTTTTGATGTTTACCAGATTCTGGGATTTAGGAATAATATTTGATTACCTAAGACATTATTTTTGAAAGAATTCATGTTTTCATTAAGGTTGAATGGTTTTCAAGTTATAAACATGTTCGGTATGATACATTAAGAGCTACCTTATGTTGTTTGTGTAACCTAATGTTATGATTATTATAAAAATTTATTTCTCACACTTATAAATTTGTGGAAATAAAATTTGATTAGAAATATTTTATAGGAATCATGAGAAAAACTATTTATGAAATGGATTAAGTTAAACATTGGGGTTATTATTGAGGTTATAGAAATAAATGTATTATTAGATAATATGTTCAAACCATTTTTTTAATTACCAAGAGACGTGATAAATTAATTTCTTTCAATTATGGATCTTATGATCTATTAAAAGTCAATTTTAGTTCTTCAAACATTTAAAAGTCATCATGAATACTCATCATTTGGATAAAAAGAAGAGATTGTGGTGGAAATTGATTAAGTGGTGAAATAATACTTTTCAAGTATGTATATTTTCTTATTTTATTAGTCTAAATGGTAAATTAATTCCTCAAATATATTAAACGGAACTTCAAATCAAAAACATTTGTCCTAGTACCTTAATTTGTGATAAACTAATGGTCTTATTACCCATCAAAGATTTTTGGTTTTGTGTTTGTTAACATTCTAATGACCATATTCTATATCACTATATATTATTTATTTATCTTTAGTATTCTCCCCTATATTCATATTATAAATTACCACCAATTTCCTCCCCCATGGAAACCTAATTTTGTGTTATTCCAAATGACCTTCGTATTCGTGTTCACTCTTTTCAAGATGATGTTTTATTAACCCTTCTTAAGATGTGGAATTTAAAGAAATTTATTTTCAAATGATGTACCTTTTTTCAAGTTCAAGCTGGGAGGATGAGATTTATTTAATTTTTAGAGAATTTAACTCTTCAATATTTTAAAATAATAACATTATGTTAAAAGGCATATATGACATGAAATACTGATCTTAAAAGATTCATGAAATTTATTATTTAAATATGACTGTTATAACATATCCTTTAAATTAGAGGGTATGAATAGGACTAAATAAATTATGAAAATTATATTTTTTTCTAATTTTATAAATAAATTTATGGTGATCAGTTTATTATAAATGAAAATAAAAATCATTTTAAAGTATAAGAAATGTTTCTCAGAAAATTTTTATTTTTCCTTAAAAAACGAATTCATCACGTTTTGCGCCCTTATTTTGAAATTAATTTTTTCAAATTTTAGATTTTTTATTTGAAAAAATTAACTTCAATTTTTGAAATTATCCTGGAAAAATTATCTTTTATATTTTTTTAATAATTTTATGAAATGATTAATTTTTTGGGGAATTGTGAAATACTGAATTTCTATTGAAGAATGCCTTTTAATCTAAATAATTCACAAAGATAACTTTATTTTAAAAAAAAGTTAAAATAATATTTACATAAATTATACAATAATTAATATAATTTAGTTAATTTTAATAAATTATATATTCTATTTTAATATAAATACTTCTTATACTTATGAAATGTTTTCCTTTGGAACCCCATTTTTTTATTATGCTTGTGGGTTTAATATTAAATTAAATTATAAAAATTATATGAATTTAATTTATAAAAATGTATTCCATATTTTTAATTATATTAATTAATATTATATAATAATTTCAACATAATTTTTTTAATAATGAATAGTAAAAATAGTAAAAAAATAATTATTGTGGTTAATGTTTAAACGAGTTTATCAGGGGTTAAAAAAAGAAGATAAGGGGTAAAATGACTTAAAACGTCTCCAATTACAACTGTATAACCATATTTAGTCAATATAGAATATAAATTTATATAATGATCCATTTTTTATCCTCGTTAAATGTGAAAAACATGGGTACAATTTATTCTTTCCAAAAAATCCAAGTTTTTCCTTCTGCCAACTTATAAAATGGAACCCCCTATCTTCACCTCTTCACACTTCCAAAGCCCTTTGATTTAGAAAATACCTATACAAATCCCTTCCTTAAATCCTTATAAATTACATAGATTCATTTCTTCATCATAAAAACAATCTATGAAGGATTTAGTTATAACCATAATGAGATTCTCTAAAGAGGAAGTATAGTTCTTAACCATGTGTTTTCATTTTATTTATTCAATTAACTCCATAAAATATCTCTCAAATATTTAAAAATAATAAAACCTCTATATAAAATATATTGAGATTTTATGATGTTAATTTTATAACCTATATCCATCTCCTATTCAATAAAATAGTAAATGAAAATATCGATTTTGTGTACAACAGACTACCGCCTTGTGAACTGATATAATAAGTTTTCCATCACACCTATCACATATATATATATATAATGATGGATTTAATTTATATATATGATATTTATGATATAATTATAATTCTTAAATTATAACATCACATCTACCTACTTAACTTCTAATATTTTGGAAAACAATAATGTTTCTCGTGCGTACATGTGGACTCCACTCCAAGTAGCGATGTGATACGTTTTTCATTTTATTTTTAAGTATATGGTAATATGGATGGATTTTATGAACATATATGATGTATATGATATAATAAAAACTACATAAAAGTGAAATATTATTTCACTTTATTTCATTCATTCTACTATAAATTGGAAATAATGCTCTTACATATATACTACCTACAATCTCTAGGACTGGTTTAACTTATTTTTCTTTCTAACATTTATGGATTACTCTAAATAAATATAAAATAAATATAAAATATATTTATATCATGATTAAAATTATTTATATGATTTAACCAAGATAAAATTACATGGACCAAAACTACTAAACAAAAACATATATGAAGAATGAAGTCTTTATTAAATGAAACAATGTTTTCTAACATGAATTGTTAATAAAAAGTGATAAAGGATTATAATCAAATAATATAGGGATTGATATAATTCATTATGGTCATTTAATATATTTATAATAAATATTTGTTTATTAAATATGAATTTCGAACACATACAATGGAATTCATACTCGAGGTAACGGTTTCTCATTTCACATTTTCTTTTGTGAGATATATGTCACACTCACAACTTATATAAACTGTGTGGTGTATATACTACCCATTTTATTTTTTATATAATGAATATATTAATATTAATTCTATTAAAAATTTCATTTTAATTTATTTACTTCATGGTGCCTATGATTCAAAACTTAACATAGTGGTAAGGGTTTATTTCACAATCTCATCAATATTTGGGATTTTTTATGTTTAAGTCTCCCTTGGGTAATAGTTTTATATTTCAATCATAAACCCAATATATTATATTTTCATATAGTAATTAATGATATTTTCATGTAATAGTTCCATTTTAATCTCTTTTTTACTAAAAATTATTTAGAAATTCTATTTCAGAAAAGATGAATTTATTTCGCTATTCAGTCAAAAAACATTTCTCTTCTATATCCATGTTTTCAAAAAATGTTTTTTCAAAAATGTTTTTGTTGGACCATAGATATTTTTGGCCACTATCTCTAACTATAAAAGTTTTAATGTCCTAAATCATGTCAGATATTAACATATATCCTAACTCATGTCATATCCTAAATTATTTCATAACATTATCTTGAATATGAGATCATTTTAATAATATAACTATTTACATGTGTTTAAGTAAAAAATTCATATAACAGATTATCTATGTGTTTTTATGGGTATTAACACTCTCTAACTTTTATGAACATTGAGACAGGCAGAACATCTAAAATTATCTATGTATGAGTCACTAAAACAAACATACATATGACTCACTGACAAACATATGACTCACTGACAGATAGTTCAAACTAGAATATGTTCTATGAATGTGAAGCTGATACCATTAAAAGGACTCAATAACCCAGAAGACTCATTGTTGTATATGAATCACCGATGCAGATGACCTACTTTTAGTTCAAGTGACTTATCATGGCAAGGAGCTACCAATGCAAGGACTCACTGTCAGTTGAAATGAGTCCCTGATATATCAACTATCTCATCTATAGAATGAAGTACTCACCGTGGAAACAAGCCACCGATGTAAGGATTAACCATTATATGGAAAGATTGACCAAATGACATATTGATGGGTTGAGACACTGATATAAGTAGACACCAGCAGAAGGATACACCAATAGAAGGAGACATCGATAGAAGGAGACATTGGCAAACGAGTCACCGATAGACAGTTTAAATCTTCATTTTTTAATATTATTTATAATGGTCCTATTTGTTTCCTTTAATTATACTTACATATTATATAATATTATGTAATAATTTTAGCGAATATTATAATGTATAATGAACCTATTCATGTGGAAATAACATGCTCTTTGTCAGACCTCAAAAATAAGAATAATTTTAAAAAGAGAGAAGACATATAGATGAAAAAGAGTGTGGTTCATGCATGTGAAAAAGAGAGACACACTGAAGAACATCCTCAACACTCATGAAACCACTAAAAACTAAAAAACAAAAAGAAGAAAAAAAAATATATCAACCAACCTGAACATCGAATTGAAATACTAATTCAGCCTATCATCGAAGGAGAAGAATATACGTGTAGAACCATACTTGTACCTACAAGCCAGAATACGACAATATAATTGTGTGTTAACTTCAATAATAAGACTCAAACTTCATCTAAAATACATATAATGAGTCAAGAGCTGTATCTCAAGACACATATAGCCTTCTAAATCCTTCCTCATATTTGTTTTCTCTATTGTGTACATTTTTACATACTTTTGAGCAGTGTGTATATCTGTCTGTTACGAACACACTATCTCCGGTATCAAACTGATGATTACAAGATATCCTTCCACTCATATCTTCTTACACATGTTTCTCCCACAAATAATTATGGAAGAGGTCCTCATGTGACCTAGTAGATTGTACCCACGAATAACTATGGTAGAGGTCTTGTGACGTAGACAACCAGTGTACTATTGTGAACCCTAATCTAGGGAGTGGATAAAACTATTTATTAATTTAAATTTCTTAGTGGCAGTTGATCACCAAGTGGATATGATTAAGTCTCTACTTGAGACTGAACCTCTAGTTTTATTTTTGTTTTGTTTTTACATTTTAGTTTTACTCATTTTTATCACATGTTTCAGAAAACTAAATTGAACTCTAATAGTTATTATTAATATATGTTTATAATAGTATTGACTTATTAGGATAGTTTCAAAAGTTTTATTAATTATCAAATTGATACAACTGAGAAATAATCAATATTTTTAGAAATTAATCAAATAGTCATGCTCTTATAAATTCACTATTGGATAACTGGGAAATTGAATTTTAAATATTGGGGGAAAAATAAATTATACCATTTTAAAAGAAATTTTCATAGATACTCAATTCATCCCCCCCCCTGAGTAATCTTCTCTAAGAAACAATTGGTATCAGAGGGGTTTAGGAATATTTATTTTTCAAATCCTTTTTTAACTTTTTCAACTATTATTTTCATTGTATTTCAAAGATCTTAAAATTTTTGTTAATACTAAATTTTTATCTCAATAAAATCATGTTCTGAAATTTTATTATAGATAGTAGGATGTAATTTTCTTCTAACAATAGACATCCATTCATTAATGGAACAAATTATGTACAATGGAAAATTAAAATGAAAATGCACTTAAAAAGTATAGCTATTGAAATTTGGACTTCAATTATAAATGAATATACGTTTCCTACTATTGCTATAACAACTTGGGATGACCCAACTAAGACTGCCTATAAAAATAATTGAAAATTCATGAATGCATTATATTTTTTTCTTGGAGATCAATAATTTAACATAATTTCTATATTTAAAAAACCATGAAATTTAGGATACATTTTCTATTTCATATGATATAAATTTTCATTTTAAGGAAATGAGACTTAACACGTATACTATTAAGTATGATATTTTGAAAATGAAGCCTGATGAGCCTATTTCTGAAATATATCTTAGGTTTAATGAAATTTCGAACACTATAATCTCTCTAGGAAGAGATGTTACTACCAAATAACAAATTATGTTGATTCTCATATACTTAACTGATAGATAGAGAGGAACTTCTATCTCCATTAGATAATCATGTGACATCAGAAAACTACCTATCAAGGAACTCATTGGTAAACTGATGATGTATGAGGAAGAGATGAAAGTCAACAAAGAAAAATAGGATGAACCTAAGAAAAAATATATAGCATTAAAAACTACTGCCTCTAATAATAAGAAAAAAAAAGAAAATTTGATAGACTCTATTGAAAACTCCATTAATGATGAATCGACATTAGATAGTGATGAAGAGATGGCTGAGTTATCTAGAAGATTCAAAAAAATCTATAAAAACAATTTCTTAAGGAAGACAAGTTATAAAGGAATATATTAAAACAAGGGAAACTGAAAAAAAGGACTGGAAAATAAATGAAAAATTAGAGGAGATTATCTGTTATGAATGTAATTGGAGAGGATATGTCAAAGCTGAATGTCCAAAATTAAAATTCAATAATATATGAAAAAAAGGAAAAAAGTATAAGAATTATATGAATGCTACCTGGAGTGCCTTGTATGATAGCTCCAATGAATCAGTATCATCTCATGATGAAAAAGATAACATGAAAAATATGTGTTTTATGACAAAAACATCAGAGGTAAATGTAGATTCTCCTACAAAAAAATTCTATTATTTTGAAAATGAAAGTGATTATGAAAATATTACAAGTGATGAACTATTTAAGTACTGTAACATACTAGAAGACACTTTTAATGATTTAAAAGATAAATATAAATCTTTAAAAAACATCATCCTCTTGTTTTAATTATTATGTCTGAACTTACTACTGAAAAGGAAAACAATTTTCAACTTCTCAAAGAAAATAATGAATTAAAAATGTATAATGAGCAATTAATGAATGATCTAGAAAATTTTACCAATGGGAAAAAATAATCGTACTCAAATTCTTGGTAAACAGATAGATCCTAAGTATACTTCTAGTATTGGATATCAACTTGGACAGAGAAACCTATCTAAAACACATTTTGTAACTAAAACAGGAAAATCTATTCTTCTACCTAAAAATCAGAATTCTGCTATTAGTTCCAGTTCTGAAAAATATATTACAACATCTAGTTTTTATGGACTAATTAAAGTACATTTTTCAAATATGTTTCATAATGATTATAGTAAAACCATAAGGCATATGTGGGTACCCAAAGCATTAATTTAATGTCACTAGACCCAAACATGTCTGAGTATGAAAATCTATTTTTGTTTGATCGTTCTGTAGGAATTCTGTTTGAAGAGCTCATGCATGAGTGAGTGGTACTTCGATAGTGGATGTTAAAAACACATAACCAGATATTATTCAATAATTAATAACCTAATCAATATTCATGGTGGATATTTCACCTTTGGTGATAATGCTAAAGGAAAAATAATTGGCTAAGGACAGATTGGTAACTCTAAATCAGTTTTAATTTCTAAAATACTTTCTATTGATGGATTTAAATATAATATTCTTAATATTTTACAATTATGTGATTAGGGATTCCATGTTAAATTTTAAAATTATTCTTGATATGTTTTTAACTGTAAAAATGAAATATTATTTTCTTCTCTAAGAAATGAAAATTTATATTTTGTTAACTTAGATTCTTTAGTTTCTCAAAAAAATTCTTTTTTAAGTGCCTTTCATAAAGAGTCTTGGCTTTGGCATGGGAGATTAGGACACATAAATGTACACTCTAGTAGAAAGATTGCTAGAAAAGGAAAAGTCAAGGATCTACCCAAAAATAAGTTTTCAAATGACAATGTGTTTAATCCTTATCAAAAGATTAAACAACATAAGATATCCTCCAAATTTATGGAAAAAGTTTTAGCTCCTTAACCTTTATAGTTGGTTCACATGAACATGTTTGGAACCTCTCAAGTTTCTAGTTTGAATGGGAAGAACTATGTCTATGTTCTTGTAGATGACTATTCTAGGTATGCATGAACCTATTTTTTAGCTCACAAAAGTAAAGCGTGTACATAATTTACAAAATATGCTAAAAAAGAAGGAAATCAAAGTGGACATAGAATAAAATCCTTAATAAGCGATCATGGACGTGATTTTAAAAATCATGACTTTGAATCTTTTTTTCCACATAATGGATATAGTCATAACTTCTATGCCCCTAGGACACCTCAACAAAATGGAGTTGTGGAAAAAAGAAATATAACCTCAGAAGAGATAGCCCAAACAATTCTTACTGAATATTATTTACCTATTTAAATTTGGGTTGAGGCTGTGAATATAGCTTACTAAAAAATTAATATAGTCTTAATTAGACCTATCCTCAAGAATTATTCTTATGAGTTGTGGAAAAATTGAAAACCCAAAGTTAGTTACTTTAAGGTTTTTGGTTGCAAAGTCTATATCCTCAAAAAAAGGAAAATCTTGACAAATTCGCATCCAAGAGTTATGAAGGAATTTTCCTAGGTTACTCAACCTCTAGTAAATAATATAGAGTCCTTAATAAAATAACCAAGTGTGTGGAAGAATCGATTCATATCAAATTTGATGAAACATATCCAAATGAACCTAAAACCTCCCTAGAAAACCTTGAAGATGATATTTCAAACCTGGATATAAATGAGAAACCATCTAATCCTCTTATCAAGTAATCTATTAAATCAAAGAGTTCTGGAAATTCTTTTGAATCTTGACATGATATACCTGAATTTACTAACCCCTCTTTTTATAGACAAACTATAACTCTCAAGAACCATCCTTTGGATGTTTTTGTTGGAGACTTAGATAAAGTGACACAAACTAGGGCTTCTCTTAGAAATCATGTTGAACATAAAGCCTTTTAATCCCAACTTAAACCTAAAAACATTAATGATGCAATTAAATATGAATGTTGGGTGATGGATATGCAAGAATAAATTAACAAATTTGAATGAAATAATGTTAGGAAACTTATTGATATACCCAAATACACCTTTACCATAGGCACTAAGTGGGTGTTTAGAAACAAAGTAGATGAACCTAGTAATATTGTGAGAAACAAAAATATATTGGTTGCACAAGGTTATAGCCAAGAAGAAGGCATTGAATATGAAGAAACTTTTCAACCTACTTCTAGACTTAAGGCCATCAGAATCCTACTTTCTTATGTTTCCCATCATAATTTAAAACATTATCAATTGGATGTTAAAAGTTCCTTCCTAAATTGGTATATAGTTTTTGATGTTTTTATAAACAACCCTGAGGTCTTACAAACCCTAATTTTCAAAATCATGTAATCAAATTAAAAAGAGATTTATATGGTTTAAAAAAAGCTCTAATAGCTTGGTATGATAGACTAATAACTTTTAGCATTTCAAAAGGTTTTACAAAAGGAATTGTTGATCGTACTCTTTTTATAAAACGATTTTCTAAAGATGTTATAGTTGTACAGATCTGCGTTGATGATATTATTTTTGGATCTTCAAGAAATTCGTTATGTATTGAGTTTTTAAAAATTATGCAAAGTGAATTAGAAGTGAGTTTCATGGTTGAACTAAATTTTTTTATAAGATTTTAGATTTTTCATACTAAAGAAGGTATCATTTTAAAATCAAAGTAAATAGACAATAGATATTTTAAAAATATTTGGATTTGATAGCATTAAATGCAGTGAGATTGTAATGAGTATTACTTGTTAGTTGGATCTTGATGAAGATGGTAAATATATTGATCAAACCAGTTATAGAGGAATTATTTGAAATTTTCTCTACATGACTGCTAGTAGGACAGATATTATGTCTAGTGTTTGTATGTGTGGTTATTTTTAAGAGAATCCCAAATAATCTCACTTAAATTTTGTTAAAATAATTTTCAAATACCTAAAACATGCTATCAATTTATTTATTTTTATCCTAAAGGATAAACATTTTATATAGTGAGATGTAATGATGCTGATTTTGGTGGATGCACATCAGATATAAGGAGAACCTCGAGGACAAGTCACTTTTTGTATGTCTTTGGTTTCGTGGTGCAGTAAGAAACAAAATCGGGTTTCATTATCTATAGCTGAAGATGAATACATAACATCTATTAGTTGTTGTGTATAAATTTTGTGGTTGAAGCACATATTACTAGACTATGGATATCAATTTAGACATACACCTATAAATTGTGACATTAAAAGTGATATTAATTTTTTTATGAACCCAGTTTCATATTCTAGAACAAAACATATTGATATAGGACATACATTTTTGAGTTATAATTATCAAAATGGTGATATCACTTTAGATTTTATTGGCACTAAATATTAGCTTACAGATATATTCACTAATCCATTGAACTTTGAAATAATAAATTACATCAGATATGAGTTAGGAATGGTCAATCAGTGAGACCTTGTTTTTTATTCCTTTGATCGGTTTTAGTTAAGTTGTCATACCAGGACTATTGTTATACTGACACCGTTTTCATGCCGACACCATTTTCATACTGAAACGGTTGTCATACCGACACTATTGTCTTACCAATGGAATTTTCATGATGATACCATTTTCATGTCGACACTGTTTTCAGGATGACACCGATGTTATTTCATACCAAAATTATTTTCATGTCAACATTGATGCATTGTCAAGCAAACACCATTAGTGTTATCAAAAATCTATCTTTCCAACACTGATGACTGACTGTTTTTATTTGTTTTATTTTTTTATCAAAACGAAACTATTTCATTAATTTTGTTTAACCCGGTTCATATTTTCACGATTTCATAATTTCAAAATCCTTAAATTATATAAATTTTAATCAATCCACTCTACTACTTTACTACTACACTCTCTCGGCTGCTGCTCTCTCTCTCTCTCTTTATCCCTGACCTTTCACCTTCTAACCTCTAAAATGAACTAATTGGAATGGTGCTTGTGAAGTGAGCTCTTAAATATGGTGATTCCTGTGCTTCTAAGAAACAGAAAGGTTAATCAATAAAATCTTTAGAACCTATAAATCCTAGTCTGGTAAACCATGTTGTAACTTAAAAGAAAGAAGTACTGGTGGAATGGCACTTAGAGAGAAATTCATTGTTGTTGAAGGTACTGGAAGATCAAGAATGGCTTGACTAGTTCGTAAACAATGATATATTCTTCTTCTAAAATCTGGTACATGAATATGGATCTTCTTTTGGGAGGAAGTGATGTTGCCTGGATGAAGTCGATAGTAAAAGGGAAGAGAATCTCTTTCTATTCAATACATCGGGCTGAGTGTCTTAAGGTTTGTCATTAAGGAATGTTTTATGATTATCAAGGCACTTATCCACTAGAAAGTGAATTCTTTTTCTATAATATAGCTCTAAAATAGCTAACCGGAGATGAGGAACATAGGAGGCCCATTTCATCAGAGTTAAGTAGTGAGTGAATACTTTTATTTAAGTTTATTCAGTACCAGATGCTTTCCAGGAAAGAAGAATTTTCTTCTCAAAAGTATCAAGATGTAAACTTGGTGAATTTTCTATAGAAAGGATTCAAATGGAATCTGTGTATATATATGATGGTCCACATAAATGAGATGATCAAACCCGATTGTAAGTCAAATTCTATGTTCTACTCCAGAATTATTTCATCAATGCTAAAGTAGAAATGTTTTTTTAAGTGAAGATGATGATGTAGTAGTTTCTGAATGTAGTGGAATATGCTTAAGTTCTGACATCTATAAGAGAATGAAAATTAACTGGAACCCATAGAGGAAAGAATGGTTAGGTGATGAAGATATGTTGTATGAAAATTTTTATCTGATAGATCATTCAGTTAGACATAGGAATCTTGTGGATCAGGGTCACTTTCTATATGATCAAGTGATTTATTCTTCAGATGAGGAAGAGGAGCCTGCTACTCCTGTCAGAGAGGTTGGATCACCAATTGATGATAGAAGTAACCCAAACACAACTGGACTAAGAAGAATAGTTTCTATTGGACCTCTAAGTCCACATTTTGAATTACCTTCTCAAGAACCTATTCTCCAATCTACTGGAAGTGAATAAACATATGTTGAAGGAATTGTACAATATATCAGTGAATCTAGTGAAGAAGAATATGAAGAAGATTAAGCTAGTAGTGGTGAAGGGGGTTCTGAATCAGGTAGGGAAGAAGAAGATGAGAAATTTGATTATGAAAATTGCAATAAAAAATATGAACATGGATAATGATGAAATTAGTGAATGTGGTAGTGATAGTGAATTTGATCATCATGATAGGAGTCAAGATTCTATTAGTATAGAGATTGATGACTTTAATACTAGTGTATCTTTCGAGAGTGTTGTTCAAGATGAAAATGTTACTCCAGAAGAACCTATTTCTCAAGCTGTATATACAGGAAAAATAACTCTACATAAAGAGCAACAACCTAGAAAGGAAGCATTAAGTGAGGGGAGAAAACTACTAAGAAGCATGAAACTAAGGGGGATCCTTAAAGAAGAGTAGCTCAAACTGATGAATAAAATCAAATTGGAAGAGTAAGGCTAGATACTCTTACTCCTATATATTCTGATATAATGGTTGAATGTGAAATGAATCCTTGATTTGTGGCACTAGGATTAGATTATGAAGATTCTAATAATGAATTCATAGTACCTACTGTAAGGAAACGAGTTTCTAAGATCTCCTATAGAGACTATGTCACTAAGGCCGATTTTGAAAAGTTCATTCAAGATATATGTTCCTCTATAAGATACTTAGTACAATCACATATGAGATATGAAATTGATGAATCTGGGAGAGAGAACAATGATCTGAATGACAATTTGAAAGCTATATGATCTATGTTTGATGGTTTAAGGCACATTGGTGCTTCTAGTTCTACTCATTCATCAACCATTTTATCTCAAGATGATGTTGCTTCAGTTTCCAGGATTTTGATAAAAGAAATTCTGCCCAATTTGATTGTAAATGAAAAAACAATTGCGACAAGAAACACTAATCTTGGGAATGAGATGAATAATTTAACCAATGGAATTAATTAGTTAACCGCTGATTATAAGAATACAATAGAATGTGTCATTAAATGACTTGAGAATATTGTTTCACATTTTAAATCTCTTGAAATTTCCAAACAAATAATAGTAGTTAAGGAACTTTCCTCCTATTCTCTTTCTTCAACCTCTACTCCACATTTTCAGCCTTCACAATCTATTGATATTGATACTATTAGTTTAGTTTTGAAATAAGAGTTTCAAGTTTTAATTTCAATGTTTCCAAGGATGAGGACATTTTAGATAAGGTGCATGACCATTTAAAGTATTATACAAGGAGTGGTTCACACACTCAGGAAGAGTTGACCAAAAATATTAATGAGTTTTTCTCCAATCTCATCACAAATTATCAAATGAATAGTTTGTTTAAGTATTTGTCCACCAATCATACTATTCCTCTAGTGACAAATGCCTTTAAGGATCAGATTTAGAAGATGAGAGAATTCACTTCCTTGTTGGACATGTTCATAGAAAACAAAGATGATTTTTAAAAGGCAATGAAATATGGTGGAGAGATAATTATAGAGTTCATCAGGATATTAAAAAATATCTCTATGTCCAAAATGAATCCATTGTTTTACCTACTGTTGCACCATATGGACCTACTGGTTTAGTTCCTACTTAAGCTCGGATGTCATTTTCTCAGGTTTTATCTTAGATCAAACCCATCACTACGAAGTTTGTTTAGTATCATATTATTTCTCCACAATGATCTTCCCTAGCATCAATAGTTCCTGAAGAAGTGCCTCTACCTCCTATGAAAATCCATTCATACCCTCCTCCTTCTTATCCTAACCCTTCTACTGGACCATCCATTGATCCTTCTGATAAAGGGAAAGAACCCCTAGACCCTACCAAGTAGAGTGGAATGATTCTTTTTGATAGGGCTATGTGCTTGTACATTTGATAATTCTATCAAATTTAATTATAAATTACATTTCACTATTTATACTTTTCTATTTTTAGTGTTGTTTTCTCCTTCCACTTTTTGAAAATCCCAAATGGGGGAATATTATTAAGAATTATGAATTATTATGTTTTTATACATTATTATCTCTGATACAGTTCACTTACCATAATTATTTTATGATTCTATTCATATTTAGGGGAAATAATAATCAGATTGTTTACCTTAATCATTCTAATGTCATGATTTGTTATCATCAAAAAGGGGGAGATTGTTGGTCCACAGTTACTGCTGGCCACTATCTCTGACTATAATGTTTTTAATTATAACAAATCTAGTCAAATATTAACATATATCTTACCTCATGTCATATCCTAAATTATGTCGAAGCATTATCTTGAATATCAGATCATTTAAATCATATAACAATTTATGTGGGTCTATGTCGCAAAAATATTATAACTAATTATCTATGTGTGTTTATGGGTTTTAACACTCTCTGAGATTGTTGAACTATGATACAGAGAGAACATGTAAAATTATCTAAGTATGAGTCACTAACACTGATAGATAGATGACTCAAAGATATTTAAAACAGGCATATACTCTAAGTATGTGAAGCTGAAACTGTTGTAAGGACTCACCGATGCAGATGACTCACCATTGCATATGACTCACTCACACAGATGACCTACCATCAGTTCAAGTGACCTACCTTGCACGGTGCTACCAATGAAAGGACTCACTGTCAGTTGAAATGATTCACCGATAGATCAACAATCCAACCGATAGAAGGAAGGACTCAGTATTAAAACAAGTCACTGATGTATTGCTTCACCGACATATGGATAGACCGATAGAATGACATACCGATGGGTTGAGACACTGACAGAATGAGACATCGAAAGACAAGTCACTGATAGAATATTTAAATCTATATTTATTAATATTATTTATAACTATCATATTATTGTCATTTAATGATACTGACATATTCTATAATAGTTTTTAGATTTTTTATCATATAGTATGAGGTTTGATAAAACCATGCACGTGGAAATAACAAGCTCTTTTCCGGCCCTGAAAAATAAAAAACTTTTTAAAATGGGAGAGGACATACAAAAGAAAAAGAGTGTGGTACATGCATGTGTGAAAGAGAGAGACACTGAAGAACATCCTCGACTCTCATGAAACCAATAAAAAATCAAGAACAACAAGAAGAACACACGAGGAAATATCAACTGATCTGAACATCGAATTGAAAAACAACTCCATCTTATCATCGAAGGAGAAGAATATACCTCTAGAACCATACTTGTACATGGAAGCTAGAATAAGACACTTTTTTGTAAACTTATAGAAGAAGACTTATACATTATCTCAGCAACATATGAAGAGTCAAGATTTGAATCTCAAGACACACATATCCTTCTAAATCCTTCCTCATATTTGTTTTATCTATTGTGTGAATTTTTACATACTCATGAGCAGTGTCTGTATCTTTATGTTAATCACACACTATCTATTATATCAAATTAGAGGATACAAGATATACTTCAACTAATATCTTTTTACACCTATTACTCCCATAGATAAGTGTGGAGGTGGTCCTTGTGTTTCCTGGTAGTTTGTACCCATGAAGAACTGTGGTTAAGGTCTTCTGGCCTAGATAACTTGTGTGTTTTTGTGCACCCTGATCCAGGGTGTGGATCATATAGTTTATTAAATTAAACTGGTTGGTGGCAGGTGATCACCAAGTGGAGAGGATTAAGTCTCTGTTTCAGACTGAACATATTTTTTTATTTCTTCTATCTTTTTACCTTTAAGTTTTACTTTGTTTTATCACATATTTTGTATAACTAAATTGAAATCTGGTAGTTATCCTTAAATTTTTTTTATAAAAGTATAGACTTATTAGGTTATTTTCAAAAGAGATTTTAATTATCAAATTTATACAACTGGGAACTAATAAATATTTTGAGAAATTAATCAAATAGTCAAGCTCTTATAAATGCACTGTTGGATAACTAGGAAACTAAATTTTAAATATTAGGGAACATCAAATTATACCCTTTTTAATAGAAATTTTATAGATTCTCAATTCACTACCCTCTTGAGTACACTTCTCCAACCAAAACTTTTCAACATTATCCAAATGATTTATTAAATAAATTTTTTAACGTTACTGATCTTTTACAAAAGAAGGGAATTATTCCTATAATTTTATGAATGAGGTACTTTTTGACTTTTATTGAAAATGTAAATGGTTTATTATTTACATATATGTAATGTAATAAATTACCCACCATCATGAACACTCACATTTTTTAAGATTCCTTTAAAATTTTACAAGTTTATTTTAAAATAAAATTTTTTTTCTAATATTCTCATAATTTTTAAAATTTAAAAGTGATTTTAAAAGTGAAATGGGTATTTTCTTCAAGAATGTTATTAAGGCAATTTTTATGGTATTTCTATATATCAATGAAAACAACCCCCATTTTACATATGATCCATTGTGGATATGTTTTAATAATACCATCTTTATTATTTCACTAGATAGTTTATGATTAATTTAACTGGGCATATCATATTCTGATACCATTCCCCATTTTACTCTAGAAGGATAATGATTATGTTTATTGACTAGGGAAATTATTAAAATTTCTTATCATACTTTCTCAAAACTAATTTTTACATGATCATTTTCTCCCCTTTCATATGAGAAATTCATTGGACTTAGTATCTGATGGTAGGGGCCTATTTTAGCCACTCGATGCATCGATAGGTCTCATGTGACAAACTAGCTTGGATATTTAGTAGAGGAGTTACCCATTTATCTAAGATGTATTGGATCAAGGCCTTGATAGTATGGTTATGATCTCTGAAATTAGATATTCCCTCATTATGAGATTATTTATTGATTTCCATGTTATTATTTTATTAGTTATAATATACCTAGATAAGTTCCTAGACAATTTTTTTATTTATATAGAATTAGTTGATCATAATTTATTCCTACTGTATTATTATTCATTTTTAAGTTATTTATAAAATGAAATGTGTTTCATTTATTTACCTTTTCATATTTAATATGACTCATTTATTCATGATATATTCCACTATACAGATACCCTTACTGGTCATTAGATCTCTCCCGATTCTTCTGTTTCCTTTGATGGGGATGAAAATAAGTGTATTATGATTGATATGTAGAGATATGATAAGGGGAATAATTTTGTTCTCAATTAAAATTATATATTTTAATTTATCTTTTCATAAGTAATGTGAATCTCATGTATGTATCTAATTTTACAAGACAATTAAACTATTCTGTCGTTTTGGATGTGATCACTTATATCTAACACCAATATAATAAAGTAACACTGACTCTTGTATACTAGAGTTGGTTTATTTACATTAGTATCCTCAACTTCGTAGTTTTTCACCTCCTTGGTACTTGGTTTTACTTCCTACTTCCATCAACTGGTAGGTACACCTCTATCAGCTAGCCAGTGGACTCCTATAGAAAGCATTGATTCTTACCATAGGCATAGGATAGATGGTTTACCAATACTAGGTATCTAGTGGGGTACCTTTCAAGGGGGAGGTTTTTTTATGCCATAGGTTAATTAGTTACATTGCACCATCTAACTAGTGTTACCTACATCCTTTGTCTTCACATAGTGTCTTCTTCACTTCCTTCAACTCTCCTCCAAAGTTCCCCTAGCCTTCTCTTACGACATAAATACTTCTAATAAAATATGTTCAAGATTAATTCAATGAAATATAACTATATTTCATGTGTCTAGAAAAATTTCACTTAAACAAAATAAATAAATACTTTAAGAGTGTTTTTTATCCTTAAAATAAAAGAATGGTTATATGTGTATCATTTTGGACTTGCAACTGGTGCAATTACTAGGTTCTGTTATTATAATTTAAGAATCATATTCATATTAAAGGGAATAATATAGGTATATAATATTTCCATCTATCTATATGTGTTAATTATAGTGAATATTTACTCTATGTAATTTAATTTTATATTACCTCAATCGATCTAGCACAGATTCATACTGAGCGAAGGTATCCTCAGTGGTGAGAGTTTAATATTCTATGTATGGTGAGTGGGTAATATATTATTCCACACCATTCCATTTTATTTAGTTGAATCCTATTAAGTAAGTGGAAACTATTTTTTCATAGGACCTCATAGATTTTGGGTCTACATTTTATGGAAAGTATGCATGCCTTCTTCAAATGTTTTTGTGTGCACCACAATCTGAATAGATGTTTCTTCACAATATTTTCCCATGTTTGTGGATTGTTATGGATCATATATATACTAAAATTTATATCATTCATTAACAAATATTGTATATTAGTAATCATTTCTTTCATATATATCATATAAGTATGAGGACCTTATTATTTCTAAGTACCTTTTATGGGATAATGTGTAGTCTAGCTCACTGTTTTTATCATTGGTGTACCACTTTAGCTTTTGTCTCTTAAAATACATTATCAATCCACCTTAATGATCTCCCAAGATAGATTTTTCAAGGGTAATATTAAAGGAGTCCCCCAACATCCTTCACTTAGTGTTTCACTAATATGAAATTTAGACTTTTTAGTGGAAGGAACTATGAGGGATTTCACTATAATGATTATACCATCCTAAAGAATTACCACTTCTGTAGAGGTGGAAGAGGAAATAATTCTTTCATCCCTATGGGATGGTTTTGGATCAAACCTTACCACTATATATGGTACCTATTGTGCATTTGATAATCTCATGGGTGTTGGTTTGGTAAAAATTCCCACATCCCTATGAGTTGGGGTTTTTCTTGTATTACTGATGTGGAAGCCACAATTATTTATCAAATATTATCCTGACCATTAGTGTAAGAATAATATAGATGAGTGTATAACTTATGATCATCATTACCACTGATTAGGGAAGTGGTGCAGCCTAGGGATTGCCCTTTATCAAGTAAGAATCATATTAAACCATTGTTAAAGGCTTGGTATAGGAGTCGGTCAATGGATTTCTCACACTGAGTTCACCATTTTTGAGCATTGTAGATGGATGCGTTCTATAGGACCAACTAATCCACATATATGAACATTAGGATTGATATTTCACCCAATTTAATCACATTATATGATTCCTTCTATAATGGACTCTACTATCAATTGAGTGAATTAAAATGAAAAGATCCATACTCACCCATACATAATGAGTACATCAGGCGGGGAATATGTGATTAAATTGAATACGGTATTAAAAATATTGAGTCATTCCTACTTGAGATATCTACACTACCATCTTGATTTTGGGTTTTGAACAATTGAGAGGGTATCCAAGACAATTTTTTATCCTATTTATTATACCATATTTACATGGTTTAGATACAACCTCTACGAAAATTATTTATTCTTGAGATAGTGGATAGTTGTTTGTGGATTGAGGTTAAGGTAATATATTCATTCCTCTTTCAACATCATTAAAATTTTATATTGATAAGAATCTATAGTATAGAACATAACTATTATATTATCTTAAACTAGTTCCTTCCACATAACCAATGCATTTTATTCATCCTCTTAGAGGTATTATTCTACCTGATCTTACCAAATTGGTCATTTCTTTGTCACCTTGTTCAGGGGAGATGAATTTTTTGAAATATACTCCATTGCATTGGACAATGAATGGATCATGGGAGGTGTGGATGATTATTTCTTCCCGAGACTCTTCCTTAGTTATAGAGACATCACTAATCAATGATTAATTGGATGGTGTACCTGGACTTAGTCATTCAAGTGCCTCTCAGTATAAGAGAATTCTCATAGATCCTTTGATAAGGGGACGTCCTTCTTGTTAATATGAGATATCACTATTAGGAAAAACTATATAGTGGACACTATAGATGTATATATATTCCCTATTATGGGGAGGACATACATTCCATATTTATGTCTACACACAAGGATAAAATTTGTAACATATTCCCTGGGGAGGACCTCTGGGGTGGATGGTTTGGTTTCTATGGGGGTTCCATCAAAGTTCCAATTTCATAATGAACTGGTGAGGGGATTACCTCCTCACCGATTGATATTTTCTCTATGATGAGGATTTTTAAAACTCACATCATGAGAATAGTTCCCATTGTTAATATATATATATAAGGAATAACTTCGTAGAAAACACTTTGGGGAGGACCTATAGAGTTTTTGATCACTATTCCATGGGGATCACCTCTGTGACTATAAATACTTTCCCTTTCTGAATATGTGTTTAATATTTTTTTTCTATTAATGAGATATTTTGAATGGCCTCAAAATATCAACCTTTATTGGGGTAGATATATGAGCCTACTATCTAGTAGTTTATTTCCCTCGGTGATATATCTTATTAGATGATATTTATCAAAGGATTGGGTTTTTTCATAATGCATAATTACCGTCACAAGTGGAAACCCTCTTAGGTGACTCCCATGTTTCTATCAGAATATGAGGGAAAACATCATAATATTGGGTAGGAATATGAGCGTGTATTTTATTGGCCATCAGAATATGCCAATGGATTTCCTCAAAGGAAGAAGGAATATAATTTTTACAATTTCTTTCCAACAGAATATGTTGAAATATTTCCTTTGACTATGGGGTGGCAAGAATATATGCTTGTTTTGCAGTAGTTGTTGGAGTATTTTGGTGAGCTCCAACGGGGTTAGAAAGGATATCAGCCTACCCTATAGTTGTTGTCAAGACATGTCAGTTAACACTAATCAGAATATAAATTTGATCATAATCTGATTATTCATTCATCATCAGGAAATACTATTAATCCTCATGAATGGGATATGGAATATGATCCCTCTTTAAAGTAGCTCCCATGATATGTTTATGAGATTATATAGTGGTGGGACAAATAATATGGTTTTATCCCTTATTTATTGATATAATATGTTGATGGTGGTCCTTTTTCTGCTATAATATGATGGAAGCTTTAAAGACATGGAAAATGATATAATCAATCCCTTCTATTATTGTTAAGATGTTAAAATGGGGTTCTATATTTAGAATAGGAATATCATCCAACTTTTATTTTAGAGTGGGGATATGATACCACTAAAATTATCTATTTTTCATTGATATATTCCAACAATCTTCATGTGTTAGGGTTGAAATATGGTCCTTCCCCATGATGGATGATTAGATATGTTGACATGGTTCCTCTTATAATGAAAATAGATAGTGGAATAATTTCTGAGTGGGAGTAGGGATATAAACATACTCATTAGTGTCCACCAATTCATGTGATAATACTTCTACTTCATGGATGATGATATGATCCTAATTCTTACCACTAGTATTTTTCCACTGTCGGTGAGATATCTAAGGTACTATAGTTTAATTGGATGGGGTGAGACCTCCAAAACATTATTCTAGATAGGTTGTTGATTAGTTAAAGTTTTTTAGTGTTAATGGTAGTTATTGTTAATAGGTCCCCTCCTAGGTTACTCTTAGGTTGTTTCGAGGTCATCGTTGAACTCCCCTTCCATATCCCTAAAGTAAGGAAGCTACCTTTTATTGCACATTGTGGAGGGAATTCTGAAGTAGTTTGAGGTTGAAAAAGGAACCATCGGCACTATCATAATATTACTCTACCATTGAGGTGATCAATGAGGCTTGAAAATTTAGAGGCTATATCATGAAGCCTCCAGGGTGGGGATATTACCCTTGAGGTTGTAATCCCTTAGTAGAACATTGGTGAACTTTTTTTTGACATGAGGCATTAGTGATAACACCCTGTTGTCCAATGGGGATTTATATTTTGTGGTGACTGAGGCGTATATTTAAAATATGGATGATTCCAACTTCTTTTTTATTAAATGGATATCTTCCATGGAATTTCATAAGGGGTAAATAATCATAGATAAAAAACATATTTGTATAGTATCACAAGTAAGTTAATGTTCAATAGATTACTTTCATAGTTAAAGGATTCATGTCAAGTTCACCATTTTTTATTCTAATGATGTTATGACCATAAAAGTTTATGACTTTATGGTCATTTCCAAAGAAATGTGGATTTTGGGACGTTGAAAATAACACCTTAGGGTGATTTTTGGTTGACAGGATGGGATTTTGGTCTCATCTCCACCCTTTTGTGGTGAGATATTTCATACTATAGAAATCACATATATATTTAAGTAATATTCATGAATCCTTTACAAATCCAAGTGAATAAATGTATGTTTTAAAGGTTCTCCATTGATGTAATTATCTATATATGTTAGAGTTATACCATTGATGGTACTATTTTATGCATATTATAGGTTATTTATCTTTCACCAATTGATTAGTTTATTATTATGTGGTTCAAAGTTACACCACTAGTTACTCATGGAACTATGCGATGATGTGAAGATATGTATGTTTTAAAGGATCTCTATAGATGGTATTGTTTATATATGTTAGAGTTCTACCATTTATGGTAATATTTTCTTTATCTTATAGGTTATTTATATTTCACTAATTCATTAGTTGATTATTCTTTGGTTTGAAATTAAACCACAAGTTATTCATGGTTTTATTTCCATTTGGGTAAGTAATACATTCTATGGTGTGAGGATAGGGATCATGAGAGGTGTTTTGTATTTATACATAGGAATGGAATCATAACTCATGTATTTTTATGCCACCTAAAGGGATGCATCATACCTTCTAAAGTTATCAGATAAGGATAAAATGAGGTGAAATTTAAGGTCATACATCCAGGACCTGTTCCAAAAATTATAAAGTCATAACGAGTGGAATACTATATAAAATATATTTATAAATGTTTCATTGGTGAATTACAAATTAGTGGACCATTTTGGTCCCTCTCATGGATAATATGGTCCTTTGAGAATATGGTTTCATAGAGAATATAGATTAGGGAATAAATGATACCATCGAGAATATATCCTAGTGAAAATAGAGTTTTGGATATATATTTTTTTCAACCTAATAGAGGAATCCTATTTATCTTGGTTAAAAGGAAACAAATCTCGTGTAGTTCGAGTGGTGCATTTTAAGGTCATGTGATAGAAACATACCATACATTTTAATGTAATTTGGTAATGATATTGTCATTTATTTTTATGTCATGCGAATATGACATTTGGGTAATGAAAGGAAAAACCCAAAAGATTTAATGGATATTATACATCAAGGCTTTCCTAGGCTTATTCTCTATGAATATATCCCTCGAAAATGAATTCTATAAGTTAATATGGACATCTGAGAGATGATTTCTAGATTACACCTATTAAAAGAGGGGAAATATGTATGGGGCCTATGAAAATGCTCCAAAACCATTATTCAGGTTCAATAGGCATGGATTATGTACAAATTTTATTTTGTCATCATGTCTCACTTGATAACGCATTGATATGAAATCATCAATGGGAACTTTATTAGAGTATACACCTTAGGAGGATTATAATGGAACATATCTTTAATACACCTTAATTAATCATTTATTATATAAAGGTACACATTATAAAATCCCAAAAGATCATTAATATTAGTGTATTTTGGAAATTAGGTACATATCATAACAACATTAAATGTAAATGGAATTAAATTATTTTAAACTTCTATAACACGATTTTAAAATTCTATCATTCTTTTAAGACTGCACAAGATAACCTGGGGACATACATAAGAAAGGGGAGAGATATAAAGCCTAATAAGTAAATAATAAAAATATAGCATGTGGAAAAGAAGTACAAGTGATCCAAGATGAATATCAGGATAACATAAATGGGGTGAAAATAATAATCTTGAACAAAGAGGCATGATATAACAAGATAGACTAAATGAAACATATGAAAGTGTAAACAACATAAAACATGACATAAAAAATAAGTCAAGGATAACCACCTAGAAAACTGAACATAGTTTTCTTAGGATAACCTCTCATGCACCATACATGGAATCTCATAAGTGTAAAACATAACCTGATGAATTAGAGGGATATAAAATTCTCTTCCCACCCATCACATTCATATCATGTACATGCATAAGTGTTCCACATTAATAATACAACATAAGAATGAATTTCATTAATTTTAACCTAGTTATTAAAGATTTCATGTTGCATACATGTCAATACACAATCATTGAAAGATAGGTAAAACAATGTGAATATCCTTGAGTGTAAATGGATATGGGTATTCACTACATATATTTTTGGCATGGAAAATATCGTGATAATCTTGATAGAATAATGAGTGTACATAAAGGTTTATGGAATGGGTGAATGATAGTAAAAGGATTCTATAAATAATTTTTATTATAAGGACAGTAATATGGATTTTGAAAAATATTATCCCAACTTGAAAATAATGAAGTCTATGGCATTACATAAATAAGGTGCATGAATAATGAGTTGAAATAGAGGATCTGTTACCATGTGAGGGTGCTTCAAAAATCATGGGAAGAGGTTATTATGAACTTTAAAGAACTTGGGAGGACTCTATAGACATAAATTAAGAATAATATCATGAAAAAAAAATTTAAATAGAGTATTGGGATATTTAAAGGGTTTATATATAAAAAAGAAGACAATTCTTTGTTAATTCTAAAAGTTTGGTTTTGGACTCTATATGATAATGTAATAAAAACCACAAACCCTGTTATATTTTTACCCATTTTTTCCACCAAAGAGAAGTGTTATTAATTATTTTATAAATATATGAACCTATAATATTAATATAATTCCCTTGGTGATGTTGAAATGAGGCATGTTTATAAGAATTAATTTTAAAACATTAAAATACAATATAGGTTTTTGGGGATCAATTAAGAGTTTATAAAAATATTAAAATAACATAAATAACACATTATTTTAAAGTGGAAACAAAATTTTTCTCATGGATACCATTTATGTTATATATTACATCCCTTATGGATCATTATGATGTCATAACACATATCATGTATTTATAACATATTTAATTTTTACACAAAAATTCGAATAACTCAAAAAATAATGAAAAATTCATAATTAGATAATTTCAACATTTTTATTTCAAAAAAATATTTATTTATTAAACATAATTTTCCAAATATGAGGATTTAAAATTTTAAATAAAAAATCCCAATATAGTGAAAAATATTGATTTTTTACAATATTTATTTACTGACAATTATAAAAATTACATTTTAATTCATAAAATTATATAATAAATTAAATTTGATATATATTATTTAATAATAATAATTTATTAAATTATTATTTAATATAAAATTATTAAATTCATCAAAAATAATTTCTTGATTGAAACTATATATTTCCAGAAACAATTGTGGTTCATTATATCAAAATCTAATTTTTATCAAACACATTATTTATCCATTTAAAAAAAATATTAAAAGGATAAATATAAGCTTTTATTAATAAAAAATATATACAAATTCATAATATTATAGTTTAGATACATATCCTTTTATTACACTAGCAAATTCCAATAGGGTATGGCATGTGATGGCGATATTTTAATGGGTTGGTTCGCAAACATGGTGTGGGTAGTGATCTTTATGTGCTTGAACTTATCCCATAAATGGTTTATCTAGTGCTTTAGTTGTTGAATCTCAACTTGGTCTTGGTCAAGGGAAAGTCCTAGTGATGTTATATCCCTTGGAAGCTCTGGTAAATTGGATTTTTACAGTATGATGCTACTGGTCAAGACCATCACTCCCTTTATTTTTATTAAATGGAATTTATCATAACCCTTAATATAATAATCTCAATGTTTAGTGTACAATGTATATATTACCAATGGTTCTGATTCTCAATGGTATTTAAAATTTTAAAGAACATATAACTATCAAAAATAATCAATGTAGTTCACCTGTTTTCTTTAACAATATTACTTGATATGGAATTTAATTATTAAAAAACGGAATTTCATTTATAAGTCTATGGTTCATTACAAGTAGGCTCATATGTGAATGATTTATGGAGTAAACCAGGTTGGTTAACTCAAAACTCTAATAAATTGGATAACCATGTTGGTCCAATAGATATTCAATTGGTGTCCTATTATCAAATACCCCTTTTATCATGGGAGCACATTTTTTGACCACATTAAGGGATCTATATATCTTGGAGGATAATTAAAAATCACATTTTATTAATGGAGTATATGATAAAAACATGTCATTTTGGAATTCTTCACAACCTAATCATGTATGTTGAGTGGTTTTTGAGAAGTTCTTCAATTATTCTGTTGGTATTTTAACTATAGATAAAGGGATCTATGAAGGTCATTTATGTATTCATGTCCTATATAGGAGTCCTTGGTGAAGAATAGTTTGTAAGATAGTTCTATTTATGCCCTATTTGAGTTATTTTTTAATCTACTATGAAGGGACTAGATTCTATGTGTATGAGTGTCATTATTATGAAGGAACTAAACCCACTATGAGGCCTCCATCTCATATAGTAGAACATGTTACACGGAGATAAGGTTCTCACATAGGGTGGTAACACAGGGTCTAGATTCAGGGGCCTCATGGGATTTCCATTCATGAAGGGTGTAACACATCAATATTTTATGAAATATTATTTTTAAAATAAATTCTATTTTTTGAGATTTTTCAATACATGCAACACCTTTTTTTTCTTGTGTTACATGAAACATTGAGCTCAAATAAAATGTGACAAATTATTAAAATAATATTATTTAAAATTATTGTTAACATTTAGCTATAATATTAGTAGGTATGAATGGGATTACCTATATTATAAAAATATATGGTTTACCCAGGTATGTAAAATTAAATCTTCAGTGACTAATTATTTATAAATGAAAATAAAAACTATTTGAAAATAAAGGAAATCTTTTTCTGATAAACTATTTTTATGAAAAAAAACACATTTTACATTAATAAATTAAAAAACCAACTTTTTGTGAATTATATTAATGAAATTTATATATTATATATTCAATTAAATTTTTAACATTAATCTTATCAGTTTTATATACAATTGATAAGAATAAATCGAATTATACAATTAAAAACTAAAGTTTTCTAAAAAATAGTTTTTTTCATTTTGTGAACTTATGTTAAAAATATTTTTTGAAACATTTATAGAATTTATTTTAAAAAATAAATTTCATTTTCGGAATTATTGTATAAAAAATTATCTTTGGTTGAATTTTAGTGATTTTTTGAAAAAGATTAATTTTTTTATGAGTACTGAAAAATACAGAATTTTCATTGAAAACTAATTTTTAATTATAATTATTTATATTGTTAAAATATATTTCATATTGGAATTAATGTAAAATTATTTCAATTATATATATATATATATATATTAATCCAATTTAGTTCATTTAAATCATTTTCATTTTGAATTTTGATATAAAACCATTGTAAACTTTGGAACATTTTCTCTTTGAAAACCCACTTTCTCGTTGTGTCAGCATGATTATTTTTAAATTAAATTTTTACAACTGTTTGAATGTGATTTATAAAAATGTATTAAATATTTTGAATCACAATAATTTATATTATCTAATATTTTCAACTTAATCTTTTAAAATAAGGAATATTAAAAATAGTAAAAATTATTTATCATGGTTAAGGTAAATATGGGTTTATCGGGGGTTATACTAAAAAGTTAAAGGTTATAATGACCTAAAATCTTGTATAAATTATATATTATGGTTTTAAATCGACCATATACTGTCTGATTATGAATAATAATCTATTTTTGACCCCTTTTTAAGGTGAACAACATGGGTATGCCTTTTTATTTTCATAAAATTACAAGTGTGCCACTCACCTCACTTAAAAAAGGCCACCACTCTCACCTTCTATTCAGTCATTAAAACACTTTTTTTCTCAATTACATAGCCAAATAGAATATAATATTCTCTAGTATCCTCATTTAATCTGTATTATGATCATAAATTCAACCTAGGAATTATTTTGGTGCAAACCTAAGTAGGTTACCTAAAAAAGAGGTAACATTATTCAATGAGAGTTTTTTTCTTGTTCCACCTCCTAAAATTATTATTAAACAATTATTATATAATAAAATAAGTATCTAACACATACTAAAATGTTTTTATTTTAATTTCAGGACCTACATCCATCCCTATTTTTATTAAATGGGTTATGAAATCATCATTCATGTATAAGGCAGACCACTGTCTCATGAACCGATGTCATTCATTTTCTGTTACAACCTCTCACGGTTGGGTATGATGATGGATATAAATTATATATATATATATATATATATATATTATATTTATGGAATAATTATACCTATTTAATATTTATATCATATATACCTTTTTAATTTATTTTCCATATGGGATACGATAACATCGCTCATGTGTACGGCAGACTAATGCCTCGTGAAGCATTGTTATTTTTTTCACTAACGATTTACATGGAAGAAAATAAGGATAAAATTAATAAATATATGTCATATAAATGAAATAATTATAATATTAATTACATTTTTATCATTATTTAAAGATAATATATCATTTTATTTCTGAACTTTTCACTCACTAAAAGATGAAAACATCATTCATGTATGTGTGGACTACCGCATTCACAAAGCAATGTGACTCCGTCTTTTCATCCCCACACCATATGGATGATATGTATAAGTAAATTTAAATAAATTATATGGAATTAAAAAAATATTATAATTAATTAATGATAAAATATTTCTTACCTCCATTCTACAATGATTGTTTAAAAATGGAAATGTTACTCATGCATACGTATGGTTTACAATCTTCATGATTATAAAGTACATAATTTCTCAAAACCATATTCCAGGAAAAGTATTAAAATTATAATTGATGTATAAATAAGGTAATTATTTCATTATTAAGATTTATTTAAATTATATAACCATTATCAAAGTAATAGTAACAAAAATAAAAAATTAAAACATATACAAAAAACAAAGTTGTAATTACCCAAAAATGATTTTAATAAGGAATTTGTAATAAAATGGTAATAAATGGTCTTAAGTTAATCATATATGGTATAATATATATAATTATGGTGAAATGATAGTTTTTTAATAAGATTATAATTATTATAAATGATGTTCAAATGTGTATAAATGAATTTCAGGCTTAACGTAAGGGATTTTTGTCTAACTTTTTTCTTTTGTGAGACACATGCCATATTCACCACCAATTTCCTTTATGTGGTGTACATAATGAAAATGATAGTATTTTATGATTCTTATAATTAAAATTATGGGTAATAAATATCCCTTTTTGGTTCTCTCTTTCTTGGGGACAATGTTCCAAATTATTACCAATGTGGTAATGGATTTGTATTATAATCTCATTGTTTATCAAGATTATTTATGATTAATTCTACAATGTTGAAATATTATGAAATACTACTAAATAATTCTCATTAATTTTATTATAATATATTTATTCATGATATTTTAAGTTAATATTACCATTTTTTAATCTTTATTACTTAAAATAATTGAGAAATTGTTTTAAGAAAGATTGTCTTTATTTTTCCCTTCGGTCAAAAAACCATTTCTCTTCCAAAACAATGTTTTATAAAAATGGTTTCAAAAATTTATTTAAAATTATTAAAATTATTTATTAAATTCATTTTTACCCCTGTTTAAATTTTTTAAAATATGTTTTAAAATGAATCTTCATGTCGTCTTCTAAAAAATATAGGGTTGGATTTTACCAAAAATGTAAATAGAATATATTTTTTAACATGTATGGAATGTACAATATTTTATTACATAATAGACATTATTTTGTTTTCTTATTACATTATAATTTTTTATTTTTATTTTAAAAAAAAGTATTTCCAAAATCTTGTATGACTTTTTAGTTTTAAAAACTGATTTTCAAAGAAAAAGTATTTTCCTCAAGAAATGTTCCAATTGATCTTTCAAAATTATTCTCTATATAAGATGACATCATTTGATGTAAATTATTATTTTAAAGTAATATAATCCAAGGATACCATTACCACTATTTTTATTAATTTTTCATCATGAAATTATTTTTATGGAACCATTTTCTCTTCCACAGGTTACACCATAATAAAATTATTATGAAACCCACTCCTTTCTCAATGGGTTATGAAATGATTAAATGAAGAAATTGTTATGAAACCTATATATTTTAAATAAGTTATTATATAATTAAATTTTTATGAAACCCATTTCATTTCACGGATTATCATATAATGAATTGTTAATGATCTTATGTCACACATACGAATGATTTTCATTATGGGATGGGTGGAACCTATATCTATCTCTAATACATTAGGTAAGAATTGTTAAATATTGAGTAAAAATTTTATGAATCAAACTAATTACATGTTCACAATATTATTATTGAACCTAATTACATGATCATAATGTTATGCGTGAAACTGATTACATATTTACAATGTTAGGTTTTAAAATGATTACATGTTCAAAGTGTTATTTGTAGACATGTATTTTATGTTCATAATGATATGAATAGACCTAGTTACATATCCATAAGTATATGTGAGGGTCATATTTCATATCCTTAACTCAAGGAGTCAACCTGGATCTATTAATACATGTTCAAAATGTTATAATATATTTTTTATTACATAAATATTTGTCTTATTCCAATGTTATGTTCTCATGGCTCATATGCTTTGATTATATTATGATTCATGTCTTGTTAACTGCCAATATTTATGTCATAACTCATTTTTATGATCTATGATATACAGGGTATAGTTATTAAATTTTATTCTCATGTTATCATACCAATATCCCCATGTTATATGGATATATCCATTGTTTAGCCTTACTGAGAATTTGAGGTCACCCTTTCTTTTGTTCCCTCTCCCTAGGTTATGGAGAATGATTTTGAGTATGGTATGTATATAAAGAGTAATAAATGGGAATTTATTTTTTAGAGACATTAAATATCGTTCACCAAATTATAATATTGTTTAAACATTATCTAAAATTACTAAAATATTATTGTCATTAGGTGTGGGTTTTTATAATGTATTAAATAATTATATAAAAATATGTAATATCTATATATGAGAAACCAAGGATTCTATAATTGGTATGAGGGGAAAGGATTAGTTAACAACTAGAAACTAGGATGATAAAACATTAGTGAATTCCCTTGGGATATTTCTATGGATATATCTAGGGATATTTCTAAGGACAAGTGTATATAGAAGTCAAAGTATAAGAAAATATCCTAGAATTTTCATAATGGATAGAGTGAGTGGTTTTCCAAGTAATTACATCCATTTATAGATATTATAAGTGGATGTGGATCAAGAACAGAGGAATCTAGGGGTGATAACTCTTAAAAGGGTGAATTGAGTAAAATCGATCTTCACCTGGTGTAAAAAATAGGCCTTTATGAACACTTTTTTTTACAATCCCAGGTGATATGATTGGTAAATTTATAAAATATTCACGATCCATCATGAAGGATTTAAATACATTATGATTCTGAATAACCTAGGATAAACCTAATATTTCATAGATTAAAATAATATATCATTATTTAAACACCCTCTAAGTGATTTATCAGGATTATATTGTTCCCTTTAAAGATTATTTCTTATTAAACATTAATTTTTTTAGTCAATGGTTAGAACCTGAAAGAATAGTGTTAATGTTGAATGAAATAGACAATGAAATTATCATACTCATGATAAAAAAAAATTATTAGAGCTGAAATGAAAACCTCATTTCTATTCTCACACAACTTTACCAAGATATAACTTGTGATTTACTTCTAAATAAGAAAACGATGGAACAACATTTTGTTGAGTACTTTATGAGGTAACTCCCACCATATTTCAATTGTTATGTTGGTCTTCTAGTTTCTGAGAAATGTATTATTACCATTGAAAAGATATTTTCCATTCTCCGTTTTTCATAAAATGAAATATTAATTTTTTCTATATACTATTTTTAAGTTGAGAAAAATCATTGGTGAAATCTTATTAAGAATACGAGGCAATGAGATGAAACTGACTCCACAAAGTGTGATGAGTTTGAAGGATTTTTTTCGATAAGTACTTTAATCATTTTCTTTATAAAAAAAATATAGAATTTCATGATATTAAGTAGAAGTAACATTAATCTATTAGTACCTAGGAAAGAAATTACAATATTTGTGAGGTAATATCTGGGAACTATCATTCATCCTGAAAGTAAGGTCGGTTGATTCATCAGTGGAAAAAAACCAAATCACCCAAAAGTGTTTTCCATAAGGGTATTTAGATGATATAAATAAATCATTCAATGTTAAATAAAATGGGAATAGAATCTGGAAACCCTATTGGTTCTATTGATAAGAAAAGAAATATGTGATTCTATGTAAATTCCAATTATATGTCAAATGGAGGGAAGAAAAATTTTCAAACTCTTACTTGCAAAAACTATGGGAAAGAGCACTTAGTTGAGTTCCTAAAAGGATTAAGAAGGGGATTCAAGTGTGGGAATCTTGAAAATCATGAAAGATAATATATATGTATTGTGAAGAGAATATTCAATGAAATAAATATAGAGAGATCTCAATAGAATGCAACACCCACAATCCAGTGTTTATAGTTCAAGGGGTTTGGGAAGTATATGAGTCAATGCCCTAATCCAAGGGATAATGAGGATAATAATCCATAAAAACCTCTAAAGACAAAGGAAAAATGTAAATATTATTATATCATAGTGGATGAAGTTAATAATTATAATTAGGTCATACTTATCCTACCCTCCTTAGTTAGGAATTACATGTTTGATTTTGTATGAATGATCCCTATAAAAATCCCATTATTCATCCTTTAGTGAACTTTCTTGTGATTTTATCCCTCTATATGGATTTTGGAAATATAACATTTTATATTCTATCAATACATAGATGAACCCATGATTCCAATGATAGAAGTTTTGTATGAGAAAAGATCTAATATATACAATAAAGTGAATTAGCATTTAGAAGTGTATATATCCCCTTACAATATTAAATTAAGAGTTATTGATACAATCATGGGTTTATGATTTTATGTTTTATCATAAGTCAAGGGAAATTTTATCCCCTTTTAGTTTTTATGTGATGTGATTTTATCAAGATTAATAAAATTTTAAGAGACATTTATCACACTACAACCCATTGATTTTGTATATGTTTTAGTAAAACAATTATTCAAGGAGGAATTCCTTTGAACATTGTGTAAATATGATTAAAGTTACTCATAACCATTAGATTTTATTTTATATTTTATTTTTAGGTAATTATGGGTTTTTTGTTATAACATTTTTAATTTATCACAATCATTTACTACCAGAGAAGATTTCTCTTTGGATACACTTTCCAGAATAAAAATTAAGGAAATGGTAATATTGTATGGGGTACCATGTTCAATTTTTTATGATATATACATGAATTTTACCATGAATTTTTGGATAATTATTCAATAATATCTTGATACATAGTGTATTTTCAGAATTTTGTATCATCCTCAGATAAGTGATCAGTCCATGGGAATAATTCAAACTCTTATAGGATATGATATTATATTATTCTGTGTATCGCAATTATGGTCGAGATCAATACATTAATGAAGTTGAGTTTTCATACAACAATAGCTTTCAACTAATAATTTATATGGATACTTATGAATCCCTTTATGGAAAGAAGTATAGTACTCTAATGTATTAGAATGAAGTTGCAGAAAGAAATCTATTGGGACCTGCACTAGCTAATGGAATTAAAGAGAAGTTCAGACACATTAATTTACACATATGTTAAATACTGAAAAAAAATTATGCATATAATTGTTGAAACGATCTAGAATTTTATGTTTTTAGAATGAATTTCTTTTTGGAAAAAATAAGGGAAAACTAGTACCTAATTATATTAGTCCATTTAAAATTCATGGACATATTAAGACCATACCTATTTATTTTATACTACCCATTAATTTATTTTATGACACTTTTCTTAAAAAGTACAGTGATTAAAAATATTTTTTTGGATCTCTATTTTATGTGTATTATGTTTTAAATGATTACCAAAGTAGTAAAGGATTTATGCTAAAATCTCAACTTTAATCGATATTGTTTATGATTAGGTCTAAATTTTTTGAAATATTATGATATAACTCTCAATATTTATCATAACTATTCTTATCCTCTGGTTATTCATTATATTTTTGAGAAATAGACTTATTTTTCTTCTATTTTTTACTTAATATAATAGAGAATATTTTTTAAGTAAATTTTTCTTTATCTCTCTCTTTGCTCCAAAACCATTTTTCTTCCAAAACCTTCTTCTCTAATTTTTTTAACATTACTAAAATAACTTATTAAAGACATATTTACCCATGTTTTAATTTTATAAAAAATTTAAAAGGAATCATCTTGTCATTTTCCAAAAAATGAAAATTTATGATTTACTAAAAATGTGAATGGAATCATTTTTTTAACATGTACACCGTGAATGGAGTTTTTGTAGTCATGGAAATTATTTAAATTGAATATTAATTTATAGGTTTTAAAGGTTATTTTCATAGAAAATTATTTTCAATTTTTGTCATTAATTTTTAGTTTTAAAAATTGATATTCATAGAAAACTTATTTTCATCATGAAATGTTCCATGTGATCTTTCAAAATCAATCTCCCTAAAAGATGACATCCTTTGGTCTTAATTATGATTTTATGGGGATATAAACCAAGGATACCATTATTATTCTTTATCTGAATGGTTTATTATGACAAGATGTTTATGAAACCCATTTATCTTCTATGGTATATACCATGGTAAAATTCTTATGAAAACTGTTCCTTTTTTCATGAGTTATGATAGGATGCAATTATTACAAAACTTGTCTCTTTTTCAAATGTTATGATATAATGAAATGTTTTAAAAAACATTTCATTTCATGGGTTTTGATATGATTAATGTTTTAAGATCTCATGGAACACATGCATATGATTTTCATTATGTGCTCAGTGGGACCTATATCTCCCTATAATTTATTGGGTCAATATGAATTAATCATCAGTAAATATGTTACGTGTGATCCTAATTACATGTTAAAAATGTCATATGTAAACCAGATTATATTTTTACAATGTTATGCATGAACCCTATTAAACTTTCAGAATGTTATATATGATCCTAATTACACGTTCACAGTGTTATGAATGGACCTATCTTTCAGTACCATAATGTTATGATTGGACCTGGTTTCATGTTTATAAGTTTATGTTTGGGCCTAATTTCATGACCATGACTTAATGAGTAAACTTGTCTACATTTATACATGTTCATAATGTTATAAGCTGATGTGTATTCCACAATCTATGTCTTATACCAATGTCATGTTCTCAGAGAATGTGTTTTTTGATTCCATTATGATTCACATATTATTAAATGTCAAGATTTATTCTAAAAATAGTGATTATAATCTATGATATACAGAGTATAGTTTTTAAATGTTATTATAATGTTCTCATACGCATATTCTCATGTTATATAGATATCTCTCATTTTACCCTTACCAAGAATTTAATATCATATTTCTTGGGTTTCCTATCTCTATTTTATGATGAATTTATTTATATAGGTTCTGTCTATCAGGATTATTGAATGGGAATATCATTGATACATATTGAAAATATTTCACCAAATTTGAGGATTTTTTACCTAGTATCTCAAGGAACTAAAATATTATGTTCATTAGGAATGTGTTTGTAAAATTTATATAATATTAATCTAAAATAATGTAATATCTATGTATGGGAATACTTTTTTTCTACAAAGGGTCCAACAACACTCTTTTTCCCTAAAGGGGCCTCATTAGACACTTCATTAACGAAGGTCCTTATGATCTCCCTTCATATAGACGCCTTGTGAGTTGTTTATTCCCCCTTTTTCTTTCTTTATTTTGGTTATTATTTAATTAATATATTCCTTAGAAAACAAGATATATGAATCTCCATGATGTTTTCAAAAGTGATTAGTTTCTCTCTAGGTTTTTTCTATCTTTCAACTCTATGTCTATTCCAAGGTTTGTATAAAGTATTTATAGGTGGTTCATGATAAAATATCCCCAAAATTAGTATCCTCATAGATAATACATGACTAGATACTTCACCTTCTATGAAATCACCAATGATGTATGCTCGGGAAGGAATCATGTGGGAAGGGTTAGATCATTGCCTCCAAGTTGCAAACGACATAATTTTAAAAACTAGTGAGGCCATCCATGAATATGAAAGTAACTTCAAGAAGTAACCATGTGTTGGACCCATGATCACTACCTTCAAGCCTTAAAAGATGATGTTTCCATAGTTTATTGGCCTTTTATATATGAAATAAGAATGCTTTGAACATTATCATGGAACTTCATGGAAGATTTCTTCACAAAGAAATTGATACTTTGTAAAGTACTGGAATTACATAATTTAAATTATCCATTTTTTCAATTTTAACATAAAAATTTTCTATAATTTTATATTTTAACAATATTTCTCACATTATATAAGTATTTTTAACTTTTTTGTCCTCAAAAATATCCTTGACTAACCATTATGGGAGTTTCAGGATATCCTGTATTGATTGAAAAATGAGGAAATTTATCTTTTACTAAGGGAATAGAAAAAATGAATTGAATAGAAACCCAATAATATTAATTTATATATCCTTAGGGGGTGGTTTATCCTATTTAAGGGTATATATCTTGGACCACTAGTATGGAATGTTTTATTTAACCAGGGAATGTCAAGACATGTCATGAATGAAAAGATTCAATTTGGAACTAAATTTATCCTAAGGCTTCACATAGTTCAAGGTAATGATGCTTAGACCATTTTTAAGGTTAAAATATGATAAACCTAATGGGTTTAGAAAGATAATAGCATCTCAACACCTTCAAATGGGAAATAGATAGCATTTAAATCATAACCTAGGGTATCTGAATTAGAAATATGAGATGGAAAAAGTATGTCGATGATGACTATTGATCAAATTTAAAATGATGGGTTCTATTTCAATATTTTCGTAGGCATGATGATATTATAGGAACTTCTCCTCGAGAAAAAACCCTTGGGTTGGTAGGTTCAGCGATTATAGCACTAAAAATCATTATTGGATTCTAGTGTCCCTTAGAGATGAATGTTCTCATTACTGATATCCATGAACATTTTTTAGAGACTCAAATACTTTTGGAACTAATTATTATTGGTGGAAAAGAAACATTAAAAACTTGGTGTAGTAATATTTGTCTGAAATCAGAAACATTAAAATATTAGTGGAGGAATTTTATTTCTAAGCCAAGTTGGGAAGTAATTATCCTTTTAAAAGGATTAGAACTAGATAACAATTTATAGTCAGATATGAAATATATGCTTCAAATATTTCTATATATCCGAAAAAGAAATGCATAAAGCCATATTTAAGTCTTATAAAGGATGTCCCCTACATCGATCTAGATCATATATAGGGGAGTGGAATTTCCATATCTTATTATGGGATTGGAAATAAAAGAAGCTCCATAGTCGTGCTCAGGGAACTGTTCCTGTGAAAATCCACACATAGATATGTTCATCCCAAACACTAGGATTTTTAATGAAAAAGGTGTAATTTATTATTAGTGTAGGCCCTCATAAGTCGTGTAATATTATATAGATATGGATCTCATATTGGGTAATCTAGCCACATAGCATAGATCTCTCTAAGGATTTTACAGTCTTGTGAGATATACCACACTCTATGTAGTTTATCATATTGAAAAGAAGAAAAATTATTTGTTTTATTTAAGTTTAGAGGTTATGGAATTATATATAAGGAAAATATTATGAAAATATGACTCATGTATAAGAGAAAAATATATATCTCCACCTTAGTGGTGAACCTATAATGGAAATACTAACCTGAATGAAAGGGCCTAACACAAATATTAAACTATTGAAGGTAAAAAAAATTCATTTAGCATAGGTTTATATATTAATCACCATATTTCGAGTGCCTTATATAGATATATCGCATACATAGGGGATATGTGACATTAAATAGACCACTATAACCAGTTTAGGGTTATGCAGGGTGGACAACAGGCTATGTAGTTTTTTATCATTCAACTAGAACTTGAGTATTCTTTAGTTTAAGGTTTAATGATAAGTACCTTTATATGACCTAAATATAAGGGAATTGTTTTCAAATTTGTCTTGGGTGCGATACAAGATAACCCTATCCTAGTTCCATGTAAGGGGATAAATCTCTAAAATGAAAGTAAATACACTAGGATAATATGTGGTTTTATTGGAACTAGAGGATAGAATTAGGATATGGGATTTAAGTGTCACTATGTATCTCAAATAATGGTAATTGAGACAAACATAGTTCTTATATAGTGTTCCTTAAAAAATAAAAATTTCACATAAGGTATGAATTTTTTCATGAAACATAATAATGAATGGATAAGAAATGCATTCGTAACTCATACACATAGCTTTCTCATATGTGAGGAGAAATGGTCTCACAAATAAATATCCCAAATAGTTTATGACCTAGTATATGGTAAATATCATATATTTTTTTAACATCATGCAATTAGGAAAAAGGGATTTTTCATATAAGTTCATACAATGAGGACCTATCAATATTTTATGGTTGGACCTGGAATAGGAATTTTGGGCGTCACTATGTATCCTATAATAAGGTTAATCAAGTCACACGTAACTGTTATTATATGAGGGAATTATTTCTTAGCGTAGGTTTAAGGATAAATTATTAAATTTTTAAGGCTACTATATAGATCTTGATCATACATGGGATGCGTGAATTTTTATTTTACCCTAGAATAATGGATAAGGATCCATGCACTAGAGAGGTTCCTAAATTTATTTGTCTCTCATGTAGGGAATATAGGTTATATGAGGTACATCAATCAAGTTATTTTAAAGAGATTTATTATAGACCACATATCAATTATTTTATCAAAATTTTAAAGGGACTATGTGATACGAAATTTCTATTCATCTATCTAGAACTTAGATGTCATGTAATTTAAGGTAATTTGACTATCATCAAAAAAATTAGGGACTTATTGACCTGGGGATAATTTTATAGATATAAAACCATGTTATATGGGTTTGTTCCAATCTTACTCATGATCATAATATGATAACTCCATCTAAATGTTGTACCCATTAGGGGAAACCTAATGTGTGCTGATGGAACCAACATCAAGATGAAATGGGGATTTGGTTGAGGATTTTAGTTAGGCTTCTGATAAATGATTGATATATAATTACATTTCTCGAAAATTTAGTAATAAAAACACATATAGTTTTTATGTATATAGGATATGTTTTCTATGTGTGGAGTCTAATTTAGAAATACCAAATGTGAATGAGGAGAATGTACACTGATAAGGAGTCAAATGTAGATGAATTTTTTTCTAGGCCTTAGAAAATAGATCGTTGTGTCCCTATATATTCTAAAATATTGTGAATCTAGACATGAATAGTTCGGATTTAAAAGTGGAATTTATATTAGCATGGATTCATAAATGCACAAATAACTCCTACACAAATTTGGATCTCATATAACGATAATAGGTTTCAAAACTAGACTAAAAAATGGTTTGGGATGGCGTGAAAAGTGTACTTATATGTAATGAAATAAGAAAAAAGGTGTTTTTAATATAGGTACACGTGTTGAAGACCTTAGTTGTGCAGTTTAATGGATTTAAATGAGTATGAGTATTGTATTTGGTAATTTTTTATTAATGAAAATTAATTGATGTTGTAAATTCATTCACCAAGAACTTCAACATGAATCTGGATCTTATATAAGGGGATTAAGAGAGATGCGTATTTTCAGCTGGTCCCAAAATAAGAGATCCCAAAATCACTAAAAATCATGAAACATTAGGAATCAAGAAATATGTTATTCTCATGGGTCCCTCTGTATAGATCTAGATCATGTATAGAATAATGGATGAAATATGTTGGTTCACTATTTTAAGTAGAAAATAATAAAACATAAAACAAATTAGTAAAGTTATCATCACCATGGAACAACTAGTGTGAATACAATCCATGACTTGACTTGGTATAGGAGATCCTAGAATCACTTTGTATCTTAACAGTATAGGATTCAAGCCACACATACTTATTATATTGCAATCTCTATGAAGATTAATCTATTACATATGGAGGGGAGTTTTTATTTTATATAAGCTAATGAAATAATTAAACCATACTATGAGAACTCCTACATTGATCAAGATTCCATATATAGAGACAATAACAGAGAAATTTTGCGACCCTAATTAGTTGAAATTTTTTCAAGATGGACTCAGTTCTGTTCAGTTTATAGTCATATAACTATGAAAAGGCTCCCCATATTTGGAAATTATCAATATTAATCATGACAATCTAATTGATCCATGAGAACTGTAATCCATATTCAATTCATACTTAGTGTGAGATAGAATAGTCAATAGAAATATCACTTTGATCACATCAGATAACATAACAACAAAGATGACTAACTAAGTAGTTTAAATTCATTTTATTTGGATATATTACAATAATTTTTACAACCTGTAGAGTGGATTTTATGCTATGTATTTTAACATCATTCTTCTAAGATAAAATTTTCCTCGATTTAGAGTCTTGCACCTAGGACTTCATTTATGTAGTTTAATATCATGTTTCTAGGATGTTGTATAATAGTTTTATATCAGGTGATAAGAATGATGTGAACCTACTATGAGAGTAAAAAACTTTATTCTAAGGAACCCCTTTATTATTTAATAGTTTTAAAGGCTCTATATCTATTGTGATCAGGGACCAGTATCTCTTATGGTATACCTTTTGTATGGAATAAGGTCTTCCCCACTTTATCTTGTGATTTGGAGGCTTCTTTTAAGGTATCATGGGTTTTTTAGAACTAATACTAGGTCTCTTTGATTGAATGTGTAGAGGAATAATTTCTTATATATTGGTCATGAAACCTAATTATGGTAAATTATTTTTCTTTATAGTATGTGTAACCTTCTCTCATCATGTTTTTCTAATTCATACAGACATTTCTAGGACTATTCATCCTTGGGTAGTTGAATGAGGATGGAAAAAAGTGAATAAAAATAAAATGTTATTAGTATAACTACATATATCTCATATAAAAGAAAATATGGGGTCACTTGTGTAACACTATGGGTAGAGGTATAGTAATTCCAAAAATCAAGTAAGATTTTATCAGACTAGTACTTTTTATACTTGTCAACCATCATTAGAAGGATGTTAAATAGAGTTTTGTTAAAAACCTATATCTATTTGTTTATCACTTTATGATATAAGGATGAGTAGATGGACTAGTTTATATTCTTAATATATCCCTTTCAATTTATAAGAGAAAAAGATGATGTTATAGTATGTTAATTTTTTTTGACACTAAATCTAGTAATGATGTTTTCCTTCATGTAGGTGATGACAACATTTATATCAGCTTCTATGGGAGATATACCCTTAGCCCATTTGGAGAAAAAATCAGCGGCAGTAAGTATTTACATAAAATATATAGTCTTCACTTGTTTTTATATCCTCGTAAATGTATTTTTCATATGATAAAAGTCTAGGAATATTTTTAAGTGAGAAAAAACATTAGGGGGTTGATATATTGATCATTGTAAATATATAAAGCATAGAATTTTCTAGTAAACTTCATGTAGTCCTCTTTAATCAATGACTATAAGTATCTATGAGTCTTAAATTTATGTGATATTTCATCTCCTAACTGATGAGAACAATAGGTACCCATGTATAATTACAAAATAAAAATGAGATTCTTCCCACATTCAATTATTCTAAGGAGGAATCCATCAAATCCTTATTTATAGAGTACTTTTTGAGGATTTAAGAAATCATAGAGGATGAAATTCACTGCCTACCATCATATATTATATTTATTAGCTCATTGTGAAAGAATAATTCGATTTTTTAGATATTAATTATAGGTTACATTCATCTAATAGTGGAATTAGTCAACATTGATATGGGATCACCTTGCTCCAATGTGTTTTTGATTTCATTTATTTCTTTTATATAATTTTTCTTGAATATAGATTCCACCAAATAGTGCACAATACAAATAATACTATCATCCTAGTCTATATATACCATTTTTGTGGTTTTATTAGCCAATGAATTAGTACATTCATTATATGAATTAAAAATATGAGTTATCATTGGCTCAAAGGGGAACTCAACCATCAAACAACACCTATAATCCAAAAAGGAATTAATTATTACTTCTTAATTACATATTCACCGTTGGAATACTTTATTACAAACTCTAAGTCACTTTTGACGTTTTAGTGGGACATTTTTATTTGTATTGTTTTCTATAATACTAAAATGACATTGTGGTATTGAACATCATTATTGTTGAAACCTTTTAATAGAGGAAATGAGGAGGAAAGACCTCTTTCTCTTGGGAGATAAGAAAAATTACCAAGTAAACTCGGTTATTCTTAGGGTTTTCAATCCTTGTTCCTATTAGGATCCTAGAGGAACCATAAAAGTAAATATCTTATGCATGGGAAGTATCTCGGGAAGAAAAAAACAACTTAACCTAGGAGATTTGTGTTTAGCAATGATTTTTGTTGGATAGAGTTTTTTGAAAAAATATCCTATAACCACTTCCCTTAGGATAGATTATAAGATAATAAATAGATATAAAAATAATATATAATAGACACTCATCATGTTAGATACCCATCTAACATCAGGTGAATAAGAATATATTTTATCTGGTCCATGCAAGAGGCTATATGGATCTCATAGTTTTTTGTAGTGCCTCATCCTTTTCATTGCAAAGATCAGCACTAAGCAGTTCATCTCGATATCGGAGTATCAAGTCTTAGAATCATGCATTATCCAGTAAAGTCAATATATTTTTTTCACCTTTCCCATTCCATTTCTTTGATAAAGGAGTACACTGAATGATTGGTCAAGTGCATCCATATAGATGATTATAGGTTTTCTTCCTATGGATGGAATCCACATCTAAGGTAACATAACATATTTCTTGAGGTCATAAAAGGTGCTTTGAAAATATTCATACCACTGATAAGTGACCCCCTACAACATAAATGTTTTAAAGGGTAAACACTTGCATGTGTAGTTAGCTATGAAGTTCCAGATGTATGTAAGTCATCTCTTGAGTCCCCTTAGCTCTATCAAATTTTGGGACAGAGGAATATCGAGTGTCACTCTTGTCTTATCAGGATTTAATTTGATGCCATGCTGGAATACCAAAAATATTATGTGTAGTGACCCATTATTTTCACACATAGATATAACATAATTTTATATGAATATTCATTACACTATACAAACACACACCTAAGGATCATAAATTTATACTGACATTGGAAATACAAAACATAAAAAACTAGTTCATATGTTAACTAAATCATCACCCAATAAGTTCTTCATAACTAGTTCCCTTCTTAAAAATAACATATGTAATACAATTATTCATAACCTAAAGAAATTAAACATAATAAATTGTGATATCATATTCTTGGTAAGGGTAAAGGGAGATTCATAAGAATAACATGAGAATATGGGTATGTGAACATCAGAATAACTTTTGAAAACCATACTCTTCAAATAAAACATCATAATTTTTAGTCATGAAATAAAGAATTTAGTTCATAAGAAAAGAATAATAAGTAAATCAAATAACATGAGTCATAAGATCATAAAATTGTCTTAAGATATAGAATTTTGGCATACATATAAGCATAGAAAATCATTTTCATATTATTCAAGGCTCACTACCAAGGCTATCATAGTGGAATGGATTAACTCCTAAAACCATCATAGTAGTCATGCCTGAATCACAAGACAATCATAGGGGAAAATTATATTACTGATCCCGGTTCACTCCCAATTCCAATCATGTCTATCACATGAGATACAAATATTTACCTAATGCGTTGGAGGGGGATATATGTTCCACCCATCTCATAATGAAAATCATACATATGTGTGCCAAAATATAATAAAACAATTCACAATATGGAAAACCATGAAATAAAATGTGTTTCATAAACATTTCATCATATCATAATCTTTTGGAAAGATAATGTTTCACAACAATTTTATCATTCCATAATAGAATAACCCATGAAAAGAAGAGGTTTTCATAAAACATTTCTCATGGTATAACCCATGGAAGAGAAAAGTGTTTAATAAAAATCATTAAATTTTAAAATAAACCATTCAGATAAGTAATAAGAATGTAATACTTGGATAATATCCCCAAAAAGGCATGTGTAACCTCAACAAATTTCATCTTATATGGAAAATGGTTTTGAAAAAAAAATTTAAATATTTCTTGATGAAAATATTGTTTCCACTTTGAAAATAACTTTTCTGAAAAAATTAAAAAAAACTTCTTTATAAATAATATTGGAATATTATAAAGGAATATTCAAAATAATGATTGGTCATAATGGTATAGAATTTCATTTATGTCCTATAGGTTAAAATTAATATTCCTTTCACATTTTCAGAAAAATCCAAATTGTTATTATTTGTGAAAAAACATAATGATTACTTTCAAATAAAACTATAAAAAGTAAAAAATGGGTACAAAATCATTTAATAAATCATATTCATAATATTAAAAACATTTTTGAATTTTTTTAGAAAACATGGTTTTTGGATGAAAAAGGGTTTTCGACCGAAGAGATAAATAAAGATAATTTTTTAAAAAAATATATTTTGAAATATTGTGTATATAAAGAGATAAAAATGAATAGAAAATATTTATTCTCATGAAATAACAGTATGAGAAAAAAATTCATTATTTTATTGAGAGATATATCATAATATTTCATTATTGGAAGCATAATCATAAACATTCATGATAAACATTGAGATTGCGACATAAAACTATTACCACTTTGGTAACTTTGAATCGTAATCCCAATGAAATAATAATAATAAAATAAATATGAAATATGTTGAGAATAAATAAATTCATTATATTAAATTTCAAAGGATTTGTATAAAAACCTCATAAATGAGCATAGGTTCATAACATAAAATATGTCTCAATGATTGAAAATTATGACAAAAAACCTATACCTTAAGTCTCGACTTCCTTCATACACATTCCAAAATCTTGTATAATAAATTTAAGTTAATTAAAAATATATTATAGAAAAAAACATATATATATCATTCCATATATGATTTTCTGATAACCATTTATAACCCATTTGTTAACAATTCCTTGTTAAAGTCTTTTTTCGGGAAATAATTGATTTGTTTTTCATGTCCATTTTGATTTTTTGTTTTTGTTCCTCTTACTTTGATCATTAATAAATAATATGAAAAATGTAAAAAATTATATAAATATAATATATATTAATTATATAATTTTTATAGTAATCCATATTATTTAGAGATATAAAATGAAAAACATTGTTCATGGGGATGGTGGGTCATACGTACGCATGAATGTTGATTCCATTTTCTCAATGGATTGAATGAAAGAAAAGTAAAAAATATATTACCATTATAGAATAATTTTTATATCATATATATCACATTTTTTATTAAAATCACCCTTCTTACCTTCCATGTAAAGCGTGAATTGATCACATCACTTTGTGGGGAGGTAGGCTGTCGTACACATGAGCAACGTTATCGTATTTCCATAGATAGGAAAGTATAAAGTTATATATGATATAATAATTTCAGAAGTATAATGATATAATAAATATCATATATATATATATATACATTCAATCTATCATTATATCCAATAATGGGGGGTGTTGAAGGAAAAGGAATAACATCAGTTCGTAAGGGATAGTCTGTTGTACACATGAATGATGATTTTATAACCCATTTTATGGAGGAGGATATGTATGTAGGTAATGAACTTAACACACACACAAAATAATAGTATATATAATATAATGTAGTTATTATATATCGATGTTTTAATAATAATATAATAAATTAAAGGAATAAATAAAATAAAATTATCGGTTAGGGGTGTGGCCTATTCTTCAGAAAACATCTTTTGGTTTGTAGAAAATGGATTCTAGGGATGGATTTATGAAAAAAAACTACATATTAAAGTATGATAAGAGGGAATTAAAAATTTTATTTGGTCATTTATTAACAGAAACAAAGGGTTTTTTTGAAGTTTGAAGAGGAGAGGATAGAGTGTGGCCTTTTATAATTGAGGTGAGTGGGGCACTTGTAATCTTTGAGGAGAAAAAGGTGTAACCATATTTTTCACCTGAAAAAGTATCAAAAATGGTCCATTATAATTAATATAAGATATAAGGTCAAAATATTTCCATAAAATGTGTTTTTGAAAAGATTTGGGTTATTTATGACCCTTATCTTATTAGTTTAACCCATCGATAAACCCATTTTTACCTTACCTGTGTTAAATAATTTTTACTTCTTTTAATATTAATTATAGCATAAAATTAATTTTAACTTATTAGATAATATAAATCATTTTTATTCTAAATATAAGACCCATTTTTTCAAATTCCATTCATAGAAGTGTAAAATTTTATTTTAAAATTAAAACAGTAGACATTATGAGAAACCGGTTTTCCAAAGAGAAAATGATCAAAAGATTAAAAATATTTTATATCAAAATTAAATATGAAAAAAATTAATATTAACTAAAATGGCTTAATTCTTATATAATATAAATACCATTACTCTTATATACATTTTAAAACAAAAAGGATCCTTATAAATTCTTTAAATGAAAATGTGGTTTTCAATAAAAACCATTATTTTTCAATATTCCCTAAAAAATAATCATTTTTAAAAAATATAAAAAAATTACCATAAGATAATTTTAACATGATGATTTCAAAAATTATTTTTATTTTATCAAATTTATTTCATAAAAGTGTTGTTAATTAATTTTATTATTTTTTGAAAAAAATAAATAGAAAATAGTTTTTTAGAAAATAGTATTTTCAAGACATATAAAGACATTTTCTAAAAATTATGTACTTTTTATCGATATTTTTTATTTATTAAAAAAATTATACTGAATATTTAAAAATTATTTACTAATAGTCATATCTCAAATTTTAATTTTTAGGTAATAATGTTCTTAATTAAATAATAATATTAATAGTTTTTCATGGTTCATTAAAAATCAATGTTGTGTGTAATGAAAGCTATCAAAAAATTTTAATTTAATAAAAAATTTATAAATTCATAAAAACTCAAGGTGTTACATTCTACCCAATTAAAATGTATTTCACCCCCAAAATTCAATACTCTGATACTATCAAATAAGGATACTTTTGTCTTATCATTTCCTAAGTTTCCCATATGACTTATTCAAATTGGTGGTTTCACCACAAATATTTACAAGGTGAGTGGTATTATTTCATATAAATTTATCTGTAAGATCTAGAATCTTCGCAAGTTTTTCCTCATAATAATGGTCATGCTCTAGAGGTACAACCTCTATGTTTGGTATATCTGGAGAATTAGGTATATATATCCTCAAGAGATATACATGGAATACATCATGGAAATGAGAGATGTTTGCTAGAAGCTAAAACTGATAGGATATCATCCCCATATGATCAAGAATTTCAAAGGGATTGATATACCTAATGGTTAGTTTTTCCTTTTCTCAAAATCTCATTAAATTCTTCCATGTAGAAATTCATAGAAACAACTTATCACTAACTTTAAATTCTAGATCACATCGATGATTTTCTATAAAACTTTTATACCTACTCTAAGATGACTTAATGTGTGTTGAATGAATCTATGCTTCTCTATCATTTATTTGTCTATCTCAGGTCCTAATATATTTCATTCTACAACTTTATTCTAACACATTGGATATCTACACTTCTTTCCATTGAAGGATTCATAAGGATCCCTATGAATTCTCGAGTGAAGTATATTGTTGTATAAAAACTCAACTAAAGTAAGGTAATGATTACAACCACCATTGAAATCCATAGTAAAAGATATCATTATATCTTATAGAGTTGTAATTATTCTCTTGAACCGAACATCTGTTTAATGATAATACAAAGTGCTGAAACTCAACTCCATATCAAGAGCTTAATGAAGAATTCTCTAGAACATTGAGGTAAAACTCGGATCCCAACCACACACAATGAAATGTGATAATCCATTAATCCTTACCACTTTTTTAATGTATATTATGGAAAGAGTATGAAGATAGGAATCTACTATGAAAGTGATTATGTGTACTGACTTTTTAAGGTGATCGACTATAACCCACATAGTATTATTTCCTTTAGGAATTTTGGGGAGTCCGAAAATACAATCCATGGTGTTGTTTTCCCATTTCAATTCAAGTATGGGTAATGAATGTAACAACCCCTTAGATTTTTGTCTCTCAACCTTAACCTAATGACATACTAGGCACTGAGATAAAAACTTAGTGATATCTCTCTTCATTCTAACCCACCAAAAATAATCTTTCAATTATCTGTAAATATTCTTACTTCTAGGAAGAATGGAGAATTAAGAACTGTGATCTTCCTCTAATAAATACTTCCTCATGTATGGAATGGATTGAACACATATCTGGTTCTTGAACCTTATTATTCCATAATGATCAATTTTAACCTTCAAAAACATTTTAACCTTCTTTTATAGCTCTACATATTCTTTCTGCACCTCTTTAATATTTAATTGGATATATGGATGAACATTCAATTGAGCAAGATAAGATTTATATCCTTCCTTATGGATTTCTAGATCTATCCATTAAAAGTATAGAAATATAGAATCTTTTTGTATCCTCATCATGGATAAGCAAGTATGATCCTTTCGACTCATGGAATCATCCACCTTGTTCACTTTCCTAGTGTGGTAATGTACTGAGTAGTCATAATATTTATTCATCATTAACCATGTTTTCTGATGAATGTTGAACTCCTTCATTAGGATTATATAATTAAATATTTTTTTATCAGTATATATATCACACTATTCTCTATAAAGTTAACTCCTCCATATCTTTATTGCAAAAAAATAATACAACTAACTCCAAATCATGATTTGGGTAATTTTTCTCATAAACCTTCAATTATCACGAGGAATAATCTATAACCATGTCATTCTAAGTAATAACACATCACAATACCTTATTGGATATATCAATATACATTACAAACCCCTCTCTACTATACTGTAATTTAAGAATAGGTGCACTAACTAATCTTCTCTCCAGTTCCTTGAAATTTTACTCGTATTCATTTTGCAGAGAAACGTGGCTCTCATCCAAGTAAACTTAGTGAGTGAATTAGATATTCATGAAAATTTCTCTACAAACCATCGATAATATCCTACTAAAACAAGAATATTATTGATCTCAGTCACCGTGGATGGTCTAGGCCAACACTCAATAGCCTCTATATTTTTTTAAACTTTCAATATACCCTCTCTTTGGATTATGTGACCCAAAAATGAAACGTTTTACAGCCAAAATTTACACTTTGTAAATATTTCATATATTTTTTCCTTCATTATGTTCTTTAGCATAATTGTTATGTGATATCCATAGTCTTCTATTCTCTTTGAAATAGAAAACAATAATGTATATAAATACTACCATAAATTGATCAAGGTAATCTCTAAATATGATATTAATTAAATCCATAAAGATAGAGGAGGTATTAGTAAGACCAAATGGAATCACTATATATTCATAGTGTCTATACCATGTATGAAATGTTTTTGAAAATATATCCGCCTTGAACATCAACTTATGATATCCAGAATAAAGTTTAAACATTAAAAAGTATTGAGATCCACATAGTTGATCAAATTGGTCATCAATATGGGGTATATGATACTTGTTCTTGATCGGGATCTTGTTTAGATCTCAGTAATCACTGAAGAGTCACATAAATAATTTTTTTTAATAATAGAGAAAATTTACATCCCATGGTGACACACTTGGTCAAAATAATCCCTTATCAATGTTCTCCTGGAGTTTCTTTTTCAATTCTTGCAAATCAGTCTTGGCCATTTTATAGAGAGTCTTTGAAATTGGTGTAGCACTAGTTATTAGTTCTATATAGAACTCAACCTCACATTTTGGTTCATGTCTATGAAACTATTCTAAAAATACATAAAAAATATCAAACAATAGGCATGTTAGAACCCTTTTGAGGTTGTTGTAACCCTTGTATTAATGTTCTCAAAATCATTATTATTATTATATAAATGATCTTTATGTATTATGGTGTAATTTTACATTATAAGAATGTTTGGATAATTTTGGCTAAGTATGAGTCTCCACCAACAATGAATCACCATTGAGGTTGAGTCACCACTGGACAGGACTCGCCAAGTGGAATGAATCACTGTCAGCATCGAAATTTCTACAAGTACTGGGATCACCTATCATCAGTTATCTCTCTCCACCCAAACAAATTGTTGTTAATGGTAAACACTATCTGTTAGAGGTAGACTCTTTGTTGAACCAAAAATTTTGAAAAGTATTTGAAATACTTACCATTAGAGATGATTCACCACCAGAATGAAGAATTCACTCAGTGTTGAGATAACCTACAACCAGTGAAGAGTCACCATTGAAGATGAACTTCTGTCAGAATGTAAATTTGGTAAACTGTTTAAAACACCTACCACTGAGTTGAGTCACCACCAGCATAACTCACCGCCAACCAGAATCACCGCCAGACTCAGTCACCACCCGATCAGGACACTTCCAGAGACTATCTCACCTCTCAAAAGACTCACCAATAATATTTTCTATTTAGTTTTAATTAAATATATCGAAAGACACAATTATTTTACATAATGCCATAAATTATTTTAATGATTATTATTAATTATTTTGTAGAGATGCATTAAAGAATGTGTCAGCCCTATGTATGAGGATATAGTATATTTTGATTATTATTATCCACATGGAAACACTTTCATTATTCTATTAAAAAGGATAAGAAGACTCCCTCATGTGAATTAGTGAACAAGTAATAGATATAGACATATGCGTACACTTAGAGATCACTAAGCACATGAAAAATGATCTGAGAATATATTGATGAATTGCAAGAATGCCATTTGACGAGATCTTAAACATTGCTTCTTTTCTTCACACATATTTGAAAGGTTGGATCCTATAGAATAAAGGGTTTATTACATTATGTTCTATAGAAAATTTTAGAAAGATGACTCATGTTTCATTTCAGACCACATTCTAGGAGTCATGAGCTGTAGATATTATTAGACAGATCAAACAATATATTCTTACACCTTTACATTCAATGTTTTTATATTTAATTTACTTTAAAATCAATGTCTATACTCTGTATTTCCAAACACTCACATTTATCATGTACTCAAACTGGAAGAAACTAGATATTTTCTCAACGGTCTCTTTACTTATTTTTTCATGTGTCATGGTAGAGGTCTAATTGAGATATGTCTGTGGTTTTACTCCCACAATTATTATGGAAGAGTTAATGTGTGTCTTGGATAGTTTTTTATTGTTCAACACCCAACCCAGGTTATGAATCATAGATTATTTTTTATATAATATTCTTGTAATGTGTTTATTTCTAAGTGGAAATGATTAAGCCTCAGCTTGAGACTAAACATCTTGTACTCATTTTATGTAATGTGTTTACTCTTTGTTTTACTTTTTCTCTAAGATTTAAAACCGAATCTATTTTAAACTGTCAACAAAACCACTACTTTGATATTTAACCTTAATTAGTCATTATATAAGATTTTTATTGAGGAAATTTATTTCAATGGTTAAATTAATACTATAAACGGTTTTAACCAAGACCTAATTAATCTTTGAGAATTGTTTTAAAATCTCAATAATTGTATTGATCTATTTTTTTGGTCAATTAGGTTGTCCCTAATATGTTGGGGGATTTTATTTTAACATGTTATTAATAGAAATTTTTATTGGGAACTCAATTAAACCCCCTCTTGAGATACTCACTTTGACTAACATTTTTTATCAAAGTATTTTCAAATATTTTCAACTGTTATTTTTAGTTTCTTAAAATTCTTAAATTTCTGTTAGTTTTAAATTTAACTCTTTAAATGGATAATAGACAAGAAGTTTATACTACCTACATACCACATTTTTAATGGAAATAATTGTGCTCAGTGGAATGTCTGTAACACCCAGATATTTTATGAAAAATATTCTTTTAATTTCATTAATTTCTTGTGTTGTATGCTACACCAAGATTACTTTGCGCTATACGCAACACCGTATTAGCTTGCAGTATACGCAACACTATTCTTGGATCGTGTTACACACAATTTTGATAATAGTTATTCTACGCAACATTGAGTATATATATATATATATATATATTCAATGTATAAATTAAATTTGGTTGGATTATGTTATACGAAACAATGAATGATTCTTGCACAACACGCAACCCTGACTTGGCTTGCATTACACGCAATCGCGACCTTCCTCGATAGCGTGTGTTGTACGCAATACCGGGTGTTACTAAACAACGTTATATTATTATAATATTATTATGAACAAGATATTATGAATAGTATTAACTAAATTTTGAATTTTATAACATTATTATTCATCTTACACATTTTCTAGAACATGTTATAAGAAAAAAATAATTTTTTCGGGTAAAATAAGTATTTTTCAAAAAATACAGTTTTGCCGCCTTTTGATGGAGCGCCCACTTTAATTATAGTTTTTGAAATGTTTATAAGTTACATTTGACAAAATAAAATTATTCTTTGGAATAAAGAAATAAAAATTTACTTTGGATAAATTTTTAATTTTATTCTGATGACTTTCATATTTTAATAAATAGTAAAAACACGCTATATTTTAATTAAAAACAACTTTTTTCATCGCAATATCTTATGTGGTTAAATTATAATATTGAATGGTTTTAAAGTATAAATAGAATATATTTTTGCCATTTAATATAGTTTTTTTCATTAGCATTGATTTTACCTTGAATTCATAGGTTAAATCAATTCAATATTTTGCAATGTTTTAAAGAAAAACTCGTTTTCTTTCGACAACGGGATTAATTTTAATTTAATTTTTTCAACTTTTGTGTATTTAATTTGGAAAAATTGATTCCATATTTGGAATCAGTGGGTCCAAATTATGTTAATAAGCTACTTTTTATTTTTGGGCATTGTGAATAGTAACTATGGTAAATTTTATTTACTATAGTTAAAGGTAAATCGGGTAATCAAGGGGAAATATAAGATTATAAAATTACCCTAACACTTGTATAAATCCTATTGGATGACTAAAAGTCGACCAATATCACCTAAGGGTCGAATTATATCCATTTAATGGACTTTTTTCCATGAAAATAATTTAATTATTATTAAAATTAAAGAAAGTGACAACATGTCACTCTCTTAAATACTATAAGTATAATAATTTTAAGTTAATGATAAACTTCATGAAACTTAGAACATTAAAAGTATACCGAAATCTAACAAAATTATATACATCATGATAATTTATTTAGAATTTTTTGGGATTAAATAATTATCATTAATTGTGACACAATAGTGATGCAGAAATTATTTATCTAGTGAAAAATCAAGAATATAGTTTTTATTAAAATAATTTTGACCATAAAAGGCACAAAACCCTGAAAAAAACTTATTGGTAATGTAAATTTAAACTATAAACATCCAATGGTAGAATAGTTGACCATTTTGAGTCTTATACAAGCAATAATGACACTTATATTATTTTATTTTAAAATATGACAAAGCTGTCACCTTCATAATTTAATAAATATAACAATTTAACTATTGTGATTTTAAGATGATAAATTCTATTAAAAGTATTATTGTGAAATTTAATATATTTATCTTCATCATAGGATTTTATTTTTAATTTTTATGCAACATATAAGTATATTAAATAATTATACAAAAATATTGTAGTAATTATTTTATTAAGATATAAACCAAATAAATGGTTTTAAAAATAATAAAATAAATATTATATGAACTATTTAATGTTCTCAACTAATTTTCTAGATACATATGACCTTTTATGAATCTATTAAATCTTTTAGTTTGAACATATCTTTTGTATATATTTTATTTAAATTCAAATAAATGAATAGTGTCAAAATTGACACTATTGTTATTTTATAAAAATAACATATTATAAAATTGTTTAAAAATCACAAAAATATTTAAAATTAATATATTTAACTTTATATGGTCTATAATGTTATAAAGTAAACAATTATGGAAAATTCCCAACAAAAAAGTAATTATTTGTTATAATTTAAAATTTAGAATTTTATTACCACAAATAAACCTAAATAGATTAAATAAGGATAAATCAAAATGATAAGGTTTAAAATAAGATCCAAACATGTCTAAATTTTATTGTTTTATGATATTACAACCCTATAGCATCTAATATTCGAATATGAGTCATTTTTGGAGGTTTTTAAGTGGGTTTATATTTATTATAAATTAATATTTTTAAGAATTCCAAAGGTGCCCCTCTCCTCCCTTATAAAAGGGCACCTCCTCTCTCTCTTCCACACACCACTTTGAGCCTTCAAGATCGTCCAACCCCTGCCCAATTCTCTTCTCCACTTCCCTAGAAACATCCTAGAGGTCTTGGTATTTTTCAAAGACAAATTTAGTGCCCTAAAGGAGGTCTCAAAGAGGCGCTTCAAAGAAGAGGTAATTTCTGTTACCGATTCTTTCACCTTTATTTATTCTTCCACTTCCTCTTATTAGGATGTTTCATTATGTAGTAATAACATCAGTATCACTCATATTCTGATATGTTATTATAAGTATGAAAAAACCCTATTTAACCATCTATCCATCCTATAGAAAATGAAATCACCGCGCGTGCGTACGTACGGAATACCGTCTCCATGTCGTGGTGTAATCTATTTTCGACCACCACATTACTTGGATGGGTATAATGGTGTAAATAATAACTATATATGATTATTTTAAAGTGATAATGATTCTATAATAGTATACATACACTCCAATAAAATTCCACGATCATGGGAACGATATCATCGCTCGTGCGTACGTACGGAATACCATCTCCACGACGCGATGAGATTCATTCTCAATGATTATCCATTAATAAATGATTATAAAGTATATATAATAAGTAATAATGAAATATATGACATAAAAATTATACTGGATTTATGTATATATATATATGTATGTCATCCAATTAATTCCATTCAATTCAATGAGGAAATGAAAACAACGTTCATGCGTACGTACGGTCTACCGTCTCTATGAACGGTGTATTTCATTCCATTTATTGATCTATTAAATATATGTATATTCTGAATATATATTATATATAAATCATGTTTTACATTCTGGATGTAATTAATCATTATCTAAGTAATCATATGAATAATTACAAGTCAAAACACGGATTACAAATGAAACGATTTTACCCAAAACGCTCTTTAACATGGAATTTACAAAAGAACGGGTAATATAAAGTCATAAGTGAATCATATATGATATCATAACAATTAATATGATTTTTTAATAAGTCAATAACATTATTTAAATCATTATACAAGAGGTTTTGATACGTACGAAGCATATCGGACCTAAGGTAAGGGATAATTTTGCAAATCTCATTTTTTATCCGAGATTGCATATTTGTAAGTATTTACTGGGGTTATTTCTATCATCCATGTCCATGTTTTATAAAAGTGTTTTCATGTATGTTTAATGTCATTTTTACCCATTTTTGACTTTTACTACATGGTATGTAAGGAATATTTCTTTTGTTTACGTTACGAGTTACTTTTTGACTTTTTCCGGCAAAAGTATGAAAAGAATGTTTTTTTAACTTATACGGCACAGACAAATTTTTACGGTTTTATAAAGCCTTATTTTAATGAAGTTTCCTCCAAAATATTTCATGACTATTTTCAACAAAATCTCTTTCTTTTAAAATTTCATGATGTTTTGTGAAAAGAAATTGATTTTGAAGAAGAAAGGATATTTTCCTCAAAAATTAATTTCAAGTGTTTTATCAAAACCATTTTCCATCTAAGATGAAATTATTTCATATGTGTATGTTTCAAGTATAATTTCTTTATGATTTACATGGTTTCAATTTTCTTATGATGAAATATCCATTTGTTTTATATGGATTATGTGATGATGGGATGATGTTTATGAAACCCATTTTATTCATTGGGTTATGATGAATGTTTTAAGTTTATTTTATGGAACAGGTAAGAATGATTTCACTATGAGATGGGTGGGACCTATATCTCCCTCCAATTCATTGGGTAAAGATTTATATCTCATGAGATAGACATGGCTGGAATGGCAGGTTAAACCGGTTCAGTAAAACAGGACTGAAAAGAGGAGTGAACTCGATTCAGAAAGGGACTTTGTCCACTAAGATGGTCTTCGCAGCAATGCCTTGGCTACTATGGAAATCATTACTTGTTCTTAATGGATGCCACAATTACATGTTTTATTCCCATGCTATTTTTTCATTCTTAATGTTTCTTTATGATCTATGCCTTACTTACTTTCATGTTTTACGTCATTTCTCAAGCTTTTGATGCTTAAACATTATGATCATGTTTTTATGTTCAAATGTATATGGTATGTTTTATTTTATCCATGCTTACCCTTACTGAGAATTTGATCTCACCCTTTTTATGTTTTCTTTTCCCCAGGATATAAAGAAAGGATTTAGGTAAGAAAAAAAAGGGAAATATCTTTATGGGAGATGTTGATGATATTTTACCACTATTAGAATATTACGTTCCATGTTTCCAAAGACACTAAACTATTACTGTCCTTGTGTTTATGTTTTTGTTATGTATTAAGTATTCCACTAAAGTAATGTAATATCCATGTACGTCTAGCTTCAGGTCTCTACAATGTAAAAATGAAAATGTAGAGAGATAGTATGGGTTTTTAAATTTTGTCTGTTATTAAGGATATATATGAGTTAAATAAGGATCTTAGAAAAATTTGGTATCATGATACTAATATTTCATAAAAAAATAATTATAAAGAAACGAATTCCCTTTACTATTACTTAGTAGATAAATAATTCAATAGGATATCTTCTAGTTAAAATGATTTTTAAATATGGGATATGTTAGAAATTTCACATGACAGAACTGACAATGTTAAAGAAATTAGATTAAACACATATACTCTTAAATATGATTCTTTTAAGATGAAGAGTACAGAATTAATTTCTAACATGTATCACAGGTTCAATAAAATATTGAACACTATGAGTTCCCTAGGAAATATAGTATCTGAAAAAGATCAAATTATTAGACTGCTAAGATGCATTCCAGAGATATGGACAGGGACATCAATGTCAATAATGGAATCATGTGATATTATAAAACTTCCGGTTAATAAATTGAGTATGAAATTTATGATGTATGAGGAAGAACATAAATTCAACTTTTTGGAGAATTATGAACCCAAATTAAATTTCAATTCTACTATATCTAAATGAAATTAAAAGTAAAAAACAAAATATACAAGTTGGGAGTTTTGGTGGTGATGGTTCACCATCAAAAAATGATGAGAAGGTGGCCCATCAGTCCATAAAATTTAAGAATTTATAGAGGAAGAAAAAAAAATTGGAAATAATATTTACAAAGGAATGTATGATAGTAAAGAAAAATGAGAGAAATATTGGTAAAAGGTTGAAAATACAAATGAGATAACCTTCTCTTAATGCAAGCTCAAATGACAAGTTAAGGTAGACTATCCCAAATTGAAATACAAAAGTTAATATGAGGAAAAGTAAAAAACATTAAGAAATCAATAAAAGCAAAATGGAGTGAATATGTGGAAAGCTCTAGTGACTCAGACTCTACTATTGAAGTGAATTCTAATTGATCCAATGTGTGCTTCTTCATAAATATCTCTGAGGTACCTATTATATCTACTTCTTTATTTGTTCTTAATTTTGATAACTCTGAAAGTGAACACAATGAAGATAATATGTATTAAAAAGAAATTTTTGAATACTACAGAATACATGAGAAATGTTTTGCTGTACTTAAATATAAATATACAATTCTAAAGAAACAGCATGTTCTATATGCTAGTATTAAAACTAATCTTATGACAGAGAAAGAAAAAATTATCAGTTGTTAACGTAGAAGAGTGAACTTAAATTTTCCAATAAATAATTGAAGAATGATTTAGAACCTTTTAGTGATATAGAAAGAAAACTAACATAGGTTATAGGTAAATATATTACACTAAAGTATGTTATACTTATAGGATACCAACCTAGATAGAGAATAATAGTTAAGAGAACATTTTTACCTAAATATAAATCTAAAATATCTACTGATAGTTGTTATTATAGTGGACCCAACAAATATTTTATTTAAAAAATATTACAATATGGTTACAAGAAAACCTTTAACAAAATATATGTTCCAAAAGCTTTAATTTATAACACATCTGGGCCTAATAAAATATCATCACCAAATTCATTATTGGTATAAACTAATTTTTTAAGAAATATTATTGCAGAGGTCCAATATATTTTTATGGTACTTAGATAGTTGATGTTCTAGGAATATGATGGGATAATACTCTATATTTAAGAACCTCATAAATTTTGATGGTGTTCATGTCACGTTTTTTGATAATTATAAATGGAAGATCATTATCCATGTTCAAATTAGTGACAACAATTCTGTTTTAATTTACAATGTACATTTTTATGTTTTGAAGTATAATTTGTTTAGCATCTTGAAATTGTTTGATGATGGTTTTCATGTAAAGTGTTAAAAAAATTCTTGTAATGTTTTTAATTCAAAAAAACTATTTAGTATTTACTGATTTGAGATATTAGAATTTTTTTGATATTGATCTTTATTAATTTATTTCTCATAATTTTTCCTACTTGAGTGTCATTCATCAAGAATATTATATTTGGAATATGAGACTAGGCCACTGTAATATCCACTCAATTAGAAAATTACAAAGAAAGGGTTACTCATGGATTGGTTCAAAATTAAATTCCCAAATGAAAAATTTTGTAACCCCTATCAAAAAGGGAAATAACACAATATTTCTATTAAATTAAATAAATAAGTTTTAACTTTTCAACCTCTTGATTTTTTTTCACATGGACTTGTTTGGACCATCTAGAGTTTCTAGTCTAAATTGAAAACACTATGTGTATGTACTTGTATATAAATTTTATAGTTATACTTGGGTATCCTTTTTATCTAAAAAAATGAATCTTTTTATTATTTTACTAAGTATACTACATATATAGAAAACCTTAGTGGACATACAATTAAGACCTTAACAAGTGACCGTGCCCGTAAGTTCGAAAACCAAGACAATGAATCTTTTTTCTCCCAAAATAGATATATTTATAAATTCTCTACTATTGGGACCCCTCAATAGAAGGGAGTTGTAGAATGAAAAAATAGAATATTTTAATAGATATCTAACACTATACTTAATTAATAGGACTTACTTGTCTACTTTTGGGTAGAGGCTATGAAAATAGCATTATATATAATAAATAGAGTTTTATTTATAAATATATTGAAGAAGAACCCTTATAAACTTTGGGGTAGTATAAATCCTAAGATTAATTACTTTAGAGTTTTTCATTGTAAATTATTTATTCTTAAAACTATGGATAATATTAAAAAAATTTCATCCAAATGTGATGAAGTAATTTTTCAAGTTTATTTAACCTCCTTAAATCATATATAATTTTTAATAAAATGACCAAGAATGTAAAAGAGTTTGTTCATGTAAAATTTGATGACATGGATCTACATGATCCTAAGACATATTTAGAAAACCATTAGGATGATTTATATACTTTGAAATTAAATTAAAAAATCTGAGTTTTCTCGAAAGGATGTAGAAAAATCATCTAGTAATGAGGAACTTCCAGTACTTGAATATGAACCTGTAGAGAACCATGAAGTGTCCGACCACTCTTTTTGTACATTTTCTATGACCCTTAAGAACTATCCTTTAGATTCTATAGTTAGAGACCTAAATATAGGTACTTAGATAGAATATTCTCTAGAAAATCAAGTGGAACATCAATAATTCTTGTTCCATATTGAACTAAAGAACATCAATGATGAAATAAATGATGAATTTTGGGTAATGGCTATACAAGAAGAACTAAATCGATTTAAAAAAAATAAATTATGGTTATTTGTTGATAAACCTAAATAAACCATGACTATAGGAACTAAATGGATGTTTAGAAATAAGGTATATTAATATGGTATGATATTAATAAAAAAGGCTAGACTTCTTACACAGGGTTACAATCAAGAAGAAGGAATAAACTATAAAGAGATATTTTCACCAATAGCTATAATTGAATCCACTAGAATACTTCTTTCATATATAGCACATCTAGATTTTAAGCTATAGAAAATGGATGTAGAAAAGTTCATTATTGAATGGTTCTATAGTTGAGGTTGTTTTTTTTAACACCCCCCCCCCCCAATTTCAAAAATTTCCATTTTCCAAATCTTGTTTTCAAATTAACAAAATCTTTGTATGGATTCAAAAATTTCAACTAGATCTTGGTATGATAGGTTCATCACTTTTATTATTTCAAAATATATTTCAAAAGGTATATCTAATCCTACTCTGTTTATAAAAGTAATTTCAAAAGATGTTTTAGTCATAATTTATGTAGATGATATTATTTGTTTGTCTTCCAAAAATTCTATATGTACTGATTTTTCAAAAATGATGGGGAATGAATTTGAAATGTGATTAATGGGAGGAATAAAAATTTTTATTGGTTTTAAAAATTTTCAAAATATAAAGGGAATTATTCTAAATCAAAGTAAGTATACTAAGGATATTTTGGAACATATTGTTATAGATAGCAGTAATAGTAGTGATACTCTTATAAGTACTACCAGTAAGTTGGATCTTGATTATGTTGGGAAACCAGTGGATCAAACTAAATACAGAGGTATGATTGGAATTCTTATCTTCTTAAATAATATCTGACATTATATTATTTTTAGTGTGTGTATGTGTGCTCATTTTCAATCAAACCCAAAAGAGTCACACTTGGTCGCTGTAAAAATAATTTTCAAATACCAAAAATATACTACTAATTTAGTACTGTTATATCCCCGAGGACAAGAATTTGGATTATTTAGTTCCTATGAAGCTAATTTTGGTTCATGTAATTTTAATAGAATAATAAATTCTAGAATATTCCACCTTTTATTCATGTCACTAGTATCTTGGTTTAGTAAGAAACAAAATTTGGTTTAACTCTCTACTATTGAAGATGAATACATATATGTATATAGCTATTTTGTAGAAATTTTGTGGTTGAAACACACATTACTAGACTATGGATATTAATTTTGACATGTCCCTATAAATTTTAAAAACAAATGTTCTGTAAATATTTATAATAATCATGTATCACATTCAAGAACAAAGCATATTGATGTAAGATATCACTTTTTGAGAGATAATTTTCAGAAGGGTGATATAATTCTTGAATACATTAGTAAAGAAAACCAACTTTCTGATATTTTTACAAAGTCCTTGAATTATGAGAGAATTAATTACATCAAACATGATTTAGGTATAATTAATTTTGATTGGCCTTAATTTTAAGGGACTCATTGTTGATATTTTCTCTCCATTCTGAAATGTCTCAACATTGTGTAATGTCTCATAGTTGTGAAATGTCTCACTATTGTGAAATATGTCACCATTGTGAAATGTCTCACCATTGTGAAATGTTTCACCTTTGGGAAACATATCAAATTTGTGAAATTTCACTTTGTTGTGAAATGTATCACCATTTTTAAATACCTCACCATTGTGAAATGTCTCGCCATTGGAACATCACACCATTAGTTTTTTCTCACTGTTGGAAACCTCATCACTTTGTCAATTTTTTCATTGTATATATTTAAGTTGTTGTTTCTATTTAATTGATGAATTAATTAATTTTCTTATTTCATTAAAAAAATTTATGATTTTCAAATTTCAAATTTCAAAATCCCTAAATGATATAAAATTATACCCATATAATTTCAATTCACACTTATCTTGCACCCGTCTCTTAAAACCTATTGCAACCACTTTCTCTTGACTGTTGAACTTACATTCCTTCACCTGAACCTTTCGAGTTTTTCATCACGGTTAGATTGAACTGAGATTCTGAGTATTAACTAGATGATTCATGTCCTTCTATAAGACAAAAAGGTTAAATGAGATGCTCAGTTTTTTTTAAACCAGTAAATCTCGAGATAGAAATCATGTTTTTATTACCAAAACGGAAGTACATTCAGAGTTGTTTCATTCAATTAAGTCTATGGTGACTTGAGTGATAAATTGACAAGGATGCACAGATTAGTTTTTTTCTAACTAAAGCCCCTTATATCCTAGTTTGGAGTACCAGTTTTACAATTTTGTTGAGTTTTATTTTAAATAAAATGAATATTGGTTGTAAATAATGATTGGTGTTTGAAAAAATCATTTTATCTTCTATGTAGTGGGAAAGATATGTAACAGTTCCTCAAGAAGGAGAAAAAAATGGCTATCAAGGAAAAATTCGGGATTATAGTAATAATTTTGTCTATGAAGATGCACTAGTTGAGTTAACTATAGATGGACTTGTTAGTATACCTATAGATTCTGAACATGATGGTGAATTAGAATTACATCTCAAGTTTATACATCACATGTTGTGTGCAAGAAAATGATACATGGATACTTTGAGATATCAATATGTTTACCTTTTATGTCTGATGACAAGAGGAGAGAAAATAAACATGTGTAGATACATTATGATCCATATATGGAAATTTGAAATCCCTCTTCAAGATAAAATTCCCTAATATACCCTAAGTTTATCTCATCTATGATGGAATCACATGGTTTAGTTACTGAAGGTGATGAATCAATTTTATATTGTAGTAGGTTTTTCATCACAAGAATAATTATTAAAAGTATGAAAATATGTTGGAATAAATGGAAAAATTAATAGGTAGATGATAGTGAAAAGTTTTATGATGAGTTCAATTAGGTAGATTATCCTTGGAGACAAAAGTATCTTGTGAACCCAAGATTGGATCCAAATGATGTTGAATATTATGATGAAGTGGAAGAGGAAGTTGTTGTCTTTGGTGATGAGGTGAAAAAAATTTATAGGTGAAGGTAGTGACAAGTATCTACCTCAAATATCCCTATATATTACCTATAGTTCTCTTATCCCTCCTAGGACACTCCTCATTATGGAATATCTTTTGAAAAAAGGTTTTTATGAGGAGGAGATAGATGTGTCAGGTGAAGATCGGGTCAAGATTACTTCAAAATATTATAGTGATAATGATGACGGTAATGGGGATGATTTTGATGAAGAAGTTGAATAAGGAGGAGTAAAAGGATGAGGATAATATGAGTATAAAAAAAATTTAATGGAGATGATGAATATAATGTAAATGAAAATGGTGATGGAAGTCATAATGATTGATAATCTATTGGAACTGGTGATAGGATTAGAGTTGAGGATGTTGGAACACCTAAAGCACTTGTTTCTTCTCCACATGAGTATCATTCTAAATCAGAGTAAACCCCAATATTATTTAAGGATATTTAAAGATAAATTATAGAATAAAAAAGAACCATTAGTTGTGGGGATCAATCCCTTAGTCCTGAATGTCCCCAATTTGATGTTGTTGTTAATGGAGATAGTATGAATGTTTCTAAGGATCAAACAGTTTCAGATCAATTTGTTGATGAGAATAATATTTTTGGCCAATCAATGGATGAGAAAATAATAGATTTTGAGCATGATACTGTTGATAATACTATTGTTGAATAGTTATTGGATGAGTAGATGATGTTTATTTTAGTTGTTGAGCAGTTAGTTGCTGAGAACGTAGAAGTTGAGCCTACTCTTATTGATCAACAATTTTTTATAGATATCTGTTAAGGCCTTAATTGTTCTACCTAGTATGGTTGTTTCTAATATTTTTGGTAATCCAAGTGTTTTGTCTCTTGATATGTATTATTTTAATTGGAATGACCACATGTTTGAGAAATGGGATATGTTTTCAGGTAGTCCTTCAAAGCATGGTGGACCTTATATTTGAGAATCAAGGATTCCTAAAAGATCATTAGTTTATGAGATTGATTTTTATAGTGAGGTATAGAGGTTTGATTCTGAGATATTTTTCTCTCCTTTCATTTATACAGTTTCAGTGGTTGTTGTCACTAGTGGCAATGAGGATTATTTACGAGAAAATATTCTCTATGATTTATGTTTTCTATTAAAGAATCAACCTACATTGGGTACTAATCATAGTGATAAGGATTCAAGTCAATTTATATCATTTTTTTATTCTTCATATTCATCCTAATATAATGGTTCATATCATAGAAGTGGAAGTGAAAAATAGATGGTTAACAAGTGGCATGGAAGTTATAAATTGATTGTGGAGGAGATGATATCTTCCTTTTCAAATTATATGGCTATATTACTATAAAGTATAGGGAATGTTACTAATATGTCTTATAGTTATATTGATCCTCTTCGTTATTGTTATTTTGAGATGCTCGGTACAGTTTTAAGTGAAGATATTAAAGTTACTTCAAGGGGTGAATCTTCCATTCCTCAATAAAGTTTGAGGAAGTTCGAGTATAATAATGATCATATCCACCTGATGGTTAGAGAATACATGAAATAAGAGAACATTAATAAATAACCCATCATAAAAGCTATTTAGTATTATCTTTAAAGTATTTATAGAAAACATGTGTTCAATTATCACTTTATGTTCCTAACTGAAAATTTGAGAATGCCTCTAGTGAACCAAGACTATAATGAGAAGGTCAACCAGTTAAATATCATGACTCCAGTATTTTATGGAAGAGAATAAGGATTTATTTATTGTAATGGAAATAGGTGTAAACATCATTGTGGGATTCATAAATCTAATGAAACCATTTTTTTAATGCTTTTTGTACTACTTTTGTGGATTTGGATTCCATTCAAGTTACAACTCATCTGAACCCTCCAGTTTCTGAATGAGGGTTCTTCAGAGTCGATGTAACCAGAGTTCCCAATGAACCTTTCTAGAAATTTTATCTATCTACAAAAGAGTTTTTTCAACACCTTAGAACAATTATCATTATATAGAATCCTTCTTTCACTGGTGTTCTTGCAACCATACCTCTATCCTTGTCAGTATATGATAATAAATATTCTACTTTAAACAACGGGAACGAGAAAGCACCTTTGATTCCTTCTACCCAGCTTTAGAAAAATCATCTATATTATAATTTTATTCTTTGATAGGAATATTTTTGTAAAAATAATTGTTTTAACTAATTTTTTTCTGAACTTCAATTAGTTTCTTCATGAAAACACTATTATTTATATATGATTGTTTTTATTTTTCTTGTTTTGTTGTAAATTTTTTATAATCCCAAAATGGGTAGAAATATAATATGGAATTTATTTATGTTATGGGAGAGAAAATTTCAAATTAACTTATTTATATTACTTTAATAACATACTGATATGACTAGTTAAGAGTCATCAATTAAAGATTACATTAATCTAGAATGGATATTTGTTAAGGTGTTGGAAACACCTACTGTAGAGTTGAGTCTCTGCTATCCTGACTCACCACCATCCTAACACACCACCGAAATCACTCACTGCCAGATCAAGTCACCTCTAGATCAAGGCACCACCCAAGACTATATTACCATCTTAAAGACTCACCAAAACTATTTTCTATTTATTTTATATTAGATATCTATAATGCATATTTTATCAAACTTAATTACATAACCTATTTTAATGATTTTTAATTATTATTTTTGGAAAATATGAATTAAAGAATGTGTGAGCCATGAGTTTGAGGATGCATGATATCTGGATGATTTTTCTCCACACTGACACTCCATTATGTTGTTGTTAAAAATGAGAAGAAAAATTCCTCATGAAAAGTATAGAACAAGTGATAGAGATAGAAACATGCATACACTAATATATCTTCATGAACATTCAATTTCAGCCTAGAACATATTAAAGAACTTAAAGAAATCCATTTGTTGAGAGCTTACATGATACCACTTGCCTTCACACATCTTTGAAAGAGTGAACCTTATAGAAAAAATGGTTTAAAATACTCTTTTCTTAAAAAAATAATAATAAAGATGACTCGAGCATCATTTCAGACCAGATTCATGGAGTCATGAGCTACAAAGCATATCAAATAGAGAAAAAACTTTCATACACCTTTACCTACACTATTTGTCTATTTCGTTTACATTATGAGAATTGTTTATACTCTATATTTCTAAACACACACATTTAATCCAACACTCAAACTATAATATAATTGATATCCCCTCAATAATATCTTTTCCTATTTTCCCATGTGTTTTGGTAGAGTTCTATTTGTGTCATGTCTATTGTTTTACTCACATTGGTATTATGGAAGACGTTCTATGTGGCATAGATAATTTTTTTACGGTTGTACAACTGATCCAAGTTGTTAATCCTAGATTATTGTTTATATAATTTGTTTGACAGTAGGTGATTTCCAAGTGGATAGGATTAATTCTAAGTTTTATACTGAACCAATTGTATTCCTTTTTTGTGTTTTTTTGTTTATTTTTTTACTTTATATCTATGATTCAAAAATGAATCTATTTTATACTATAAAAAACCACTACATTGATAGTTAAACTTAATTAGTGTTTATATAGGATTTTTATTGATTAAATTTATTTTAGACATTAAAGTAATATTATATATTATTTTAACCGAGACTTAATCAATCTTTTAGAATTTTTTTAAAAGGTTAAGATTTATATCATTCTACTGTTTTGGTAAACTGGTTTGTTCTTAATAAATTGGGGGATTTTATTTCAACATATTTTTAATAAAAAAATTTATTGGGTACTCAATTCACACACCCCCTCTTGAGATACTCACTCCAACTCATTGATGTCAAGTTTATCCCAAACCATATGAGATAAACACTCTTTCTAAATGGGAATCAAGACCCATTAAATGGATATGATTTCCATCGAAATTTAATATTTATCATCATATTGATATAATATAATCGGTTAGTTTGGAATATCAAAAATGGCTTCCCTTCCTTGTAAAATTATGTAGGATTTATGTATAGAGAGACAATCTATTCCTAAGATAATATGAGATTAAATTAGATAAACAATGATAATGTCTTCAAGAATCACAGTCTTACAAACCACAACTGGAGAAGAATCATAAACATGAGATGAAACCATCATACCATTAGGGGATTTCACTAAAAATTCCAATTATAATAATTTGGGTGGCATCTTGGTACCCCTAATATTTATTTAGATTAAAAATTATAGGTATATCCATATTTGAATAAGAAAAAATTAGTTCTACAGTGGATGTTAAGTGTACCTTTCACCACATCATTATCACACCCCTTGTTAAAAATAATGATTGCATGAGATTTTCCATTGAATATAAGAATAAGAGGTTCTTAGTGTTGATCGTCATCATTAAACTTGGTATTTGGGAACTAGTTATCATGGTACCAATAATCCTTTCATTTTAAAAAATTGAGTGTGAGTGGTTCATTATGTTCATCTTTCTCGCTATTTTCATTGTTAGTTAACTTATTCCCATCAATTCAACAAGAAATTGTTATATGACCATACCTTTTATACATAAAACATTTAATAGTCCTCTTAATACAATTTCATATATGTTTATTCCCTTAGAATAAAAGAAATATAATATTCTTCACTCCAAGGTTTTTTTATTTTCCTTTGAATTCAATTTTTCTATTATTATCATAACCATGAGATTGATACATAACCCCAACATTCATTTCCACCTTGATATGAAATCAAAAAATCTATTCAAATATACTAATGTCTCTTGTAGAAAATTCCCTTTGGATAATTAATTTTAATCCACTGATTTTTTAATCAACCTTACTTTCAGGTTGGTCTATAATACCATAATCATACCTCACAATTCTTCTAAAATTGGACTCATAGGTACCAATACATTCATCATCCTTTTCTTTTTTCTCAAGGAAATCCTTAACCACTTTCATTGTAAGAATATTAGGAATTTACTTATTGAAAAATAAGTTATTTAACATTTCCCAATCCATGGATACAATTTCATCATATTTCCTTGTAATCTTTATGAGATTCTACTATTTATCTGTTTCACCTTTCAAATGAGGGACATCCAAAATGAATTTTTCATGTTCCAAACACTAGAGAATGGAAAATATTTTTTTAGTTGTATTGAAAAATTTCCCAATAACTAGGGGATCAGTGGATCCCCTAAAGGTGGGTGGGAATTCCCTCAAGAAGGAATCAACAGAACGTTGTCCCCTCATTTTATTATTTTTTAAGTTCAGCATGATTCATGAATTGAGAAAGTTGTGTGATCATAGAAATGGTATTTCACATTCCATCTCCCATAATGTTTTTTTCCTCGAGATAAAAATCATTTCACAATCTATTTTTCTCATCATTAACACAGTTCCTTTATGTTCTATCTATTGACTCAAAATAATAAATATAGTGTAAGTAACAATAATCATTGTGGGGAACCACATAATCATGAAAAATCACTAATAAGATATCTAAATCATGACACCATATTTTTAATTTTTGACACATTAGGTTTATCCTAGGTAATTAATATTCATCCTCTATTTAAATACTATATTATTCTTTATAAATATTTTATGAAATAATTAATCACATCCCCCAGGAGTGTGAAACCACCTATCCAATAAGGCCTACTTTTATGCACCATGTGACAATTGAGTCCATCTCAATGCACCCTTTTCAGATTTATATCCCTTAGGTACCTATGTGTCAAATCCACATCCACTTGTAGCATATTGAGAGGGATGTAATTTATTAAAACCACTCTCTCTATCAATTAACAAAATTCTGAGATAGTTTCCTATATTTTGACACATCCTTATATTTATCCTTAGATATACAATGAGGGGCCTCACTGAATTTTTCTCATCCTTTTTTATAAGGGTTCACTAAAACTATCAAATTTTACCAACTATAGTTACCCATTATTTTGATACATATATATTACATATTTTTAGATCAACATTCATTACATTATACAAACACATGTCTGGGGATCATAAAGGTATAGTTCTTTTGGGAACATGGAATCCAAAAAAACATGTATATATGTGAAAGATTTTATCTCCCAATAAGATAAACATAAATAGAACCCTTATAAGGCATATCATAGATAATAAATTTCTTCATAACTTAGGGAAATAAAAGATAAGAAAGGTTGAGGTCAAATTATTAGTAAGTGTAAAAAATGAGATATATAAGCATAACAAGAGAATAATGGTATGAGAACATGATCCTAACATTTGAAAACCATAACATTAATATCATATATCATAATCTGAAGAAATGGAATAAATACTATTTGTTAATAATAGATAAATAATAAGGAAATCAAATAACATGAGCCTTGAGATCAAAAAATTAGAATAATACATAGAATTATGGCATACAGATAAGTATAGAAAATAATTTCCATAGTAGTCAAGGATCTCTTCCAAGACTATCATAGTGGAATGGGTTCACTCCCAAAACAATCATAGTAGTCAAGGTTCACTACTAAGACCATCATAGTGTACAAAGTCCCTTACTAAACTGGTTTTATTTCCCATTTCATTCATGTCTATATCATTATATATAAATCTTTACCCAGCGAATTAGAGGGATATATAGGTCCAACCCATCACATAATTAAAATCATTAATATGTGTACCAAAAGATAATAAAACATTAATCTTATCATAACTCATGAAATGAAATGGCTTTCATAAATATTTAATCATATTATAAACTATGTAAAAGATACATGTTTTATAACAATTTCATCATTTCATCATGGAATAATCCATGAAAAGAAGTGGGTCTTAAAATCATTTTCTCATGGTATTACTCATTGAAGAGAAATGGGTTTCATAAAAATCATTCCATCATAAACATAAACAATTCATATAAATAATAATAATTGTATCCTTAGATCATATCCTTAGTAATGATTAGGTAACATCAATGTATGTCCTCTTAGATGTAAAATTATTTTGAAATATCATTTAAAATATTTCTTTTGGAAAATATCCTTTAAACTTTGGAAAAAAACTTTTTAAAACATAAAACATTTTCAAAATCCTTTTCTTTGAAAATAAATATGGAATATTATAAAGTGATCTTCTAATAAATTATTAATCATTATAGTAGAGAGTTTTTTTTCATGTCATTGATATTAAAATGAATATTCCATTCACATTTTTTATAATAACTATATGGGAATTGATTGGAAAATGACATGAATATTTCATTCAAAAAAATTAAAAAGTAAAAAATGGGTAAAAATTCAAGTACAAATAATTTGAATAATGTTAAAAACATTTTTGAAAACATTTTTTGGAAACATGGTTTTGGATGAAAAGGGTTTTAGGCCGAAGAGAAAAATAAAGATAATTTTTCATAAAAAACATTATTTTGAACTCTTGAATAAACAAAGAGAGTAAAATGAAGGTAAAAAATTTATTATCATGGAATGAAAAGAGGAAAAAAAAATTCATTAGTTTATTGACAGATAGATTATAATACTTCATCATTGGAATAATATTCATAAAAAATCTCGATAAATGATGAGATTCTAACATAAAAATATTACTAATTTGGTAGATATGAATCGTAATCCCCATGAAATAATAACAATAAATGAAACATAAAATATCATGAGAATAAATAAATTCATTATATTAATTATCAAAGGTTAAGTATATATATCTCATAAAATAATATAGGTTTATAACATAACATATGTATCATGAAAGTAAAATTGAGACAAAAATCTATTACCTTTAGTCTTGACTGTCATCATACACATTCAAACCTCCTTTATAATAAATATAATTCTATTATAAATCTAATAAAGAACCATATTTATATATATCATACCATATATGATTTCTTTATGATCATTTATTACCTTTAAATTAATAATTCCATGTTAAAGTCTCATTTTTTGGGAAATAACTACTTTGTTTTTCAGGTATGTTTTGATTTATTATTTTTGTTCATATTAAATTGATAATGGTTACAAAATATAAAAATAAGATTAAAAATGATATTAATATAATATATATTCATTATATATGTTTTTTAGATTGATCCATATGTTTTAGATATAGAAAATTAAAAACACCATTCATGGAGATGGTAGGTGGTACGTTTGCATGAACATTGTTTCCATTTTCAAGACGGATTGAAATAAAAAAAGGTAAATAATATATTAAATTTATTTTATTATTTTTATTTAATTTTATCACATATTTTAATTAAAATAATCCTTATTACCTTGCGTGTAAATCATGAATGAATCACATTGTTTCCCTTGATGGTAGTTTTCCGTACACACGTGTGGCATCATCATATTCCCACATAATGGAAATTATAGAGATATATGTGATTTAATAATTATATAATCATAATATATATATATATATATTATATAAACATTTAATTCATCATTATATCCAGCGTTTAGATGCAGTTATGGATAATGAATAACATCAGTTCATGATGCGGTAGTCTGTCGTACACACGAATGATGATTTTATATCCCATTTGATGAAAGAGGAGATAGTTTTTTGTCATAATATTAACATAAAAAAATATCAGAGTAAAGAAGATACTAAAGATATAATATCATTGTGTTTTATAAATAATTGATGGAGACTATGAAATAAATAAAATAAAATACTCAGTTAGGGGCATTACCTCTTTTTTGGATAACTTCTTCTAGTTTTCACCAAAAGGATTTTTTGGTTGCATTTATGACCAGTCTAAGTCTTAAATGATGGTAGGAGATAATTTATGAATTTATTTTGGTAATTTTTGGTCGAAAAAAAAATAGTTTTTAAATTTTGAATAGGACAGTAGAATAGGTGGCCTTTTATAAGCAAGGTGAGTGGAATGCTAGTGACTTTTGAAAAGAACAAATTTTCCCACATTTTTTCACATTACATAAGGATAAAAAATGGTTCTTTATAGAAAAATAATAAAATATGAGGTCAAAATATGAACCCAAAATGGTTTTTAGGCAAAAAAAATTTCATTTTTAACCCTTATTGTTCTAGATTAACCCTTATTAAAACCATTTTTACCTTAACCACAGTAAATAATTTTTAATTTTTTTACTAATTAATTATGGTAAAAAAATTGAACTTATTATATAATATAAATTATTATATTTCAAAATATGTAATCTTTTTCTGAAAATTAAATTCACATAAGGGGATATTTTTAATTGAAAATAAAACCAGTAGATGTGACGAGAAAGAAATTTTCCAAATAAAAAATGGACAAAATTGTAATAGGTTATTAAAATAAAAATTAAATATGAAAATAATTGCAATGATCTAAATTTTATTAATTGATATATAATTGAACTAATTTTACTTTTAAACCCATATTTTTAAAAAATGATCCTTATAAATTATTTCAATGAAAATGATGTTATAAATAAAAACCATTATTTTCACTATTCGTTGAAAAATTAATCTTTTCAGAAAAATCAAAAAAAATCACCCAAAGATAATTTTTACACGAAGATTTCAAAAATTAATTTTATTTTATCAAATTAATTTTCTAAAATTGTAGAAAATTAATTTTTTTATTGTTCACAAAAAAAAATTTACAAAAACATTTTTTGAGAATATAGTTCTTTTGAAATATATAAATACTTTTAAAATATTAAGTAATTTTTTATTGATATTTTTTTCTTTATATAAAAACATTATACTTAATATTTAAAAAATATTTATTACAGTTCACACTAGTAAGTTTAATGGCTAGGTAATAATGGTCTTATTTAAATAACAATATTAATAGTTTTGTGGTTTGTTAAAACTCAATGTTATGTGTAATGAAAGCTATCAAAGAAATTTAATTTATTCAAAAAAATCATAAAAACAAAACCATTCACATTATGAATATTACCAATGTTACCCCAAAATCACATTGTAATGCATTCATCATCAAGTTATAATGTTTTTCTGTTAAAATATATTTTAATGTTAGAAATATGGTCATGGAACTATCAGGATGTGATAACTAAGTCCTAAATATATCATTATATGAGCCACCCAAGAAGTTTCATGAAGATACAATGCATGGTATGTTGATATGCAGTGCAAGAATTTTTCTGGATAAAGGAAATAATTTGATGGTAGTATGCCCTTTCAGGTTCCATGAAGTTAGTGTCTTCTTCATCTTCATGGTACATCCTATTCTAGTTATATAAAAATTATTAATCCATGATGTACAGGCATGAAATCAAGTAGTTTCATCAATAAACTACTTTTTCATTTGGATATGCAAATCATCCTTTGGGTAGTGCTGGTTGAGATCCCTAAAGTTGATTCGAATTCTGATCTTCTTATTATTTTTCTAGATGGGAATAATATTGGGCTCCTATTTAGGGTAATGGACTTCTCAAATGATGTTTGATTTGAAAATATTATCAATTTCGACATTTACCTTAGTGGAATGGGTAGGATGAATTCTTCGAGAAAATGTTTGTAACCCTTGTGGTCATTTGGCATACCCAAATAATGGGTGGCCATAACAGGATATAGTTTGGTAATATTTTTATTCTTCTATGCTAAGGAATCCTATTGTTGTTTGAGAAATTATACATATGTCTCCTGCTCCTTTGGAATCATGGTGGAACTGATCAATATAGCACATAGTTCTTTATTGTTACATAGATTTACCTTCCTATATTCATCAATAGTCATTGATCACCATCCTAAAATTATGGAAGGGAATCAATAAAATATAATTCTTCTCCATCTTCTGAATCCATATTATTATCAAAATAAATAAAATAGGAATTTTAGCTTCTAGAAGATGATATTGGGAGATTTTTACTTATTGTAAAAGATGAGGATGTTTCCTTATATCCCAATGGTGTTGATGTGGGTGCATCATCAAATTCGGAATCCAAGACATTTTACCATTACACCTGGCTATAATCAGGAGAAGAAGATGTGTAAACATCCAAAGATTGAAGAGATTTCATAGGGTCATTTTTAGGCACTACAGATGATGAGGGGGTAACTTTAGATCCTGAGGATGACACAGGGACCTCTTTAGATCTTAAAGATTATGGGAGTTATTTTTATTATGGGAATAATTATATTCATCCTGATCTCTGCCACATGGAAATGTTTAGTTGACAAAGTCAATATCATTAGGATTGTTGTAAATAAACCCATATGCTCTGATTTTCTAAAAGGAATTCACATGACCCAATGATTGCCTAATTTTAAAATTATTACCTCAATTTGATTAATGGGAAGCATATAGTCTTTTCTGAGTTCATTCCAGGGGTCTATATGAGCGACATCCAATCAATTGGGAGTATCAATATAGAAATTTTTATCTACCATCAACTACTTCACCTCCCTATTATTGAACCTTGTTTCTATATATTTGAATTCATGAAAATAAAATGGTACATTCTCAAAATTAAACACCCGAGATATTCCATTGATGGGGTATTTAAGACACTTGTTGTATGATGAGGGCACTACCAAATGCTTATGGAGCCATCGTACTCCCAATAATATATTAAAGGTTGTGTCCAAGAGAATTTCCATGAACATGTAGTGAAATATAATATTATCAAATTAATATCTTAGTTTAATCCTCCCAAGTGTTTTATTCTCATTATTTTCATACCAATAAATCATAATATTTTAGTGAAATCGGTCAGAAACATTATATCCCACGCAGTTGAGACTTCAGGATAGAGTGAAATTAATCATAGAGATATTTTCAATTAGAGACCATCTTATATCAATATTAAACATCATTAGAGATATATATAAATTACTTATGTGTCCCAATATGGTTTCCTTCTAATCCTGCTCTATGAACTAAATTGTCATGTGGAATTTGGTGGAGTCAATCTCTAAATGGTATGCCTCATTTGTAGTGGATTTATCCTCAAAATATTAAGGGATTAAGAGGGAATTGATAAGGGATTACCTGAGTTCTATTGAGAGATGAAATTCAACAAAAATTGAGATCTTAGTTTTAAAAATGGTGAGATACATTAAAATATCATGATTTTAGACTAGAGATATGTACTTTATGTCATGAGGTTGCTCTCGGACCTAAGGCTTACTAGATAAGGTCACTTGTCCTGGTGGTAACCCTCCCATGATGTTATTTGGGGATTTTTTTTAAGGCATGTTTGGATTAGAATGAATTACAACATTTTAACAATGACAATTTTATATTTTATAACCAGAATTCCAATATAATTTTATCCAATTGATCCCTAGATGATTCAGGACCAGACCGATGCTCCTTTTGGACCTGCTCGGGTGTTTTCCTTATGGTGTATATAGTTTATATAACCTCAGTAGTAATGGAACCTGAATTTTAGGGATTATTTTGGAAATTCCTTCCTTGGCCTCCCCATCCCCTATGAACTCTTCCCCTTACTCGCTAATTATATTGAAGGAACTTTACTTTGTAAATATCCCCTTTACCGAAGATGGCATTTTTTAAGTAGATAACATTAGCATAATCGTATTATAACGCTACATCCAAGGATAATAACTTTATTTGGGAAGTTCCCATCCTTATATTGATGGTGGTAGGAAGTTAAAATGGGTTTAGGTAATCTTGGGTATTGATAATGACTCCTCATATGAATTCTTTCACAAGTTATGGTTGCACCAACTCTGAGACAAATGGTATGATGTAGTTGTGACCTTGGGATTTATAAGGGGAGTTGGGGTCATGACTGGATGATATTTCTAAGCCCAAAGTATGGTGTTCAACTATAAGAAACTAGTTTTTCCTTTAGTTGTGGATCCTTTTAAATTTTTGGTTATAAAATTTGTTTCAGTCCCCTTATGGATTCAAATAGAAAATTGCACCTTAGGGCTGGTCTTTTTAGATTGGAAAGAAGAAATGAGGGGAATGAAGCTTGGTTGTAGTGAAATGACCCAAACTTTTGTCAAAAGAATTTATCCCTTATTAAATAACTATTAAAAATCATATAAAATCAATTAGATACCAAAATAAAAACTTTATAAATAAATAATTAATGAAATAATAATTATTTCTAGAAGTTAAGGAACAAATACTGATAAAAATGTAACTTGGACTTAGGAATAGTAATATAAACCTTATGAAAAGTGAACCAGCCAAATAAATAGTAGACTCACCGATGAAATTATAACAAGATTTAGGGATATTATAAGTGAAAAAAAATATATAATGATATCATAGTATAAGTAAGTAAATATTTTAAAAATTATTAATTGAGTCTTGCAATTTTTAAAAAAGTCATAAATATTTAATTATATTTTTATGATTAATTTAATAATTTTAAATGAAATTTATTTTCATGTGATGTATTAATAAATTAATATTTTTATTTCTTATAGTTTTTAGATAATTTTATGAGATCTTAATGATTTTTTAATGTGTTACAATATCAGTTATAATTTTAAAATCTCTATTTTCCTAATAAATGATTGTACTATTTAAAAATAAAATTAATCATATTTAGAATATTATTTTCATAAACTTGAGTTAATTTTTGAATTCTAAAATTTGAAAAAAGTTTAGGGTGAATTTTTTGTGATTTTTCTGAAATACTTGAATTTTGGTGAATAGTAAAATACGATAATTTATGATAAATGCTAAAAATTGAATTTTTGATTCATGATTTCATCATGGATGATGTAAGTGACATTTGGTTAAAACTCACATGCACTAATTTTTGTATTTAGACACAATAATCCTCACTATTTCTTGTATTGAGAAAAATAATAAACTAATGATTAAAGTAATAAAGAAAACACACATCTCCTCCACTATAAGTACCACTCCGCACACCCTCTTCTCCTCGCACATCTTAAGCTTTGATAATTGCCTAAATTATTCCCAATACTCTTACCTAGACCCTAAAAAATGTATAGAATATATTTTTCTCATCAAAATACCAAGCCTAGGTTCTTTAATAGGATCTCAAGAGGATAATTCAAGAGGTAAATCGTCTCTCTTTTTCTTTTAGTTTCATTTCAATTTCAATTTATTTTCTTATTATCTCTTAAAATACATTAACACAAATGGAATTATAATTATAATATTATACATATACATTAATTATCTCATATTAATGGAATATCCAACATTAAAATCCTCCCTCTTTCTTTTTATCTTAAAAGTTAAATCCTCGCTTGTGATGTGTCAATTTACTAACATCGTGTGTGATGAAATTTTAACTTACTTAAACAAATTCAAGTTTGTTAATAAGACCATTAAATGTTTTAAACCATATTTTAAATTTTATTTCATAACCCTTTTTATTTTTTGGAAATAACTTATAAACATAATACTAAATGAAGAAACAAAACGAGTTCATTATGTTTGAAAACAACCAAAATTAACCTAAAATGATCATCATTAACTTTTATCTAATGAATTATACTCATAGTATATAACCAAATACTTTTTAATATAATTCTATTTTATTTAGTATTATTAATAACATATAATAACAATTTCGGATGTTCATCCCCATATTAATCAAACTTCCATTCATGTATACAAATGAACAGACCAAGAAAACTGTGAAAATGAACACTCCCAAATACTGAAATTAATCTCTATATCTCATAAAAAGGATGATTAAAGAACATAATAAAACCATAATGAATTAGATTCATGTATAAAATATTTTTATCTTTTTAATTAATTAATCTAAATTTATTATATAGAACATTAAATTGAAGAAAGCGTTCAGACACAAGGCAAGGGGAATTCTCAAACCCAACTCTCTTTCTTTGGGTTTTCCCTATTTAACTCCATTTTTAGTATGTATATTCCTTAAATATCATTTATTAATAATTATCCTACATTTTCTAGGATATATATTCTTTCTAATTGACATTATGATAAAAAAAATGTTTTCCAAAAGAACTCTTTCAAAAAAAACTTCTCGAGATTGTTTCTTCTTCACTCAAAGTTAATGATTATTATATAAAGTATGTTATTCCCTATTTAATTTGGGAACCCAAAGTCTATGAATGAATGATTTAAGAAATTAACCCCATTTCTCTCCATGGGTTATTTATTTCCAAGATTGATATATGTCCTATGTGGCATGAATGATAATTTAAATGTTATGATGTGATGGGTGCACCTAGAATTATATAGCACTCCAATGCATTGGGTAATATGATGTATCTGATAAGAAATGTGAAATATGCATGAAAATGGTTCTATATTTTTTCAAAATAATGTTTAGTATTTTACCACTAATTCATGATGTTTAATGTTTTTTGCATTTCCACATTCCATTCCTTTTTCTAATGCTTCCTCTCATAATGATGATGTTATCATTATGCTCACCAATTGTCATATTGTTTAATGATATTTTATGTCCTCTTACTGGGATTTGTAGCTCACCCCTTTTATGTATATCATTAAGTTAATACATGTACTAAAGTGAACATTAGGGATAATAATAATCTAGATAATAAATAATTAAATAAATTTTTATGTTTTATGTTTTAGAAGTTATGTATGGTCATAGTTTTCCCAAGATAATAAACCTTTAGATCCTCATTGTGTAATGTTTTTATTTTTTTATCATTAAAATGGTGTAAAAATAATGTAAGAAAAAGTAGGGTCACTATAGTTGGTATCAAAGGATGTTTTAGTTTATTTGGAAATTATCATTACAGAACCTTAGTGAAACCCATAGTATGAGACTAAGTATAAGTGAGTACCCAAGAAGATTTTTTTTAGAAAATTATAAATATAGGGATCCCACAAGATATTACTTTATACTTAATTTCACAAAGTAATATATTATTTATTCAATAATGTTTGACTTATGTTTTGTTCTAACCTTTTTTATTTTAGAAAATGCTGAGAACTGGGAGAAAATAGGCCAATAACTCATGTGAGGGACAATGTAGTTATTGACTGAATGACATCTTCAATGCTTTGGGAGGTGGATTTCATAATTTCATGGAGATTATTACCCAGCTATATCATGTTATGAAATCCATGGATGGGTCAGTATATCTTATGGGTTTAGTTCTCATACAATAATAGTTTCCTCTTGAGTATTCAGATGGCTACATATGAAGCTCTATTTGGAAAATGATGTATAACTCCGACATATTTGGATAAATATGGTGAAAGAAAACTACTTGGACCTGATCTTGTGCAAGAGATGACAGAGAAGGTTCAAACCATCTAGAAACATATAAAATATGCTCAGAGTTGGAAAAATATTTATTTTCACAATCATCGAAGGGAATTAGATTTCAACGTTGGAGATAAATTCTTCCTTTAAATATCACCAAGGAATAGATTCATGCGTTCTCGAAGTAAAGGGAAGCTAATCCCAAGGTAAATTGGCCCCTTTGAGATCCTTGACCTCATATGAGTCATGGACTATCATCTTTTACTTCAACCAAATATTGCTCATGTTCATTATGTGTTCCATGTATTACTGTTGCAGAAATACATATGAGATCCATCAAATGTACTGAACTCAGAGGTGGTACAATAGTAAGATGATCCCTCTCATAAGGAGCATCTGGTAATGTTTATAGACTGGAGAGATAAGGTTTTTCACAAAAAGACAACCCCTCTTTTCAAAGTGTTTTATAGGAACTATAAGTATGAAGAAGCAACTTGGGTACTAGAGTAGGCGATGAAGTAGAAGTATCATCACCTTCTTAAGTGGAATGATATTTCAAGGGAAAAATTTAAAAGGCAGGAAGGATGTAATGAACCAAAATTTTATCAAATGAATTTCCCCATTCCCATAGTAATATTATAAATCACATAAAATAACTTAGAGACCATAATAAAAACATTATAAATGAATAATTAATTAAATAATAAGTATTTCAAGAAGTTAAGGAACCAATAGTGATAAAATACTGACTTGGCCTTGGGAATAGAAATATGACCCTTATGAATAGTAAAATGTCCAAAGGAATTATAGACTCACCCATGAAAGTGTAAATTAAATTTTGGAGTCTTATATTGAAAACATTATGTAATTATATCACAGTATAAGTAAATAAATATTTTAAAAATTATAAATTAAATGTTGGTAATTTTATAAGTCATATATATTAAATTAGAATTTGATGATTAATTTAATAATTTAAAAGAAAATTTATTTTCATAAAATCTATTTATAAATTAATATTTTTATTTCTTATGATTTTAATAAAATTTTATGAGACCTTAATAAATTTTTTAAAGTGTTACAAAATCAGTTATAATTTTCAAATTTGTATTTTCCATGTAAATGATGATATTAATTAAAAAATAAATTATTCATATTTAGAAACATATATTCATCAAATGGAGTTAATTTTTGAATTATAAATGTTAAATATGTTTATGGTGAAATTTTTGTATTTTTTTAAAATACTTGAATTTTTGTGAATAGTAAAATACAATAATTTACAATAAATACTAAAAACCTGAATTTTTGAGTCATTCTTGAGTCATGGATGATGTAAGTAACCATTTATTTGATCTCACATGGACCAATTAATATATATAGTCACAAGAATCTTCACTATTTCTTTTCTGGAGAAAAATAATAAACTAATTATTAAAATAATAAGAAAATAACCATCTCCTCCACTATAAATACCACCCCTCACACCCTCTTCTCCTCACACCTCTCAAACTTTGATACATTCTTAAATTATGCCCAATAAACTTTTCTATCCCCTACCCCACATTCAAGATCTCTTGGTCTTCTAAAAAGACCGAGCATAGCTGCCTTGAGGAGTATATCAAGAGGAGAATTCAATAGGTAAATCCTTTCTCTTTTTCTTTTCATTTCATTTCAATTTCAATTTATTTTCTTATTAAATCATTAAATAACTTCATAAAAATGGAATAATAACTCCAGTATCATACATATACTAAAATTATATCATGATAAGGGAATATCCAATATTAAACTCCTCTCTCTTTCTCTCTCTCTTTTATCTTAAAAATGAAATAATCACCCATGATGTGTCAATTTACAGACACCATGGATGATGCACTTTAATTTTCCTTAAACACATTAAAAGATTTTAATAAGGAAATTAAATGGTTTAAGAAAATAAATTTTATTTTATAACCCTTTTTATTTTTTGTAAATAAATTATACTCATAATACTAAATTATAAAACAAAAAGAGTTTGTTGTGTTCGAAAAACCACCAAAATTAGCCTAAAATGATCATCCTTAACTTTTATCTAATGAATTATCCTCATGGTATATAACCAAATCCTTTATAAAATCATTTAATATTTTCTAGGATCATTAATAACATATAATAATAATTATTTATCTTCATCCTCATTTTAAATGAACTTTCAGTCATGTATACAGGTGAACTCATCATGAAAACTATGAAAATGAATACTTCATGAACTAAAAAATTAAACACTATAACTCATCTAAATGAACATAAAAGAACTTAATAAAACTATAATGAATTAAATTCATTTATAAATGGTTATTTAATTTTTAATTATGTAATTTAATGTGATTATACAAGACCAAAAAGTAAAGAAAGCGTTCGAACACAAGGTAAGGTGAATTGTGAAACCCAGCTCTTTTTCTTTGGGGTTTCCCTCATTCACCCCATATTCTGTATAGATATTCCTTAAATATAATTTATTCATCATTATATTACTTCTTCTATGATATAAATTTTTTTAAATTGAGATTATGATAAACATAATGTTTTCTAAAAGAAGTCTTATTTTAAAAAATACTTCTCGAGATTGTTTCATCTTCACTAAAAGATGATGACTCTTATATCAAGTATAGTATTTCCCCTCTCATTTGGGAACCCAATTTTTGTGAATGTGTGATTTATTAAATTTCACCCATTCTTTTCCATGGGTTATTTTATTTCCAAGATTGATATATGTTCTATGTGGAATGCATGATAATGTAAATTTTATGATGTGACATGTGTGCCCTGAATTATAGAGTGATCAAATGCATTGGGTGCTACAATATAACTCATAATAAAAGTGAAATATAAATGAAAATGATTCAATATTTGTTCAAAAATTTGTGTTTTAGTTGACCACTAAGACAATATGTTTCATTTTTATTCATTTTTAAAATCTATTCCTTTATCTAATACTTCCTCTCATTATGATGATGTTATGATTATTCTCATCCCGTGTCATATTATTTCATGATCTTATCTATCCTCTTACAAGTATTTTTAGCTCACCCATTTTTGATATATATCATCTGGGTAATACATGTACTAAGGATAATACAAGGGACAATAATAAACTATAGACTAAGTAATTGAATAAATGTTTATGTTTTATGTTATAAAATTTATGTATAGTCCTAGTTTTCCCAAGACACTAAACCTTTTGATCCTCATTTTATAATATTTGTATGTTTCATAACATTAAAATTATGTAATAGTTATGTAATAAAATGTTGGGTCACTATATGTATCAAAATTACTTGATGTTTATTTTTAATACATGATTTTTACTTAATACATGATGTTTACTAGCTTGGGAAGACTAGAAAACAATGTGTAATGGACTTTCCCCGGAAAAGAAAGCTCGAGCATTACACAACACATAAAGCATTTACACATCGTGTAAATATCATTGGGTATTTTTAAAGGGGAGCAGCCCCCTTTCTTTTCTTACCCTTTCTCCACCCATCCTCTTGCACAGTAGGTTCTCTCCTCCATTTAAGCTCCCTTGAAGCCTAAATCTAGGATTTTAATCCATTCCTCTATTCGGAATTTGATTTAACATCTAATCATCTTGTTGGATGCACACTAGTAAGATCTTCATTTATCTTTTGCCTTTTTCATTTTTCTATATCTTGAGGGAGTTATTTAAGAACAAGATCATATGACCTAATTTAATGGTGTTCATATATTTTTCAAATTTCTTCTGATCTAATCCAAATAAAAGGTTTATACTATATGAGTTCTTCTCTATAGGCATAAGGTAGGTGTTCAAGTAGTTATCCCTCAAATTTGAGGTTTTTATGTTTTGTGTTATGTTCCACACACTGGTTTCACCATGAATTGGATCTATATTGGATCTACCATAAATTGGTTGAGTTATTTATAACCTAGTTATTCTTCTAGACAAACCTTGAGATATTCTGATCAAATTTTCATTGTGGTTATAAATTCCTAAATAGTCAAACCATCATCTATATGGTTTTGGAATGACTTCTAATTGTGATATCAGAAATGAAATGCATAAATTTAGTGGTGTAGTAGGGCTAACACACTTATCAAACTATAATTAATCGAATGGATTTGAGTGGTTTGACAATGTCTCTTGGTTAAATTGTTCAATGGCTATGCCCTTATTATTAATGAGTTTTAATAAACTATGAACTTTAAATTTGATCATATTAAAGCTAATAATATTTCATCACATTTATGATGATGGGATGGTGACCCCTATTCTAAATATTATGCGGGCATAGTGTATGTAAAATCATTAACGTATTTATATATACACGAATGGAATGAAACTTTCTACTGTTATATGTGTTTATGAATAACCCTTCAATTATTCTTATATGGGCATAGAATCCCTTTTTCTAATGTGAAACACAGGCATAGAGACCCTAATTAATTATGATAAATGGGCATGGAGAACATACAACTATGATATTGGCATGGAGACCTTATAACTATGATATGGGCATGGCCACTATATTGACATGATACGGTCATAGTGACCGTATAACTATGATACATGCAAAGAGACATTATATTTAAGATATGGGCATGGAGGACCTATTTACATCTTAAGAGCACGAAGACCCTTTTGATATGTTATGTGGGCATGATGAACCATACTGTGATATACAATCACAATGACCCTTACTATTATATATGGTCATGATGAACCTTCTTGATAAAATACTGGGCATAATGAAACTATTACTGTGATACTCGGCATGGAGTCCCCTTTTCAAATGATATTGGGTATGGTATCCATTAATACTTATGATACTCATACTACTACTTATGGATGTCTGAGTTATGCCTCAAGTCCAGGCTAGTGGTAGTTTTCATATATATGGTTGTAGACATCACTACATATATAGTCCATATATGTTTATACATATGGTTACTTGTTTAGAAACAACTCAGCTTAGGTTGAATCTAGTACTATCATCTTGGTGTCCTTTTGGAACCAAAATCGACCTTTATAACTTTCATTATTGCTTTCCATTATTACATTCATACTTCCATATTATATTAACTAACTACATATTTATAAAAAATATTGGTGGTGGGTTATAGAATTAATCTCAAACCCTATATGGGTCATCCATGGTGTCTAGGTAGATTACGTGGATGCAGGTAGGGATAGTGGAAAGATCTCTTTTTTTATGCCTAGGTAGGCATATGACTGGGCTATAGTTCATTATTCTATTGGAGATAGACTTTTGAGACTTTTCCATTTATTTCTACATGTATTTTATTGCGTGCTTTCTTGTTCCTTTTTGTTATACATGTTACATATCATCATTCTGTATAAGACATTGTTTATTATTATTATTGGTAATTTATTCCATTTGTATGCTTTACCTTCCAATACCCATTGTCAGTTTATTATTATGATTCCACTGTTTATCTATCTTTTTCACTATTGTTATAATATAATCATGAGGTTATAGTATCTACACTATACCACATTAGACCCTCTATGCAATTCGACAGCCTCTAGTATATAGGTAGAAGCACCTGAGGCCATGTGGCCCATCGGCTCGAGTCACTATTTAAGTGTCATCTGGGGTCGAGATGTTACAATATGGTGTCAAATAATTTTCTTTTATTTCTTATTATTGTTTTGGAATATTAGGCACGAGATTGGGAATGTGTAAAAATCTTTTAATGATATATTCTTGGGAGTAGCTTTCCCACGGACAAGGAAATGCCAAATTACTTATTATGGGATATGTTGTTTTGTAATATTCTTATTACAGTTGGTTTGATTCCACTGTTGGGTGACACACTTTATTTGAGGTACTTAATATTATTATTGAAGATTATATTTTATCCTTGGACCAATATGGTAATGAATCTTTAATAACACGTAATTTTAAGAACCTTATAGTATTTATATTCCATGAATTATTCCATGTCACATCTACATACTATGATAGTTTATTGCAACATGTTTTAGTGTTTATTTATATGACCATGAATTTTGCTAACACTTAATTTATGTAATTGATAAATTATTGTTTGGGATGAAAGGGATGGAACATGTTAGTTTATGAGGAGCATGGACCCATTTAAATTGGAATTAATAATCCATCATGTTCAACCTTTAATGAAAAATGTTTTAAACGACAATGAAATTAAATAGAAATCATACCAGCTTTAATGCATTGGAAAATAAAATTAAATGAAATTGACATTTAAAAAGGAATGGTCACCATTAAATATGGATTCTAATTTCCATTTAAATGGTTTTTTCTTCTATAAATTGTAATTGGCGCTCTTTATAATGGGACCTTATACTCATAACACAGATCATGACCCAGACATGACTTTAGTAATGAGAAGTAGGTTTCATATAGTGTGTTCTATATAATCTTTTTTATCACCCAAAGTTGTCTGCTTGAGCAGGTAGAGGGGTGTGATTCTTATATAGGAAGTCTTGTACCTATCCTATTATTTTATCTATGGTGTTTTATCTATTTAATCCTTTAAGGGGAATTCATTTTTCATTTTTAGAGTTATACCACCATGATTTCCTTGTGTCGTGCACTAAGAGGGTGGTGAAGACCATGCTTAGAAGGTGGTGGTCCCTAATCCCCCATTGATACCTCGAGTAGTTCCACCTATGGAACCATCTATTATACCTAATATGGGAGATGATTTCAGGTTTAAAGGGGAGTTTCTACAGCTTATTCAAGCTATATAAGGATCCCTGCAACCTTCACTTTTATTGGAGTTCTTACATAAGATTTCTAAAAGCATCATTTGCCTGATTTTTTAGGGGATGGTGACCCTATATTGTAGAGTTATGGCTGGAGATATAATTACCAATATTTGAGAATCTAGAAGAACCAACTGATAGTATATTTAATCTTGATACTTATATTCTTCATGGATCCACCAAACATTGGTAGGATATTCTGAACCATGCAGGTCAGTATTAGGAAGTGATTTAGAGGGATTTCTAATCAATATTTTTTTCATTATATCTTGAGGGATGATCATACCAAAAATTATATTAGCTAGTAGTGGGGTTCTATGTCAGTTATGGACTACTGATATTGTTTTATAGATCTTCATAACTCTGCTTTTATATATACTATTGATGATCTAGTGAAAAAAAATGTGTTTAAAGGATGTGTTTAGTCATCCTATCCATTATTAGGTGAGTTTATTCTAGTTTAATACCATGTTTGATATAGTTGAACATTCTATCGTAACTAAGAAAAACCTAAGAGAGGTAGGTGGTATGATCCAAGGTGGTTTAGATATGAGACATGTTAATGGTTTGACTAGAGGTTGGAAAAAACACTTTAATATTGTTCATGTGAGCAGGATCATCTTGGTGACACAAATTGACAGTTATGTAGTTTGTCCCCAGTGTGGGAAGATTGGACATGAGAAGCCCCAGTGTCCCAGAGACCCTGATGAGTGTCAAGGCTATATAATATTGGGACATCTTCATCATTTTTATAGGACCTTCCCATTTATTTGAGTATGTGAGGATCCATATTAGCTCCAAATTCAGGGAAAAATCAGTAGCACGTCACCATCAAAGTAAATAGAGTATTATTGTCCATAAAAGAATAGGATGAGGTTATAGACATGGTATAAAGGCTTTAAATATATATAAACAGTAGAATAGAACCTCTCTATGTAGTTAAGTAATATCATAGGACTATGGATCAGGCTGGATTTATTCTATGCAGCCTACACCATAGGATCAGGGTCTGGGCTATCTACTATTCACAGTACTATTCTAGAAGCTTCTATTATTTAATATTATTTTTTCTATATAGGTGTATCACACTTATTTATCTCTATGAATCTTATGGAAATCCTTGGTATTAATATTGAGTAATCTAGTGGTGTGTTGATTCTTGATGCATCATTTGGTGTACATTCAGAAAGTGTATGTTGGTCTAAGGAATTTACCCTCTAGGTAGGAAGCCATCATTTCTTTTAGGACCTCTTTATCCTTAAGATGATATGTTTTGATTTAATTTTTAGGATGGATTCGTTAGTCCCCTATCATTCCTGCATGGATTTTTATCACCAAAGTGTTTCTTTTACATCACCATAGTGAGGTATTTATAATCCCAAGGGTGAAAGGGATGTATAGTAATGTAGAGATATAAAAAGAATATTAGGCTAAGTGGAGTGATTATGAAGATTTTTAGCCTTCGCGTGGATGATTAGGAAATACATCATACTGAATTCCCTCCTGCAATGGATCAATTAAGGTTTATTTGACCCAATTATTTTTCTAGACTGCCTCTAGAGAGAGTGGTAGATTTTATTATTGATATAGTTCCTTGAGCTTCAATGGTATCTGTTTATCCTTATAGGTTAGATACTATTGAGTTATAAGATCTCAAGTGGTAGCTAGAGGATTTAGAGGCCAAGAGTTTTATACATCCCGGTTCTTCTCTATAGGGTTCATCAATCCTTTTCCTTAAGAAGGAAAATAGAACCCTCAGGAATTTTGTATAATACCCAAAATTAAATCTTCTTACTATAAAGAATCAGTGTACCTTACATTTTATAGATGGCCGTTTTTTACTAGCACAGAGGAGTGAGGGTTTTCTCGAAGATCGACCTGAGATTGGGCTATCATCAAGTTCAAGTCAAGCCTTTAGATATTTAATTTATTTTTTTCCATAGTTTTTTAGAATTATATGAGTATGTCATTATGTTATTTGGTCTTATGAACATTCTTTTCATCTTCATGGATTTGATTAATAGGGTTTTCCATCCCTGTCTAGATTCCTTCATAGTGGTCTTCCAAGATGACATCTTGGTGTATTGTCATACTCAAAGTGACCATGCCACCCAACATTAGATCATTTTGAATATAATAAGAGATAAATGGTTGTATTATAAGCTCAATTAATGTAACTTATAGATCAAAAAGGTACACTTCTTGGGTTATATTATCTCAGAGGCATGAGTTTCAGTTGACCCAGAGAATGAGGGATCTATAGTTCCTTGGTAGTATCCCAATAATGTCTTTGATATACATATTTTCTATGGCTATATGGTCATAAAAGTAATTTAATACAAGACTTGTCATGATTATAATAACCTTTTATGGTATTTTATAAGAAGGTTTTGATGTTTATATAGTCAAAATCCTTTGAGATAGTCTTATAGGAGATGAAGGGGAGATTAACTTCACTACTGATCCTAATTCTTATAGAGTTGGGAAGAAATTATATAGTGTATTTTGATGCATCAGGTATTAGTTGAGGTGTTTTTTTGGTAAAGTAAGATTGATTCATTTCATATGGGTCAAAGCAGTTGAGGAAACATGAGTGTAATTACATGATTCATGATCTCAAGTTGAATGTTTTTGTTCAGGCCTTTTGTTGTTAGAGGCATTACCTACTAGGAGATAATTTTGTGTTGTTTACTAACCACAAAATCTGCAACTATGTGAAGGTTTATTGAATACTTATATTCCTTTGAATTAAATATTTCCTATATCCCCATTAAGTTAAGTGTTTTTGCTGATGATCTGGGTATGATGACTTGAACATAGATAGTTCACGAGGCCAATAGTGAGTGGAATTTTATAGATCTATATTCAGATATGTTCATAGAGGTTTAGGACCATCATGGATAGTCTATACTTGCATCACATTTAGTGACCCCCTCACTTTTTTAAGGACTATGGATGACATAGTTTTCATATCTTGAAGGCTTGGTCCTATGAGAGAGTATCTCAGGTGAAGGAAATCCTCTGGATTGGTCTGTTGATGGTGAAAAAATACTATTTATACATGGGTATATCTAGGTCCCTAAAAACATCAGAGAGAAGATAATCCAAGAGTCACATGATTATCAGTGGGAAACTCACCCAGGTATCTCCAAGAAATATCTTGATATCCACTAACATTATTGATGTCTAGGGACGAAACATCAAATAGTAGGTTTTAGCATGGTGTTTTCCAACTCTCAGAAGGAGAGAGTAAAAAATTAGAGGCCTACTAGATTATTATATCAATTACCAATCTAGAAATGGAAATGAGAAGATTTTTTGATGAATTTTTTAGCCATATTATTGTGGTCTCCTTGAGGTAGTGACATACTTTGAGTAGTCGTGGATCGGAAAAAAAAAGTATACCACTTACTTCCTATCCTGAACATTTTCTTAGAAAATAATATGGAAATATTATATGTTCTTGATATTATCTAGCTACATGGTTTCTCTCGTTCTATAGTATCAGATAGGGACACCCATCTCAAATCATGGTTTTGGAAGGGGTTACAGAGAGCTATGGCTACATAGGTCTTTCTAAGCACAGCCTTCCACCCCACGACTGAAGGCCAGTCATAAAAAATGATACATCTTATAAAGGACATGCTCCAATAATGTTTCCATGATTTCAGTGGTTCTTGGGAATATCATATCCCTCTCATCGAGTTTTCCTACAATTATACTTATCTAGAGAAAATAGAGATGGATCCTTATAATGCCGGGAGAGGTAGTTCTCGTTAGTCCTCATCTCATTCAAGATACTTTAAAGAAGTTTTGGCCAATCAAGAATCATATGCCTACCACTCATTCTAGAAAAAAATCTTCGATCTCCATCGACGACCTCTAGAGATCGACATCGAAGATCATGTCTAATTTTAGGTATCACCCAAAATTTGGCACATACAGATACAAAGGTAAGGGAAGCTTTCACCTCATTATGTTGGGCCATTTTACATCCTAAGGAGATTCAGTCCAGTAGCCTATTAGTTGTTATTACCTCAGAGGTACCATTCCTTCCACAACATATTCTACATATCACAGCTTTTCCATTATCTTACTGACTCATATCATAATTTTGATTCTGAGGATGTTGATTTAGAGATTGATTCTTTTTTTGAGGAGTATCCCATACACATATTTTAACTGAGAATGAAGGTTCTATAAGGATTTTATATCATTTTAGTATGGTTGATCTAGCATCATGGTTTTCTACATGATGAGACACGTGAGTGGGAGGTCTATGTACATGATTAGTGGATAGAGTTATTCTTAGAAATTGTTTTACCACCCTCACATGAAAAATTTGGGATGAATTACTTTAAGGGGGAAGACTATAAGAACTCATTTTCTCCATCATCTATTGATCCTTTTAATTTTCAGTTAAACCCTTTTTTTAGTCCTATTATAGTATAAAATTGGAAACTACAACTTTGGTTGAGAATTTTTCCGTTGAAAATATTGGAGGGGACTGAAGGATGGATGCATGCCAAGTATACAACATGTATTTGTAATACATGACATATATTCAATACACGACCTATACTGGCATGGGTAGGCCAATTCACAATGTTTAATGAAATTTTCCTATAATGGAAATCATGGTATTTACATGATGTTTAATGTATTTAAATTTCATGAAAATACTATGGGGTGTTTTTAAAGGGGTGTACCACCTTTTCTTTTCTTACCCTCTCGCTTCTATTTCTCTTGCATAGTAGTATCTCTCCACTATTTGTGCTCCCTTGAATCCTAAAGAAATGCTTTGACATTGTTCCTCTGTCCAAATTCTGATTTAACTGCTGATCATCTCATTGGATGTGTGCCTATAAGATCTTAATTCATCTTGGAGATTTTTTCATTTTTCTATCTCTTGATAGAGTTATTTTTGTGTAAGATAATATTCCCTATTTTCAGGATGCTCATCTATTTTTTTATTTTCTTCAAATTTGGAAAAAATCAAACATCGATACTAGACAAGTGTATAATATCCCTTAACTTTATTACATATTAATTCATTATTTATTACATAAGAGTACATATAATACAAACCGAAAGATTAATAATTCTAGTGTATTTGGGGATTTGGTACATTACATAACAACTTATAACATGGGATAAAACAACATTATTGAAGACTTCCTAGACAATATCATTTTATTCCATTATTCTTAAAACTGTATGGGATAACTTTGGTACATACATAAGATTGGAGTGACCTATAAATCCCAGTAATGAAATAAACATGATATAATAAAAAGAAATTAATAAATGTTAGAAAATAACCATATCAATGATATATAAAAGGCATTTGAATCAAAAACAGGAACAATGAGGCATGATATATCATGATAATCATAAAGACGACATGGTAAATTTGGAAACAACTTAAAACAAAACATGATAAATAGAGTTCAAGGATAAATTCAATGAAATCATGATGTAAAAAGTATTTAGATGTATTAGGATCACTACCAAATCCCTTGAATGACTTATCAAGAGACGAAAAAATTACCTAATGCATTAGAGCACTATATAATTTTGGGCGCACCCATCACTTTCATTTCATTCTAATGCTTAATTGTGCCACATAGATCATAAAAAATGGAATAAATTTTCATAACTTTTTATTCAAAGACAAATTATTGTGGAATACATATGTGTATGTTCCAAACAAAATATATATAAGTGTATAAAGTTGAACACAGTTGATAGGAATTGGGTATTGTTATTCACTACACATTTTCTTGTCATGGAAAATCATGGTGAAATTTTGGCAGCATAACAGGGGTGTATAAATGTTCATGGAAGGGATTAATGAGATTTGAAGGGTTATCAAATATTTTAGGCATAATTGGTTCAGGAAGGGGAAAATGTAATAACATATCCAAACATTAGGGATTAGATAAAAATGGCATAAGATAATGAAGATACTAGAATAAATAGAAGAAAGAAAAGAACCCTTACCTTGAGAGTGTGAGTCCAAATTCTAGAGAGGAGCTTCTTTAGATGTTTGGTAACATTTTTAGGATTCTAGAGAGTGGGGGGAATAGTAAGTAAATTCCCCAAATTATGTTTAGTGAAGATAAATGAGATCTTGGATGGGTTTATATAGGAAAAGTGAGGGGAGTTCTTTATTATTTACAAAACATATGTTTTGGACTCATTATAATAAAATAACCAAAACCACAAAATTTCACATCGTTTGTTCCCATGTATCTTCCAAATAAAGGTGATTTCTATTATTTTATATAGAAATTTTCCAAACTTATTAATATAATTCCCTTTCTAATGTGGAAGGGATACATACTCTTAAAGATAATATTTAAAAAACATAAAATATATTAAAAGTTTTGGAGGATTCATAAAAGACTTTTAAAATTAATAAAATAAACTTAAAATTACATTATTTTAAAGTAAAAACATATATTTGGGTTTTTATACCATTTATATTATTTATTATATCCATTTTGGGTCATTATGATGTCATAATACACACTTTATATTTATATGGTATTTGAATTTTACCCAAAAATTCGACTATCTCTGAAAATTATGAAAAAATCACCATTGGATAATTTCAAAATTATGATTACAAAACTAATAATAATTTTATCAGAATAATTTTATAAATATTTTAACTTTCACTTTTAAAATAATAATTGATATTTATTGAGAAATGATTGCCTTTTATAAATAACAGTTTTCAAACCCTTATTAAAATTATATTTGACTTCATAAAAATTATATAATAATTTATATTTGATAAAAATAACTTAACAATAATATTTTATTAAAACATTATTTATATCAAAAAATCCACTGATTCATTGAAATAATTACCTTAATTGAATTTGAATATTACTCAAATATATAATTTCTGTTTTATTATATCAAAATCCAAATAGTTTATAGAGTAAAAATAAGAAGTAAATATAATTATTATTATATAAAAAATAAAATATAAATAATCATATTATTATGGTCTTGATACATATCCCTTTAAATCACCAAAAAAACTCCTTAAGATTAATGTTTTCAATGGTTAGATTTTCATGGGGTGGTACATCATACATGGTTTGGGATGTGACATCAATGAGCATAAAATTATTTCATAAATGGTTTCTCTCATGCTTAAGTTATTGAATATTAGCTAGGTCCTGATCAAGATAAAATACTAGTGATTATATCTCCCTCGAATTCTCTGATAAATTCACTTCATAGGCAATGATCCTACTTGTTGAGGTCTTCACTTCCTTTTTCTATGTCAATTGGATTTGTTAAAACCATGTATTTATATTAATCATGTGATCGCTATTCAAATGATATATTATAAATCAACATGATACTTAAAAGTATTTTAAATCCAATTTTATATAATGAAACCAAATAAGTTGATGTTTTCTCTACATCAATAATATAAAACAATAAATTTATTTAAATCATAAGGGTAGATTTTTTTTATAAAAGTTCATGTTGTTAAAATCTTTTCCCCTTTAGAAATTTCACACTTGAAATTTTCATTTTACATAATAAAATAGATGGTTCTAACTCTATTTTATCACCTCCTCTAGTTATAACATTTCTTTTTCAAAAATTTTATTTCTCCATGGAACATTGACCATGTATTTTTTCTTTTTTTGTATAACTTTTTCTCTATGATCTAAGATCTTCATCGGCTACTCCTCATATGAGAGATCATTCAAAAACGATTCAACCTATATATTGAGTACATGTTAGGGGTATGTTATATACTTACTCAAGAGTGATACATGAAACACATCATGTACATGAGATAGGTCAGGTGGGAGTGTTATTTGATTGGACACCACTTCAATATGATCAAGAATCTCAAAGGGGGTGATGCATCTTAGCCTAAGATTTATTTAATTACAAAACATCATGACTTTATTCCATGGAGATATGTATAGGAATACCATATCTCTAACCTCAAACTCTAGTTCTTGTTGATGATTTTCACCGGATCCCTTTTTTTACTCAGAGCTTCCTTGATGTGTTACTATGTGATCTTGACCTTTTCCACTATTTACCCAACCATTTTAGGGCCTAGTAGTTTCTATTCCCCAACTTCATCTCAAAATGAATGTGTTTTACAACTATTCCCATAAAGGGTTTCATAGTTATCCATATGGATACTTGAGTGGAAGCTATTATTTTATGAGAACTCAACCAGAGGAATATTTTGATCCCATCCACTTTTGTAGTAGATTGAGTATACTCTCAAAATAACATTACTTTTTTGGATATTATTCTCTGATTATCCATTAGTTTGGGGTGATAATTCATTCGGAAGTTTAACTCATAATTTTGATAATGTTTAACACTCATCCAGATCATAAAGTTAAATATTGGATCTCAATCAGATACAATCGATAGTGGTTTTCCATGAAGCCTCACCACTTTTCTAATGTATATCCTTACAAGTTGATCAAGTGAGGAGTCCTCTAGAATCACAATGAAATGTATAGTATTTATAAAAATATCCAAAACAAACAAATTGTAATAATTTCATATTTATGTCTTATAAAGAACAGTGACAATGTAAATGGTGATGTTTTATCCATTTCCATGTAGGTTTGGGTAATGGTTACATCTTCCCTTTATATTTCTTCCTTTCTTCCCTCTCTTTATAACATACAAGACATGTGTTGGGTATTTTTGTTCATGAAACATTAATTTCCCTGAATAATAAGTTATCACTTTGTCATTCTACATTAACACACAGCCCAATCCCTTCTTCGAAGAATTGTTGAATACCACAAAAAGTTATCCACTTGTGGGTAGTGTGGTTACATGTGTCATGATAAGACACTTTTTCAAATCCTTGAATCTCTCCTCACATTAACTATTGCAAAAACACTTTAATCCCTTCTATGTTATCTTGGTTAGACGGTTTCAAAATCATAATAAATTCCTCACAAATCAATGATAGTATTGAGATAATCTGAGGAAACTATGGATATATATCACATATGTTGAACTTATCTATCATTCATTTTATTTCATATTTGAAGGTTCCACAAATATATCATTACTTGTGATAATATTCACCAATAATGATACTTCATTTAACCAAATTTTACATTTTCTATAGTGGAATTAATTTTATCCTTTTGTATAGTCTTTAGCATAGTGCTTAGATTCTCCACATGCTCCTCCATTATTTTGAAGTATATTACAATGTCATCTATAAATACTACCAAAATAATTTTGAGGTAATATATAAAGACTATATTCATTGTGTCCATGAATATTTATGGAGCATTAGTGGGTAAAAATTTCATTACTATGAACTCATAGTGCCCATAACTTGTACAAAAATCAGTATTGAGGATATCCTCCATATTCACCCTAACTTGGTAATACCAAAAATATAGATCCGCCTTGGAGAATTATTTTACTCCATGTAGTTTATTGAACAATTCATCAATCTATGGAATATGGTACTTTTTCTTTATCATTATATTTTTGAGCTCATGATAATCAATTCAAGGCGCATTGACCCACCCTTATTCTTGATGAAGAGGACCGGTGAAACCCAATATAAAGAACTTGGGCATATGAACCCTTTATCTATATTCTCCTATAGTTGTTTCTTCAACTCTTAAAGTTCCACAACAGCCATTATATATGGATTTTGGATAATGTTAACACACCAGGTATAAGCTTGATTGAAAATTCAACCTCTCAGATAGTAGGAAGACCATAAAATTATTCAGGAAACACTAGTATATTCCCTCACAATGTGAATGTATTCAAGGAAGATACTTTCCTTAGAATCAATCATTTGAGTTAGATATTATTTCTCATTATGAGATAATATTTGTGGTTGATATTTTAGAACTAAATAAGATTCATATATCTCCTCGCATTTGTACAAAATCGGAGGATGATTCATGATATGGATATTGGATTCCTTATCACATAAATTTATCTTTAATAAATATAAGGAAATCCAATCCATACCTATAATTTCATAAAATTCAGTAAATGGGAGTATCACAAGGTTTTCTAGGAATTTTATCACACAAATTTTGATAAGGGGGGATTTATATAATTTGGACGCAATAATTTCTCCATTTTCCATTTTAACTATCCTATAAACATCCATTATTTGTGGTGGTGTTTTAATAGTTCTACTGAACATTCAGGATAAAAAGGAATGCACAGAACCTGAATCAAAAAGTACAATCTATATTCATGAATTAATAAATAGTGTACATGTCACCACTTCATTTACGGGATCCAACTTAGTAGTTGTGACATCATAATCTATCCCTTTCTACCTTGGGGTAATTGTTTGTCTCCAAAAACCCTTAGGTTGGTGAATGTGTTTGAAAATTTTCTAGGTTCAGAACATTTGAAACAATGAAAAATGAATTGATGGTTGAATGGAGAATTCCTTTCCTCCATCGTATTAGTATGTTTATCCCATTAGCAATCACTATTTTGGTTTCCTTCATTCCCATGCCTAAATAATTTCATCATTCCCCTTATTCAATTTACAGGATGATTCTTTTTGTACTTCTGAAAAGTGGTATGTTGAAATTTATTATCATTATTATATTTCCCAATTGGATTTCCAGAATTAAACTCCACTTTCCACTTCTTATCCCTTTTATTCCCTTGAGATTCACCGACCTCCATTTTTATTTTGAAATCACATAAAAAAATTTCTCATATATATCAAAGTCTAAAACTTATAGGACTTTTATTAGACAAGGTTTTATCCCACTAAAGAAGCGGTCAAATTTGCATTTGTGGGTAACGAGAAATCCAGAGTAATATCATGAATGTATTCTGGAGTTTTCCTCATAATCCATGATGGATTCATCTTCTTTTTACATGAGGTAAAGGAAATATCTTTCCATTTTAAGTTTGAGAGTGTGAGGAAAATATTTATCAAAAAACATTTTCCATAATTCCTTCTACCTCATAACATTGATATCTTTCTTAGGATTTATATTCTTGATCAATTACCACCAATGATTAACTTCTCCCTCCATATGTTAAACATGCATTAAAACCATCTCTTACTCAGAACATTGAATAATGGGGAAGATATTTTCAATGGATTTGATCCATTATTCCATGATTAAGGGATCGGATGATCCATTGAATGTCATAGTCCTTTGTCACATAAACCACTAAATTGAATCTTGTTCTTTCTGAGGGGGATTTGGGTGATCCTCTTAATCTATTTCTATATTCAGAACCTAATTTATCTGAGAGAGTATCAAAATAATGTTTGTGATTTCCACTACCATTGGGTTGGTAACATTGATTGGGAAGTCATCACATTTCCCTTCACATTGGTTGTTTACCTGATTCCTCCTATTTCCTTCAATTATCTAGAATAAAGGTAAAAATTAGAGATGTTTATTTTTATACTATTAAAAAAATAAATGTGAATCCAATGAAATTAAAGGAATAACATATAAATTTTATTTATTTATTAACTTATGAATTTCTAGGATTTAATATATGTTATCCATGATATATTTCATAACATATACTCTTATCGATATTTTTGTTCACATAATAATTGTTCGTAATGAGCTTGTGAATTTACCAAATAATAGCCCTAGAATGAGTCAAACTAGGTGTGCATCAAGACCCATTATCATAAACTAGTTCTTTATCAAGTCTATCTCAACATGGTGTTTTCGGGTTTTACCCCTATATACACTTGTTCCAGATCCACATCCAACTATAGTATCCATGTAGGGCTGTATGTCCTTGATGAACCATTTACTCAATACTTTACCAAAATTTATGGATTTTTTAAACTTAGTCTTATCCCTAAGAATTTGTCTATATTTTTCTATTCCTAATCACATAAATTACTAAACATTCCTTTGATATCAATGATGAAAATTATGCTCTTTATTACACATAGTTTCAGGATTTATTACATAATAGTACACATAATACAACTGGGAATATTGAGAGGTACAGTGTATTTTTTTAATTAGGTATATTAAATAACAACTTATAACATGGAAAACAACATTATTGAAAACTTCCTTGATAATATAATATTATTCAATTGTACATAAAACGACATGGGATAACCTAGGATCATACATAAGAAATGAGTGGTCTATAAATACCATTAAGGGAATAAAGATGACATAACATGAATAATTTAATATATGTTAGAGAATAGGATAATCAATGAGATGTAAAAGTGTTTTGAATCATAAACATGAACAATGAGGAATGCTATGGCATGATATCCATAAAGGCAACATGGGAAATGTGGAAATAACTTAAAACACTACATCATAAACATAGTTAAAGGGAAAATAACAAGGAATCATGATGTAAAAAATTCCCATGATGTATTATGTTCACTCCCCAGTCCCTTTCATTGTGTACCGTGAGACTAAAACATTTCCCAATGCATTTGAGCACTATTGAATTCTGGGTGCACCCATCACTTTTATTTCATTCTCATTCTTAAGTGTGACACATATATCATAAAACATTGAATCATTTTACATAAATTTTTATTCAACTATGAAGGTTTTTAGAAAAAATATATGTAATTATATAATAAAATAAGTATAATTTTATAAAGGTGAACAACCTTGATAGGAATTGGGTATGGAAATTCACTACACATTTGTTTTGCATGAAAAATCATAGTGAAGTTTCAGCAACATAATGGGGGCATATAAATTTTCATGGAAGGGATTAATGAGACTAGAATAGTGCTTTAATAATTTAGGAATCATAGGTTAATTAAAATTAATATGTAAGAACATATCAAAATATTAGGAATTGAAGAAATATGGCATAATATATTGAGGATACTTGAATAAATAGGAGAACAAAAAGAACGCTTACCTTGAGAGTATGACTCAAAATTCTTGAGAGGATATTCTTAAGAGTTTGGATCCACCTTGTGAGGACACTAGAGAGGGTAGAAAAGATTAAGGATGTGACCCAAGGATGTAGAGTGTAGATAACTGGGAACCAAGGTGGGTTAATATAGGAAAATAGAGGGGAGTTCTTTACTATTTCCCGAACATAGGTTTTGAACTCTATATAATAAAATAACCATAACCAGAAAACATTCCATAGTTTTTCCTATATATTCTACCAAATAAGAGTGGTTCTAATTATTTTATCATTCTATGGTCTGAACAATTTATAATAATACATGTACTGATGTGGAAGTGAGTCATACTCTTGAAGAAATGATTTTTAAGACATTAAAATATATTATATGTTTTGGAGGATTCATATAAAATTTATAAAATTAATCCATTAATATTAAAATAATATTATTTTAAATTTAATACCTTTATTTTTTCATTTATACATGTAATATTATTTATTACATCACTTTTGGGTCATTATTATGTCATAATACACACTGTATATTTATACAGTATTTAAATTTTACCTGAAAATTCAACTCTATAACAAAATTATGCAAAATTCACCATTAGATAATTTAGAAATTATGATTCCAAGAAAAATATTCATTTTATAAAAATAATTTTATAAATATGTGAAGTTTCATTTTTACAATACTAATTGATATTTATTGAGAAATGTTGGGTTTTTTCAATAACTGTTTTCGAACCCTTATAAAATTTACATTTGAAATCATAAAAATTATATGATGATTTTTATTCAATAAAAATTATTTAATAATAATATTTTATTAAAGTATTATTTATTTCAAAAATCCATTAATTCATCAAAATAAATTCCTTACCTAAATTTGAATATTACTCAAAAATATAATTTGTGTTTTATTGCATCAAAATAAATATCTTTTATAGAGTAACAATAGTAAGTAAATATAACCATTATTATATTTAAAATAAAATATACATAATAATGTTATTATGGTCATTATATATAACTATTTATTACACTATTAATGTATCCAATAGTAAGGTGTGGGATGGTGATATTTTTATAAGGTGGTTTGGTGTATGGGGTTTTGGTCATGATCTCAATGATCTAGAAATTCTCCCATAAATGGTTTTTATCATGTTCATGTTGTTGGATCTTAGCTTGAGCTTGGTCAAGGGAAATATCATTGATGTTGTCTCCCATAGAATCTCTGATAAATGGGTTTTCTAGGGTATGATCCTTCTTGTTGAGGCCATCTCTTCCTTTTTATGTATCAATTACATTTGTTAAAAACCTATATTTATAATAATCATGTGATCATTGTTAAATGTATATATTAACAACAGTAGTGATACTTAATGGCATTTTTAGTCTTATTGTATATAATGAAACAAACTAATTTAATTTGTTTTATATACCCATAATATATAATAATTAATTTAATTAAATTAGAAGAGGAAATTTATTTATAAAAGTTCAGGTCGTTATAGGGTGCTCCTCTTTAGGTATAAGGTAGTAGGACTAGTAATTATCCTTAAAATTGGAGGTGTTTTATGGTATGTGTTATGTGCCTCATGTCATTTTTACCATGTGTTGGACCTAAAGTGAATCTAACTTAATTTATTTTACTTATTTAGAACCTGGTTATTTTCCTAGGTCCCATAAAATTATCACCACACCTTGAGGTGTGCCAATCAAACTAATATTCTGGTAATAAATTCCAAAATGGGCAAACCATGATCTATATGGTTTTGGAGTGACTTATAATTGTGATATTTGGAATGACATTGATTAATATAGTGGTGTATCATGGCTTACACGCTTATCAAACTATAATGAATCTAATAGAGGGTAGGTATATGACCACAAAACATGATTAAATTGATCAATGATCACACCCTTGTTATTAATTAATTTTAATGAAATATGAACTATAAATGCGTTAATATTAAATCCAATTTTCTTTTATCACTATTATTATGATTGGAATGGATAACCCTATGCTAAATATTATGTGGGCATTGTGCCCATAAGATCATTTACATATATAGATATACAAGCATGGCATCCCACTTTTTATTGTCACTTGAGGAATGATGAGCCCTTATAATGTTTTTATATGAGCACAGTATCCCTTTTTCTATTGTGACTTATGGGAATGGTGACCCTCATTAATTATGATAATTATGATACATGGGCATGGAGATCCTATAGCTATGGCATGGGCATAGTGACCCTATAATTATGATACGGGCATGGAGACCCTATTAACATGATATAGGCATGGTGACCCAAAAACCATGATATGGGCATGGAAACCCTGCAATTATGATATGGGAATGGAGTCCCTATTAACAGGATATGGGAATTATGCCCCTTTTGATATGTTATACAGTCATGATGACCCTTGCTATGGTATATGGGAAATATGAACCTTATTGTTATGTATGGGCATGAAGACCCTTCTTGATATGATACTGTGCATGATGACCCTATTACTATGATACAATGTACGGATTCCACTTTTCATGTAATACTGGGAATGGAATCCCTTGATACTTTTGAGACTCATAATATAGTTTTTTTTTTATGTTTTAGTTGTTCATAGGGTCCATGAATGTTTTAGTATCCATATATATATGGTTGTATATGCCACTGCATATAAAGTCTATATATTTTTATAAATATGGCTACTTGTTAAAATATTACCAATCTTAGGTTGAATCAGGTACTGTCAGTCAGGTGTCCTTCAGGAACCAGATCTAACCTTTAAAAACTTCAATATTGCTTTAAGTTATTATCTAAAGACTTATATATTATATGTACGTACTGTATATTTATAGACATCATTAGAGGTGGCCTATTGAGTTTATCGCACACCCTATTTGGACCGCCGATGGTACCTAGGTAGATTATGTTGATGAAGGTCTGTGCTTTGGATCATCATTCTTTTGAAGATATAATTTGAAGTATTTTTCCCTTTTTGATACATGTATTATTTAGAATTCTTGATTTTACCTTGTTGTAAAACATATGACATATAATAATTTTTTATATAATACTGGATATTTTTTATATTTGTTATTTATTTCAATTTAATGTTTTACCTTTGGATTCTAGTTCTAAGATTATTATTATGACTCCATCATTTATCTGTATGTTTCACTCACATTATAATTTGATCAAAAGTTTGTAGTCTCCCCACTGTACCACCTTAGACCCTCGTTGATATTCGCTAACCTCTAGCATATGGAGAGGCATGCCTGGATCTATGTATCCCACCAACACAGTGCACTGTTTTAGTGGAATCCTGGTAGATACATCATCTAACTTCTCCTAATAATTTCATATCCATCTTATCATTTAATTTTAGTGTACATTTATTTAGTATTTCATGTCATTTTCTTTCTCTTTTTGATAGAATAAATGAAATATGATTCACTTGTGTAGAGGATTTTCCCAATTTTACGTACTGATTGTATACCATCTTTTATATTATATCAATGAACATGAAGGGGTATTGAATATTGTTCCCCAATATCCAATGTAATGGGTTTTAATATCGTGTTTTTCTTACCAACACCATTTAGATATTTTATATTTAATGGTTTGAGGATATTAATACCCATGGTTTCAATGAAGTACCCTATAACATACTCTCTTCAAAAAAAAATATTTTTTATTATTATGATCCTTTCACTTAAAATAATATTTTAATTAACTTCCCTCAGAAATCGGAAGTATTTATTATTGTTTTTTTTTCAGTAGGAATAATTGTGTGATGTTGTAAGCAATTAGTTTCTTGACCCACCAGTAAAAGATCTGGCTTGAGTGTGATATTTATAGTCTTTGATCTACATGGATTTTATCTTTTTGATGATATAATTGACTGAATCTTCTCCTTAGTCCATCATTTTTCATCCTTCAATCATTATTTGAATTATAAAAACTTCAAGAATCTTCTAGGATTTTTTAGCAGAATAAATAGTGTATGCAGATTATCATACTAGTTTACTTTTTATATCTCTAAAATCTCCTCTTGATGGAGTTTCATGTTTAGTGAATAATTAAATCTCTTACACCGAGTTATGAATCCTATGAACCTCTAGTTTTTGTGTTTTTTATATCATAAGAGGTCAAGGGTGGTTTTCATCTATAGCATCGATGTAAACAGGTAAAGTAATTGCTAATGTGGATCCATATAGTTTGAAATGGACACTACTGGTATATTTTTATACTAGAAAAATACTTATCCGTCAAGGTTCATAAAAAACACCTAATTTTCTCAACCTCTTGGTGCTCAAATGATTCAATTATAGGGACACATAAAGACATGAAACGTTTTAGGAGCTTCTTTAAATCACCCAAGAAAAGTGGGTTTCTTAAAATTAGGTGTGGAAGAGTATCATTTACCTAATATAGACATGTCTTACTCACTAGTTTAAATAATTCATTTCATCCTTCTATCGATTTCATTTTATGGAAAATGGATTAAATATAATTTAGGACTTCTAGATTCAGTGTCAATTGGGATATTCTCCATGTGGAAGCAATAGGAAAATTTTGGTATGGTCATATTTCATGTGCCATCTATCACTATTCAATTTGAGATGGTCCATGATAAGCCACTTGTAATATTGGTTGGTGATACCCAAGAAGATTAAAATCTTCATATTCCTTTTCCACCATGTCTAGATACACTAGTTGTCTACATACTAACCTACTTATATGGTTGGATTCATGTTGAGTTTATTGTCCTTATGGATTGCATAGTTGAAGTGATCCATTGGCCTCTGCCTAGGAATTTTTCCCAAAAATAATATTTCCTCTAAATATTTTGGTGTTGAGTTACTTCAAATCCTTCATCTCACTTTATATAGGGAAAAAATTAGACATAAAGGGGGGAATTTCCTCATGTATTTGGTGGGATACTAATGTGGACACACCATTCCCTTTTTCTTTGGTATATACCCACCATGGGAGGATAAGTTTTAGTGTAACACCCATGTTTTGATTTTTCATCCGATGTTGGTTGTACACACCTTCTTAGAGTATTTCAATGATTCATATATCAAGTAGACACAACCTAAATGAATTATTCAAGTTCAGTATCATGTTTTGTATTTTCTAAGAGACTGACACAAATAACCATTCATGATGGGTAACATACATTGGGGATCATGTCTTTCCATGTCTCTGAGTAGAAACAGTATTTCCAATAATCTTAATATCAGTTGATAGAGCTATCATAATCCACTTTAAAATCTATTTTCTTGGTGGCTGATTTTGGATTTCAACCCCTAAGAAGTTTCACATTCTCTTTCCTATGCTCTTTTAGAAGATTTTTATGGATGGTTATCTAAATAGAATCTCTATATACCTACCCCAATAATACTTCACATGGCATGGATGGATCATGAAGTGGGAGGAACTATGAGGTTGTTTCTTTCAAGGATTCCCTTAGTATTTAAAACACTGCTTTCCTTGGTGAGGGTGGAGGAGGTAATATAAATTTTCTTTTTCCTATGGAAAAGGATTGGCTTGATTTTACCATCATCATGTCTTTGATCTTCTATGTATTATATAATCTGATGGGTTGTGGTGGTGTACAAAATTCCCCTAGCCCCACGGGCCTAGGTTACTCTTTCAATGCTATAGAGGCAGTGACTATCATGTCCTTCTTAATTTTTTGGGCCTTTAACATGGAATAATCTAGGTTTAATTTATTTTTTGGTTTGATATATTTTACAACAAGTATCACTCTATGGTTATAGTATTCTATTTCCTCAGATAAAATTCCTAATTAACTTTATTAGATACTTGATACCAGAGCCTATAAATATCCTACTCCAATCTAGTTTGTTGTTTTTGGTCATTAGGAATGGAAGGGATTCACTCGACAATGAAACTCATATATATGGATCCTGGGACTAAAATTTCCATAAAAGTGATAAAATTTTGCATTTTTCTCTCTATTTTAGTGGATTTATAGATAAATGGGGTGAAGTGTAAGGATTCATATTCTCTTCATCATATAATTTTCATATCTATTGGATCATCTATGATTATTTGGAAGAGTACCTTCATGAGTCTGGTATAGTCATATTATATTTCTTCACGTTTCCTTTCTAAATTTGTATTCCATAAAATTAAGAGGGATGATAAGACAATTTAGTAGAGGAGCTCACCTATTGGCATAACATGATCAGCATAATACTTATAATATAAGTATTTTTCTCATTTATTTGGTAGAGAATTGAATATATATTTAGTAATAGATAGTGCATAAAATATTCATTCAATGTCTTTATAATTTCATAAAAATAAGTATTTATGGTTCATAAAATAACTAGTATGTTTACTTCAACCAGTTTTTTCCATATAACCAGCTTATTTTCCTCGTCCTTGGAGAGTGATTCATTAAACCAATAATACCATAGAGGTTTTTCCCTATATCCTTTCCAAATGTAATGTTTTCATCCAAAATTTGTTATGTTTCATTAGAAGATAATTAGTTTAAAGGTGGTGAAAAAAATATCCACTTCCTCAGTCTATCCCTTAGCTAATATGAAATATCACCATAAGGGATGTGGTCATTGGAGTTTTTTCCTCAAGATTTAGAGTGCCTCTTGATATGAGGGAGTCCTCGTGGTAGTTTTTATAAGGGCAAGAACATATTTATAAGGTGGGATTTAACTATGAGGAGGAACCACTCAGTGAGTTCCAAGGGTATGATTTCTACGGTTATCTTTACATAAACTGTAATGGGGAGTATTTTAATCTATCTTTATGTCTAGATGTATGGAATACCCCCACAACATATTCCCTTGGGAGGACCTCTAGTGTGGGTGATTTGATCTTAATGGGGTGGAAATTTATGGTTAGTACCCTGGGGAGGACCAATATAGTTTTTGATACCTATAACATAGAGAGGAAATTTATGTTCATTCCTACATTCCAATATTATTGAGGATTTTTTGGATTCCTAGAATTCTATAGAGAGGTGTTTAATGTCCTCAAGAACATCAGTATTTATTGGTGGCAGAATATGAGCATAATTTTAATGCATATTATTTCCTGAATGAGACCTCATAGATCACTATGATCATGTGAATGGGGTTGAAACCTTGATCATGAGAACCACATGGTTCATGAAAAAACATTATTGTGTATGATCTCTCTTAGGAGACCCCTTTCGTATCATCAAGATATGCCAATGAAGTTCTTGGGTGGCTGCCAGAATATGGCTATACACTTCACAAATATGAGTAGGAATAGTGATATGAACCCATATTTTATCTTCAATTTCTATACAATATATTCCAATAATACTTTATGTGAGGACAAGAATATGATCCCTCTTCTTATAAGGTTCCACCAGAATATATCATTTATTTTTTTTAGGTGGTAAAGAATATGAGTTTAACCTGATGTTCTTACCAAAAATTTTACTTATCTTCTATTAAGGGAGAAAGAATAAAATCATATTGTAAAATGAATACTATAATATTCCATTTGGAACTTATAGTTTTTGTAGGGGAATGTAACACCTTGGTATTTTATAATATATTTCTCTTTAATAAATTTTATGTGTTCGATATCTTTTGAGGCATGCAACATTGAACTAAAATGAATAATGTCTTGTTATAATACTAATTAAAATATATTATGAGACAATTAAATGAGACATAATTAGTAAAAAAAATTGTAATAAGTACTAATTTAATTATTCATAGCTCAATAGAAATATTTTGTTTAAAAAATGGATTTTCTATATATTATATATTTTTTATAAAGTGGGGAAGTTGGGTTCAACGGAGCTCCAATGTGTTGATGAGTATGAAATTTGAAGGTTTATATTTTCTTATATCTTTCCCACATGAAATTGATTATTATTTTTAGGCATGTGTTTTTACTTTTTCCTTGATTATGTCCAACTTATCCTTGAAGGAAGGGGAGGACCATGGTCTTCCCCCTTGGAGTGAGGTCTTAATGGAAGATGATGTCAATCAAAATTATTTCACTTTAATGTTGTATTCCTCTTATGAGTGAATAATATGAAAACATATGATGTCCCATGAGAAATAAAATTAAATATATATCAAGGATATGTTCAAGATTTACTAATTTTCAATTAAAAACGCTTCATTTTACAAATTAGAGATAATCTGTAGAAAAAGGATAAAGTGATGCATTATTTTTCTATTGTGTAGGAATTATTAGATTAAAAATAAATTCCCCTTGGTAAATGATATTTCAATATTTTATTCCCCTTGTATGAAATGAAGAAAATAGTATAGGGTTATGATTCAATTTCCTTGAATTTAGGTTATCTTACATTTCGCTAAAGGGATTTTTATTTTATTCCTTCAAACAAAGAAAAACTTATGTAAAGGCATGGATTATAATTTCTGGTATAAATTATACCTTATAGAATCTGAGAATTTTTTTGATATTGAATATACTATGGATATCCCCATAAAATGGATAGAGTCATTGAAGTAGCTCATTTTGGATATGATGGTAGAATAATAGTGGATGTAAATATAATTCCACATTAATCCATATGGTTTTTCAATCAACTCTAAAGGATGATATATGTATTAAGGTTAATTATGATAAGATCCCTTAATTTTTGTTTCCTTTCATGAAATTGGACATTTGAAGGAATACCAATTCAAGGACCGGGTGTGTTCTCAATACTATGTAAAGATTCAAAATGAGAAATGGTAATTAAAACATCATATCATGTTGTCCAGGGAAGGATCATGTCCCTATAAAGATAGTGTGATGGTCTTCAAATAGATAAAAGGGGTTAGGGATGGATATATTAAGACTGGTAATGTAGTCCATTTGTTGAAGGATGAGGCAGGTCATTCTGGTAATGATGGTTGGGAAGGTATTTCTAGTATTATTGAGTTTGTTTATACTAGTAAGGCTCATTATGGGCATATAACTCATAGAGAGTAGGGTTAGAAAAAGGGGTCTGAGTATCCAAGGGATGTTTATATTGATAGTTTAGGTATTTCTAAAAATTATAGAGCTATTTATGGAATACAAAGGGAAAAACAGTTAGATATTGGGACTCCTGAGGCAGGTGATGCTACTCTAGAACAATAATAATGTAAAGATAAAAAAGTTGAAGTGTACGGTCACTCATATGGTGACACTTTAGTCCAGGTACATATATCACAGGCTCATGGGAAGGAAGTAGTCATAGTTCATAGATTTCCACTTGAAAATGGTAGAAAATACATTTCTATTACATGTACCCAGAACCAAAAAATGGCTCTACTATAGAACATGATCACTTGTCTGGAAATCTATAGGAGTTGAATCAGTTGAGTGTGCCCAAGGTTAAATCCTTATAGAATCAAGAGGAGAAAAAAGAGTATGATCATAGCCTTAGTATAAGGTATGTTATTCCCATGGATGGGTCCCAATTATATAAGGATGGTGCACAAGGGCAGGATAATCTAAAACACCAGTTCGGGTTGGTTTTCTCATTTTCATTTGAAAATTAATAGGATGGAGTCATTACATGGTATTCATGGAATCTACTCTAACAAGGAGGAACCAGATCCACTTAATAAATCTTTATAAAAAGTTTCATTTTCCAACGTGAATCAGATATAAGTTGAAAATGATGGGTTTAAAAATGTTCATATGATTAAATCAATGTGTAAGAAAGACTATTCTTATTGACAACCAATTATAGTTACTAGATCAAAAGGATATTTACAATACAACCCTAATTCAAATTATGATTTTGAATATAAACTTTATTTATTGTATTATGATCACTAATTTTTATTCATTGATATCTTTTAAATAATTTTATTTCATCATATATGATTCCATTCTCCTCATCTTTCATTTTCTTTACTTTAATAAATGGGGTTGGGGGATTTGATCCCTGCCATGACTATTTGGATAATAAACATGTGTTATTGGGAAACTAAATTTTACAATTTAATATTTTGAATTTTTAAAATTTAACTTCATTTATTAATCCATCATTTTAAATTTTTCATAGGTTGAGTATTTAGATTTTTCTAAAAAAGATTTATTTTTGATATGAATAGTGAAAATATTGTGTTTAGTAATATCCTAAAGTTGATGAAATCAGTATGATATTATCTTGAATTAAAAAAATTGAAATCTTTTAAGTGGCCAAAAATCTATTTAAGGATAAAAATTAATCATTTAAAAATATTATGTTGAATTTAAAAACTCATGCGTGACTTTTTGGAACATAAGTTATATTTTATTATAATAAAAACATATTTTTTATTCTTTACCATTAATTATGTGGTTCAATTATTCCATTTTGTTTTTTCATGGTTATAGTTTCAAATGGAATTTAATTATGTAATAATCATCCAATAAAATATTGGGGAGCACCACTACTCAAGAATCATCAGACTAAATAAGTAAAAATTTATTTTTACACAAAAAAATACTTTTTTTCTACAAATAATCATTGTATGCTTATATTAGAATTATTTTAGTCCACTTATAGAATTTTAATCATAAAAAAATTATTCAATATTTTTAATCATCATATTCAAATTTTCTTATAAGTCCAATTTTATTTTTTATCCATAATGAATTGTTACCATGGTAAAAAATTTGTCACCATGGTTAAGGTTAAAATAGATTAGAGGGTTAAAATAAAATGATTAGGCTTTGATATACACAAAAAAACCTTCTTCAATCACATTGGTTGAATTTATTTAGAAATACATCACCTTATCTTAAAATATTTTATGTTTTGTGGGAACTTTCCATGAGAAATACATTTATTATATTTAAATATTCTTAAAATTTACAATGGTTCTACTACCCTCATTTATAAAAATAGAACCTCCAATTATCACTTCTCTTCACCAATTGATAACCTTATCACAAAAAATATTTTCCCAAATAACCTATAAACTATCATTATTTTGCCTTTGCGTTTTCGGTATCCCCAAAAGACCCACCTAAGAAGGCTTGAGGAGTAATCCAATAGCAGATACCGCAAAAATAGGTAATCATCTTAACAGAGCTCATTCAATTTTATGTTTTCTTCCACTACCTATAAACCTTATGTAACAATATTAAAATAATTAAATAAATATATTTACAGTACTTAATTTTTTTTAATGGTATAAATATTTTCTGTCACCTCTCAATTCTATGAGAAATGAAAATGTCATCTGTGCATATGTGTGGACTACCACCTCTATGATGTGATGTGATTCGTTTTTCATGTTCTTTATATGTGGTTAGTCATATGGATTCATTTATTGAATATAGAACATATTTTTTTGTAATTATAATTATATAAAATAAGTTATTTTATACACTCCATTATTTCTATTCTTTATAAAATGAAAACAATGTTCATGCATGCATACAGACTACGGTTTCTATGAAGCGATGTATTCTATTTTTCATCAATGACTTATATGGATGGTTTTAAATGTGTATTTGATGAATATATTTGATATTTTATAAATTATTATTAATCTATAACTATGAAAATGGTTAAATTAATGAAATATTCAAACTACAACCTATGTGGAAAGTAGAACAGTTAAAACTATAAATGCTGATTTAAATGAAGAATTGTTAATAAATGAGTAATTAGATATTTTAAGGGAATTATATATGGTAATATAAGTATGAATATATTTTTTATATATATTTATAATAAATCCAAATTTATTATTCATCAATTTTGATTGTATATAATTAAAGTTTGTACTTGAGGTAAGGGTTTATGTTGTGATCTCATTTTTTAATCAAGATTGTTTATGTTTAAATTTCTATTAAGAAAAATAATAAACTCTATATATATATTAAAACATATATATTTTAATATCCTATTGTTATTTATAGTATTTTTATGTTTATATTTAATTTTTTTCTTTTTTAAGTTAAATAAATTAAAAGAATTTTTTAATAAAAATCAAACTTATTTATCATATTTAGTTGGGAATATATCTTTTTTGTATCCATGTTTTTAAAAATTATTTTATATAATTTCTCAGATATTTTTAAATAATTTATAAAAAATTTCTAATAGAATTAACTTTATTTAAAAATTATTAAATGAAGTATTTTAAAAAGTTTTTCATATGAATCACTTTTGACATTTTTTATAAAAGTGAAAAAAAGAATTTTTTTAATATATACAAAATGAACATATTTTCCTTCAATCTTGTCCATTTTTCATGATTAAACTTAAATTAAAAGTTTAAATGGTTTTACAATGAAAAAAATATTCCCATTCTTCTAGGATATTTTATGTTTTAAAATTTTCTAAAAGAAATGAATGTTTTCTTTTTTTCCAAGAATATTTCAAAAGCATTTATAAAATTATTTTTCATCAATGTTAATATCCTTTATGTATTTTCTTTATTTATTACGGATATATTATTATTATACAATACACATTGTTTCTCTAGATGTCTTATTATGATGATATTCTACTGAAGTTTTCACAAAAATATTGTTAATTAAGTTATAATTAATTGATAAATGTTTGTATGATCTTATGTCACACATATGTATGGTTTTCATTATAAAATAGGTAGGACCAATATTATATATCTCTATAATTCATTGGATAATGATTGATGTCTCATGAGATGATATGAAATGTAATGTGGAGTGAACCCATTCCACTAAGGTACTATGTCCACTATATTTATGGAAATAGCTAGTGAAACCAATCAAATATTGGACTCTGTTTGCTGTTATGATCTTATTAATTATCATAAACATATGAAAAGATTATATATGACTATTTCTATGCCAAAAACATATGTATTATGACTATATTATTCTCTCGTTTTTATTATTGATTATTGATTATTTTACAATCTTTTGACTCATGTCATTTATTATAAAAAATATTTATGTCTTAACTCATGATTTATGGTCAATTAATTATCATGTATGTCTTTAGAATTTATGATCATGTTATCATACCCATATTATTATGTTATATTCACTTATTATCATTGATTAAAACCTCATATCTTTAACCTTACTTATCATCTAATCTGACCCTTTCTTATTTTTTTGTTTCCCCTTGTTATAAAGAAAGGTTTAAAGTAGAAAAATGTAATTACCTAACCTAGATCACTTTGAGTGGTAGCAAGATTGAACCACCATATAAAATAAAGTTAAAATTATAAGGAAGCATTTATGCACTAAGTTTGTGTTGAAAACCATAATGAAAAGGCTAATCAATGATTAAACTTCTTTCAAGGATTTCTATCTTAAATATTATATTAGTGTAGTTTTATAAAAATATATCATGTATTTCAAGTGACAACCAATCATGTATTCCAAGGTCGTGGGTCACGAACCCATAACAGAAGGATGATAATGGTTTCATTCCTACCACTAGAATATGTGATGTCCTAGTTAATGTATGATTATTATTATTTTGATAAATATATATGATGAACCATTAATGTTACTTTTTGTTTTTATATATTAATTCATGTAAATTTTTCTTAAGAAACAAATAGTTAGATTTTTATTCTTTTATGGTCCTTAAGATATTTTAAAGCATATTTTAGTTCTTTATTAATCATATTTAATTTCTAGATATTCATTTTCATGAGGTGATGGATATATTAGAAATTTTAAAAGCACAACCCAAGAATTAAATTTTGTTTATAGAAATTTATCAATAATTACTCAATGTTCTGGAAGTGGTAAAAAACATATTGTCCTAATACCTTATTTTTCATTGTAATGATGGCCTTTTAAATCATCACATATTTAGGAATTTTAGGCCCTCAAATTTTTGTATAGCATTAAATTGTTTTTTTTTATAACCTCAATCACTCCATATAAATATTTATGCTTTTCCACTATGTTCAATTTTCAATCCCAACATATGTTCTCCTATATAGAAACCCAATTATATGTCACTTTTTGTAACCATTATGTTTCAAAATTTCCCTTTTTAATGGATGTTTTAGTATCCATTTTTTTTATGATGTGGGTTTCTATGAATGAAACATTCAATCATTAAACATTTGATAACCTGGATGAATTTCGAGGGTGATGCTCATTTTAAGGGGGTAGAATGTAACACCCCAAGATTTTTTGAATTATTTTTTTTGAATTAATTTATATTTTTGATATTTTTTATTTCACAAGAAATATTTATATATATATATTAAAACTCTATGTTAAAAATTACTTTCACAAGAAAAACCACCTTGGTTTTTTCTACGCGCAATGCCAAATTGTCTTGCACTACAAGAAACAACGACTTAGTGTATGATCCACGCAACACTGAGTTACTATGAAACATATTTATATATATAATTAATTAAAATAGATAATTACAACCTATAATATTAAACATAGTTATAGGAATTTTAATTAATATTTTCCTAATATTTTTTACAATTTTTTAATATAAATAAAATATATTGATAATGAAAGATAATATTTTTGGTGAAGTTCTTTATGTTAAAAATATTGTTTTCTTGAATAAACTGACAGTAATAATAAAATTAATTTTAGACACATTTAAAAAATTTAATTTGATAAAATAAAATTCATTTTTTAATTTAGAAATTATAAATTAGACTAGGGGGAATTTTTTGGTTTTTTCTGAGAAACCTCTTTTTTTATTAATAGTGAAAAATAATTTTTTTTAGTTTTAAACTACAATTTTCAAATTAATAATTAATTATAATTGATATTATAAATGTTCTTTAAGGTAAAATTAGATAAATATTAAATCTATTAATATAATTTAATTAATTGGAATCAATTTATCTTCGAAACTGAATATAAAATCTTAACAAACTTTTTGTCTTTTTCCTACTTTAAAACCTCATTATTTCGTCTCGTTTGCAAGATTATCACTAATCTTAATTTTTCCAATTCTTTGAATAGAATTTCAAAAATATGAAACAAACCACTGTATTCAGTCTAATATTTATATTATAATAAGTCCATGTTAATTTTTGACCACAATGATTAGTAAAAGTGATTAAAATTAATCACAGTAGTTAAGGCCAAATTAAGCTTAATAAAGGACCAAACCTTAAAATTAAGGGCCCAAATTACCTAGAAACTTGTGTAAAACACATTTTATGTCAATAATTTGACTGTAAACTTTCTATTTTTTATTTTGATTGTTTGGTAAAACTTTTTTTAGGTAAGCACTTTTTTAAACCTAATTCATTTCTAAAAACTCCAAGTGAGTCCTTTTCTTTCCATATAATAGGGCACCACATATACCCATTCCTAAAACCTCTAAAATATTTTAAGTATGTACAAGATCTTCCCATGTAGCATCCCAAAAATATTCCCTTATACAGTTAATCCTAATTTTGGGAATAAATATTCTCAAGGAATACTTTTGGCATAAACTAAAAGGAGTTACCTGATTAAGAGGTATCGTCTTCTCTCAAGGTCATTTCCTTTATCTTCATTATTCACCCCCTCCACTATGTTTATTTCAATATTGCTTGAAAAAAATAGTGTCATAAATATACTATGATTTTTATATTATTATTTTTATACACACACTTACCCAAACCTCTATCTAATGGATATCGAACATACTGTTTCTGGGTATAGAGAGTTGTTTCCTCACAAAACAATGATTATTCATTTTTCGTTTACCACCAATCATAGTGGAAATTATGATAAATATATATATATATATATATATATTTAATATATTATATTTTTTATGGATTTAATCTTCTTTATTCCTTTTACAACATACATCTCTTGACTTTCTATTTGGTTTTAATATGATAATCTCGTTTGAGGAAGTATGGACTACCACCCCCTCAAACTGATGTGATTCGTTCACATACCACAATGAATGTATTAAGGATGGGTATAATGAAGTTACATGATATATAAGAAATATTAATGCAAATAAAATAATGATATATATATATATATATAATATATAAATGTGTCATTTACATACTTTCTTTCAATTCGAAATTAAAAACAGAAACAACGTTTATGAGTGCATATGACTTACAGTCTCCATGAATGTTGTATTATATTTATTACATCATTATAATATAGATTATTATAATATATATATACTGGATATAAATTATATTTATATCATTATCTACATTCTGGAATCATTATATAAGTATAATGACCAAAGATATATCAAATTAAGACATATTTGAAAAGCAAAGTGAATATTATCCAAAGTGAAACCATAACATAGGATCATTAACAAGAGTGAAGTATAAGGGAATAATAAAACTATATATATTATTATGTATAATAAAATTTTTCTATAAAATATTTATTTGAAAATTATATTTATTATACAGGAACCTTTTACGAGTACGGAGAGAGTCAAGACAGAAGGTAATGTGATTTCATCTCACTTTTAATTTCTATGAGATACAAGATATGTTCGCCACTATTTCCTTTCTTATGGTGTATTACTACCCATGGTTATATTTTATGTATATTATAATTAAATTAATGTTTATTCACATGTCCATTTTATGATCCTCATTTCATAGGGGATAAGTTTCAAAAGTCACCAAATCCGTAAAGTAGTTTTGTCTCAACTTGCCTTCTTTGAGACTCATATTTTGGTATACACCTAAATTGTTTTTTGAGGTGTATATACTTAAAGTTTACATGTTATAACATGAATATACTTATTTTAATGATATTCTATGATTCATTTAACTTCATTTTCTTACATGGAGAGTATGTTCCCAAGTTATCAAGTTATAATGCTTTATTGAGACAATCACATCACTTTTCAAGATTGTTTATGTTTATGCTTCCCTTGAGGAAATATTATGATACATATTTATAAAAAAATAATTATTTTTCTTATCATATGTTTATTAAATATATATCCATGTATTATTACCATTTTTTAACTCTTTGGTACTTAAGATAATGTTTTATGTAAAATCTGAACATCTCTCTCTTCGGTTGGAAATCTACTATATTAAAAAGACCATGTTGAGAAAAATGTTTTCAAAAATGGTATTCAAAATTTTTTCTGGATTCATTTATATGTTTTCAAATTATTTTCAAATAATTATTTTCCAAAAAAAATAATTCTTTATTTATATATTTTCAAATTATTTTCAAAGAAATGGTTTTCAAAACATTTTCAAGCTTTATTTATAAGATTTCAAAGTGTATTCAAATAAAAAGGTTTTTAAAATGTTTTGAAGATTATTTTATAAGTTTTCAAGTAAAAGGGTTTTCAAAATGATTTCAATTCCTCGTTTTAATTTTTCAATTTATTTCCTAAGAAAATGGTTTTTAAATGTTTGTATGTATTAAAATCATTTTTCAGTGATAAAAGCATATTTTTCTCAAGAAATGTTTTTGAAAGATATTTCAAAATTATTTTTAATCTATGATGAAATACATTTCTATTATTTATTCCTTTCTATGAAATTTTCTAGTGGATCTATTCATATTATTTATATTAATGGGTTATGCTTAATTACATTGTATTTATGAAGTTTGTTTCTCTTTCATGGGTCATATGTTTATGGAATACACTTTTTATCACAGGATATGATTTGATTAAATGGTTATGAAACCTATCAATTTTCCATAGGTTGTGATGTGATGAAATATTAATGATACCCATTTCATTTCATGGGTTAGGGTTTGATTTTTATAAAACCTATTTTTTTTATAGATCATGATAAAAAATAATGTTTTATTATATTATGGCACATGTGTGAATGATTTTATTATTATATGGGTGGGACCTATATCTACCTCCAATACATTGGGTAATGATAAGTTTTATTTGAGATAAAAGGGTAAATGGTTTGTATCCCAATCCCAAAATAAATACGTTTCATGGGTTGTATCCCCAACCTAAAATAAATAGGGTTCATGGGTTGTATCCCAAGACTGAAAGTATGACGGTATACGTGTTTTAGCCAACACCTAATAGAAAGAAGGTTCAGGGATTGTATTTTAAGAATAAAATAAAGATGGTATATGAATTGTATCCCAATCCTAAAAGAAATATGGTTCATGGGTTGTAGCCCAAGCCTAAATGAAATAAGTTCCATTGGTTGTATCCCGATAATAAAATAAAGATGGTATATAGGTTGTATCATAATCCTAATAGAAACAAGGTACATGGGTTGTAGCCCAAACCAAAAAGAAAGATGGTACACAGGTTTCTAGACTAATCCTGAAGTAGGTATATGGGTCATATCCCAATCCTAACCTATTATAAATGTCTTTCTAGGTATCCTTGACATAAAATTATTTTATTTTTATATGTATGCCACAAATCCTATATATTATTCCTTAGTTATGATTTCATGGCTCCTGATGTTTAATTATTTATGATTCTTTTCTTATGAACTCCCACACTTTATGCAATAATTCAAGTATATTATCTTTTATATGAAGGGTATGATATCCTAATGTTATTATCATGTTATCATACCCCTATGATCATGGTTATGCTTACATGTATCTCTTGTTTACCCTTACTGAGAATATGAGTTCACGCCTTTCTTATGTTTCCTATCTTCATGTTATAAATAAAGTTTTAGGTAGAACTACTTAAGGTGGATATATTTATGGGTGATATTTAAGATCTTTCACTAGAATAGAAGATTTTTTTTCTAAGTTTTACAATAAAAAATAATATTATATTTCTTGGAAATGTATTTTTGTAATGTATAGAATATTCATCTAAAATTATTTAATATCAATGTATGTCAATAATGGGTCACTATAGTCGGTAGAAAAGAAAAGGATTAATCAACCTTTGTAAACTAGGGTGAGAAAACCTTAGTGAGATCCCTTGTTTTAATTCTAAGGACATGTCTATGGATGTCTCTAAGGATAATTATAAGGAAGAGTTAACATTTAGGAATGTGACTTGGAATTTTGGTAAAGGATAAAATGGGTGGTTTCCTAGAAATGCATCCATTTCTAGATACTCCATGTGGTTGTAGATTAGTAACATATATTAAAAACTCCGACAATATTTTTTAGGCTTGACTTGGGGTAATATGGTACAAGAAAATGGGCCTTGATGCACACCTGTTTTGACACTCCTGGGGGATATTCTTTGGGAATTCACAAACTCCTCACAAAACATCATGAAGGATTTAGATATAAGTTAGCTGTGAAAACCCTAGGATAAACCCAAGGTTTCAAAGATTATATAAGGTTTCAAGATTTAGAAATACTATAATTAATTCTTTTCATGGCTATATTGTTTTCTATTTTGATAAGTAATGCTCACAATATGATTCTAGTTTTCATTAATGGTGACAACTGGAAGGAACTGGAGAAATGTTGAATGTGATGAAAGATTTTATAATGAGCAGTCAAGTGGGATGATCACGGGAGTGATATATTTAGTGATCATGCCTAATTAGTTTTCATGGAAAATGATTAAAAATTTTACCTTAACAAACTCTTGGACTGACAAAGGTAGACAAAGAAACAGTTTACTGAGAGTTTAGGTCATGGAGACCATAGAAGAAATAAGATTTAGTTTCCTTTGTGTTAAGAATGTGGAAAGAATCACCTACATGAATGTCTTAGAGGAACAATAAGTTTTTTTGACTGTGGAAAATAAGGACACAAAGCAAGTGACTAAAAGGTAAAAATGAAGATTTCGGTTAATGAAATGGATGGGAATATTGGCCTACCTAAGTTTTCATTGAAGGTTAGGTGTTTTAAGTGTATAGAAAATGGTCATTATGCAACGCAATGTACCAAGAGGAATGTTCCAGAATAGAATCAACAAAGTTGTGTGAGAAATGGTTACATTGTAGATGATGATGAGACTACTGATGAAATGTGGAAGTAAATAGGTGTTAATTTTAATTGATTAAAGATGAAGTAATAAATGTTTTTATGTATTTGGATTCAAAAGTTGTGAATGATGAAATATACAAGGATTGTTCAAATTATGTTTTTCACTAAGAATGTACAAGTTTATGTTGTACTGGTTAATTGATATAATAACAAAATTATATTTTGACTAAGGGAAGGTAACCCTTAATATGTTCTTTATGATAAGATAATGTCATATAGATAAAAATAAATGGGATATGAATATGTAAACTGGGTAATATTGATTTCCTTGGAACTATGTAAGGACTTATCTATAGGTGGTTTATTCTACCACTTATGAAGTTTAAAAAAATTGGATTTAAGGAGTAAATCCAATATACTTTGGAATGATTAATCATGCATGTTTTCCAAAAGGATTTATGGTAATTCAGGTTTTTACCATGTTTCAAGAGAAAATGTGATGAGGGTATTCAGATGTTGGTAATATGAAAACCAAGAGATACATTATGATATATTAGGTAATCAATTTTAATCTGATTTTATGACTCTCTTTCAAATGTTTTGGATTTTTCATCGTTGAGAAGGGTTATAAGGTTAACCATTCATGAAAAGTTTATGTTAAACTTTGGAGAAATTATTTTTGAATTGATTTTGTTTTTAAAACCTTGGATAAAATTCTAATCAGTGATTAACATTATTTCAAGGATTTCCATCTTATATATTATATTAGCATTATTTTAGGAAAGGAAATCATGTTTATCGGGTGACATACAATCATGTCCAGTAAGGCTGTGGGTCTCAAACTCATGACTGAAGGATGATAAGGGTTCAATGCCTACCATAATCCTACGTTATGTCCTAGTTAATGTATAATTATAATTTTTTTTAATAAATATATATGATGAACCAGTAATTTTACTTTTTATTTTTATAGATTGATTCATGTTGATTTTTCTTAAGAGACAAGTAGTTAGACATTTTCTTCTTTTATGGGACTTAAGATCTGTTAAAAGAATATTTTAGTTCATTATTAATCAAATTTAATTTCTATACATTAATTATATGAGGTGATGCATGTATTAATTTTTTTAAATAACAACTAAATAATGAAATTTGTTTATAGAAATTTATCAAGAATTACTCAACATTCTGAAAGTGGTCCAAAAAAATTGTCATAATACCTTATTTTTTGTTGAGTTGATGGCCTTTTAAATAATCATATATTTATGAATTTAAGGTCCTAAAATATCCTTCAATATTCACTTTTTTTTATTGATAATATCAATAACTCCCTATAAATATTTTTTATTTTCCTCCATGTCCAATCTTCACTCACAACATATGTTCTCTTATGTGGAAACTCAGTTATATGATACTTTGTGTAACCATTATGGTTCCAAATTTCCATTTTTAAGGGAATTTTTAGTATCCATTTTTTTTACGATGTTTGTTTCTTTGAATGAATCTTGAAAGTAATAAACCTTTGATAACACAGAGGAATTTTGAGGGAAAAACTCATTTTAAGTGGGGTAGAATGAAACACCCCAAGATTTTGTGAATTATGTTTTTGAATTAATTTATCTTTTTTATATTTTTCATTTCACATAACATATATATATATATATATATTTAAAACTCTAATTCAAACATTCCTTTCACATGAAATACTTACTTTTCTTCCACTATATGCAATACCAACTTGGCTTTCGCTACAAGCAATGTCGACATGGCGTGCGATGCACACAACACTAAGTTTTTATAAAACATATTTATATATATATAATTAATTAAATGAGATAATTATAACCTAAAAAATTAAACATAATTATAGGAAAAGTAATAAATACTTTCCTAATATTTTTTATAATTGTCTTATATAAATAAAACATATTTATAATGAAAGATAATAGATTTGGTAAAGTCCTTTTATGTTAAAAATATTGTTTTATTGAATGGACCGACTTTAATAAATAAAATTAATTATAGAAACATTTATAAATTGAATTTTATCAAAATAAACATCATTTTTTGACTTTTTAATGTATAAATTATCCCAGGGTTAATTTTTGAGATTTTTCTAAGAAATTTTTTTTTTATTAATAGTGAAAAATACTGATTTTATTTAAAAAATACCATTTTTATAATTATTTATTAATGATAAATGATATTATTAATATGTTTCAAGGATAAATTAGATAAATATTACATCTAATAATACAATTTAAATTCTTATAATCAATTTCATTTTGAAATTGTTTATAAAATTTTTATAAACTTTTGAACTTTTTCCTACTTTAAAACCCTATTTTTTGGTCTTCTCCACGGGATTAGCACTAATGTTAGTTTTTCTGATTCTATAAATTTAATTTCAGGAATACAACATACATAATTTTATTCATTAAAATATTTATATTCTTATAATTAAAAGTTAATTTTTGACCAAAATTATCAGTAAAAGTGATTGAAATTAATCACAATTGTTAATGAAAATTTAAGCTTAATTAGGGACCAAACCGTAAAATTAAGGTCGAAATAACCTAGAAAATTGGAAAAAACATTTTATTTCCATATTTATACTATAAACTTTCCAATATTTAGTTTGTTTTTTTTAAACAATTTTTTAGTAATAACATGTGTACACCTAATTTGTTTCTAAAAATTCCAATTGAGTCCATTTCTTTCCCTACAAAAGGCCACCACCTCTACCCATTACTCACACCTCTAAAACATTTTAATTTCGCCCAATATATTCCCAATTAGTCTAAAAAAATCGACACATCCAAATTTAATCCTCCTTTTGGGCATAAATCTTCTCAAGGAATCCTTTTGGCATAAACCAAAAGGAGTTACCCGATTAAGAGGTAACGTCTTCTCTCAAGCTATTTTCCTTTATTTTACTTCTTCACCCCTCATATATCTTTATTAAATTATTTTGTGACAAAACATTATACTAAATATACTATTATTTTTTAATTTTAATACTTCTACCTACACTTACCCACACCACCATCTAATGGATATCGAACAAATTTTTTCTGTGTATAGCGAGTTACTACCTCACGAAACGATGATTATAAATTTTTCATTTACCAACAATCATGGTGGTAATTATAATGTAAAATCTGATTATATATGTAATATATTATATTTATTATGTATTTAATCTTATTTATTCATTTTAAAACACACACCTCTTTACATTCCATTTGGATTTAATACGATAATCTCGTTTGAGAAGTGTGGAATACCGCCCCCTTTAAGTGATTTAATTCATTCACACACCACATAAAATTTATTAAGGATAAGTTTAATGAACATATATGATATATATGAAATATAAATTATAATTAAATAATTATAAATATATATATATAAACATATATATGTATTTCATTTACATACTTTCTGTAAATACAATAATAAAAACGGAAATAGCGTTCTTACTTACGTATGACTTACCATCTCCGTGAACGGTGTATTCCATTTCATAAATCATTATGATATATATTATTATAATATATATATACTATATATAAATGATATTTATATAATTATATATATTCTGGAATCATGATATATGTATAAGGACCAATAATATAACAAATTAAGACACATGCGAAAAGAAAAGTGAATATTACCTGAAGTGAAACCTTAACATAGGATCGCTAAAAAGTGGGTAATATAAGTTCATAATAAAAAAATATATTATTATTTATAATAATATTATTATGAAATATATTTATAATAAACTTTTATTTATTATACAGGAAAATTGTATGAGTACGGAGTGATTCCGGACACAAGGTAAGGGGATTTCGTCTCACTTTTAATTCATGTGAGATACAATCTATGTTCGCCACTATTTCATTTTGTGAGGAGTATGTAATAACCATTATTGTATTATATGTATAATATTATTAAATTAATGGCTATTAACATGTCCACTTTATGATCTTTCTTTCAGGGGGGATAAGTTTCAAAAGTTACCAAATCCGTAAAGTAGTTTTGTCTCAACTTGTCTTGTTTGAGACTCGTGTTTTGTTATACAACTAAATTCTTTTTGGAGGTGTATATACTTCAATTTTACATGTTATATTATCAATATAATTATTTTAATTATTTTTTAATATTAACTTTATTTACATTTCTTACATGGAGAGTATGTTCCCATGCTATCAAGTTATAATGGTTTATTGAGACAATCTCATCACTTTTTGTGATTATTTATGTTTAAGCTTACTTTGAGGTAATATTATGATAAATATTTCCATAAAAATAATTATTTTCCTTATCCTATTTTTATTAAAGACATATCTATGTATTACTAAAATTTATTTACTATTTTCTACTTAAGATAATGTTTTATGTAAAATCTGATCATCTCTCTCTTCGGTTGAAAATCTATTGTATTAAAATGACCATATTGCAGAAAATGTTTTCAAAAATGGTTTCCAAATTGTTTTCAATATTTATTTATAAGATTTCAAATTATTTTCAAATAAATGGTTTCCAAAAATCTTTCATGATTTATTTATTTGTTTTCAAAGTATTTTTAATGATAGGGTTTTCAAAATGATTAAATGCTTTCTTTATAATATTTCAAAGTGTTTTCAAAGAAAATGTTTTTTAAAATTTTGTAAAGATTATTTTATAATTTTTCAAGTAAAAATGTTTTCAAAATTATTTCAAGTCATCTTTATATGTTTTCAATGTATTTCCTAAGAAAATTATTTTTAAAATGGTTTTCTGTATTAAAAATCCTTTTTCAAAGTTAAAAGGATATTATCCTCAAGAAATGTTTTTGAAAGATATTTCAAAATTATATTCCAACTAAGATAAAATCAGTTGATGTTACTCATTATTTTTTAGGAAATGATCTAAATGATACATTCATATTATTTATATTAATGGGTCTTGCTTAATTTTAATATCTTTATGAATCATGTTTCCCTTTCATGGGTTATACGTTTACAGAACCAACTTCTTGTCATAGGTTATGATTTAATGAAATAGTTATGAAACATATCTATTTTTCATAGGTTATGATTTTATGACATGTTAATTATACCCATTTAATTTCACGGGTTATGATTTTATGTTTATATAACCTATTTCATTTTATGGGTCATGATATGATGAATGTTTAATTATCATTTGGTACATGTGTGAATGATTTTACTATGAGATAGGTGGGACCTATATCTCCCTCCACTGCATTGGGTAATGATAAGTATTATATGATCTTAAAGGGTACACAGGTTATAACCCAAGCCTAAAATAAATAAGGTTCATGGGTTTTATTCCATGGCTAAAATAAATAAGTATCATGGGTTAATCCCAAGCCTAAAAGAAATAAGGTACATGGTTTATTTCTAATTCTAAAAAAAATATGGTATATTGGTTGTAGCCCAGGCCTAAAAAAAGAAGGTTCAAGGGTTGTAGTAAATATTTAAAGAAATATGGTATACGGTTTGTTCCCCAATCCTAATTTAAAGATGGTTCGTGGGTTGTAGTCCAATCCAAATAGAAAGAAGGTTCATGGGTTGTAGATAAAGACTAAAAGAAATATGGTATACAGGATGTAGCCCAAGACTAAAAGAAATAAGGTATATGGGTTATAGTCCAATACTAAAATAAAGTGGGTACACGAGTTTCTAGCCTAATCCCGAAGTAGGTACAAAAGTCGTACCCCAATACAAAAATGTTATAAAGGTCTTCATAGGTATCCCTGACATAAAAGCTTCTATTTTTATATGTATTACCCAAATCCTATGTCTTATTCCTTAGTTATGATTTCATGGCTCATTATTTTTATTTCCTTATGATTATTATCATATGAACTATAAATATTTATTCCATAATTCAAGTGTATGATCTTTGATATGCTGGTTTTGATCTCCTAATGTTATTATCATGTTACCATACCTCTACGATCATTTTTATGCTTAAATGTATCTCTTCTTTACCCTTACTGAGCATATGAGCTCACCACTTTCTTATGTTTTCTTTCTTCAAGTTATGAATAATGGTTTTAGGTAGAAGTTATAAAGGTGGAGATCTTTATGGGTGATGTTAAAGATCTTTCAACAAGATAGAATATTTTGTTTCCATGTTTCCAAAGACACTAAACTATTATGATCCTCGAGAATTTATTTTTGTAATGTAATGAATATTAATCTAAAATGATGTAATATCCTTGTATATAATGCCTGGGTCACTATAGTAATAGATTAAGAAACAATGGTAAATAAAAAATACAATATAAATCAAGGTACACTGAATAATAAATAACCAGAATGTGCTATAATAAAATTAAATGAAACATACAACTCGAACATCCATGTTTAGAATCAAAAATATTGACACCGACAAATTAATAGGTTGATAACACATACAAGATAAATAAAATATTAAAATAAATTAGGCACTACTCCATATCTAATCCATACCTCCTCTTGAACACCAGATCTGATTTGTCCTACTCAACCATTCTAATCTGGGTCCTCTTCAGTGGCCTTACTTTTTTTTCAAAAACAATGTGAGAGTTACTTAGGTACCCATATAAAATGGAATACTGAGCATGGTGTAAGTGTTAAACATAATATGGAACTACTAATGTAGTCCCATATTAACTAGAAAATGTTTTTGATATGTTCATGTTATATTCTAAACCATAAATTATAAATAAACTGCTAAACTCAAATAAATAAATGAATAAATAATCCACCAACAATAACTACTATGACCTGATGTTATAATGCCTCTATGAAATTTACATGTACTAGGAAAACTATAGTATCACCACCACCCATAGTTTGTACTCGTATGAATTGGTCTAATCCTAATTACAATTATTAATCCTTAGATATGTGACCCTGATCAAAAATAAAATATTCATCTAGAGTGTCTCTGGGCATGAGAATATCCTCAGGGGAACCTCTTTCCACTCATTAGGGATTATACACTCACACCACCATTATGATGAGTAGTTGATATTGGGGCGTTTCCAAGAATCCCCCATCCTCAAGCCCTCAAGATGAACCCCATGATATTACCTATGTATTCTTAGTGTTAAGGATTTTTCTGATTTCTAATAGGGGAGACCCTAGGAAATCATAGATGTCTAGGTATGACTGATTCCTAGGAAACCCATGAAATTTATTGGAATACCATTCTAGATCCCATGGTCAATAACATGAGCTTCCAATACTTTTAGATCCTCATCTAAAATAGTAATAGTGCATCCACCTGATCTTAGGGGGTATCATAGTAATTAAACAAGGGGATCCAATAACCACCATTAGGATGTCCAATATCTATTCTCAAAGATATACAGCCACCCAACTCCTCATACCACCATTCAAATCCTACATCCCTGGGAATTTGCAATGAAATGATGGTATCACCATTAGAATACTAGGTTTCATGAGAATTTTCAATGGCCTCGCTATATAAAAGGAATATAATTAATGTTAGGCATTCCAATACACACTCAGTCACATATGCTCTGATGTTGGATCCTAGGAACCACCTCTAGGCATCCACTACTATATCACCCAAACACTAGATTCTAGTTGAACTATGAATTCTCCCATGATATATCCTGAGATAGAATCATAAACTTATCAAGAATATTATGTTCTCATCCATCTCATTATGTGATTCCCTAACATACCAGTAAATCACATCATTTTTAGGCCAAATGGCCAATTCATAGGCATTATTTGCTGCCACATCACTTTTGGGCTAAACAGATGATCACCAGGTGTCCTAGGAAATCACATGTCATCAAGAATTAATAAATAAAAACAAAAGAAGAGTAAAATTATGGTTTTATTAATGAATGTTCCCATCATTTTCATCACATCCCACATCTATTTTACACATTGGTTCAGGTACTAAGTTGACACAAACAACCATCACTTCCCAACAACAAGCACTTTCCCAGGGTCATTCTACTACTGGGCACCATCCAAGGGACCCTGAGGTCATATATTATAAGCGGAACCCTCACAAGCATTTCATATTCCAATTAGAATCCTGTTTTAACACTCGATGATCTATGTATGTCATATCCCATGATATCATCATCAAAATATCATTTACACACCGATTAAATGAGTTTCTACACATTAGAATTTCTCCAAAAGATGGCACATGGCCCATATCAATCCTCAAGGTCACTCTAGGTTGGTCCACTCACCTAACCTTATTTTAGTTAAAAATATTGTTTTATTGAATGGACCGACTTTAATAAAAAAAATTAATTATAGAAACATTTATAAATTAAATTTTATCAAAATAAACATCATTTTTTGACTTTTTAATGTATAAATTATCCCAGGGTTAATTTTTGAGATTTTTCTAAGAAACTTTTTTTTTATTAATAGTGAAAAATACTGATTTTATTTAAAAAATACCATTTTTATAATTATTTATTAATGATAAATGATATTATTAATATGTTTCAAGGATAAATTAGATAAATATTACATCTAATAATACAATTTAAATTCTTATAATCAATTTCATTTTGAAATTTTTTATAAAATTTTTATAAACTTTTGAACTTTTTCCTACTTTAAAACCCTATTTTTTGGTCTTCTCCACGGGATTAGCACTAATGTTAGTTTTAATGCTTCTATAAATTTAATTTCAGGAATACAACATACATAATTTTATTCATTAAAATATTTATATTCTTATAATTAAAAGTTAATTTTTGACCAAAATTATTAGTAAAAGTGATTGAAATTAATCACAATTGTTAATGAAAATTTAAGCTTAATTAGGGACCAAACCGTAAAATTAAGGTCGAAATAACCTAGAAAATTAGAAAAAACATTTTATTTCCATATTTATACTATAAACTTTCCAATATTTACTTTTTTTTTAAAACAATTTTTTAGTAATAACATGCGTACACCTAATTTGTTTCTAAAAATTCCAATTGAGTCCATTTCTTTCCCTACAAAAGGCCACCACCTCTACCCATTACTCACACCTCTAAAACATTTTAATTTCGCCCAATATATTCCCAATTAGTCTAAAAAAATCGACACATCCAAATTTAATCCTCCTTTTGGGCATAAATCTTCTCAAGGAATCCTTTTGGCATAAACCAAAAGGAGTTACCCGATTAAGAGGTAATGTCTTCTCTCAAGCTATTTTCCTTTATTTTACTTCTTCACCCCTCATATATCTTTATTAAATTATTTTGTGACAAAACATTATACTAAATATACTATTATTTTGTAATTTTAATGCTTCTACCTACACTTACCCACACCACCATCTAATGAATATCGAACAAATTTTTTCTGTGTATGGCGAGTTACTACCTCACGAAACGATGATTATAAATTTTTCATTTACCAACAATCATGGTGGTAATTATAATGTAAAATATGATTATATATGTAATATATTATATTTATTATGTATTTAATCTTATTTATTCATTTTAAAACACACACCTCTTTACTTTCCATTTGGATTTAATACGATAATCTCGTTTGAGAAGTGTGGAATACCGCCCCCTTTAAGTGATGTAATTCATTCACACACCACATAATATTTATTAAGGATAAGTTTAATGAACATATATGATATATATGAAATATAAATTATAATTAAATAATGATATATATATATATATAAACATATATATGTATTTCATTTACATACTTTCTGTAAATACAATAATAAAAACGGAAATAGCGTTCTTGCTTACGTATGACTTACCATCTCCGTGAACGGTGTATTCTATTTCATAAATCATTATGATATATATTATTATAATATATATATACTATATATAAATTATATTTATATAATTATCTATATTCTGGAATCATGATATATGTATAAGGACCAATAATATAACAAATTAAGACACATGCGAAAAGAAAAGTGAATATTACCTGAAGTGAAACCTTAACATAGGATCGCTAAAAAGTGGGTAATATAAGTTCATAATAAAAAAATATATTATTATTTATAAGAATATTATTATGAAATATATTTATAATAAACTTTTATTTATTATACAGGAAAATTGTATGAGTACGGAGTGATTCAGGACACAAGGTAAGGGGATTTCGTCTACTTTTAATTCATGTGAGATACAATCTATGTTCGCCACTATTTCATTTTGTGAGGAGTATGTAATAACCATTATTGTATTATATGTATAATATTATTAAATTAATGGCTATTAACATGTCCACTTTATGATCTTTCTTTCAGGGGGGATAAGTTTCAAAAGTTACCAAATCCGTAAAGTAGTTTTGTCTCAACTTGTCTTATTTGAGACTCGTGTTTTGTTATACAACTAAATTCTTTTTGGAGGTGTATATACTTCAATTTTACATGTTATATTATGAATATAATTATTTTAATTATTTTTTAATATTAACTTTATTTACATTTCTTACATGGAGAGTATGTTCCCATGCTATCAAGTTATAATGGTTTATTGAGACAATCTCATCACTTTTTGTGATTATTTATGTTTAAGCTTACTTTGAGGTAATATTATGATAAATATTTCCATAAAAATAATTATTTTCCTTATCCTATTTTTATTAAAGACATATCTATGTATTACTACAATTTATTTACTATTTTCTACTTAAGATAATGTTTTATGTAAAATCTGATCATCTCTCTCTTCGGTTGGAAATCTATTGTATTAAAATGACCATATTGCAGAAAATGTTTTCAAAAATGGTTTCCAAATTGTTTTCAATATTTATTTATAAGCTTTCAAATTATTTTCAAATAAATGGTTTCCAAAAATCTTTCATGATTTATTTATTTGTTTTCAATGTATTTTTAATGATAGGGTTTTCAAAATGATTAAATTCTTTCTTTATAATATTTCAAAGTGTTTTCAAAGAAAAGGTTTTCTAAAATTTTGTAAAGATTATTTTATAATTTTTCAAGTAAAAATGTTTTCAAAATTATTTCAAGTCATCTTTATATGTTTCCAATGTATTTGCTAAGAAAATTATTTTTAAAATGGTTTTCTGTATTAAAAATCCTTTTTCAAAGTTAAAAGGATATTATCCTCAAGAAATGTTTTTGAAAGATATTTCAAAATTATATTCCAACTAAGATAAAATCAGTTGATGTTACTCATTATTTTTTAGGAAATGATCTAAATGATACATTCATATTATTTATATTAATGGGTCTTGCTTAATTTTAATATCTTTATGAATCATGTTTCCCTTTCATGGGTTATACGTTTACAGAACCGACTTCTTGTCATAGGTTATGATTTAATGAAATAGTTATGAAACATATCTATTTTTCATAGGTTATGATTTTATGACATGTTAATTATACCCATTTAATTTCACGGGTTATGATTTTATGTTTATATAACCTATTTCATTTTATGGGTCATGATATGATGAATGTTTAATTATCATTTGGTACATGTGTGAATGATTTTACTATGAGATAGGTGGGACCTATATCTCTCTCCACTGCATTGGGTAATGATAAGTATTATATGATCTCAAAGGGTACACAGGTTATAACCCAAGCCTAAAATAAATAAGGTTCATGGGTTTTATTCCATGGCTAAAATAAATAAGTATCATGGGTTAATCCCAAGCCTAAAAGAAATAAGGTACATGGTTTATTTCTAATTCTAAAAAAAATATGGTATATTGGTTGTAGCCCAAGCCTAAAAAAATATGGTTCAAGGGTTGTAGTCAATATTTAAAGAAATATGGTATACGGTTTGTTCCCCAATCCTAATTTAAAGATGGTTTGTGGGTTGTAGCCCAATCCAAATAGAAAGAAGGTTCATGGGTTGTAGATAAAGACTAAAAGAAATATGGTATACAGGATGTAGCCCAAGACTAAAAGAAATAAGGTATATGGGTTATAGTCCAATACTAAAATAAAGTGGGTACACGAGTTTCTAGCCTAATCCCGAAGTAGGTACAAAAGTCGTACCCCAATAAAAAAAGGTTATAAAGGTCTTCATAGGTATCCCTGACATAAAAGCTTCTATTTTTATATGTATTACCCAAATCCTATGTCTTATTCCTTAGTTATAATTTCATGGCTCATTATTTTTATTTCCTTATGATTATTATCTTATGAACTATAAATATTTATTCCATAATTCAAGTGTATGATCTTTGATATGCTGGTTTTGATCTCCTAATGTTATTATCATGTTACCATACCCCTACGATCATTTTTATGCTTAAATGTATCTCTTCTTTACCCTTACTGAGCATATGAGCTCACCACTTTCTTATGTTTTCTTTCTTCAAGTTATGAATAATGGTTTTAGTTAGAAGTTATAAAGGTGGAGATCTTTATGGGTGATGTTAAAGATCTTTCAACAAGATAGAATATTTTGTTTCCATGTTTCCAAAGACACTAAACTATTATGATCCTCGAGAATTTATTTTTGTAATGTAATGAATATTAATCTAAAATGATGTAATATCCTTGTATATAATTCATGGGTCACTATAGTAATAGATTAAGAAACAATGGTAAATAAAAAATACAATATAAATCAAGGTACACTGAATAATAAATAACCAGAATGTGCTATAATAAAATTAAATGAAACATACAACTCGAACATCCATGTTTAGAATCAAAAATATTGACACCGACAAATTAATAGGTTGATAACACATACAAGATAAATAAAATATTAAAATAAATTAGGCACTACTCCATATCTAATCCATACCACCTCTTGAACACCAGATCTGATCTGTCCTACTCAACCATTCTAATCTGGGTCCTCTTCAGTGGCCTTACTTTTTTTTCAAAAACAATGTGAGAGTTACTTAGGTACCCATATAAAATGGAATACTGAGCATGGTGTAAGTGTTAAACATAATATGGAACTACTAATGTAGTCCCATATTAACTAGAAAATGTTTTTGATATGTTCATGTTATATTCTAAACCATAAATTATAAATAAACTGCTAAACACAAATAAATAAATGAATAAATAATCCACCAACAATAACTACTACGACCTGATGTTATAATGCCTCTATGAAATTTACATGTACTAGGAAAACTATAGTATCACCACCACCCATAGTTTGTACTCGTATGAATTGGTCTAATCCTAATTACAATTATTAATCCTTAGATATGTGACCCTGATCAAAAATAAAATATTCATCTAGAGTGTCTCTGAGCGTGAGAATATCCTCAGGGGAACATCTTTCCACTCATTAGGGATTATACACTCACACCACCATTATGGTGAGTAGTTGATATTGGGGCGTTTCCAAGAATCCCCCATCCTCAAGCCCTCAAGATGAACCCCATGATATTACCTATGTATTCTTAGTGTTAAGGATTTTTCTGATTTCTAATAGGGGAGACCCTAGGAAATGATAGATGTCTAGGTATGACTGATTCCTAGGAAACCCATGAAATTTATTGGAATACCATTCTAGAGCCCATGGTCAATAACCTGAGCTTCCAATACTTTTAGATCCTCATCTAAAATAGTAATAGTGCATCCACCTGATCTTAGGGGGTATCATAGTAATTAAACAAGGGGATCCAATAACCACCATTAGGATGTCCAATATCTATTCTCAAAGAAATACAGCCACCCAACTCCTCATACCACCATTCAAATCCTACATCCCTGGGAATTTGCAATGAAATGATGGTATCACCATTAGAATACTAGGTTTCATGAGAATTTTCAATGGCCTCGCTATATAAAAGGAATATAATTAATGTTAGGCATTCCAATACACACTCAGTCACATATGCTCTGATGTTGGATCCTAGGAACAACCTCTAGGCATCCACTACTATATCACCCAAACACTAGATTCTAGTTGAACTATGAATTCTCCCATGATATATCCTGAGATAGAATCATAAACTTATCAAGAATATTATGTTCTCATCCATCTCATTAGGTGATTCCCTAACATACCAGTAAATCACATCATTTTTAGGCCAAATGGCCAATTCATAGGCATTATTTGCTGCCACATCACTTCTGGGCTAAACAGATGATCACCAGGTGTCCTAGGAAATCACATGTCATCAAGAATTAATAAATAAAAACAAAAGAAGAGTAAAATTATGGTTTTATTAATGAAAGTTCCCATAATTTTCATCACATCCCACATCTATTTTACACATTGGTTCAGGTACTAAGTTGACACAAACAACCATCACTTCCCAACAACATGCACTTTCCCAGGGTCATTCTACTACTGGGCACCATCCAAGGGACCCTGAGGTCATATATTATAAGCGGAACCCTCACAAGCATTTCATATTCCAATTAGAATCCTGTTTTAACACTCGATGATCTATGTATGTCATATCCCATGATATCATCATCAAAATATCATTTACACACCGATTAAATGAGTTGCTACACATTAGAATTTCTCCAAAAGATGGCACATGGCCCATATCAATCCTCAAGGTCACTCTAGGTTGGTCCACTCACCTAACCTTATTTTAGTCTATCTAAGGTCTATCCATCTAGTCTTAGTCATATCAATTAATGAAGGAACACTTTACCCTATATAGTACTATGATCTTAATATATCTAAGGAAAAAATGTGATCCTAAAGACTTATGAAGGTCTAGTATTTCTATTTCACCACACAACCCTATTGGGGGACTCCAAGGCTCATAATAAAGGTACACTATACTTGGTTCACCACAGTTTTCTCATATAAGTCACACCTCTCAGGATGGTATTATACATCTCAAGGAAAATATCAAGTCAAGGCCTTGGTCATTGGTTGCCAAGGCATCATATTGGTTCCTTGGGACCATTGATTCATAGGTTATTATTCATTTATCTCAAAAAATTCAATTAATTAATCATTTAAACATAATTTAAATTATAATTTAACTCATGAAACTAAATTAATCATAAGTTAATTTCATAAAATGGGGATCTCGCACATCACTAGACACATATCAAAATCATAAATACCAAAGGGACCGTATACAATACCACCATCCTTTAAATAATTTTTCCAAATATTAATTTGAAGTTTCAAAAGTTCTTCCAAGGGCCTTTGAGGTCCATCCTTGCCTGATCCTAGCTCACATCATCATTTAAGCTATGGGTTATCCTTATATAATGTAATTATGCCTAACAGCACCCCAATTGTTTGTATCACACCCATGTCCCTCTCATGAATGGAAAAACTTCTACACCCATACATAATCTTAGGACACTCTTTAGTTTGGTTGAATAAAATACCCCTTGAAAATGTTAGATTCCACCATGCTATAGTGGGATCATAATCAAGATGATCGGATCACCCAGAAACACATCAAAATACACTCCCAAAACAATGGTGGTGAAGGTGAAAGGAAGGAGGGTCATCCACCCATGGAGTACTCAAATAGGATAGTAAAAGGGTGTGTCCCCTATAAAAACATTAGGGGAAAAGAATATTACTATCACCATTAAAAATCACATCGGTGAGCTTGGGGGCACTGGCTCTCCAGTAGCTATATGAAGTGGTTGTTACAACTTCTAGACATAATTGGCTAGATGGTGTTCTAATATTGTTTTTAAAAAACCACCTCATAATATTATTTATGCTCTTATGAGAACACATTATACTTCTAGAGCCCCATTCCCCTAAAAACACCCATTTTAGGTTCTAAAACATTCAAAATCTCATTCTGAGTTTCAGTTCTTAATAAAAATTTCCCACTAAATGAAAACTCAAATTTCCTCAAAAATCGTCATGCTTATACAAACATGGGGAATTAAAAAGTCACCATTAGAACACTTCTCATCCTTAACAATGATCATTAATAATTATACCATCAGGTTTTAACTAATTCAGTAATTAAATTTCTCTCAAACCACTGCATTCCAACTATTAATTCCCAATTCTCCTCAAAAGGGAAACTTCAAATTCAAAATACTAAAACTTTTGAATGTTAATCCAACACCCATAGTCACCACAAAAACACAGAGATGGTGCTTAATCGGGCCCATATATCCCAAAACACGATTGTTCCATCATGAAGTTAACCACAAATCTTATAGTTCTCCCCACTGTAATCTTTATCTTGAAACTATCAATTTTTATTATTTTTATCCTATTCTATCAAAATTGACTTTTGAAACTCCATACCTATATTCTAATGATGTGAAATAAATGGTTCCTAAATAACCACTCTGAAACACACAATAAAAATCTAGTCAATACATGTAGTTCCCCATTATCTAAATTCTGAATCGAATCCAATGGTCCTCATTTCCCATACATGAGGGACCAACTCATGTCATCTTCACTCAAAAATACCCTTATAAACCCTAAATATACTATCTTCACTTGATATAATGTACACAATTTAGTTTTCAATGCACTGAATTCCATTTCATGTAAAAAAACATGTCATATCTCCTCTAGAAAAACCTTCCTAGAATCACATGGAATTCATCATCAGCATGTTACCTAAATAAATGATCATAATTCATTTAATCTTAGAGGCATCATGTTATCATCCAAGTATATTAAATAATGTAAATACCTAATACCAGGTGTGATATCCTCAATTAGATCATTTGTATACTAAAACCATGTTGTTTTTTCTATGATCACAAATGTAGTACTGATCCAACACATTTAGATCATCATAAGCCATTACAGACTTGATTCCCATGTTCAGACTCTTCCCAATACAATATTCAAACTTATACCCAGCATTCACTAGGAAGTCCAAATGTATTTTTTTCTATTTATTCATCAAAATCAGAATTCTAAAATTCTCATCCATTAATCAATCTCGCATATCCACGCACCTTTAACATGAGGGTTGTGTCACCGTTTACTAGTACCATTATCCCAACCATAGTAGTGTGCTTTTAATCACAACACTAGGTCAAAACCTCACTATTCATGTTCCATACATCATTTATCCTCTCACACAATTATCAGATGGATTTTAACCAACACTTCCCTGAGTGGCATCAAAAAATCTTGTATTTATTACCCCAAAATCATAACAAGGTTTATGCCCAAAAAAATATATTGGTTCACCACCCTTCCATATGGCTTCACAAATACCGATCCTTGAGTTAAATATCAATATGATCCATCATTAAACTTGTGTACTTTTTCTACAGAGCCATAATCATTTCATCCCTGGAAACACTAGCCAATAACCATGTCTGGATCAACTATTTCAACTCACCCGATCCATTTCCAATTTGTCCTCAACTGTATTAGGACATTCCAAAATCCTTAACCAAAATCCTAGGCCTCCATTCCCACAATCATTTCATCAATTTACATCGACCCTCAGATCACAAATTACTATCAATAATTTAAATTTTAAGAGTTCCCATGAATAAATAGTGTGTGTTTCCCCAATATCATCTGAAAACTAATGGGAATACACTCTGATACCACACAATTTAGAAAATTTAATAATTCTTACATGAGTTTCATGTCATCATAAATAGTATCATGCACTAGGATTATAGACCATGTTACTTGGAATGTACATTTTACCTAACCATATTTCCATTGGTACTCCTCTTCAAAATTGGCCATTACTAAGAAAAAACCATAACTTGAAATCACCTCCCATACATTGATCTCAAATACAAGAACCTACTTGTATTTCTTTCCCCTAAGTAGTTAATAATTATGGACAAACCCCTAATGTGAGTTTCCCCCAACATCAAACATAACTCACTATCTCACTAAAATCATGTGTTACACCTCAAGGGTCTCTACGGTCTCCCACATATCCCACAAATTCTAGTTTCACTATAGGTCAAACTCATTGGAAACATCTCAGGTTCTCATATACAACCCATTTACATAAGTAATCTCATGTTCCAACACCCTATAAAGTGTCTCATCTATGAAATGATATCACACTCCAACCCAATATCCTACCAAGGAACTGACTCTCACTGATCATCCATGCATAGGATTTCCCCCTTGAGAACCACAATATGATGTTGATTCCCTATATAATATTCCACAAAAATTTATCTCAAGGAACCATGGTCACCCAATTCAGTTAATTAGAATATATAATAAAAAATTGTATATTTTGTTACTAGAAATTTATGTAATCGAACCTCCATAATACTAACCCTATAATGGGTTCATCTATAAGGATTTAAATTCTCATTTACTAAACCCTCAGGGTATCTACTAATACCCTGCTAAAGGGACTTTATCACCATTATCATTATAGATCATCTCACCAAATGATCCATAAGATATACCACTATAACAAAAAACATGTATACAAGTCAACCTAGTTTAGTAGAATTCCACCAATTAATTTTATGGGAAAACATCATATGAGAAGTTATTGGCACATTAAACAGTTGAGACTTAGTATTTAATGAATTTAATCACACTATTAGGCATATATATATTGTGAATCTTACTTCCCTAATATGACACATGAGATTCTTCTCTTCTCTACATGCTAAGAGGTAAAATCCATACCCAGACACTTTCCAATAATCCAAGGGAAAAACCAATAACTCATAAATAACCAATCACAAACCTCATACACATCACTCTAATTGAAAATCATAATAACCATAATAGTGAAAGCCAAGAACTTCAATCCTATACCCATTGTAACTTTTAAATCCATCAAGAAAGGTATTCACATCATACCATACTAGGATTCATCACAAGCTTCAACACATTCTTAAATATCATGTCTATCGCATCTCAAAATAGTAAGAAAAATAAAATTAAATCCTATGATTCAATTTTGTAATTCTATAACCTAAATCACTCTGAAGAGTATCCAAAATAGATCATTACATGACCTTAGGTGTGAATCACTGAATTATAAAGGATTCCAACTAGCAATGGGGGTATAAGGAGTATCATGGGGTGGCTATACCCCCTGTATTAGAGTAAAAAATAGTGGTAAATAACAAAATTTAAATCAATTTAGAGTACATAAAATAATGAATAAATTGAATGTGCTATAAAAAATGAAAAACATCATACAAATCAAATGGAAATGCTCAAAATATTAATTATCACATCAACCACCCACATGGTTAGTCACACATAAAAGATAAATAAATTAATAAAATATATATGAGTATCCTCTCTATCTCCAATCCATACCTTATCCTAAACACTAGATCTCACCCAAAATATCTCCCTTGATAATGATAATCTCAATCTTGGGCCTCATCACTACTTGTTCCTTAAATAACCATGTGAGAGCATCTCAGGTACGATGTGCAATGGTGGAATGAGCAGGGTGTGAGTAAAACACTTAGTAGGTCACCACCAATTCAGTCCTGTATTAAAAGACATGTGTTTTGATATGTTCATGTGACATGATCTTCCTTAAATGATAAATAAACTGCTAAATATAAATAAATAAATAAATAAACCCCCAAAAATACCTGTGTTATCCCATTGTAATAATATTTATGTGCATTTCATGTGAACCATTCCAACCACAGTTTCCACCGAGCTTGTACTCGAGTGGCAAGGGCTCCTACTTGGCATCTAAGAGACACATGTTCAAAACCGGGTGGAGGAAAATTTCGAAGAGTACTGTAGTAGTACTGCAGCAGGCTCTATAGCAGTACTGTAATAGTACTGTAGCAGTACTATAGCAGGGACTGTTCGGTACTGTAGTAGCAAGAACTATTCACCTGATTTGAGCCTTCAGGCCACCGGTTTTGGCCTACGGGTCTCAAGTTCCTTCGGTCTATCAAAGGCCTTCGGGCCACAGGGCCTTCAGGCCATTGAAGACCATGAATTAGCCCAATTCACACAGATTAGGACCCAGAAGAGGATTAGAGCAACAGTAGAAGTCACCAGAAGCAGAGCTAACTGGATTGATAGAATGAGAGGGTACGGAAACCGCCATTGGGACCAGGCACCGTGCAGCTTTGTACGGGGCAATGCTAGCCAATCAGTAATGCGGGTGGGGAGATAAAAGGTGATCAATGATGCAGAAGATGGGGAGGGTCAGTTCTAGTGGACTAGGATTATGGTTCATGTATGGGCATGGTATGCCTCTGTGCCTTCGGTTCATGTATTACGGGTCATGTCGGGCCTTTTGACTTGGGCCTACGAGTCATGTATGGGTTCCCCTTCAACCCTTAAAAGGGGTATTTCCTATAATAAAATAAAAAATAAGGCATTCAGGACATTCGGAGTAATTACAACCATAGTATCACCATCTCCCCAATGTTATACTCATATATCTTGGTCTAAGACCAATAATCATCATCAATCCTCATATTTTCAACCCCGATAGATTATCCATTTTTTTCTAGTGTTGAAGTGTCTCTGAGCATGATCATTGCCTCAGGGGATCCTCTGTTCACTCAATTGGGATCCCATGTTCACACCTCAACTATGATGACTAGTGGACCCCCAAGAATCACTAGGAATCTATCTTCCTTAATCCCTTAGGGTGAACCCCGCAGTATTAAATGGTCATTATTAATGTTAGGATGAAGTCTGATTCAAAAGAGGGAGAGTCTAAAAGAAATATTGTACATCCAAGCATGAATAACTCCATGGAGATAGAATAAATCAAATCAAATACCCTCCTAAATACCATGGTCAATAAAAAGGTCATCTAATACTCACAACTCCTCAGCCAAAACTTACCTGGTGCATCCACCCGATCCTCGGGGGTATCTTAGCCATTGATAAGGGGATCCAAAAATCAACCTCATGATGTACAACATCCATTCTTAGGGATATATTCCCACCCAAAACCTCATACTTCCATTCAAATCCTAGAGTCCCAGGTATTTACAATGGACTACAAGTATTTCTATTTGAATCCCAAGATTCTTGAAAATTTACAGTGGTCTCACAAAATCAATGGAGTCCCATACACCTCAATAATTATTGTTCACACAAATTAACATATTATCTAGTGTTGGATACTAGGTACCTCCTATAGAAATCTACTAACACATCACCCAAAAAATAGATTCTAGATGAACTAGAATCCATATTCAATATATTTTGAGATTAGATCCCAAACATACCATGAATTTCATGGTCCCATACATGTAAATAGGTGATTCCTCGGTATCTTGGAAAATCACCTCAATTTCAAGAGAAACAACTGATTCCCCCACATGCTAGGGAGTCACATCATATTTTGGTCAATCTATTAATTCCCATTAATTATTTTAAATCACATGTCATCAAGAATAAATAATGAAAAACACAAAAAAGTGTAAACTAGGCTTGGGAAAAAAACCCATGCTCATCACTATTATCATAGCCCTATCAGGCATACATATTGGTTCAGATTCTATGGTTATACACACAATTATCACTACCTAATAATTTACTCCCACACATGGCCAGTATACTATTGGAAACACTAAAAGGGCCCCTAAGTTAATATATTAATAGAGGCATCAACACAAGTGTACTCGATATAAAGTAGGGTCTCAGGTCAACACCAGATACTCTAAGGATGTTGTTCCCCATGGAATCATCATTAGAATAACATGGACTCACTAGTTACATGAGGTGAGCCATATTAGAAATGCTCCATGATATGGAATTCTACCTATCTCCATACTCAAGGTCACTCTAAGTTAGTCTACTCACCCAACATGATTCTAGTATGCCTAAGGTTTATCCTTCTAGGCATTGTCTCGAAAATTGAGGGAGTAAAACTAGCCATGATATAGTACTATAAGACCAATGAATATAAGGAATAAAAGGATACCTCTAATACTTTCAAGGTTTGACTATGTCTATGTCACTATTCACCCCTACTAGGGGTATATAAATCTCTTAATCAAGTGACACTCTACTTTGTTCAACTCCTTTTTGTCATATAGGTAACACCCCTCATGAGGGGTCCATACATTTAAAGGGAGTTGTCATTTCAAGGCCTTGATCATCAATGGATAAGGTGTAAATTCAGCACCCTACGACAAACGAGGCCTAGGAACATATTCATTTATCTCAATTAATTTATTTAATTAATCATTTAATTATAAATTAACTTTTAATTTAACTTAATAACCTCTATTAATCATAATTCCATCATCTGTAGTAGCAATCCCACACCTCACTACCCATGTATAAAAATTATAAATATAAATGGGATCATACGCCACCTTTAAAGAAGATTTATAAATTTTAATTACAAGATCTCTAAGGTCTTTCAAGGCCCATCAAGGTATGTCCACGCCCAGTCCAAGGTCACATCACCAATTTATCTCTGGGTTCTCCCGCCAAAATATAGTCACACCTAAAATCACCCCAAGTGTTTATCTCACACCCTCGATCATTTGAAGAATAGATGAATGTCCATGACCAGATATCTTATTTGGATTTCCTATAGATAGGATGAATAAAATCCCCATCAAAAATTTCCAATTCCACCATTCTCTAGTGGAATTGGAATCAAATCCCCGAAATCTCCAAAAAATCATCAAAATTACTTCTCAGTATAAGGGGGTAAATGTTGAGGGAGGGAGGCTCATCTACCCCTGGTTTACACAAATATGAAATAAAAAGGGGGTCACCCCACTATAAACCCTCAGGCATAAAGTTTTAACTTTTCCCTTTAAAATCCTTTCGGTGATCCTATAGAGGCCACCTTTAAAGACCCAAACTTTTATTAAAGGAAATTCTTTCTTGATCTAATTAAATGTATTGTTATTTTAAATGGTTATATTAAAAATATTAAATTTCTTTGTTTTATGTTTTTTTATTTAGAAATATCATTAAAAAATTTTAACGCTGCTAATATAGTCGTTGAACAGTGATCACATGATTAGTATAAATATAGGGCTTTAACAAATCCAATTTACTAAGACAAAGAAAGTGATGGACTCATATAGTATAATTTATCGATACAAAGTTCATTTTTCAGAGCTAGGAAAGGAGGTATCTTCACTAGTATTTTCTCTTGACCAAGCCCAACTTGAGCTTCAACACATTAAGCTTGAACGGAACCGCCTACGGGAGAAGTGGAAGTTGATAAAGATTACCACCAGAATGATGTTCTCCGAGCCAACCAAAGTTTCTATCACCATCGTACATCGTACCATTAGGTCTTATATGTGGGTGTTATAAGGGTTTATGTAACAAGACCCTATATCTATGATTATGTGAATTATTTTTGTATAGAATAAAGAATATACATTCATTTTATTATTTTTACATTATAAATAGTTTGAAAAGCACAAATAGAATTTTTTGTTAATATTAAATTAAAAAATATATTTTGATGAATAATTGTCTTTTTGAATTAAATAATATTTTAATAAATTATTTTTACTAAATTATCCATTGGTAAAATTTTCAGAATTTGCTGAGATGGTCAAATATTTGGGTAAAAATTAAATATAGATTAAATATATAATGTGTTTTATAATATCCTAATGACCCAATAGTGATGTAATAAAATAATAAAAATGGTATGCTCTACCAATATATGTTTTAAATTTAAAATAATGTGATTTAAGGTTTTTTATTTATTTTACAAAGCATTAGTATGCCCTCAAAGACTTATAAGAAAGTTTAACATTATAAAATGATTTCCTTGAAAGTGTAACTCACCTCCACATAAGAAAGACTAATATTTTAAGGATTTAGGAAATTGAAATTATAAAATAATATTTTCCACTCTCCTTTTTTAAAAACCATGTTCAAAAACTATGTATTTTTTGGAGGGTTTTATTATATTAATGTTTTGTGTCCAAAACCTAAATAATAAAGAATTCCCTCTCCTTTCCTATATAAACCCACTCAATCTCTCATTCCTCTTCACTAAAACCATTTGTACATCGACAAACATCTTCCCTACACTATATATAATCTCCCAAGGTACCCCAAGATACCAAATAATCCTCTCTCAAGCCTCTCCCAAGCCTTTGGATCACACTTTCAAATAATGGATTTCTACCTTTCTCATTTTTTTCCAAATTTATTTATGTTGTTATTCTATTTTATTTTCAATTAAAAATGTTGGGGTATGATTTATCACCTCCCCAATATTTCCCTCCTTGTCTTTGAATGATGAAATACCAATTTATCTCTCATTAATGCCTCTCATGTACACCTCTTACCATGCCGAAATTCCATAAGATATTTTTCTCTCCTCAATTACATTCATGCAATTCTTTTATATTATGCATATAAATTCCATTACATATGTTTGTTCATGTATATATATGACACCATTACTTTTTATTTCATATAACTATGATGATATACCCATTTATCTCTCATGAACCATTTTTATGAATTCTTAGTTCACGCTATTATGATGCCGAAATTGCCCCACGATTTTTCAAGCCAAAGTCATTGTGTAGTGAAAACCATGCCCATTTATCTATCAAGGGTATTAACCTTTATGAACATTTAAATATTGAATATATAGTTTCATGTATTTATTCCAAGTTCCTTTATCATGTAATAAATTATGATGTTGAATGATTCCATGTTGTACGATCCATGAGGAACACTTATGCCTGAAATTAAAGGATTAAGAAGTGTGCACCATGATAGTGCTCCAATGCATTGGGTAAAGATTATTATCATGATACATAAAGTGAAATGATGGTTTAATCATGTTAATTCAAGTTCAATGAGGGTTTAATCATGCTACATGTGCAATGATCCTTGTCTCATTCTAATATCATGTTAAATGTTGTTGTCACATTTCCATGTAATGATAGTCATGTTATATCATGCCTTTATGTACATGTTTCTCTTATACTCCATTGATATTCTTATTTCCTAACATTTACTATATTATTCATGTTATTACTTGTTTACTCCATTATTGGGCTTTATATGTCACCTTTTTCTTATGCATGTCCTCAGGTTATCCCATGCAATCCTAAGTACGAATGAATGTTGTGGTCATGTAAAAGAAGTTTTCAATAAAGATGTTGGGTTTTATGTTCTAAGTTATTATAAAATGTTCCTAATTTCCCAAGAAAATATACCTATATATAATAAGAGTTTTCTTAAGTTCAATTATGTGTAATCAATCCTGTTTATGTGTGTAATAACGAGTAGGGTTGTTATAGTTGCTATCAGAGGATATGTTTAGTTATTTTTTGGATTTCGATTAGAAAACCCAAGTAAAATCCTTAGGGATAATACTAAGTATAATAAAAAAATCCCTAAATTTTGGTGATATTGAGTAAGTGGTTTATCAATAAAATACATCCCTGTCTCGATACAAGTTGGTAGAGGCAGCTCTGGCACAAATGTATCTAGTGGTAAAACCCCAAAATAGTGATTTGAGCTAGACTCGAATGGGAACTAGTGCATGAAAACGGACCTTGTTGATCTCTTGGTTATGATACTCATGGGGGATATGATTTGGTAAATTCATAATCATAGTATGAACCATTATTAATGGAATTATAAAAATTCCCCTTAGAAAATTTGTTGGGATGTTGATCATATATAACATACATTGAAGCCTATAAATTCATAAGTTAAGGAAATAAATGTAATTTATAAGTTATCCCTTTTATTTATTTGGATTATCTTTTCTATGTTACCCCTATCTTTCCTTTTATTCAAGCCAATGGATGGTAATATGAGGACTCAGTCTAACAATCGATGTGAAGATCAATGTGACGACTGTTCTAATGAGATTCAGAATCTGATGGGAGTGGTAATCTCAAACTTTGTCATGATACTCTCACAGTTAACTCATGTTTTAAATAGAAAATGGGTCAAGAGGAACGTTCAACCCCACTTAAGAATGAACTAATCACAATTGTTATCTTCATTAGACAAATTCCTCCTACTTTTAATGAATCATCTGATCTCTCAATTGTCAAACAATGGATCAAATCAACTTAAAAGATCTTCTCTATACTTTAATGTTATTAATAAGAGAAGGTTCTTCTAGCTGATTATCTTAATGAGGGTAAAGCTAATCAATTGTGGACATTGACCAAATATATGAAGCCTGAGGAGGAGATTGAGGCATTGTAATGGAAGTATTTCCGTAAAATGTTTTTCGATAAATATTTTCCTTGCACCCTCCGACTTAAGATGGAAAGGGACTTCCATTCCCTTAAGAAAAAAAGATGATGATTCCATTAGAGCGTATGAGGAAAACATCACAAGGAATACATGATATGCCTCTGGCTTGGTTGTTACCCCTGAATGCAAGGTTTACTACTTCTTTGGTGGGCTAAAACCTAGCCTATGGAAATCCCAAGAAATCCATGAAATTGTGAGCTATGAATAAATTTTCTAATTTGCCCTAAAAGTAGAAATAGATAATGAATAGTATCAGGATTATCAGTGGGGAAAAGAAGAATAAGATGTACTTTAATTCTAGTGATCCTATTGATAAATTCAATGGTTCTAATAAATTCTCGCACCCCACATTCCAAAGGTGTGGAAAGAATCACCCATGAAATTTCCTAAAGAGGATGATGAAATTCATTATGTGTGTAAGAGAAGGGAACCTGGATATTAAATGCCGACAAGAAAAACACATTGTTGTGATAGAGGAGATGATTTATCCATTCAACCCTCAACACATTGTTCATTGCTTCAAATACAAAGAACCAGGGCACTTTGTAAACTATTTCCCTAAGACAAGGGTTGTCAGAGGAAACCAACAACCTCTAAGGTAGAAAAGGAGACATTTTTCATCACTACCATCGAAGTGAATCCCTAAAATGAAGTGGTGATAGGTATGATATTTATTTATTCAATAATAGTGAACATAAATTTTTATTCTTGTTCTATGCATTCTTTTATATCCTGAAAATTTATTAGAACAATCTAAACACCACAAAAAATCATAGAAGTAAATATGATAGTGAGAATAGAAAATGAGTCAATCATTTCACCCCAGGAATATAACTCCTCCCCTGTCACAATTTGTGGTTTGAACTTCCTGGTAAACCTCTTCATACTCCCTTGGATGGAATTTAATCCAATTCATGGCATGGATTGGCTTTCCTTATGTAGAGCCAACATAAATTGATATGAGAGGGAAATCACTCTCTATATGGAGAATCGACCCCCAATAATGTACAAGTGAATGGAGGATGATGAATATTATTTAGCACCATCATCTCTGGCATGGATATTACCACCCTATGAGTACGTGTATCTAGCTCATATGATTGAGTCTAAGGAATAAATCATCCTTGAAGACATGCCATTGTGAGGGAATTCGCTAAAGTGTTTCCAAAGGAATTGCATGATCTTCCTCTGAGAAGAGATGTTGAATTATCAATTGATATTATACCTAGGGAGTTTCCAATATCCAAGACTCTGTATAGAATGGTTGTTTTGGAGCTTGAGGAGCTAAAGAAACAAATGCATGAAAATTTGGATAAAGGGTTTATATGCCCAAGTGCTTCACGATGGGGTGCACCATTCCTCTTCGTCAAGAAGAATGATGGATCAATGTGCATTTTCATTGATTATCGTGATCTCAACAAAATAATCATAAAGAAAAAGTATCCTCTGTCCCGAATTGATGACTTGTTCAATCAAATATGTGCAGCACAATACTTATCCAAGGTGTTTTGGCAGTCGGGATATTACCAAGTAAGGGTTAAGAAGGATGATATCCCCAAGAATCCTTTCTGTACAAGGTATGACCACTATGAATTCATAGTAATGCCTTTCAGACTCACTAATGATCAAGAAATCTTCATGGACTCGATGAATAGAGTCTTTATAGATTACCTAGACAAATTTGTGGTAGTCTTTATAGAAGATATTCTAATATACTCCAATACCAAGGAGGGGAATGAGGATCATTTAAGAACTGTACTAGAGACCTTACGAAACGACAAGCTCTATGAAAAGTATAGAAAGTGTGAATTCTGGTTGAAGAAACTCTCATTCTGCAGTCATATCGTCACAAGAAATGGGATATCTGTGGACCCCTCCAATACAGTTGAAATTGAGGGATGTATGAGGTCATAATTGGTGATGGATATCCATAGATTATTGGGGTTATCTAGATATTATCACCGATTTGTGAGAACGTTTTTTTGTGTTTAGTGATGCTTTGAAGAAGGTATTGGGTTTTGTGTTGATTAAAAATGATAAATTCATTACCTATTCTTTAAGTCAATTTAAATTTCATGAGAAAAACTATCCAAAACATGATTTTGAGTTGGTTGTAGTAATCTTCACTTTAAAAATTTGGAAATATTACCTATTTTGGGAGAAGTGTGAAATACACATAGATCACAAAAGCCTCAAGTATATATTCATACAAAAAGAGTTGAATATGCACCAATGAAGATGGATATAGCTGATCAAAGACTATGACTGCTCAATCCATTACCACCGTGGGAAAGAGAACGTGGTGGCGGATGCTCTAAGTAGAAAGGACCCAATGATTCTATAATTTATGCTAATTGAATAGGATCCAATCTTCTTAGATTTGATAAAGATAGACATGGGATACATAAAGAAGGGAACATCATCAATACTTTCACAAATTATTGCTCAACCGTCTCTTTGGAAAGGTTAAAGGATTCTCAAAAGGATTGTGTGGGAATTTAGAAGAAATTGGAAATTATCAAAAAAAAAAAGAAATCCTAGGAGTTCAGTGTTAATGAAGGTGGAATTGTGAGATTTGGGTCAAGAATATGTGTTCCATCAAATATAGATTTAAAGAAAGAACTTTTGGATGATGCACATAGTTCAAATTTCTCCATTCATCCAAGAAACACAAAGATGTATCTTGATCTTAGATAGCTTTATTGGTGGGATAACATGAAGAAGGAGATTGTGGTGTACACGTCAAAGTGCCTGGTATGTCAGCAATTGAAGGATTAGAGGCATAAGTATAAGGGGATGATGCAACCATTACCCATACCAACATGGAAATGGGAAAACATCACCATGGACTTTGGAACTGGGCTTCTGAAGACATCCAAAGGCAACAACACTATCTTGGTTGTTGTGGATCATATTACAAAGACTGCACACTTCATTGAAATTTGGGAGGATTTCTCATTGGATCAACAGGAATGGATATATATCAGAGAAGTGGTAAGTCTAGATAGAGTACCAATAACTATTGTATCCAATCGACATCCAATATTTACTTCTATGTTCTGGAAGAGTCTTCAACATGCTCTGAATACTGATCTAAACCTTATTAAGGATTATCATCCTCAAATGGATGTAAAATATGAGAGGACTATCCAAACACTTGAGGACATGTTGAGAGAATTTTCAATGGACTTTAAAGTAGTATGGGATCAACCTCTTCCTCCGGTTGAGTTCTCTTACAATAATAGTTTCCACTCAAGCATCCAAATCGATCCTTATGAAGCCCTTTATGGGAAGAGGTGCAGAACACCAGCATGTTGGGATGAAGTTCGGGAGTGAAAACTCTTAGGTCCAGAAATGGTCGAATAAATGGTGGAGATGGTTTAGACCATCCAGTAGCACATTAAAGATGCTCAGAGTTGACAAAAGAGCTAAGATGATAATCATTGATGAGACCTGAAGTTTGATGTTGGATACATGGTATTCCTCCACATATCACTGTGTAATAGGGTTAGGAGATTTGGGAAGAAGGTAAAGATTATTCAAAGGTATATTGTCCCTTTTGAGTTCCTGGTTCACATTGGAGTATTGGTCTATCGACTAGCACTCCCACCGAACCTATCTCAAGTACATGATGTATTCCATGTATCACTATTGAGGAAGTACATACATGACCCATTGTATGTACTCAATCCAGAGGTGTTACCGTTATATAATTACTTCTCCTATTAAGAGAATCCATTGAAGATCTTATATCATAGAGAAAAAATTCTACGAAATAAGACAATGCCCCTCATCAAGGGGTTGTGGCGAAACCACAAGTTTGGAGCAGAAACATGGGAATCAGATGAAGTGATGAAGCAGAGTTACCCACATCTGTTTTTGTGTGGAAAAAGTAAATTTCAATGGTAAAATTTCTTAATGGGGGATGATTGTAATGGCCCAAACTTTTATTAATGAAAATTAAAATTGATGTAATTAAATTTATTATTATGTAAAATAGTTATATAAAACATATTCACTTCCTTAGTTTTATGTTTTTTTTTTGGATTTTAAAATACCTTTAATAATTTTTACCTTTTCAAATATATTCATTGAATAGTGATCACATGATTAGAATAAATATAGGGCTTTAACAAATCCATTTTACATAGACAAAGGAAGCGATGGCCTCATCCAGTAGAATTTGTCCATACGAAGCCCATTTTTTAGAGCTAGAAAAGGAGTTAGTGTCACTGGGATTTTCTCTTGACCAAGACCAATCCAGGCTTCAACACGTTAAGCTTCAATAGAACCCCCTACGGGAGAAGTGGAATTTGATAGAGATTACCACCCGAGCGATCTAATCCGAGCCACCCTAAGAGTCTGTCACCATCGCAAACCTTGCCCTTGGGTCTTATGTGTGTGTTCTAAGAGGTTATGTAACAATACCCTAAAACTATGATTATGTGCATTATTTTTGAATAAAATAAATAATATACATTCATTTTATTATTATTACATTGTAAATAGTTTTTAAAGAACAAATAGTATTTTTAGTTAATATTCAATTAAGAAATATATTTTGATGAATTATTGGATTTAATAGCTAAATAATATTTTAATAAAATTTTATTACTAAATTAATTTTTATTAAATATAAATGACCGTATTATTTTTATAAATACAATTGTAATTTTTATTAAGGTTTGAAATCTGTTTTTGTCAAAACCCTTGAGTTTTTGATAAATGTAGGTTGTTATTTTAAAAGTAAAAATTCACATATTTAGAAATTATTTAGATAAAATGAATATTATTTTTTGAATCAGTTCATAAAAATTATCCAATGGTAAAATTTGCATAATTTTTTGAGACAATCGAAATTTTGGGTAAAAATTAAATACTGTTTAAATATATAATGTGTTTTATGACATCATAATGACCCAATAGTGATGTAATAAAATAATATAAATGGTATTTTTGGACAATATGTGTTTTAACTTTAAAATAATTTGATTTCAGGTTTGTTTTATTTATTTTACAAATCCTTAGTGGACCCTTCAAGACTTATAAAACATTTTAACATTTTAAAATTATTTCCTTAAGAGTGTGACTCACCTCGACATAAACAGGACTAATATTTTAAGACGTTCATCCATTCATCTTATAAAATATTATTTTACACTCCCCTTTTTCAAAAACCATGTGAAAAACCCATGGTATGGTTTGTGGTTTTTATTAGTTTAATGTATGGTGTCCAAAACCTAAATAATAAAGAATTCTCTCTCCTTTCCTATATAAACCCACTCAATATCCCATTACTCTTTACAAAACCCATTTCGGGCTAGACCAACCTCTAACATCATCTTTCTAGAATCCAACCAAGGATCCCCAAGCTCCCAATAAGCATCTATCAAGCATATATCAAGCCTTTGGATCACACTTCCTAGTAAGGGATTTCTTTTGTTCTCATTTTTTTCCAAATTTCTTTATATTGTTATGCACTTTTATTTTCAATTAAAAATGTTGGGGTATTATTTTTCACCTCCCCTATACTACCCTAATTATGTTTTAAAGATGATAGACCCCTTTCTCTATCATTAATAGCTCTTATATATACCTGTTACCATGCTGAAATTCCGTAAGGTATTTCTCTCTCATCATTTACATTCAAGAATTTCTTTTATATTGTGCATCTAAATTCCATTATATATGTTAGTAAATGTATCTATATGACCCCCTTACTATCCATTTTATGTAAATATGATGAGATACCCCTTTCTCTCTCATCAACCAATTTTTTTGAATTCTAATGTCACGCCATTATGCTGCCAAAATTGCGCCATGATTTTCCAATCAAAAGTCATTGTGTAGTGAATACCATGCCCATTTTTCTATCAAGGGTATTCACCTTTAAGCACATTTACTTATTGATTATGTAGTTTCATGTAGGTATTATTCATTCCTTTATCATGGAATAAATGATTATGTTGATAATTCCATGTTGTATGATCCATGTGGCACACTTATGCATGAAATGAAATGATTAAGAAGGTGCTCCCTGATAGCACTTCAATGCATTGGGTAAAGATTAGTATCATGATACGTCAATTGAAATGAGGGTTTACTCAAGATTATTAAATTTCAAGGAGGTTTTACTCATTCTATATGTTCAATGAGCCTTTTCCCATTCTAATATCATGTTAAATGTTGTTTCCACATTTCCATGTTATTATAATCATGTTATATCATGCCTTTATGTTTATGTTTCTCTTATGGTCCATTGATATGCATATTTACTAACATGTAATATATTCTTTATTTTATGCCTTGTTTACTCCCTTACAAGGCTTTATAGCTCACCCTTTTCTTATGCATGTCCTCGGGTTATCTCATGAAATCCTAAGTACGTAGGAATGTTATGGTCATGTAAAAGAAGTTTTCAATAAAGATGTTGGTTTTATGTTCTAAGTTGTTATGTAATGTTCGTAATTTCCCAAAACACTATACCTATCAATCCTAAAAGTTATATTAAGTGAAAGTTTATGAAATTAATCATGTTTATGTGTGTAATAAAGAGCAGGGTTGTTATACCACCAGTTGGTTAGTGGTTATAGGTATTGGTTGCTTCAACTTTCAAAAACGACTGGCTAAGTGGTGGTGACCAAAGGATATCTAGTGGTCTAGTGTAGTTTTCGGTAGCCACCACAGCCACTCCTTAATACTATAATGAGGTAATTTTTTACTTATTTAGTCTCATTCCCCATATTAATACATCCATTTTATTTTTTAAAACTTTTGGAATTTCATTCTAAGGTCTGGTTATCAAAATGACTCATCCACTAAAAACACTAAAATTTACTATGTTATTTTCATTGTTTTATGTTAATGAAGAATTATATAAATATCTAGGAAGGTTACTTGATGAGAATAACTTTGTGAGATATAATTAAGATCATTGATTAATCAATTGGACTATATATCATCTCTATAAAGACACAAAACCTTTACAATTTAAGGTACGTATTATTATGATATATATTAGATATTAATCTAAAATGATGTAATATTTATATAAGTGATGATCAATTTACCTCAATGTTTGAGACTATCATGAAGAGATTATTTTAAAATGTCAATGAAATCTAGTAAGAATGAGAATATGAGCCTGATCGTAATCTCCATTCTTCCTCAGTATTTGTTAATAGTCCTTCTGAATTAGAGTGGAAATATGGTCCCACTCCTAAATAACCTCTAGGATGTGCTGAAGATATTCTAACAAATTTTAGGGAGTTGTAACATGGTTCTTCCCCCTATTTTATACTATATTATTCCAACAAGTATCTTTTATTACTACTATAATATTCTAGAAACAATGAAAAATGTGGGTGAGGGTAGAGGTCTACCCTTCCATTACTGCCAAGATATATTGGTGAGATTATATTATAAGAATTAGAATATGAGCCTACTCTTTAATGGGTATGGGAATATAATCTCAATTATATACTCTATTTTTCATTAACATATGAAGAAGAGCTACATATTTGTGTGTATGGTTATGTGTTTGAACCCCGATTTCTATAAAAATAATCTTCTGTGATCATCCTGATTTTTTCAAGGTATAATGGTAGAATTGATTATTGTGAGTAATAATATAAGCCTTCTATTTTGATACTAACATAATATTTCGGTAGTTTTATTTAGTGGGAAGTGTAATATAATCATGTTCCCTGCATTTTGAGGTTTTTTATCCTCAGTGAGACCTTCTAGGTGACCTGGTCTAGTGAGAGGGGAAAAGGCATCCTATGTAGCTGCTATAGAAGATTCCTAAAGGGATAGGGTTGTTGAATGTTGATAAAAATAATTATGGTAAAGGTATATCTTTAGATTCATCTAGGTGACAATTATAATTTTTTCATCTTATTCCTCTATCTCTTACTCCCCGGGATAAAGGTATATTATCATTTTTACATTTTAGGGATATGCTCTCGAAATAGTTTGAGATGGTGATAGGCATCAATAACTAGGTCCCAAAACTATATTGATAGGCTGATTTGTGGTTCTTTATTTCTTGTATCCTTACTATATCAATTTATGGTGTTAGAATCATACCATTGAGTTAGTTCTCTCTAATCAAATAATTCACCACTTATTGTTGGAGGTGATGAGTCAGTGACAACATCCTCCTAGTTGACTAAGCCATAGCCTTTGTGGTGGTTGAGGAATATGTATAATGCTTTAATGGATTTATTTATTTAGATTAAATGGATTTTTGGGAATGTTTTATAAGACATCTAAAAGGATCAACAAACATAAATAATAAAAACCATAATTGCGGTATCAAAAGTAAGAGCATACTCGATCAATAACTTTCATGGGTAAAGTATTTATGTTGGCTTCATTAGTTATATTTCTAATAGAAACATGGTACTTGGAATATAAATTTTTCTCATCCACATTTGGTGTAGTTAATGGGGTGTATATTTAGATTTTTTCTCTTTGTTCCTATAAATCAAGTAACCCACAATAGTTTTAAGCTGATAGGGATGATCTTTCTGAAGTTAGGCAGTGATTTGGGATTTAATAGTGATGCTTTGTGCACACATCAGTCGATAGGATAGTATGTCTAGATCATAAATTCAACATTTAGTGTAGTTATTTCCTACTATGGGACTCTCTTATATATTTACTATGTTTTAATGAATCCTTCCTAAATTCTATCATGGGACTAGTTAGCACTATGTCAGCGATCAATTTCCATCATGACTCAATGTAAATATCTATATATATATATATATATATCTTAGGTTGTCCATATAACTCTCATTTATTGCTTTATTTTTCCATGGTTTAAATCCATACATCTAGGAACTATCTATTTTATATCCATATATAGAGATATTATGTTTTATATATTCGGGATCAGGACCATGATAAGGGTTTCCTATATATCCTCATGAAGGTAATAAGAACCCATATAGTTCATTTCTACTTAATGAAACATATCATAACTTTTATATTCATGTGAAAATGAAAATTTTGATTCTCTTTAAGGTAATGAATCCATGACTAAGTGAAGTTACATTTAAGTTTTTTTGTTCAGATCCAAGATACTACTATGAAAATTTTTCCTGACAACAGTTCATGCAGTCTTATTCCTTAGTAACCCTTTCTGGTTATTATTTTAGGAAATATAGATATTTAAGGAAGGTAATATCTTAGGGAATATGTCCCTTTAAGGGATTATTAAATTTATTGTGGTGAATATGACCCAATGATAAATTTAATATCTTACAAGTAATATGTCCTAAGGGATATGGTTTTATAGGGAATATGACCCGGTGGAAAAAATCTTTTGATGTTAGGTTTGAACTTCAAATATGCATCCTCCATATCCTTGTTAATAGTAATCACAATTCATGTCTTTAAATTTGTATAGTTTAAGGTCATGAAATAGGATGATACCATGAATTTAAAATTCTTTTGTTAAGGATACTACCATGTTTTTTACATCATGTACAACACCCAAATATTTTAAAATATACTTCTCTTTAATAAATTTTATGTGTTCGATAGCTTGTGATGCATGCATCATAGAACATAAGTAAATAATTCCATATTAAAAATATAAAATGAAATACATTAAGATATATTGAAATTAAATTGATAGAATTTGATTAGTAAAATCTAGAAATTTCATTCATAAAATAGTTATAAATGACAATGAATATTAATCTAGTAATACTGATCTTAAGAGAAATGTTATATTTACAAACACTTTTTTATTATATTATTTTTTTAAAAGTTAAAACCTTTTCATTTAAGTATTAAACTTATGAAAATTATTATTTACACATGTTTATAAATTTTTAGTCATACATTTATTATAAAATGGTTCGATATAAATATAAGATGATTTGAATGTAAAAAGATATATTTTTTCAAAAAAAACTATTTTTATGCAAGAAATGTGTTTTAGTTTAATAATGAAAATTAATCAATGATGGTGATTGATATTAATAAAAAATATAGATAATAAATTATATCAAATAAAGTAATATTTATCTAATGGTTGTTACTAGTAATGTAACATGAATAAGATCATTTTTATTATTAAAAATAAAATTTTTACTAAAAATGGTTTTTACACATTTTTGGCGCGATTATTAGAATTAATTTATACTACTTCTAGGAATTTATTCTTGAGAAATGGATTCCATATTTGAAATTATAAAAATATATATTTGTAATATCCCCCCCCCCTTCCTATTGTCTTTAGATGGTGGGATGATATTACTTTTCCTTAATTGGCATCCCCAATATGCCAAAGGCTAGAAATAAATGTTGAAGGGCTTCAACACACGTGGGGGACGATTTTCCTTTTGAAAGTAAAACAACTGAACAAAAATGAAATAACAAAATAAAATACTACATGATGCATGATATCAGTGAAATAAAACTCCAACATTTCATTTATATCAAAATCAAAAAATGATTACCATAGAAGAAGACTACAAAACAACCAAGTACATAGCGGAAGACAAAATTCACAAAACCCAAGGACAAAAAAATAATATCCAAAGCTCTACACGATCCATTCTGTAACTCCACAAAAATCCCAAGTATCATTAATTACTACAAAATATTCCTTATACTTTACATTTTCCCTTGTCTCGAAAAACAACATATGAAAAAACACCAAAGTGATAAATCAGGGGTGAGTAATGAAACTCAGTAGATTTTCACCAATGACTTCCCTACTCATGACACTAGTATTGAACATTTTAGAAACATTTATATAAAATATTTTATCTAAAACAATTTCTAAAATAGTTTATATAAAAATATAAACAAATTTCAATGAAACCATTTTCACAAAACAACATCAAGTTCCAAAGTAAAAAATCAGAAAATACTTTAAACCCTTTTCATAAATTCCATTTTGGCATAACCTTTCCATTACAAATATCCACACATACTACCATGAATTCTTCATTATGAAAACTACAAACTCATGAGAGGTTTCTCATCAATCAACCAATTCATGAAAAGTTAATTGAATCCAACGTACTATTATACCTTTGTAATAGAGCACTAATTCAAATTTCAATAGGTCCTTGTAAATACAATATGAACTCACACAAAATATTATGTCAAACAATTCTAAAACCATCATTTCAACCATTTCAATAAAAATATTCATTTATTGAAAAAAAAATTTAATAAAATTTAAATAAATACCAAAATTTTATTGAAAACACTTTTCCACACATCAAAACCAACCCATCATTTTAAAATCTTCATTTTGAAATCATGTTACCAAAATCAATTTCCAACTAAACAATAAATTTACATAATTCAAAAAATCATCACTCAAGAGGGTTTTAAATAATCATTACATAGAGAATATATAATTAATTTCAATCAAATAATCAATTTTAAACTAATCCTTCTAGTTTTAAATAGATTAGTCGAGAGTGAAGCTGCACACCTTGGGTTTTGTGATGAAAATGAAGAACGGTTCTTAAAATCCAACAAAACCGTGTTGAATCTCCAAAAACCCACCATATATATATTCCCCTAACATCATACATACCAAATAAAATCTTCTTTGGAATTAAATATCTTATATATATCCACAACAGACATAGATCTAAGAAACCGAGAGAGAGGGAGAAGTATATATAAGGAAAACCACCAGGAATGAAGACTTACTGCAAGAATAAAGCTTCAAAGCACCAAGAAATTCCTCTATATTTCTTTCGAAATGGTGGGGAGAGGTTCTCTAACCATTAAGAGAGGGAAATCCCAAGTTAGGGATATTTTTTGTAAAAAATAGGCATTAAAAAATAAAATCATCCTAGATCCAAAATTGTAGGATCTAGATTTTTGATCGTTTATAGTTGGTTGCACAGTTAAGAAAATTGTGCACTAACCATGTGCTAGATTATGTCTCAATAAGGGGCCTTACATGATTGGTTCTCACAGTTTCCAAAATTTGTTCCAATTTTTCCAAATCCCACTATCTTAAGTGGTGTATTTTCACCAAGGTTTATTAATGGTTTGGGAAAACCGTGCATCACCTGTGTACCTTCCCCCTTAGCCCCTCTTTCATTGTTCACGATTTCCTATAGGTGTTGCACAATTTTCCAAAACATTTATCCAACCATGAACATGTATAAAATCCAAAAAAAATATTTAAAAGGTTCTCAAACTCTCCCAAACATTGCTCATATACTTTACATACCAAAAAATCATAAAATAAGGGTTACTTACTTGAAAATGGGTGTATAATTTCTCCTCACCATTGTACTTTCTGTCCTCAAAAAGTAAAAATCCATCAATTTCATGGAATATTTTTAGGCATTGATATTTCATTTCCTTATCATATTCCCAAGTCTCTTCCAAAATATTACCATGTTGCCACAAAACCCGCACTAGACCGATGATTTTTTCCACATAAGACATTCTCTTACCTATCCAAAATACACCCCAGGATATGTACCAATAAAGCATCTGGCTCGAGTTCAACATGATCCCATTGAGTCACTTGGTCAGGATTGGGCTGATAAATTTTCAACTTAGATATCTGCAACACATTGTGCACAGCACTAAACCGTGGTTGAAATACCAATCAACAAGCTACCTAACCAACCCGTTCAAGTTTCATAAAATGGCCTATGTATCAATTATATAAATTTCCATTCTTATAAAAATGATGATGTCCAAGCCTCAGAGAGATCCCCAAGAACACATGATCACTCACCTTGAATGAAAATGGTCATTGATGATGATCCACATATGATTTTTGAGGACTCTGATCCATCTCCATTTTTTTCCTGGTCAACTAAATCTTCACCATTGTTTCTTGGACAAGGCTTGATAAAACTAGTAAAGTCTAACCTCTTTCCACAAAATGAAGTGGATAATGACAAGGATTCCTATAAAACGCTTCAAAATAGATATATGTATCGAGGCATGATAGTTTTTTTATATGATAACTTCACAAACAGAACATGCTCTTCCCATAAGCCACCAAAATAGTTTAAAAAATCCTAAAACATGTATTCAAAATTTTGTATCGCCCTTTCAGATTTCCCTTCCATCTGAGGATGATACACCGTACTCATATTCAACTAAGTTCAAAGGGCCTTATGTAAGTATTTCTAGATATCTAATTTAAGCCTCAGATCTCTATCTGGTATGATTGAAACTTGTATTCAATGCCGCTTTCCCACTTCTCAGATATAGATTTTTTCACAAGTCCTCCACTGTATAAGATTCAAAAATAGGGATGAAATGAGCTAACTTGGTAATAAAATCTACTATCACTCATATGGAATCATGTTTCAAACCATTCTTGGGAGACTTGTTACAAAATTCATATCTATCTACTCCAATTTCCAAAGAGGGATAGGTAAATATTGTAGCATACCTACTGGTCAATGATGTTCTTCCTTAACATTATAACATGTTAATAACCTTGAAACAAACTCAGCCGCCTTCCTTTTCATAATGACCCCCCCCCCCCCAACACCAATGTTGTTCTTTCAACTCCTTATACATATTATATGTTACAGGATTAATATCCCATCTTGAATGGTGGTAATCATGTAGAATTTGTTCCTGAAAATTCATAGATATGACAATCCAATTTATAAACCACAACACCGAACTCTTATCTAGCTTCATTCTATCAATGGTCTCCCCACCATTAAGTTTTGAACTCATCACAACACATTCTGAAACATATATATGTGCCTCCTTAACCATTATTACCAAATCAGGAACTACTAAAAATGGAAGAAAATTTCAACATCACCATTTTCTTCACAGTCCACGTGCATGTCAGCTAGGACTGACATCAACTTCCACTCATCTAAAGCCTATTTTCTCAACTAAGCATATGAATTTCTGCTTAATGCATCAGCCAATGGATTGACTTTAACTGGTGTATATATCAATTAAAAGTCAAATATTTATAGTTATTCCATCCATATTCTTTATCTCAGATTCAAATTCATTTGTGATAAAATATTCTTCAACCTGTTATGATTAGTTAACATTATAAATTTATCACTAAAGAGATAATGATGCTATGTTTTAAAATCGTAGACTATGACAGCCAACTCCAAATCATGTGTTGGGTAGTTATTCTCATGCACCCTTATTTTCCTTAAGCTATAAGTAGTAGAATTATAACCTTTCATGATTACACATCCCAACTCTAATCCTAAAGCATCATAATACACCATGTAAACTTGTCCTGATTCCAGAAAAATCAATATTTGTGTTGATGTAAACTGAATTTTAAGCCTTATAAAAGGATTTTGGAATTCTTCATTCCATTAGAATGGAACTTTATTCTTTTTCAAATCTTCCATAGGTGATTCTAGTCTTGAAAAATAATGAATAAAGAATCAATAATAACCAACTAAACCAATAAATATTCACATTTCAAAGGCATTCTTGGGTTCTTTCCAAGAGATAACATCTTATATATTCTCAGGTATCTGCTTCCATGCATTGATGATATATTCAGTCAATTTAGGGGAGTATAGTAGTTCTCAAAAATTGACTTGCGATCAACATATCACCAATTTTGAGTTTAGAAGGAGGATATTCCAAAGACATATTTCAGACACCAAAGTCTGGAGGATATTACTTGTCCTTAAGTGGCATCCCCAATATGCAAAAGGATGAAAATAAATATTGAAAGTGTTCAATACACATGGGGATGATTTTACCTTTAATAACAATAACTATCCAAACATTCCATAACCAAATACACTAATTGTAACGCCCCGACCCCAGTTACCCAGAGTCAGTGCATTATTACATAACATTGGCATGATCACAAGAAAGATCAAATCTCGAAAGACCGATTGGTTTAGTAGCCTTGGAAACACTAGATATATTCATAAGTTTTACATTACATCATAAAATGAAAAACTACTACAACAACATAATGTTTCCACAATCCACACTATTAACCCCTCATAAAATCCCTGCAGGTCATTCATAACTTACTTCTTCACATCCTGGAAAAATAAAACATAGAAAAGGGGTGAGCTCAAATGCCCAGTAAGGATAACAATATAGCGGAAACTTTCATAAATAAGAATAAACATTTAAGGCAATGTATAACTAAAAGAAAAGCCTTTTAAATATGAACTTTCAACATGGTATGGCATAAATAAAATGAAATATTGCCATTTACTTATTCACATGGATATTCTACTAATCGAATAATCACATGCAAAAATCAATAACCACTTTCATAATGTTGGAATGCATAATGCCAGACTATCATAACCACATAGCCAAGGCCTCGTGCCAAGACTACAAATAAGATTTTGTCAAGGCCTTGTGCCAAGACACTAGTTTGTCTCATGAGATCTACCGATGCATCGAGGAGCTATAGCGGGCTCCACCCGTCACATATTAAGTCCAATGCATTCCCATATGAAAAGGTTTAAACATAACATAAACATTCGTATTAAAACTAGCATAAGAAATGTCAATACTTTCACTATAAACTATGAATGGTATAAAAATAGCACATCCACAGTCAAACATATCACAAAACCTTCAATACAATATAGAAGTTTTGTATCATAATAAATCAACATCAAATAATCTTAAAATCCATCAAAGGATGTTGACATAGATGAAATCAAAATTCTTTTTAAAGAAATATCTCCTTTTATTTTGAAATCATTTAAGATCCATATAAAATAAAACATTTTCTTTGAAAATATTCTTATAAGCTTGTAAGGGAAACTTTGAAGATTTTATAACGGCGGAAAGTAGCCGCACCCGCCGTATAAGTTAAAAAAACATTCTTATCTTAATTATGAAAATGTTAAAAAGGACCTTGTTTTGAAAACGACCGAAAGATTCCTTTATAAACCACTTATAAAAGTCAAAAAGGGTATAAATGACTTTAACTCATATTCTAGTAAATAGTAAAAATGTTTTTAAATACATTTTTAAGAAACATCGATGTGGATGATAAAGAGAACCCAGTAGATTATTACCTATAAACAACCTCGGATAATGAAGAGATTGTGAAATAACCCTTACCTTGTACTTTTCCTTGGTTGGGGTAGGTTAACCTCCTGTATAATGGTGAAATAGTTGTTATTAAATTATACAAGAATCATATATAATAATATGATATCATATATGATCTTTTAACATTGATTTGTTAATAATATCTTAGAATTATCGTCGTTTTGGGAGTTAACTTACTCATTTTCTTTTATATGTTTTGTTACATAAGCCATGGTTGTTGTATCTTATTCATATCCAGAATGATATCTAGTCCTTAAACATCATTTTTAAATCATCAAATGATAATTATACTTGAATGGATACGATGGAGAATGAATCTCATTGCGTTCGTGGAGACGGTAGTCCGTACGTACGCACGAGCGACAATATCATTCTTTCGATATTAGAATAATATATAAATGGATGGTATATCATATATACAGAATCATTAACATGTTATATTTATTATTTACATGAGTTACACATCATTATTATACCCATCCAAATAATATTATATTGAATAACAATTACACCACGACGTGGAGACGGTAGTCCGTACGTACGCACGTATGGTGACATGTTATTCAAAGGGTGGATAGAATACTGAATATGGTTGTACCATATTTATAATAACATCACAGTATATGTGAGATACTGGAGTTATTATTTTATAATGGTAAGAACAAAGGAAGAAGAAGTGGAAGAAGAAATGAACTTGGAGAAGGGTGGTGAAATCATTACCTCTTCTTCAGGTTCTTCCTTTTGATTTGATCAAAAGGGCTCCTTAGGTTGGCTTTCTGATCAAACTAAGGCCTCTAGGTTGTAGTGAGGTATGTTGGGAGAGTATTTGGGCAGAGTTTGGCCGAACAAAAAGGCTTTGAAGGTGTGAACAAATGAGAAGGAGGAGTGCCCTTTTATAAGAGGGGTGAGGGGCACCCTTGGAAAAGCTAGAAATATTAATTTATAATAAATTCATATTCGGTTTCTAATGGCTCCAAAGCTTATTATTCAAAGGTTAAGGTGGGGATAGGTCGAAAACCACTAAACCAATAGAATTTAGACAGGTTTGGGTACTTATATTAACCTTATGTTTAAGTATTAACTCTAAGTTAATTAGTTTCACTTTTACAATGTCTCTTTGTATTTTTATATAATATGGTTAATAAACTTACTATATACATCCAAGCGACCCCCAAGTGGTACATTAATGATGAACCTATCATGATATAAGTCTCTTGGCCGATCCTTATATTTTTAGGAATTTAATATCAATTAATAATATAATATTTGTTTTAAGAACTCTTTTATGTCAATTTTGACACTATTCAATAGTTGATTTTTGTGAAACTCGTAACAGATAGATTACTTCGAACAAAGTTAATTAAATCAATACTAATATATCATATTATCCTATAAAATTAGTTTAATTCATTAAAAGTTTCATATTATATTTATTTGGGTATTTATAATATCAATTATTTTAATTTTTCACTATTATAGTAATTACTGCATCATCATTGTGTCATAAATAAAATATATTATTTAATGTTTAAAAATTATAAATAAAATATCATTATGTAGGAAATCTTTTTATCTTTCTAATTAATATTTATAATCTAAAATCCAACATATATAACCCTATGTAACAATTGTTTTCTAAAAGATATATGCTTGTGTCATTTTTGTATTCATTTTAACTTAATTAAAATAAAGTGTCATTATCACTTACAAGTGGATCCATGGGGTCCCAAAATAGACCCAAAGATTCCCATGGTCGACGATGTATCAACCAATAGGGTTAAGACACGTTTTAGGGTAATTTAGTATTATTATAATATTATTTTTTTAACCCTTATTTACCGGATTTACCCTTAACCATGGTAAATAAAATATTTACCGCAGTAATTATTCAAAATGTCTAAAAATAAAAGTTACCTATTTACACAATTTGAACATCCTGATTCCAAATATGGAATCCATTTTCCTAAATTCAAAACACAGAAGTGGCAGAAATTAATTTAAAATTAATTCACGCTGTCAAAACAAAAAGCGTGTTTTTAAGAGATAATAACTATCAAAAGATTGACACTCGTTTATGTTCGGTTTAATTGTAAAATTATGTTCAATGACCAACATTATATTAAATGGTAAAAATATATTCTAAATATACTTTAAAACCACTCAAATTCATAATTTATCACTATTAATTATTTTGATTAAAAAAGTTGTTTTTAATTAAAACTTAGTAATTTTCACTATTCATCAAAATATGAAAGTTATCCGAAATGTACCAGAATTTCACCTTAGGCTAAATTCGATATTCCGAATCCAAAAATGAAGTCCATTTTCAAATATAAAATATATAATTTCAAAAAGTAGGTATTACTATTCATAACAGCTAGTTTGATTAGTTATGGTGTGTTAGAACTCGGTGTTGCGTACAACACACGCTATCACATTATTCAAAGAGAAGCGTATCGTAGAAGCTTGGGGTGTTACATTCTCCCCTCCTTCAAATAATTGCGTCCTCGCAATTTCTAGGGTATTACTGCATAAAAAGACTCGGGTGGTTCTTCATCATAAGTTCCTCGGGTTCCCACGTTGCCTCTTCCATCTTATGGTTTCTCCACAAAACTTTTACCAGACGCGTCGTCCGGTTTCTCAGCACTTGTTCTCTCGTATCAAGAATCTTGACGGGCTCTTCGCAATAAGACAGATCGGGTTCCAGTTCTAATTCCTCATAGGTGAGTACATGCGTCGGATCAGGCATGTATTTCCTCAATAGAGATACGTGGAACACATCGTGAACTTTGGAGAGACTTGGCGGCATTGCCAATCGGTAAGCTACAACCCCAATTCGTTCTAGAATTTCGAAAGGTCCGATGTACCTGGGACTCAATTTACCTTTCTTACCAAAACGTATGACTCCCTTCCATGGAGATACCTTCAGGAAAACATGATCACCGACTTGAAATTCCAAATCCTTCCTTCGATTATCGGCATAGCTCTTCTGCCTACTTTGAGCTGCTTTGATGTGATTTTGGATTACTTTCACCTTTTCCACCATTTCCTCCACCAGTTCTGGGCCTACAAGTTTTCTTTCACCAACGTCATCCCAACAGGTTGGTGTACGACATCTCTTTCCGTATAACGCTTCATATGGTGCCATATGAATACTCGAATGGAAGCTATTGTTATAGGAAAATTCTACCAGAGGTAAATATTGATCCCACATACCCTGAAAGTCAAGTGAGCAAGATCTCAACATGTCTTCTAAGGTTTGAATAGTCCGTTCTGATTGTCCGTCTGTCTGAGGGTGGTATGCAGTGCTCAAATGAAGTTCAGTATCCAGGGATTTCTGAAGACTTTTCCAGAATCTTGAAGTAAAACGGGGATCACGATCAGAAACAATCGATAGGGGTACTCCATGAAGTCTCACAACTTCATTAATATATAGTCTTGCTAGACGTTCCAGGGGTAGATCTTCTCTTATAGCAAGAAAATGTGCTGTCTTGGTAAGACGATCAACAATAACCCATATTGCATCATTCCTTGTAGGAGTCTTTGGTAGCCCCATGACAAAGTCCATCGTAACATTGTCCCATTTCCACTCCGGTATGGGAAGACGTTGCATGACTCCTCCAGGCTGTTGCCTTCCAGCTTTCACTTGTTGAAAAACCATACATCTTGACACAAAATCAGCAATCTCCCTCTTCATGTTGTCCCACCAAAAATGTTCCTTCAAATCTCTATACATTTTGGTGCTCCCAGGGTGTATAGAGAAATTGGAACTATGAGAATCATCCAGCAATTCCCTTTTTAGATCAGGTATATTGGGAACACAAAGTCTCTTCCCGAATTTCAAAATTCCATCTTCATACACAAAGTCTCTCAATCTCCCATCATTCACAGCTTTAATCTTCTTTTGGAATTCTTCATCATCGGTCTGAGAACTCTTAATCCTTTCTAGTAAAGATGGTTTGGCAACCATTTGAAAAAGCATTGATGTTTCACCTTCCCTGGTTATTCCCATATCCATCTTCACTAGATCCATGAAAATTGGATCCCTTTCAATTCTCATATTGTTCAAAACTCCATGGTCTTTTCTACTCAAAGCATCTGCCACCTTGTTTGCCTTCCCTGGGTGGTAGTGTATCGTACAATCATAATCCTTGAGTAATTCAAGCCATCTCTTTTGCCTCATGTTGAGTTCTTTTTGTGAGAAAATATACTTCAAACTCTTGTGATCAGTATAAATCTCACATTTTTCACCATAGAGGTAGTGCCTCCATATCTTCAAAACAAAGATAACTGCTGCTAACTCGAGATCATGAGTAGGATAGTTTTGTTCATGAATTTTCAACTGTCGTGATGCATAGGCAATAACTCTATCATTCTGCATAAGGACACAACCAAGTCCTTTCTTTGATGCATCACTATAAATAACAAACCCATCATTCCCCGATGGTAGAGTCAATATAGGAGCATTGACTAATCTTCTCTTCAGTTCTTCGAAACATTCTTCACACTCTTTTGTCCAAACAAATTTAACCCCTTTTCGTGTGAGCTTCGTTAATGGGTTAGCCAATCGGGCAAAATTCTGGACGAAACGTCGATAATAACCTGCCAAACCAATAAAACTACGTACCTCAGTTATACTCGTAGGTGCTGGCCATTCTTGGATTGCCTTGGTCTTAGAAGGATCAACAGAGATTCCATCTTTAGAGACAATATGGCCAAGAAAAGAAATCTCCTGAAGCCAGAATTCACACTTGCTAAACTTCCCATATAATTCATGCCTCCTCAGAGTCTTCAAGATAATGCGCAAGTGATTTTCATGATCTTCTTAGGTTTTGGAGTATACCAAGATATCATCAATAAATACCACCAAAAATTCATCGAGATACTCCTTGAAAACTCTATTCATTAGATCCATGAATACAGAGGGTGCATTAGTCAATCCAAACGGCATTACAGTAAACTCGTAATGCCCGTACCTGGTTCGAAATGCTGTTTTCGGAATGTCTTCCTTCTTCACACACAACTGATGGTATCCAGATCGAAGGTCAATCTTTGAAAAGTATTGAGCTCCATGCAGTTGGTCAAATAAATCATCAATAAGAGGTAGGGGATACTTGTTCTTTATCGTTATAGCATTGATCTCCCTGTAGTCGATACATAACCTCATAGATCCATCTTTCTTTTTAACAAAAAGAACAGGGGCTCCCCATAGAGAAACACTAGGGCGAATAAATCCCTTATTACTCAATTCCTCTAGTTGTTTCTTTAGTTCGACTAACTCTACAGTGGCCATTCTATAAGGGGTCTTCGATATAGGCCTTGATCCAGGAATCAAATCAATAGAAAACTCAACTTCTCGTTCTGGAGGATGTCCAGGTAAATCATCCGGAAATACATCTACAAATTCTTTCACAACAGGTAAATCCTCTATTTGAACATTCCTTTCCTCACCGACAGTTATTTCATTCTCTTCCTCCCCAATAATTGAATTAAGTTGAGCTACTGGGGGTGGATCTAAATAAGAATTAGGTGGTGACGATTCTGCTCTAAAAATAAGGTGCTCCTTATCATTATCATCAAGAATCATAACCTCTTTCTTCTTACAATAAATCTTCGCATCATAGTCTGAAAGCCAGTCCATACCGAGGATTATATCAAACTCAATCATAGGTATGACGATGAAATCAGCAGATAAAGAAAATTTATGTGCTCTAATGGGGACTGATTCACAAAACTTTGTTGCAACGATACTTCCCTTAGGAGTTTTAACTGACAACTCCCTTATTAAATCAAATTGGAAATATCTAATTTTCTTAGCAAACTGGGAAGATATGAAACAATGCGATGATCCAGAATCAAATAATGCATTTGCTAAACTTGAGGAAACCATTAAATTACCTGCCACCACGTCTTTCGGAGCTTCTACCTCAGCAGTAGTGATAGCATAAGCATGGCCTTGATCCCTTGGCCTTTTCTGAGGTAAGTTCTCCTGACGCTTAGGACATGAATTTGCATAATGCCCCATCTCCCTACAATTATAGCACTGAACGTTGGTAGCTTCCTTCTTCCCCTTGCAATCATGAGCTTGGTGTCCTTTTTCACCACACTTGTAACAGACTCCCATTCCCTTCAAGCAAGTACCAGGATGTTTCTTCCCGCATTTACCACAAGATGGATATTCAACCTTTCCCTTCTTCCCCTTATTTCCATTCCCAGATTGATCAGCAGGTCTCTTCTTCTCTTGCTTTGCTTTAAAGTCATAAGACATAGAGAATTCTTTTTCGGTCTTGATAGCACATGAGACAATGTCTTCGTACGATGAAAAGGATTGTGAGACTAACGCTCGACGGAGAAATGGTTTTAACCCATCAAAGAAACGATCAATCTTACTTCTTGGGTTCCGAATATAATCTCCAGCATACCTCGCTAACCTTGTAAAGTTAGCCTCATACTTTGTGACATTCTCATCCTCCTTTTGTCTCAGACTCAGAAATTGCCTTTCCATATCTGCTCGATGGTCGCGAGGGAAGTATTTTTCTAAAAACAGATCTTTGAACTCCCTCCATTCCATATTTGATACTTCATCATCTTCCTTCGTATTTTGAATCAATGACCACCATTGATCAGCATCTCCAGTGAGGCGGTAAACTGTCATGATAACTTTTTCCCTTTCACTGCTCCCCAAAGACTGAAATATTTTCTCTAGGGAAAATATCCATTGCTCAGCTACTAAGGGATTTGTATTCCCATTGAACGTTGGTGGTTGTTGCCTCATGAATCGATCTAACATTGATCCTCCACGTTGCGGATCAGGGTGCTCCATACGGGTAAGGTTATTATTCATAACCTGAGTAAGTTGTCCCAGTATGGTGATTAGCTGATCAGCACCAGTTGCATCACCAGCCCCACTATAATTATCTTGAGCAGGAGGGAAATCCCTACATGGAGTGCGTGCATTGATATGGTTTCCATTTCTTCCACTAGGCGCCATTTCTAAACAATGGCATAAACTAGATCAATTTATGAATCAAAATACATAATCCCATACTTATAAAACACTTAACATAAATTGAACTATTTATGGATATAATCCATAATCGTAAGAATGTTTTCTTTGAGGAAGTATATACTCATAATCCCTTCAAAATGATTTGTAAAGAAAATGAGAGTTATCCTAAGCATATCCCCCGGGAGTGTCGTAACCAAGAGTGCAAAAAGGCCCGTTGTCGTGCACCAGTTCCCGTTCGAGTCTAGCTCAAAGCGGTGTTTTCGGGTTTTACCCCTAGGTACATCTGTGCCAGAGCCGCCTCTACCTGCTCGTATCCAGACAGGGATGTATTGCTTGGAAAACTCACAAAATCTCTACAATACCAAAATTCTAGGAAGTTCTTCTATACTAATCCTCAAAGTTCATCTTAGGTCTATGTGCTCTAATCAGAGTTTATCTAAATCTAGCTTCCAAGGTTTGTACTAAACTTCCTCTGATACCAACTGTAATGCCCCGACCCCAGTTACCCAGATTCGGTGCATTATTACATAACATTGGCATGATCACAAGAAAGATCAAATCTCGAAAGACCGATTGGTTTAGTAGCCTTGGAAACACTAGATATATTCATAAGTTTTACATTACATCATAAAATGAAAAACTACTACAAAAACATAATGTTTCCACAATCCACACTATTAACCCCTCATAAAATCCCTGCAGGTCATTCATAACTTACTTCTTCACATCCTGGAAAAATAAAACATAGAAAAGGGGTGAGCTCAAATGCCCAGTAAGGATAACAATATAGCGGAAACTTTCATAAATAAGAATAAACATTTAAGGCAATGTATAACTAAAACAAAAGCCTTTTAAATATGAACTTTCAACATGGTATGGCATAAATAAAATGAAATAATGCCATTTACTTATTCACATGGATATTCTACTAATCGAATAATCACATGAAAAAATCAATAACCACTTTCATAATGTTGGAATGCATAATGCCAGACTATCATAACCACATAGCCAAGGCCTCGTGCCAAGACTACAAATAAGATTTTGTCAAGGCCTTATGCCAAGACACTAGTTTGTCTCATGAGACCTACCGATGCATCGAGGAGCTATAGCGGGCTGCACCCGTCACATATTAAGTCCAATGCATTCCCATATGAAAAGGTTTAAACATAACATAAACATTCGTACTAAAACTAGCATAAGAAATGTCAATACTTTCACTATAAACTATGAATGGTATAAAAATAGCACATCCACAGTCAAACATATCACAAAACCTTCAATACAATATAGAAGTTTTGTATCATAATAAATCAACTTCAAATAATCTTAAAATCCATCAAAGGATGTTGACATAGATGAAATCAAAATTCTTTTTAAACAAATATCTCCTTTTATTTTGAAATCATTTAAGATCCATATAAAATAAAACATTTTCTTTGAAAATATTCTTATAAGCTTGTAAGGGAAACTTTGAAGATTTTATAACGGCGGAAAGTAGCTGCACCCGCCGTATAAGTTAAAAAAACATTCTTATCTTAATTATGAAAAGGTTAAAAAGGACCTTGTTTTGAAAACGACCGAAAGATTCCTTTATAAACCACTTATAAAAGTCAAAAAGGGTATAAATGACTTTAACTCATATTATAGTAAATAGTAAAAATGTTTTTAAATACATTTTTAAGAAACATGGATGTGGATGATAAAGAGAACCCAGTAGATTATTACGTATAAACAACCTCGGATAATGAAGAGATTGTGAAATAACCCTTACCTTGTACTTTTCCTTGGTTGGGGTAGGTTAACCACCTGTATAATGGTGAAATAGTTGTTATTAAATTATACAAGAATCATATATAATAATATGATATCATATATGATCTTTTAGCATTGATTTGTTAATAATATCTTAGAATTATCGTCGTTTTGGGAGTTAACTTACTCATTTTCTTTTATATGTTTTGTTACATAAGCCATGGTTGTTGTATCTTATTCATATACATAATGATATCTAGTCCTTAAACATCATTTTTAAATCATCAAATGATAATTATACTTGAATGGATACGATGGAGAATGAATCTCATTGCGTTCGTGGAGACGGTAGTCCGTACGTACGCACGAGCGACAATATCATTCTTTCGATATTAGAATAATATATAAATGGATGGTATATCATATATACAGAATCATTAACATGTTATATTTATTATTTACATGAGTTACACATCATTATTATACCCATCCAAATAATATTATATTGAATAACAATTACACCACGACGTGGAGACGGTAGTCTGTACGTACGCACGTATGGTGACATGTTATTCAAAGGGTGGATAGAATACTGAATATGGTTGTACCATATTTATAATAACATCACATTATATGTGAGATACTGGAGTTATTATTTTATAATGGTAAGAACAAAGGAAGAAGAAGTGGAAGAAGAAATGAACTTGGAGAAGGGTGGTGAAATCATTACCTCTTCTTCGGGTTCTTCCTTTTGATTTGATCAAAAGGGCTCCTTAGGTTGGCTTTCTGATCACACTAAGGCCTCTAGGTTGTAGTGAGGGATGTTGGGAGAGTATTTGGGCAGAGTTTGGCCGAACCAAAAGGCTTTGAAGGTGTGAATAAATGAGAAGGAGGAGTTCCCTTTTATAAGAGGGGTGAGGGGCACCCTTGGAAAAGCTAGAAATATTAATTTATAATAAATTCATATTCGGTTTCTAATGGCTCCAAAGATTATTATTCAAAGGTTAAGGTGGGGATAGGTCGAACACCACTAAACCAATAGAATTTAGACAGGTTTGGGTACTTATATTAACCTTATCTTTAAGTATTAACTCTAAGTTAATTAGTTTCACTTTTACAATGTCTCTTTGTATTTTTATATACTATGGTTAATAAACTTACTATATACATCCAAGATACCCCCAAGTGGTACATTAATGATGAACCTATCATGATATAAGTCTCTTGGCCGAACCTTAGATTTTTTGGAATTTAATATCAATTAATAATATAATATTTGTTTTAAGAACTCTTTTATGTCAATTTTGACACTATTCAATAGTTGATTTTTTTGAAACTCATAACAGATTGATTACTTCGAACAAAGTTAATTAAATCAATCCTAATATATCATATTATCCTAGAAAATTAGTTTAATTCATTAAAAGTTTCATATTATATTTATTTGGGTATTTATAATATCAATTATTTTAATTTTTCACTATTATAGTAATTACTGCATCATCATTGTGTCATAAATAAAATAAATTATTTAATGTCTAAAAATTATAAATAAAATATCATTATGTATGAAATCTTTTTAGATTTCTAATTAATATTTATAATCTAAAATCCAACATATATAACCCTATGTAACAATTGTTTTTCTAAAAGATATATGCTTGTGTCATTTTTGTATTCATTTTAACTTAATTAAAATAAAGTGTCATTATCACTTACAAGTGGATCCATGGGGTCCCAAAATAGACCCAAAGATTCCCATGGTCGACCATGTATCAACCAATAGGGTTAAGACACGTTTTAGGGTAATTTATTATTATTATAATATTATTTCTTTTAACCCTTATTTACCGGATTTACCCTTAACCATGGTAAATAAAATATTTACCGTAGTAATTATTCAAAATGTCTAAAAATAAAAGTTACCTATTTACACAATTTGAACATCCTGATTCCAAATATGGAATCCATTTTCCTAAATTCAAAACACAGAAGTGGCAGAAATTAATTTAAAATTAATTCCCGTTGTCAAAACAAAAAGCGTGTTTTTAAGAGATAATAACTATCAAAATATTGACACTCGTTTATGTTCAGTTTAATTGTAAAATTATGTCCAATGACAAACATTATATTAAATGGTAAAAATATATTCTAAATATACTTTAAAACCACTCAAATTCATAATTTATCACTATTAATTATTTTGATTAAAAAAGTTGTTTTTAATTAAAACTTAGTAATTTTCACTATTCATCAAAATATGAAAGTTATCCGAAATGTGCCAAAATTTCACCTTAGGCTAAATTCGATATTCCGAATCCAAAAATGAAGTCCATTTTCAAATAGAAAATATATAATTTCAAAAAGTAGGTATTACAATTCATAACGGCTAGTTTGATTAGTTATGGTGTGTTAGAACTCGGTGTTGCGTACAACACACGCTATCACATTATTCAAAGAGAAGCGTACCGTAGAAGCTTGGGGTGTTACACTAATACATGATTCATGAAATCAATGAAAGTCAACTCCAACATTTAATTTCTATTAAAACCAACCAAAAAATACCACAATGGAAGACTACAAAACAACCAAGTACACAGTGGAAGACAAAACGAACAAAACTCAAGTAAAAAAATAATCTCTAAATATCCACATGATTTATGGTCTAAATCCACCAATTTCCCAAGTATCACGAAGTACTACTGAAGATGTGTGATACTTTACCTTTTCCCTTGTCTTGATAAACAACATCTGCAAAACCACCAAAGTTCTAAAGCAGGGGTGAGTAATGAAATTCAGTAAATTTTCCCCCGATAACTTCTCTAGTCATTCCACAAGGATAAAACATGTTAGAAACATTTATATAAAATAGTTTTTAAAAAAATTATAAAACTATTTATATTAAAATACAGAAAAATTTTAATGAAACCATTTTCTCAAAATAACACCAATTTCAAATGAAAAAATCAAATAATAATTTAAACCCATTTCAAAAATTCCATTTTGGTATAACCTTCACATTCCAAAAATCCAAAAATTCTACCATGCATGAATTGTTATGACAGGTTCATAATCATGAGCGGTTTCTCATTGATTTATCAATTCATCATAAGGTAATTAAATCCCCTGTGACATTCCACCTTTGGAACCAAGAAACAATTCATATTTAAAATGGTCCTCATAAGTTTAATATTACCTCACACTAACCATTATTCCAAACCATTCCAAAACCATCATTTCAACCATTTCAGTAAAACCATTCTTTTATTGAAAAACATTTAAACAAAATTTTAAATAAAAACTAACTCTTATTGAAAACACTTTTCCATGCATCAAAACCAAACCATCATTTTAAAATCATGTTACCAAAACCATTTTCCAATAAAAACACCCAATTTCTATAATTCTATAAATTTTTACTCGAGTGGGTTTTCAACAATCAATGCACAGTGAATACACAATCAATTTCAATCAAAAAAATCAATTTTAAACTAATCCTTCCATTTTTAAATAGATGAGATGAGATTGAAGCCACCTACCTTGGGTTTTATGGTGAAAATGAAGAACGAAACTCAAAATAAAACAAAACCTGGTTGAATCTCTAAAACCCCGCCTTAGATCTCTTCCCATAACATCATAAAAACCAAATCTAATCATATGTGTCATAAACTCTCATAGATATATCCAGAATATAGGTAGATCTAAGAAATAAAGAGAGAGTGGAAAGTATATATAAGGAAAACCATCATGAACAAATACACACCACTAGAATATAGCTTCAACACACCAGGAAATGCCTCCATATTTCTTCTGAAAGGATGGGGAGTGGTTATCAAACCTTTAAGAGGGAGAATTCCCAATTTAGGGACATTTTGGGGGGGAAATGAAGATTTAAAATATATAACCAACCGAGATCCACAATTTTAGGATCTTGTTTTTTGACCGTTCATGGTTAGTCGCATGGTTAAGAAAACCCATTATGCTAAAACCCATTGTGCTAACTATGTTCCAGCTAACTATGTTCCAGCTTCTGTCTCAATTTGGAGTCTCATAAGGTTAGTTCACATGGTTTCAAATGGTGCACCAATTGTGCTAAAACCCATTTTCTCATGTGGCAGGGTTTCTCCTAGGTTACCGCACGGTTTGGAAAAAATTTGTTCCACCCATTCGCCTTTCCCCTTATCCACTATTTCATTATGCATGATTTTCTATAGGTGTTTCATAATTTCCCCAAACTATGATCCAACCATACACCAGTAGAAAATCCTAAAAAATATTCCAAAATGTTCCCAAACTCTCCCAAACAACACCCACATACTTTACATACATAAAATAATAAAAAAAGTTTTACTTATTTGAAAGTGTGGGTGACACAAAATTAGTTATTAAGGTTGACTTAATTTTGGGTTATAATGAATAGTTATCATCACAAAAGTCAATCATCGTGCTAAGGGTTAAAAGAGTTCGTGATGGGGTTAAACTAAGATATAAGGCATCATATATCTCTAAAAAAATAAATCAAATTTTAAGAGTTTATTTAAACAATACCTTATACTATATTATAAAATTTGATGATTTAGTTCCACATACCTAGGAAAATGATTTTATATTATTTTGAAACAACAAATATTTTCAAGGGTAACTCACCCCTAACTTATAAAAGAGAACATAATATTATAAATTAATCACTTAAATTTAGAACTCTAGATCTGAAAATAAAAGCTTAAATATCTTCCAAATTTTCCTTCTCATGTCATAGAGGTGTTTTTCTCATCAAAATATCATCCTAAGTAAGATTAAGGTGTGATCTAAAGGAAGATACCCGAAGAATATGTAATCATATTAACCGTGTTATTTCAAGATTATTTATTCTCCCACATACTATAACTATTATATAGACATAATAATATAATTAAATTATCATATTTTATATAATTAAATTTTTTTATTCTAATGTTACAACCATTCTCTATCTTCTATCCATCTTCATGCATAGGTACGGACTACCATCTCCATGAAATAACATGTTTCATTTTTCCTCACCACCTTACATAGCTGGTTATGATGATGTATTAAATGAGTATATATGATATTAATTATATAATTTTTATATTTTAAAATTAAATTATTTTTTACCTTCCATTATTGTTATCCATTGAAAAACGATTGCATCACTCGTGCATATGTGTGGATTACCACCTCCACAAAGTGATGTAATTAATTTTTCATCACTAGCCTACATGAATTTTTATAAAAATGTATATAATGAACAAATATAATATTTATGAAATTATTATGATTATATATATGATTAAACCATGCCCAATGTGTTAGTATATGGATCTTCAAACTGAAACACGCATGAAAAACGATAAAGTTAAACAAGAATATTGATTTTAGTAATTAATTATTAACAAATGGGTGATTGGAAATTACGAATAAATAATATATACTAAGAAAAATATTAATATAGTTATGATATATATTTATAATAAATATATATTGATTATTATGGAGTCTAGATCTTGTATGAAGAAATTTGGGACTTGAGGTAAGGGTTTATATTGTAATTTCATTTTTAATTGAGATTATTCATGTTTAAAAATCCATTAGGAAAATTTTATGATACAAATAAATTAAACCCTATATATTTTATTAAAATATATTTATTTATATATTTTTCAAGTATTATTTACATTTTACCCCACTTTGGTACTCAAAAATACCAACAAAATGTTTTTAATAAAATCCGACCATATTTCTTTTTTAGGCCAGTAATATTTTTATTTCATACTAGAATTCCATCAAATATTTCAAGAATGTTTATTTTACTATATAATGATTACATAAACTAATTTTCAAAAATATTTTTATTTCTATGTGGTGTTTTAAAAAGTAATCTTTACAATTTTTTCATATGGGTTATTTTTTACTTTTTACAAAAGTGTGAAAAGAATATTTTTCTAAAACATTTACCGAATGAATGTATTTTCCTATCATCATGAACCTTATTAACTATAAATATTACATTAAAAGCTTATAGTGTTTTATAAAGAATAACATATTCCCATTTTTTGGAATTTTTATATTTTAAAATTTACCAAAATAAAATGATGTTTTCTCCTATTTTTTAAATCATATTTCTGATGAATTTATAATATTATTTTTAATTTATGTCAACCTAATTTATGGAATATTATGATTCATTGGGGATATGTTCTAATTATATCATCTAGGTTCTCTCACTGTATGGATTATGAATTTTTGGTGATGAAATCTTTTTTAATAGCATTTCTTTTAAATGGGTTATGCTATGATGAAATTATAAATATTTTTATGATTATATGGAACAAATATATATGGTTTTCATTATGTGATGGGTGGTTCAATAATTATATAGTCATACAATTAATTGAGTAAATATGTATATTTAATTATATAATATGAAAGGGAATATAGAGTGGACTCATTCCAATATGGGACTCTATCCACCATGAATTAAAATGGAATAGGGAGTGAACCAAGTCCACTATAGAATGTTTTCCATTATGTTATGATGGTCTTGGAAGTGATAATTAACTAATGAAATGTTTTATGTTATTATTATTTTCTCATTATTATGATATGTTCTTATGATTATGATATTCTTGAATGGATCGTGATTTATTATTAATGATTCTGCACTTTTATGACTCATGTATTTTGATACGATAATGTTTTATTCCATTACTCATGCTTTATGATCTATGGATGATTATGTATGAATTTTTTAAATTATTATCAATATCCTATTCCCTGATGCTTATATTATGGTCACTTATGATATTTTGTTGATATCTCCCATTTTTTACCATTACTAAGCATCTAAGTTCACTATTTATTATGTTTCTATTTCACCGGGTTATGAAGAAAGTTATTAAGTTTGATATGTCTAAGAAGAGTGTTATATGAGAATAAAATTGTGGGAGATATTAAATATCTTTCATAAAATAAGTTTATTATATATCTAGTCTCAAAATACAGTAAACATTTATAGTTCTAGGGAATTAATATTTGTGAGATATATTTAATATTCAAAAAAAATGTAATATATATATATATAATTTCTAGTCTCTTAAGTTAGTATTAGATAGAGGTTTGGTTATTTTTAGAGATTTGGTTATAATATATATATCTAAATAACTTAAGACAACCTATGATAAACTAAAAGTGATATAGGGTAAACCTAGAGTGTCATAGGTTTATAAGAATGTTAAATAATTTAGCATGTCTTTAAAATGATTTCCATTATTATATAATTATGAACTCTGATTAATTGTGATTGATACACACTAATATGTTTTTATTTTTTGAGTTTGTGTAACTAGGAGGATTTGTGTTAACAATGAATGTGATGGGAAATTTATTTATTTTCCTCATGCTAAATTGATCATCATGGGGTTGGAATAAAAAAATAATGTTTTTATAATTATGAAAATCACTCAATCCATGAATCATGTTGATATTCAAACAACAAAATTAAGGATAAATACATAATTGATTCTTTCATGGGTAAGCATTCACTTTTCTTTAGTTAGTCCTCTAATACAATAATTATTTATTAATTGATCAGTTACACTAAAAATATATTTTTTATTCACTAGTTACTAAATCATTAAAATTTTATCTTAGTCATTTATAATTTGGAATGTGAAGTAGATCAATGGTGGAACCTTATTAATAATATAAAGAAATATGAAGAAATTAACAACATGGAATGGTAAGAGTTAAAGAGATTATTTTTAGTAAGTACATTCCCCAGACTCTTCCCAAGAAAATTTTAAGGGAATTCCATGAGATAAAGTAGAAATATAATGCATCCATTAGTACCTTCAAGGTAAATTTTCATAACACGTTAGAGGTTCACTTATAGTTTTATCATCAACCCTAAAGGAAAAATTGATCAATTCTTTAGCATATTAAAACCAAGTCTAGAAAAGGCGTTATCCATTTGGAATTAGTATATATTAAGAAATATTTATATGTTCTATAGAGGTAGAAATAGAAACTAGACACTCTAATTATTCTCATGGTTTTTGGAAAAATATGTGAAAGATGGAATTTTAAGGAAATTTTAACAATAAAACCCATGTAGGAAAGAAAATTAATCTTCCTTAATGTAAAATATCTTGAAATAATCATGGGAAAATTTTCCTTAAGGGGAATGAGAAATTTTTTAAGTGTGTCAAATAAGTTCATCAGTAAATTAATGTTCAGTGGATGTGAAGAGTCCAATTAATGAAATTAATAGAGAGAAAAATCAAATGAATGCACCACCCACACTCCAATGCTTCAATTGTAAAGTGTATGGGAGTTATCCAACAAGTTCCTGAATATGATATTTAATGAAAACAATAATAATCAAAAACCTATTAATACAAGATAAAAACGAAATTCTCATGCATTCATGACCACTGAAGTGGGTCATAAAAATTAAGTGGTGAAAGGTACACTTATCATCCACTATATAACTATAAATTTTGTATTGGACTTATTATCTACCCACTCTTTTATATCAGAATAATTTTATAAAATATTACTTTTATAACTAAATTAATAAATGCTAAATTATTTTTGAAAACTATTAATGGTATGATGATTACATATAATGTTTATATCTCCCCTTTGATAAAATGTTGTAGGAATGTACTTCCTAGAAATCTTTTTATTCTCCATCTAGTTGAATTTGATGTGATTTTGAGCATGGATTGGATCTCTCTATATAGATAACATATCAATTCTATAGGATTTTAATTCATGTTTTATAATCCAAATTAACCTATGATCATCTATAAATTAAAGGATGAACATTAACTTATAATGGAAATTACTTCCCTTATATGTGTATTACTACCTATTCATAAGGAGTATTTTTCCTATATGGTTGGGGAGAAACTCAACCATGAAGATATGCCTATTATTCTAGAATTTTTCATTGTATATCCTAAATATTTTCCTAGTCTTCCTTTGATTCATTATGTTGAGTTTTCATTATAAATCATACCTATTGCTACACCTATTTCAAAGACTCCTTATATTATGACACAAATTGAGTTATAGAAATTGAATAAGAAACTCTAGGAGAATCTGGATAACATATACATTTATCCAAGTGATTCACCATGGGGTGAACATATTATTTATGTTAAAAATAATGATGGTTAAATTCATCTATTCTTTTATTATCATGAACTAACTACCCCGTATTTATGTTCTTTTATGAAATGTGAGGATCTCATTACTTTTTCAAGATTTATCTTTGACCTAAATTTGATCAGTTAAGGTTAAAAAGAGAGTACATACCCTAGAAAACCCTTTTTATGAGTTATTTACATAATGAATTTATAGTTATTCCATTTAAACTTACTAATTTTCATGTTATCTTAATCTATTTAATGAATAGAGTCTTCAGAGATTACCTTGATCTATTTATGGTGGTCTTTATAGATTAATTTATTATATATTCCAAGAGAAAGGAATACAATTATTATCATTTGAGGATTTTGATAAAGATATTTGGAAGTGATAAGTATTTTGAAAAAATTAGAAAGTGTAAAAAATATATAGAAATTATAATTATTTGGTCATGTAATTACAAGAGAAGGAATATCGGCAGATCCTTCAAATAAATAAGTTGTTGGAAATTGGTTTAGAACAACTATGATAACTAAGATCCATATTTTCATTTATTTTCTAGATACTACCAACACTTTGTGTTAAATTACTTAGGGAAATAAAATATTTTAACCATGTTTACATAGAATGGATTTAAGTTCATTTGGACTCAAGAATGTGAATATAACTTCTATGAATTGAAGAAAAAGTTGGTCAATGTACTAGTGCTCACACTACCCAGTAGTGGTGATTGGTTTTTAATCTATAGTTATGCATCAATGAATGGATTGAGATTGTTCTCAAGAATATTGACCTGGTGGTAATTTATGTATTACACTAATTGAAGTATCATAAGAAAATTCACCCAACTAATGATTTGGATCTGGAAACAACAATTTTTTAATTAAATATATATAATTATTATAATTATAGTTAAAGTTGTGATATATATTATAATAATAAAATATTTGGGAATATATTCATATTAAAAGAGTTAAATATAAACCAAGGGATATGGTTGGAGTTGATTACGTATTGTGACTGCTCAATACATTACCACCATAAGATGTTGAACAAGGTCGTTGATGCTTTGAGTTGGAAGGACCATGATTGATTTTACATGATAATGATTGAAAGATATCTAATATTTAAGGATTTTTAGAGGATAGATCTTGAAATCATGATAGAAGAAGCTAAAGCTTATATTTCTTAGATGAATATTCAACCATGAAATTTTTTTGATGGTTAAAGACATACAGAAGGAGGATTCTGAGTTGCATAAGAAGGTATGGAATGTTTTTTTCATTAAACTATTATAGTTATAGAATTTTCATATTTTGAAACTAATTATTTTTCCCATCAATACAAGAATTTAATAATGATATTTTGGATTAAGTACATATATTATCTTATTACATCCATTTTGAGAGTAAAAATACATATGGATATATCAAAGAGGGATAAAATGAAGATATTTATTCCAAAGTTTATATCTTGATGTATAGTATATTAAAAAGTTAAACCTGAACATCAGAAGACTAAGGGTATTATGTAATAATTACCCATAAATGTATGTAAATTGGAAAACAAAACCATGGATTTCATTGTATAACTCACCAAGAAATCTAAATTACTCTATTTCCATTTGGTTTATAGTCGATCGCTAAAAAAATTATATGTATTATTTTTAATATAGAATATTTATCTCTTGACTAGATTTCCATGATATATATTAAAGAAGTGGTAAAGTTTCATGGAGTACAACCTTTAATCGTATCTGATCAAGATCTACGTTTTATCTCAAAGTTATAGGTAAGTATTCAATAATCATTCAATAAAATGTTTACCTTTATCACTACATATAATACTCAGATATATTGTCAGTATGATAGAATTACGTAAACCCTAGAAGTTATAATGATAAGTTTCTCTATATATTTGAAAGGATATTGGGATTGGAACTTTCCTATAGTTTAAATTTATTACAACAATATCTTTCATAAAATTATTATTATGAATCCTTATGAATGTCTCTATGGAAATATTTTTAGAACTCAAACATGATGGGATGAAGTAAGAGAATGAAATATATTGAGACCTAAGATATTTGAGAAAATGAAAGAGAAAGTATGACAACCCTACTTTTTATTACAACTTAAACATGATTTATTACATAAAACTTCACTTGATACAACAAATAAGATAGAGATTTTTAGTTTCTTTGGGGCTTAGGATCATTACGTAAAAACTTAAAACATGAAATACAACATCTTTGTTGAATAATTCCTTTACAAGACTACTACATTCCTTCGTACTTAGCATTGCATGGGATAACCTGAGGACATGCATAAGAAAAGTGTGAGCTATAAAGCCCAGTAAGGGAGTACACATGGAATAACATGAGGAGTAAAATACATGTTTGACAATAGTCATATCAATAGAGAATAAGAAAAACATGAACAAAAAGGCATGATAAATCATGATAATCATAACATGGAAATATGGAAACAACACTTAATATGGAATTAGCATGAGCCAAGGCTCATTGCACATGGAGCATGAGTAAATCCTCATTGAACATAAAGCATGAGTAAACCCTCATTTTAACTTGAATTATCATGATTCAACTCTCATTGCACATGACATATCATGATACTATACTTTACCCAATGCATTGGGGCGCTATAAGGGCTCACCCTTCTTAAACATTTCATTTCATGCATAAGTGTGCCACATGGATCATAAAACATATATTCATAAAACATAATCATTTATTCCAAGATAAAGGAATGTGGAATTCATAAATTATAATTTGTAATCAATAATTAAATGTGCATAAAGGTGAATACCCTTGATGGAGAAATGGGCATGGTATCCACTACACAATGGCATTGGCATAGAAAATCAGTGCGATTTCGGCAATGTAACGGTGTGACATAAGAATTCATAAAAATGGTTGACGATAGAGAAATGGGTTCCTCATCATATATAGATGTAATTGACAGTAATGAGTTCATATAGATACATGTCCCAACAATTGTAATGGAATTTATATTCATGATACAAAATAATTGCTTGAATGTAAAAGAAGAGAGAGAAGTTCCTTTCGGAATTTCGGCATAGTAAGGGGTGTACATGGGAGGAATTTAATGAAAGAGAAAGGGGTCTCCCATCATTCAAACAATAAAATGTCAGTATGGGGGAGGTGCGAAACCATACCCCAACATTCATAATTGAAATTTAAAGGGCAATACAACTTAAATAAAATTGAAAAAAATGAGAAAGGAAGAAAAAAAACCTTACTTGGAAGTGTGCTTCCAAAGGATAGAGAGAGGCTTGTGAGAGGCTTCGTGGGATCTTGGGGCACCTTGGAAGTATTATAGAGAGAGTAGGTCAGATTTTGGACGAACTATGAAGGTTTTGAGTGAGTAGGAAGTGGGATCTTGGGTGGGTTTATATAGGAAAGGTGAGGGAATTCTTTATTATTTAAGTTTGGGTCCCCTTACATTAAATTAATCCAAACCACAAACCATCACATGATTTTTGCCCATGTTTTTTGGAAAAGGGAAGAGGAAAACCATATTTTATAATTCCCAAGTCCTAACTTCTTAAAATATTTGGGTTTCTTATTTGGAGGTGAGTCACACTCCCATGGGAATTAATTTAAAAAGGCAAGGTGTTGAATAAGTCTTGAGGGGTCCATTAATGCTTTGAAAAGTAATTCAAACAAACCCAAAATAACATTATTTTAATGTTAAAACATATATTCTTTGAACATAAAGATTATAGTATTTTATTACATCACTATTGGGTCATTATGTTGTCATAAAACACATTATATATTTAAACGGTATTTAATTTTTACCCAAAAATTTGACTATCTCAGAAAATTATGAAAAATTCACCATTGGATAATTTGGACATATTGATTCCAGAAATAAAATTTATTTTATCTAAATAATTTTTTAAATATTTTAATTATCACTTTTAAAATAAAAACCGACATTTATCGAAAATTCACGGGTTTTGACAGAAATGGCTTTGAAACCTTAATAAAAAATTTAATTGCATTCATAAAATTATAAGATCATTTATATTTAATAAAATTTAATTTAATAATAATATTATTATTTTATTAAAATATTATTTAATTCAGAAATCCCTTAATTTAATAAAATAGATTTCTTAATTAAATAATAACTAAAAACACCATTTGTACTTTAAAAACTATTTACAATGTATCAAAAATGACTAGAAATTATATTCATTATTATATAAAAAAATAATGTACATGAACATAGTACTATGGATTAGTTACATAACCCCTTAAAACAGCTGCATAAAACCTAAGGGTAAGGTGTGTGATGGTGAAAGACTCTTGGGGTAGCTTGGATAACATCGCTCGAGTGGTAATTTCAATCAACTTCCACTTTTCCCGTAGATGGTCCCGTTCGAGCATGACATGGTGAAGCTCAGCTTGGTATTGGTCAAGAGCGAAGCCCAAGTATGCCACCTCTTTTCGGAGCTCCGACAAATGGGCTTCGTATGGAGCAATTCTACCGAATGAGGTCATCGCTTCCATTGTCTGAGTAATTTGGATTTGTTAAAGTCCTATATTTATACTAATCATGTGATCACTGTTAAACGGCGATAAAAGTAACGGTCACAATTCTTATCATAAAACCAATGAAGTTGACATTTTATAAAAACATTTTATATGAGGAGACATTTAATAAGATCAAGAGGGATTTTCCATTAATGAAACTTTGGGTCGTTACAATATTCCCCCCCTAAGAAATTTCACCATCAAAATTTTACTTTTCCCACACTAAAAAAAATGTGGGTAACTTAGCTTCATCATATCCTCCGATTCCCAAGTCTCTTCTTCAAACTTTTGGTTTCTCCACAACACCTTGATGAGGGGAATTGTCTTATTTTATAGAACTTTTTCTCTACGATCTAATATCTTCACTGGTTGCTCCACATAAGAGAGATCATCTTCCAATTGTACCACCTCAGAAGATAGTACATGTGAAGGGTCCGTTATGTACTTCCTTAAGAGGGATACATGATAGACATCATGTACTTTGGCCATGGCTGGTGTAAGTGCTAGTCGATAGGCCACAGCCCCGACACGATCAAGAATCTCGAAGGGGCTGATGTACCTTGGACTTAACTTCCCTTTCCTTCCAAACCTCATGACCTTATTCCACGGAGATATGCGTAGAAACACCATGTCTCCAACTTTAAACTCAAGGTCTCGTCGACGATTATCTGCATAACTCTTCTGTTGACTCTGAGCTGCCTTGATATGCTACTGAATGTTTTTTACCTTCTCCACCATTTCCTCGACCATTTCTGGTCCAAGCAGCTTACGTTCACTGACCTCATCCCAACATTCTGGTGTTCTGCACCTTTTCCCATACAGGACTTCATATGGTTCCATTTGGATGCTTGAGTGGAAACTATTGTTATAAGAGAACTCAACCAGAGGAAGATGTTGATCTCATCCTCCTTTAAAGTCCATTGATCACACTCTCAACATATCCTCAAGTGTTTGGATAGTCCTCTTGGATTGGCCATCACTTTCAGGATGAAAGGCCGTACTAAAGTTCAGTTCAGTATTCAGAGCATGTTGAAGACTCTTCCAAAACATAAAGGTGAATCTTGGATCTCGGTCAGACACAATAGATACTGGCACTCCATGAAACCTTACCACTTCCCTGATATATATTTGTGCCAGTTGATCCAATGAGAAATCCTCCCGAATAGAAATGAAGTGTGAAGTCTTTGTAAGATGATCCACAACAACCCAGATTCCATTGTTGCCTTTGGATGTCCTTGGAAGTCTAGTGAAAAAGTCCATGGTGATGTTCTCCAATTTCCATTCTGGTATGGGCAATGGTTACATCATCCCTTTAGACTTATGCCTCTCTGCCTTCACTTACTAACACACCAGGCCCTTTGATGTATATTCAGCGATCTCCTTCTTCATATTATCCCACCAAAAGTTTTCTCGGATATCTCGATACATCTCTGTGCTCCCTGGGTGAATAGAGGAATTTGAACTATGTGCATTATCCAAAAGTTCCTTCTTCATCTCTGGATGTGATGTAACACATAGTATTTTCCAAAACCGCACAATTCCTTTTTCATTAACAATAAACTCTGAGGATTTCCCTTTTTTGATAGCTTCCACTTTTTCTTGAATTCCTACATCATCCTTTTGAGCATCCTTTAACCGTTCCAAAAGGGATGGTTGAGAAATCATTTGTGAAAGGATTGATGATGTTCCCTTATTTATGATTCCCATTTCCATCTTCATCAATTCTAAGAAGATTGGATCCTTCTCAATTCTCATCATTGATAGAATTGCTGGGTCCTTTCTACTTAGGGCATCTTCCACCTTGTTCGCTTTCCCAGAGTGCTATTGTATTGAACAGCCATAATCCTTGATGAGATCAATCCATCTCCTCTGGCACATATTAAGCTCTTTCTGTGTAAATATATATTTAAGACACTTGTGGTCAGTATATATCTCACATTTCTCTCCATAGAGATAATGCCTCCATATTTTCAAGGCAAAGATCACCACCGCCAACTATAGATCATGCATTGGATAGTTTCACTCATGGATTTTAAACTTCCTTGAGGCATAGGATATAACTTTATCATTCTGCATTAGCACACAGCCTAAACCTTTCTTTGAAGCATCATTGAATACCACAAAAAGTTCCCCACTTGTGGGTAAAGTGAGCACGGGCACAGTGATAAGCCTTTTTTTCAACTCCTTGAAGATTTCTTCGCATTCATAACTCCAAGAAAACTTTACTCCCTTCAATGTTAGCTTGGTAAGAGGGTTGGACAATTGTGAGAAATTCCTCACAAATCGTTGATAATATCCAGCTAACCCCAAGAAGCTATGGATATCTGTTACCGATTTTGGCCTCGTCCAACCCTCAATTACATCTGTTTTGGAGTGGTCCACAGATATCTCATTTCTTGTGATGATATGGCCCAAGAATGAGACCTCTTTCAACCAGAACTCACACTTGTTGTACTTTTCATAGAGCTTATCCTTGCACAAAGTCTCTAGTACAGTTTTTAAATTCTCCTCATGATCCTCCTTGGTTTTGAAGTATATTAGAATATCATCTATAAATACTACCACAAATTTGTCAAGGGAATCTCTAAAGACACTATTCATCAAGTCCATGAATATTGCTAGAGAATTGGTGAGTCCTAAAGGAATTACTATGAATTCATAGTGCCCGTATCTTGTACAAAAAGCAGTCTTGGGGATATCTTCCTTCTTCACCCTTACATGATAATATCCTGACCATAAGTCCACCTTGGAGAAGTATTGTTCTCCACGCAGCTGATCGAACAAGTCATCAATTCGTGGGAGAGGATACTTGTTCTTTATAGTGATTTTGTTAAGTTCACGATAATCGTTGCAAATCCGCATTGACCCATCCTTCTTCTTGACGAAGAGGACTGGTGCACCCCATGGTGAAGCACTTGGGCGTATAAACCCCTTATCCAGATTCTCCTATAGTTGTTTCTTCAGATCCTCAAGCTCAACAACATCAATTCTATATGGATTCTTGGATATTGGTAGCGCCCTAGGTATAAGTTCAATTGAGAACTCAACATCTCTTCTAGGAGGAAGACCAGGCAGTTCCTAAGGAAAAACTTTAGCGAATTCCCTCACAATAGGCATTTCATCAAGGATGGTTTCTTCCCTGGACTCAATCATCTGAGCAAGATACGCATGCTCATAAGGAAGTAATATCCATGCTTGAGATGATGGAGCTAAAAAATATTCATCTTCTTCCTGACACTTGTAAAGAATCGGGGGTCGATTCTCCATATGGAGTGTGATTTCCCTCTCCCAACAATTTATGTTGACTCTATATAAGGAAATCCAATCCATGCCGATAATTTAATCAAATTCCACCAGAGGGAGTATGACGAGGTTCACCAAGAAATTCAATCCACAGATTATAATAGGGGATGACTTATATTCATGGGATGAAATGATTTCCCCATTTTCCGTACTCACCAACATCTTTACATCCATGATTTGTGGTGGTGTTGGGATTGTTCTACTAAACTTTAAAGATATAAAATAAGGCATAGAACCTGAATCAAAAAAGTATGTTCGCTATTCTTGAATGAATAACTATTATATCTGTCACCACTTCGTTTTCGGGGTTCACTTCGGCAGAAGTGATGGCAAAAGCTCTTCCTTTCTGCCTTGGAGGTTGTTGGTTGTCTCCGAAAACCCTTGGATTAGGGAACTGATTTTCAAAATGACCCGGTTCTTTGCATTTGTAGAATTGAACAACGCGTTGAGGTTCGAATGGAGTATTCCTCTCCTCTGTCGCAGCCACAGGTCTTTCTTGCCGACAATTAACAACTAGGTGCCCTTATCTTCTACACCTGAAGCATTTTCTCGTCCCCTTAAGGAAATTTCCAGAGTGTTTCTTTCCGCACATTTGGAAAGTGGGGTGATAGATCTTCTTAGCACCGTTGGATTTATCCATCGGACCACCAGCATCAAAGTCCACCTTACACTTCTTATCCCCATGATACCCTTATGATTCTCTGATCTCCATTTCGACCTTGAGGATACATCGGACAATTTCCTCATAGATGTCAAAGTCATGGATCTCTAATGCTTTCTGCAAGCTAGGATTCAGCCCACCAAAGAAGTAGTCAACTTTGAATTTAGGGGTAATGACAAAGCCGGAAGAGTATCATGCAAGCCTTGTGAAGTTTTCCTCGTACGCTCCAATAGATTATTTATCTTTTTGCTTGAGGGAAAGGAAGTCCCTTTCCATCTTAATCCGGAGGGTGCGTGGAAAATATTTATCAAAAAACATCTTCTGGAAATCCTTCTATTCCAACGTATCGATCTCCTCCTCGGGCTTCATATTTTTTATCAACGTCCACCATTGATCAGCTTCACCCTCCATATGATAAGCATCCAGGATAACTTTCTCTTGTTCAGGACATTGAAGGATGGAGAAGATCTTTTCAATGGAGTTGATCCATTGTTCAGCGATCGTGGGATCGGATGATCCACTAAAAGTAGGAGGCCTTTGTCTCATGAAGCTCTTGATAACGACTTGTTCTTTCTTAGGTGGGGTTGAACGTTCCTCTTGACCCTTGTTTCTATTCAAAACTTGAGTTTAATTAGAGATAAGCGTGACAAAGTTCGTGATTCCCGCTCCCATTAGATTGGGCATCTCATTAGTACAGTCATCACATAATCTTCACATCATTTGTTCGCCTGTGTCCTCCTATTACCAGCCATTTTCTGGAATAAAAGGAAAGTTAGGGGGTAAAACATAAAGGGTAATCCAAAGAAAAAGTTGATGACTTATAAATAAACTTTTATTTCCTTACTCATGATTCTATAGGCTTTAATCTATGCTTTTCATGATCTACTTTCTAACATATATTCTTAGGGGAATTTTTTTAATTCCCTTAATAAGGGTTCATACTAAGCTTGTGAATTTATCAAAACATATCCCCCGGGAGTGTCATAACCAAGAGTGCAGTAAGGCCCATTGTCGTGAACCAGTTCCCATTCAAGTCTAGCTCAAAGCGGTGTGTTCAGGTTTTACCCCTAGGATACATCTGTGCCAGAGCCACCTCTACCTGCTCGTATCCAGACAGAAATGTATTTGTTTGATAAACCACTTACTCAGTATTTACCAAAACTTAGGGATGTTTTTATTATAATTAGTCTTGTATCTAAGGCCTTACTAGGGTTTCCTAATCCCAAAAATAACTAAACCTATCCTTTGATACCAACTATGACAACCCTGCTTTTTATTACAACTTAAACATGATTTATTACAAAAAACTTCACTTGATACAACAAATAAGATAGAGAGGTTTAGTTTCTCTGGGTCTTAGGATCATTACATAAAAAATTAAAACATGAAATACAATATCTTTATTGAAAACTTCTTTTACATGACTACAACATTCCTTCGTACTTAGCATTGCATGGGATAACCTGAGGACATGCATAAGAAAAGGGTGATCTATAAAGCCTAGTAAGGGAGTACACATGGAATAACATGAGGAGTACAATACATGTTAGAAAATAGGCATATCAATAGAGCATAAGAAAAACATGAACATAAAGGCATGATAAAGCATGATAATCATAACATGGAAATGTGGCAACAACACTTAACATGTAATTAGCAAGATCCAAGGCTCATTGCACATGGAGCATGAGTAAATCCTAATTGAACATAAAGAACGAGTAAACACTCATTGCTCTTGAATTATCATGAGTCAACTCTCATTGCACATGACGTATCATGATACTATACTTTACCCAATGAATTAGAGCACTATAAGGGATCACCCTTCTTAAACATTTCATTTCATGCATAAGTGTGCCACATGGATCATAAAACATGGATTCATAAAACATAATCATTTATTCCACACTAAATGAATGTGGAATTCATACATGATACTTTTTAATCAATAAGTAAATGTGCATAAAGTTCAATTCCCTTGATGGAGAAATGGGCATGGAATCTACTACACAATGGCATTGGCTTAGAAAATCGGTGCGATTTCGGCAGCGTAACGGCGTGACATAAGAATTCATAAAAATGGTTGATGAGAGAGAAAGGGGTTAATCATCATATTTAAATGTAATGGAAATTAAGGATGTCATATAGATACATTTCACAACAATTTTAATGGAATTTAGATTCATGATACAAAATTATTGCTTGAATGTAAAAGAAGAGAGAGAAGTTCCTTTCAGAATTTCGGCATAGTAACGAGTGTACATGGGAGGAATTTAATGAGAGAGAAAGGGGTCTCCCATCATTCAAACAATAATATGGAAGTATGGGGGAGGAGAGAAAACATACCCCAACATTCATAATTGAAATTAAAAGGGCAATACAACTTAAAGAAAATTAACAAAAATGAGAAAGGATGAAAAAAACCCTTACTTAGAAGTGTGTTTCCAAAGGCTAGAGATAGTCTTGTGAGAGGCTTCTTGGGAGCTTGGGGAACCTTGGAAGGATTATAGAGAGACTAGGGCAGAGGTTGGTTGAACTACAAAGGTTTTTAGTGAGGATTATGTGGGATCTTGGGTGGGTTTATATAAGAAAGGTGAGGGAATTCTTTATTATTTAGGTTTTGGTCCCCTTACATTAAATTAATCCAAACCACAAACCATCTCATGGTTTTTGCCCATGGTTTTTGTAAAAGGGAAGAGAAAAAAAATATTTTATAAGTCCCAAGTCCGAAATTCTTAAAATATTAGGGTTGCTTATGTGGAGGTGAGTCACACTCCCATGGGAATTAATTTAAAAAGGCAAGGTGTTGAATATGTATTGAGGGGTCCATTAATGCTTTGAAAAGTAAGTCAAACAAACCCAAAACCACATTATTTTAATTTTAAAACATACATTGGCCGAACATAAAGATTATAGTATTTTATTTCATCACTATTGGGTCATTATGATGTCATAAAACACAATATATATTTAAAAGGTATTTAATTTTTACACAAAAATTTGACTGTCTCATAAAATTATGAAAAATTCACCGTTGGATAATTTCGACATCCTGATTCCATAAACAACATTTATTTTATCTAAATAATTTTCAAAATATGTTAATTTTCACTTTTAAAATAAAAACCAACATTTATCGAAAATTCACGGGTTTTGACAGAAATGGGTTTCAAACCTTAATAAAAAATTTAATTGCATTCATAAAATTATAAGATCATTTATATTTAATAAAAATTAATTTAATAATAATATTATTATTTTTTTAAAATATTATTTAGTTCAAAATTCCCTTAATTTAATAAAATAGATTTCTTAATTAAGTAATAACTAAAACACCATTTGTACTTTAAAAACTATTTACAATGTATCAAAAATGACTAGAAATTATATTCATTATTATATACAAAAATAATGTACATGAACATAGTACTATCGATTAGTTACATAACCCCTTAAAACAGCTTCATAAGTCCTTAGGGTAAGGTGTGCGATGGTGACAGACTCTTGGGGTGGCTCGGATAACATCGCTCGAGTGGTAATTTCAATCAATTTCCACTTTTCCTATAGATGGTCCTGTTCGAGCTTGACATGGTGAAGCTCAGATTGGGCTTGGTCAAGAGCGGAGCCCAAGGACGCCACCACTTTTCCGAGCTCCGAAAAATGGGCTTCATACAGAGCAATTCTACTGGATGAGGGCATCGCTTCCTTTTTCTGAGTAAATTGGATTTGTTAAAGTCCTATATTTATACTAATCATGTGATCACTATTCAAAGGCTATAAAAGTAACGATCACAATTATTATCATAAAACCAATGAAGTTGACATTTTATAAAAAAAATTTATATAAGGAGACATTTAATAAGATCAAGAGGGATTTTTCATTAATGAAACTTTGGGTCATTACAGAAAGTTATATCCATTCAATAACACATCATTGTATATTAGAGTCAATGGAAGAGTTATAACGATAACCATCAATGAGATATAGAGTTTGAAATTAGAGAGAATGTATTATTATAAATCTCTCCTTAGAATAACGTTTTGATATTTGGAAATAAGGATAATTTTAGCCCGATATATATCAATCCCATTTATATTTTCTATCATATTGGGGTACTAACTTATCATATGGATCTTCCACCTAACCTCTCCTTAGTTCACTATGTGTGCTATGTGTATCTTTTGAGGAAGTACATACTAAATCCCTCAAATATACTTAACTAATAGGTTTTACTTATAGATAGTGATCATTATTATAAGGAGTAACAAGTATATATCTTGGATCATATAGATAAATTCATACATAACAAGACCACTCACTTGGTTAATGTTCTTTAGAGGAAGTATAAATTTTATGAATCTATGTGGGCACCCGAGGAGGTACTAAGGTAGAGGTATCCTCTTTTTTTAAAAAAATAAATAAATTTAGATGTATAAATTTTTTTAAGGGGTAGAATGTAACACAGTGATATTTTATAATATATTTATCTTTAATAAACTTGATGTGTTCGATAGCATGTGATGCACACAACAATGAACTTAAGTTAATAATTCATTATAAAAAATATGAAATTAAAAAAAATCAATATATAGTTAAATTAAATTGATAAAATTAAAGTAATAAAATAAATTAATGATATTCATGAAATAGTTTTGAAATGATCAGGAATGTTGGTTTAATAATTCTAGGCTAAATAAAAATGTTTTATTTATAAATATTGATTTTATTATATATGTTGTATTTAAAAGTTATTTTTTTATTTTATGTATAAAAATTATGAAAAAATAATTTTTTAATATGAATAAAATTGAGTAATTTTTTATAAATTTATTACCAAATGGTTATAAGTGTGTATAAAATCATTTAAAGGTAAAAAATAGATATTTTTTATGAAAACTATTTTTATATACATATTAGGTTTTTATGTCAATAAATTAAATTAATAAATATTTATGAATGAATTTGATTAAAATTTTAAATAATATATTCAATAAAATAAATTAACATTCAAATAATAGTTTTTACTAGTACGTGAATTAGAATAAAATGATTTTTATGCTTAAAAATACTTTTTTTCTAAAAACGGTATTTACGTGTTTTGGGCAGGAATATTAGAATTTATTTATTCCAACTCTAGTAATTGAATATTGATATTTGGGTTTAATAATTTGAATCAATAAAATTAATATTAGGTATTATTTTTTACTTGATTTTAGGACATAATAAATAGCTATCACTGTAAACGTTAATCACCATAGTAAGGGTTAAAAGGGTTATCAAGGGGTTAAACTAATAGATAAGGCTTCAAATATCTAAAAAAAATGTATAAATATTATTTTTTAGCATATTTTCTCCCTAAATTGTCCTATATTATAAAATGTCCCCATTTAGTTCCACTATCCCAAGAAAATAAATTTTTATTTTTTTAAAACATTTAATATTTATATGGTTCCTTCACCCCTCTCTTATAAAAGGGCACCTCATTTTTTCACTTCATCACACACATTGAGAACTATAGCTTAGTAAATATATACTAAAATATCATCATAAATTTCACCCCCATATTCTAGAATTGCAGGTCTCACAAAAACTTCATCCTAATAAGGATTAAGTTGTATTCCAATGTAATATACTTAAATAAGAGGTAATCATCTTAGCTGAGTTCTGTAAAATTTATTTATTCTTACACCTCATAAAAATATTATAAAAAAATATCAATATAAAACTATAATTATATTTTATATAATTATTTTTTTATTTTAATTGTATAACCATTTTCTATTTCTTTTTAATCTAATGGAAAATGAAAGCATTTCTCATGTATATGTAAGGACACCCATCTCCATGAAGTGGTGTGTTTTTTATTTTTCTTCACTGACTCACATGGATGGTTATGTTGATATATTTAATGAATAAATATGATATATATTATATAAATATTATTTTTTAAAGTTATATTATTATTTACCTTGTTTCCTGTCCATCCATTGAAAATGAAAGCATCATCCATGTGTACGTGCGGACTACCACCTCCATAAAGCGACGTAATTCATTTTTCATTATCACCTTACATGGATTTTAAAAAATATATATATAATTAATAAATATTATATTTATTAAATAATTAATATTTCAGATATTATGAATCCATAACAAATATGTAAGTATCACAATCTTCAAATTGAAACATGAATAAAAAATAAAACAATTAACTCTATATTATAGATTTTAGTAGAGAATTATAAAAAAATGGGTGATTGGAAATTATGAATGAATTATTTCTACTAATATTGGTATTAATATGGTGATTAAATAGATTTATATTAAATTTAAATTTATTATAAAGTATTTTATTACTTGTAAGAATTAATTTGGTTATTGAGGTAAGGTTTTATATTACAAACTCATTTTTTATCGATATTTTTCGTGATTAAATATAAACTTGGGAAATTGTACTCCATATATATATATATATTAGGAATCATATATCTTATACTGATTTGGTTATTTATGATGTTTTCATGTATTATTTCCATTTTCTACCACTTTGTTACTCAAAAGGGCCAAATGAATATTTTTTTTAAAAATATGACATTATTTAATCTTTTACGTTTGATATATTTTTATTCCACATATATATTCTTTAAAATATTTAAAGAATTTTATTTTTTTAATATCTAATTATTATTTAAATTAATTTTAAATAATAATTGAATTTATTTCCAAAAGTTGAAAAATCAATATTTATAATGTTTTCCGTGAAAATTATATTTGACTTTTTATAAAAGTGTGAAAAGAATATATTTTTTAAACATTTACTAAATGAATGGATTTTTCCACCATTATGTCCATTATTCATTATCAAGTTTACTTTAAAATTTTCTATGGTGTATAAATAAAAATCCTTTTACCATTTCTCTAGAATTTTTAAGTTTTAAATTTTACCAAAAGAAAATGATATTTTCTTTTATTTTAATAATTATTTAATAAATGTATTTTTTTCTATGAAAACATCATTTGTGGAATATTATATTTCACTTGGGAAATTATTTAATTATACAATCCATGTTCATTATTTTTATTTCTTATTATTATTAGATGAAGAAATATTTATGAAGCTTGATTCTTTTCCATGGTTTATGCTATGATAAAATTATGAATGTTCTGATCATCTTATGGCACACATATGTATGTTTATTGTTTTGTGAAGGGTGGGACCAAAGTTATATAGACCTCTAATATATTGGGTAAATATTGATATATCATGATATAATATAAAATGGAATGGAGAGTGAACCCAATCCAATATGGGACTTTGTACACCATGAATGAAAAGGGAATGGGGAGTGAACATAGTCCACTATAGGACTCTACCCATTATGTTATGATGGTCTTTCCAATTATACTTAACCAATGAAATTATTTCTATACTTATTATTGTGTCACATTCCTATGACATGATAATATTCTTATGATATGCTCTCATGGATCATGATTTTTTATTAACGATTCTATACTCTTTTGACTCATGTATTTCGAAATGATAAGGGTTTATTCCATGAAACGTGATTTATGATCTAGGAATGATCGGTTTTGAATTTTATAATCCTTTATTAAAATCACATAACCTTATTTTATTTTATGTTCACTTAGGATATTTGATTGATGTATCCCACATTTACCCTTAATGAGTATCTGATCTCACCTTTTCTTATGTTTTCACTTAATCATGTTATGAAGAAAAAATATTAACTTTGATATATAGAGACCCGGTCTTAACATACATGGATATTACATCATTTTAGATGAATATTTAGTACACTAATAAAATTCATGTATAAGGAATGTAATATTTTAGGGTCTTTGGAAACAAGAAAACAAAATATCCTATCCTAGAGAAAGATAATTAATATATCCCATAAAGATCTACACATTTAGTACTTCTACCTAAAACATTTCTTCATAACCTGGAGAAAGGAACCATAAGAAAGGGGTGATCTCAGATGCTCAGTAAGGGTAAATAAAGTAAATGTGTAAGCATTACATGAACAAATAGGGTGTGGAACTTGAGCATAACATTTGAAGATCATGCCCTGAATATTAGAGATCATAATAAATATTGACAGTTTATAAGACATAGATCTTAAAAGAATTAAGATCATAATTCTTGAAAGCATAGAATTGGAATAAGACATGGAATTTGTGTCATGCAAATTGGTTTATAATGTTGTGAACATGTAAAAGTAGAAACAGGTTTACTTATTAAGTTAAGGAAATGAAATCAGGCCCCAGCATCAACTTGTGAACATGAAACTAGGTCCATGCATAGCATTGTGAATGTGTAATCAAGCTCACACATAACTTTATGGAAATGAAAATAGGTCCATTCATAACATTTTGAATGTGTAATCAAGTTCATGCATAACCCTATGGACATGAAGCTAAGTCCAATAATAACATTGTGAACATGTAATTAGGTTAATGCATAACATTGTGAACATATAATTAGGTTAATAAATAAACTTATGGACATGAAACCAGGTCCATCTATAAAATTGTAAATGCACAATAAGCTTCACTCATAACATTTTGAACATATAATTAGGTTCATGAATAAAATTATGGACAGGAAACCAGGTCCATGCATAAAATTTTGAATCTGTAATAAGGTTCACTCATAACATTGTAAACATGTGATTAGGTTCACACATAACATTTATACTCATGAGTCATCCATAATTACCCAATGTATTTGAGGGAGATATAGGTTCCACCCATCTCATAATAAAATCATTCAAACGTGCCCTATAGGAAAATAAAAACTTTCATCATATCATAACCCATAAAAATAAATGGTTTTCATAACCATCAGATCATAACCCATGAAATTAAATGGGTATCAATAACATTTCCTCAAATAACAACCTATAAATAAGAGATAGGTTTCATAATAATTTCTTTAAAGAATAACCCCTGAAAAGAAGTGGTTTTCAAAAGCATATAACCAATGGAAGAGAAACGTATTTTATAAACATATAACATGTCATGACCCGTCCCCCAGGGCTCGTGTTGTGACTACCCCAACCCCGCCTTCCATAGGCTAGGGGCTGGCGACCAGCACCGAAGGCGTATTCCCTAAAACTGGGAAGGCATTGCCTTTATAACCTGTAAACACACGCAACCAAGCACATAGCAAGATACGAACTCAAGAAAACTGAACAGTAAATATAGTGACTACTGTATGAAAAAGGGGACAGAAATCAAGCCCAACTGGAAAGTACAAGAAACTGAAAGTACAAGAAAACTAGAACAGCTCCTATGATCACCAACCAAGGATCTTACCTGAAGGGTAAGTACAGCTCTCAAATGATCGTCTCTGTGGTACACCTTGTCTAAGGTCCACCTCTGAGCTACCTCCATTCCTGGTACTCTCATCCTCAATCAGTGGTTTCCATCATCTGCACCAAACACAATGATGTGCGGTCATAGCCCGTGTAGGGGTGAGTATAACGATACTCAATAGGGACCCTGATACCCTCAAAGTCTCAAAAAACCCACAAAGGCTAATCTAAAAAGCATGAAAACAACTAAAAACCCTACTTAGGTATGTTCCCATACATATACCTATGTTATCAAGTAAACCCATTTAAATGATGTGGAAACAAAAGGCCCAACTCATTAGTCCAAAGCTCAACTATTCCAGAAAGTAAGGAAATACCATGAATGTAAGTACCACACAGGTACACCACACTGAAGAATACCACCAAGGTATTACCACATATGTAAGTACCACACAGGTATGCCACACTGAAAAATACCACCAAGGTTGTACCATGAAGGAAAGTACCACATAGGTATAGACTCAGCTCACACCAAGTATAACTTAGGTACGGTAGTAAAGATGATTATATATAACTACTGAATCATATTACTTCGTTAAGAGGTAGACCCACGAACGATCCTAAATCATCATCAGACCCACAGAGGATCATAGTACATCGTCAGACCCACACAGGATCCTAGTACCTTGTTAGTACATCGTTAGAGCCACCCAAGATCCTAGTACATTGTTAGTACGTCGTTAGACCCACACAGGATCCTAGTACATCATTAGTATGTCGTCAGACCCACAAAGGATCCTAGTACATCGTCAGTACATCGTCAGACCCACACAGGATCCTAGTACATCGTCAATACGTTTTCAGACCCACACAAGATCCTAGTACATCGTCATTACATCATTAGACCCACATAGGATCCTAGTACATCGTTAGTACGTCGTCAGACCCACATAGGATCCTAGTACATTATCACAACCAGTTATAGGGTTCCCACACTAAGCTTTCAAATCTCTTAGAGAATCCACTCCTCAAGACACTGGTTGATACTCTAACTTCCATGAATTCTCACGAAGAAGTATCCCAGATAACTGCCACATCATAGGGGTCTCAATGAAGCATATGGTGCATCAAACGGATGCTTGGTCCGTAAGTTATTAGCCTTTAGTCCCAATGACCCGGCTGGATTTGTTCTCAATCCAACCCAACCATACCCCAACTTTATCCAAATCTCTAGTGGGGTATACCAAAAGGATCATCTCGCTCCAAGTTTTTTGGCACTGCAGACGGTTCGTCCAATGAATGGTCGGTGCCAAAGTTATGGAAGATAGAATGAAAATAGGTCGAAGTTGGCCCGGCTTGCACTGGGTCCAGCCCGGCCTGCGTTGGGTCTGGCCCGACCCACGTTGGGCGACCCGACCGGAGTGGCCCGGCCTGGGTGGCGCGGAGGCCCGGGGCGGCACGGGGGCCGCGGGGCGGCCTGGGACGTGAGGTTGCGTGGGGGCCAGTGGGGCAGTCGTGGTTGCGTCGTGGCCTTCGTCATGGCCGGTGGTGTTCTGGTCTCCGTATCCATGTCCCATCGGTGCCATTCGCTGGCACCGGTCGCCGGCTTCTTCCATTGTGAGGAACACAACAAAAACCTCAAGAAAATGCAGAGAGGTCAGGCCATGTTCATTTGGACCACACCATCTATGTTGGGGTGGTAGCAAGCGGCTTAACAAATATTGTATGAAGAACGTTAAACCCTACAACCTCCAGCAATGATTATTCCCATACCCTCAAAAAAAAATCAGCTGCGGATCAACTAGTTAGAGAGTTGATCTGCGTTCTTTGTTTAGAAGTGAAGAACATGGGACTCCATAATCACACATAATTAAACCCCTACCTCGGATTTTTGTTGACGAAGGTCACGAGGAAGGAGGTGAAATCATTGGGGATAGTGGCGTCGGTGTTCATCTCTTCCGCAAGACGCTTCTGAAGTCGACTCGAACATCATCCTCGTTTTTCAATTCTGAAGTGTGTTCTTCATTGAAGGTTGAGTTTCTCCACGATTCTCCAAAGCTCCTCCCTTTTTCCAAAACTCTCCCAAAAACCCCCCAAGAGATTAAATGAAAAATTTTGGAATATTATGATCATATAATTAAAGAAAATAAAAAAGGGTTACAAAAGTCTGAAGCAGGGAATTTTACATTTGTCTCTGTAAAGGGTAGGAAGCAACTCACGAGGAAAATTGGAATGATAGGTGCAAGTGTCACCCGAGGCTCCCATGTTTGCAAGGAAATCATAAAGTTGATTGGCTTCCCAGTAGACATGTGTGATAATTTAATTCATTGAAGAAAGTGTGTAGAGGCACTTAATCCATTTCGAAGTAAGTTTCCAATCCAAGTGAATTTGACCAATTCGAACAGCTTGAACAACTGTGACGGAATTACTTTCAAACCCAATATTCATCCAGTTTTTTCTTTGATCAAAATCAACTACCTTGATGAGATCCATCATCTCTGCTTCTAGAGCCATGGCCATACCACACGTACCGTGACCCCCATTTAGAAAGTCCCCATCATGATTCCTGAAAACAAAACCATAACCTACAGGACCTGGATTACCTCTCAAGGATCCATCCGAATCGCACTTAATCCAGCCTGCAAAATGAGGTAACCAGAAGACTTATATGGTTTCTAGAGGCCAAGAATAATTACCTTGCACATTTAGTTTTTTCAGAACAGTGAAATCCCTAACTGAGTTGTGACAATTTTCAGCATGTGAAATTTTTTCTTGTTGAGCCGCCAGAATAATTTGAGAGAGCAGTAACCTATTATTAATCATAGAATTTGTGTTTCGGGACTGGTTTATGCACTTCCATATGACATGAATGACTTTAGTTCAAGAAACAAGGAATAGAATACACACTTTTTGGATAATTGAATCCCTGGGAGTAGCAGCAAAAGATCCTCGATGTTGTTCACATGCAGCGAATTAATCTCAAAACAGGTGAAGACTGTGTTCCAAAGAGAAGCTGATGTTTTACATGACAATAATAGATGATTAACATCATCACGGTGCTGATGACAGAGGTTGCATCTGGAGCAGAGAGAGATCCCAACCCGCTGCAGATTGGTGTCCACTGGCAGTTTATTGAGATAGAGGCGCCATAGGAGAGTGGATTGAGATGGTAGCAACCATTTTTTATTATAATTCATAGCTCTATTACCGCTACTTTAAAGGGGAATATTATAGAAGCATTTGGAGTTCATAATTCTATTAGGGCTCTGTTCCCAAATAATAATGTCATCTACACACAGAAAGTCATAGGAGGATACAATGTTCGCAATCTGAGATCGAAGTTGATAATATTTCTCATGCTGGTTTGAAATAGTTTCATTGTGATTTTTAGGTAGTTCTTTAATCTCAAAACTATCAATTAGTGAGGAAGCTGTCCAGTTATCTTTCCATAATTGGAGGGAGGAGTTCCTACTGACCAACCAGTGAGACTGCATTTTAATCTTCTGGAACGTTTTTTTGAGACCTGGCCACACCGTGGATTGTATGTAATTCATGTTTCCTGCAATCAGCCTTCTTATAAGTTTATATCTGAGGAAATTTTGGGACTCAGATTTATCATTTATAAGATTCCAAAGGAAATGATCTTGAAGAGGTTGGTTGAAGAGATTGATGTTTTTAATTCTGAGGCCTCCCATGCTCTATGGCAAGCAGTAAGTCTTCTATGGGGCTGTAAAAAATTTCCCTTCCATAATACTGGCACTCCACAAAAAGTTCCTCATGAGTGTGTTGATAGTTTTAAGGATGGATTCCAGCTAGGTGTACACCATGAAGAAGTAAACAAGCTTAAAGACAATCACATGCTTAACTCGGCAGATTCTCCCTACCATTGAGAGTGCCTTGCCTTTCCAGGTGGAGAGAGTTATTCTAACTTTTTCCACAACATCATTAAAATAAGAGGTCTTGGGTTTTCCAAGAAACATTTGAACTCCAAGGTAAGTGAAAGGAAGGGACCCCTCCCTTATGCCTAGCTCTTGCACCATTCTTTGCTTCCTTGAGGCCAAGATGTTATTCCCAAAGAAAATGAACGACTTTCCTCAACTGACTTCTTTACCAGAAGCTTTTTCATAATGAATAATGGTTATCTTGATATTTTTAAGGTTCCTTCTGTCCCTTTCGGTAAACATTATAAAATCGTTAGCAAAGAAAAGATATAAGGGAGCAGAAATACCTCTTTCATCATAGATTGTTTTACTCTCTCCTTTGTTAACTCAATCAAGAATAAGCCAACTGAGATAATCCTTAGCCATTGAAAAAATAATAGCAGACAAAGGGACCCCCTACCTCACACCTATATAACATTTAATGTAACCTTCTAGAGCCCCATTAATCAAAATAGAAATATGGGAAGAACTGATAAGAGCATGAACCCAATGAATGAATCTACTGTGGAAGCCGAACCCTTGTAGAATTATTCCAATGAATCCCCAGTCAATAGTGTCAAAGGCCTTCTTAATATCAATATTAAGAGAAATGTTTCCACCTCGTGTGGTCTTTTGAAGGATATTAATACATTCAGATGCATTTTTAAGGCAATCTTGAATTCTCTTTCATTTAATATAACCAAACTGGTTCCATGAGACAATTCTCTCAGAAATAGAAGCAAGGTGAATAAAAAGGATTTTGGTGATGATCTTGTGAATAGAATTAATGAGATCAACAGGCCAGAACTGACCAATATCACTTGAATTCTCAACCTTAGGAATTAAAGCAATGAACTAAGCATTAAAGCCTTGAGTGTAAGATCCCTCTGAGAAGAAAAGTATAGCAATTCTGCAAACATCTTCTTGTATGACCTCCCAATAGAATTGGAATAAATAATTAGTGAAACCATCTGGCCATAGAGGGATTTCTTTTTTAAGAACAAAAACCACCTCTCTGATTTCAATATCTGTGGGAGTTGAGATAAGAGAAGTGTTTTCAGTATCAGTGACCAGCTTTGGGATAATTCCATCAATCAAAGCTTCATTTCTTGTGGGGCCATAGAAAAGATTCAAATAGAAGGAGACAATGTGATTGGAGAGACTTTTTATGTCATCAATTATAGAGTCACCATCCTTCAGAAGAGGTAGAGTCTTGTTGACTCTTTTAGCTCGTTGAAGTGCATCGAAAAAATTTGGTATTCCTGTCACCATCAGTAACACACTTGAATTTGAATAAATCTCTCTGAATATTTTTCCTAAGCATAATGAGTTTTTGGAGATCTATGGAAACTGTCTTTTCCAAGTCATCATTGCCAAGGAAGTTGTTGAGAGTAATTGATTCTTGAATCTGATGAAGAGTTTTTTCAAGGGAATCAATTTCCTGATCAAGTAGGCTGAACTTATTCTTGCTTCAATACTTCATTCTCTTCTTAAGAACCCAAAGCTTAAAAACACAAGAAAGTGGATTGTGATTGTAGTCTTTCATGGCCCAAGTATCCATAACAATATGGGATAAATCTGGTAGGGTGGTCCAAGCATTATTAAACCTAAATGGAAGAGGCAATTTTTCCTTCTCATCAATTAGTTTAACTAGAACAGGATGATTATCTGAATTATGTCGTGCAACAGTTACACATGAAATGGATTTCCATTCCTTGAGTATATGGATGTTAACAAAAGCACAGTCAATTCTGCTTACTCTCATGCCATTCATATGCTTTTCTGTACCAAGTGTATTTATCTCCCATGTTCTCCCCTAGAGGATCCTGTGTTGCTAGAGAATGCACACCAAAGGTCTCAACCGCCCATGAAGGACCCACTCCTGTCGATCCTCAATCTCCACTAAAACCTCCAAAAACATTTCCCCATCGTCGATGTCCATCTCACCATGGTCGATGACGTGAGATGGGTCATGAATGTATCTCCTTAGCTAGGTTATGTGGAAGATGTCGTTCCCCTAGTACAACTGAGGGGGAAGATATAAGTGGTAATCCACCTCACCAACTCTGCTGAGGACCAGAAAGGGTCCAATGAACCTCGGAGATAACTGGTCACCTCGGAAAAATCTCTGAAAACCTCGTCAATGTGAGACTCGTAGAAATATGTGGTCACCATCATCGAACTCCATATGTCTCTGTCTCCTGTCGGCATATGACTTATGCCTACTATGTGCAGTCTTCATCCACTCCTGGATGATCTACTCTTTCTTTATGGTAGCCCATACCATCTCTAGTCCCATGAGTGCTGACTCCCCAGAGTCAGTCCAGCACAAAGGTGATCAGAAAGGTTGCTCTTACAACACCTCAAAAGGTGTCATTACATTGGTGGAGTGATAGTTATTGTTGTTTGTAAACCCCACCAAAGGCAAGTGATCCTCCCAACTGCGATTGAAGTCGAGGACGCAAGCATGCAACATGTCCTCAAGGGTCTGAATGGTTTACTCAGTCTGGCCATCCGTCTGAGGATGGAAGGCGGTGATCAAATGAAACTGTGTCCCGAAATCCTCCTGCAACCCCTTCCATAGTCAGTAAGTGAAACTTGCATCACGGTCAGAGATAATCGTCGAGGGTACTCCATGTAGCCGCACAATCTCCTGCACATAGATGTGTCCCAAGATCTCTACTGAACCCTGCTCTCTAGTTGGTAGGAAGTGGGCCAACTTTGTGAGTTGGTCGACGATCACCCAAATAGAATCATGACCTCTGGATGTACATGGAAGTACAATCACGATGTCCATGGATATCTCGTCCCACTTCCACTCTGGGACCTCTTAAGGTTGAACCAAGCCTCCTGGTACCTGATGCTCCACCTTCACCTGTAGACACGTTTAGCACCAAGGGACAAGATCTACTACTGCTTTCTTCATTCTCGGTCACCGGTGTTATTGTCAGAGATCCTAATAGATCTTCACCACTCCTAGATATACCGCTAGAGGGGATTTTAGGAACTCTCTCAACACATCCTTCTGAAGTGACACGGGTACCACAGTACATCCTCTGAAGAGAATGACGTGCTCCCCACCTTCAGAAAATCCATTAGGTTCCTATCCTGTGGATATCAAAGCACGTCGAGCCTCGAAGTCAGTGTCCCCACGCTGCACCTCCCTGACTCGCTGACGAAGTAGGGTGTGACTGTAAGATACTGTAGAAAAGATAATCCATCTTGATCCAAAAAGAATATCTGCAAAGCATCCAGCTGCTCTGTCGCCTCACCTAGTAGCTGTATACCATACCTCCTGTTGAGTGCATCTGCTACAATGTTTCCCTTCCCAGGGGTATAGACTATCTCAAAGTCATAATCCTAGAAGAACTCAAGCCAACATCACTATCTCAGGTTCAGTTCTTTTTGAGAGAAGATATACTAGAAACTCTTATGATCTGAGTACACTATAAACCACTCACCCATCAAGTGATGTCGCCACATATTCAAGGAAAATACCATTATTTATAACTCCATGTCATGGGTAGCGTTGTTCTACTCATGTTGTCTTAGATGTCGAGAACCATATGTGATGACTGCTCTCTCCTACATCAGGAAGCATCCGAGCTCAGTCCCTTATGTGTTACAGTAGACTGCGTACCCTACACCCTCCTCTGGAAGCCTCAAGATGGGGGCACTAGTCAGCCTCTACCTCAACTCTTGAAAACTCTAATGGCATCTCTCCAACCACATGAAGGGTTGCCCCTTATTCATCAACGCTGATAAAGGTGCTGCAACTCTGGATAAATCCAGTACAAATCTCTGGTAGTAACCGACCAAACTCAAGAAACTTCGTACCTCTGTCACACTCTTGGGTGGATACCAAGAAAGTACCACCTCAATATTTGTTGTATACATTGAAACTCTAGCCTCCAATAAGAAATGTCCCAGAAAGTGAACCTCTCAGATCTAGAACTAGCACTTTGAGTTTTTACCATAAACTTGGTGCTCTCGGAGTGTCTTCAGAACTATGTACAAGTGATAAGCATACTCCTCCTCAGTAGTTGAGTAAATCAGAATTCATCGATGAAGACTAAAACAAAGAGATCAAGTTATGGCTGAAAGATCCTGTTCAAGAGTCCCATGAACACTGCTGGAGCTTTGGTCTCGCCGAATGGAATAACCACGAACTCGTATTGGTCATACCAATATCTAAAAGTCGTCTTCTACACATCATCGTCTCCCACTCTGAGCTGGTGATAGCCTGATATGAGTTCTATCTTTGAGAACCACTTTGATCTCTTCAGCTGATCAAAGAGGTCATCAATCCTTGGGAGTGGGTACTGTTTCTTCACGGTCTCCTGATTATGGCACTGATACTCAACACAAAGCCTCAAGCTCCCATCATCCTTCTTGGAGAACAAAATCGGGGTTTCCAATGGAGAAACACTAGGCCGAATGAACCCTTTCCCATATAAGTTCTCTAGATGTACCTGCAGATCAAGAAGCTCCGTGTGAGCTATCCAATATGCTGGTGTAGATATTGGTGTCATCCCAGGGTATAAGTCAATTGAAAATTCCACCTCTCTATGAGGATGTATACTCGGAACATCATCAGGGAAGACATATATGTACTAGTCCACCACTAAAGGATAGCTCGGACTCTCCACATCAACCGCTCCGAGGGTAAGGCTAGACAACTTGTGAGTGATCGGCTGCACTCTCCTCCGGGTAAGTCCATCATGTTCTGTAAAGGCTCCCTTCTCACTAGTGAAGGTAAACCTAGTCTCATCCATGTAGACACACCACACTTTTCACCTAATATAGTCAATCTGAGCATTGACTATATATAACTAGTCCATACCCAATATGACATCGTAAGGCCTCGACGCTGCTACTATGTGATCCCATCCAAAGATCTCGCCTCCTAGAGTAAGCTCACACTGCTAGAATCAGTGCGTAATAGTCGAATCTGCTCCCGTAAGTGTCTCTAGCCGTAAGGATCGAGCCAACGGCTCTTTCAGAATCTCCGAGCTCCAAACTAGGGTAGTGCCAAAAAAATAATGACTGGAATCTGTGTGTATAAGTACTATAGCTAAGGTGTAATAGAAACAGACCGTACCTTGTATCATCTCTAGAGTTCCATGGTCATAGGCCTCAGCTTCCTGGAGCTGAGATCGCCCCTTCCCACCTGCTCCCTAGGGTCAGGGTAGACCACCCGGTGGAGGTGGTGGTAACACCTCGAATCGTCGCCCACCACCAGCTACACGACCAGCTCCTCTGCCACATCCGCCTTCTCCCTGTGGACCACCTTGATTGAACCTCTGTCTCTGCATGGGAGGTCCTTAGACTATCTAGTGATCATCTGTATGGTAGGTCGGACAGTCACGAGCCATGTGACCATGCCCTCTGAATGTGAAACACTGAAAAGTTCCTCACATGACTGGCTATATCTCTGGTAGCCCACACAACCGATCCTAAGTCATGCGGTCGTCTACCTGTAGGTCTGGTCCTCTTGGACCTCTATGAAATCTTCCTATTGCAAGATACAGAAGACTCTGCTACATGACGTCCAGTGGTGGGTCTCGCTACTGGTGACTGCTCAGCAAGAAAACACTCCACTAAGAGGGCTCTCTCTAACACCTCCACCTACGTCAGGATACTGAGAGAAATCATCAAAGCCCTGATCTCCCAGTTGAGTCCCTGCTCAAAGTTTCGGGCCCTGAAGAATGGGTCCCGCACCATATTAGTGGATTAGTGTGAGAGGTCAGTGAACCTCAATGTGTACAGAGCCACAGCCATGTTGCCCAGCTGCAGATGAAGAAGCTCCTATATGCACACTGCGCAGAGAGTCACTGGGAAAAACTCTGCCTGAAACAGGAAATTTAAGTCTACCCAAAGAAACGTCACCTCTTTATGAACTTGGAGTATCAAGCTCCACCAGCTGCCTGCTGCTGCCTTTAGAAGGCTGGCAGCAAGGATCACCATGAGATTAGTCGGTGTCCCTACCAGTCGGAAAACTCTCACCATAGCCTCCAGCCAATCTTCAGCAGCATGTGGGTCTGTCTCTCCCCTGAACCAGGGTGGCCGCTGGTGCTGGAACTCATGCAATGCGCTCAAGAGGTGTACACCCTCTACTACTGGGGCTAGTGGTATCGGTGGCCCAACGGGTAATGGTACTACTGGTGCCTCCTCTGGTGCCTCTACTGGAAGAGGGCCCTGCACCGAGGCCTCGTCACTCGGTGGGCTATCAGTGCGTACTATAACCGAAACCCTATATGGCTGTCTGCATGGAGGCATCCTGAAAAAAAACTGGTGTGCCACGGTCAATAAGTTATACTTGGGGAGATGACTCAAAGAGATCACAAGAAAACTCTTGATAACACACACACAATTAGTGTTTTCATGCACTGAGTCAGAAATCAGAATTCAGGGTCCTAGTGTATAGATACTTCGGCTGCCGCACCAACACTATATTCCCTAAACTGATAACCACACTCACTACACATAAAACTGTTTCCGTTAAAAAGATCATAGTCCTATGTTCTATGGTAGAACCAACTCCTTTGATACCAATTTTTCACGACCCTTCCCCTGAGGCCCGTGTCGTGAGTACGCCAAGCCCGCCTTCCATAGGCTAGGGGCTGGCAACTAGAACCGAAGGCCTATTCCCTAAAACTAGGAAGGCATTTCCTTTATAACCTGTAAACACACGCAAAAACACACACATCAAGATACAAACTGAAGTAAACTGAATAGTAAAATGAGTGAGTACAGTAAGCAAAAGGGTCCAGAGTACAATCCCAACTGGAATGTACAAGAAACTGAAAGTACAAGTAAACTGAAACAGCTCCTATGATCACCTTCCAAGGATCCCACCTTAAGGGTAGGAACAGCTCTCGAACGGTCATCTCTATGGTACGCCTCGTCTAAGGTCCACCTCCGAGCTACCTTCAGTCATGGAACGCTCGTCCTAAGTCAGTGATGTTTATCGTCTTCCCCAAACACAACGAGGTGCAGGCATAGCCCGTGTAGGGGTGAGTATGAAGATACTCAGTAGAGACCCTGATACCCTCAAGGTCTCACAAAATATACAAAGGATAAACCAAAAAGCATGAAAACAACTGACAACCCTACTTAGGACTATGCCCATACATATACCTAAGTTATCAAGTAAACCCATATCAATCATGGGGAAACACAAGGCCCAACTCATTAGACCAAAGATCAACTATTCCACAAAGGAAGGAAATACAATGAAGTTAAGTACCACATAGGTACGCCACACTAAAGAATGCCACCAAGGTATTACCACAAAATTAAGTATCACACAGGTACGCCACACTGAATAATACCACCAAGGTATTACCACAAAGGAAAGTACCGCACATGTAGAGACTCATCTCACACTAGGTATAACTTAGGTATGGTTGTAAAGATGATTAGATATAACTATTGAATCATCTTATTCCATTAAGAGGAAGATCCACAAAGGATCCTAAATCATCATCCGATCCACAGAGGATCATAGTACATCATCAGACCCACATAGGATCCTAGTACCTCATTAGACCCACACATAATCCTAGTACATCTTCAGACCCACAAAGGATCCTATTACCTTTTCAGTACATCCTCAAACCCAGACAGGATCCTAGTACATCGTCAGTACATCGTCAGACCTACACAGGATCCTAGTACATCATCACTATGTTGTCCGACCCACACAATATCCTAGTACATCGTCAGTACATCGTAAGACCCACAAAGGATCCTAGTACATCGGCAGTACGTTGTTATACCCACACGGGATCTTAGTACATTTTCAGTACGTCGTCAGACCCACAAAGGATTCTAGTACACTGTCACAGCCAACTACAGGGTTCTCGCACTATGCTTGGTCATCTCCGGGAGTATCCTCTCCTCAAACCATTGGTCGATACTCCAACTACCAAAAAGTTTCACAAAGAAGTATACCAAAGGACCGCTATGTCATAGGGGTCTCAATGCAAGAGATGGTGCATCAAACAGACATCTAGTCTGTAAGTTATTATCCTTTTAGTCCCGAGGGCCCAGTTGGATTTGTTCTCAATCCAACCCCATTGCACCCCAACATTATCGAAATATATAGTGGGGTATACAAAATAGACCATCTTTCTCCAAGGTTTCTGTCTCTGCAGACAGTTCATCCAATGGACGCCCGGTGCCAATGTTATGGCCGATAGAATAAAAATAGGTCGAAGCTGGCCTGGGTCTGGTCTGACCCGGTCCGACCAAATCGGCCCGCTGGGTCCATCTCGACCCCTACTGGGTGGCCTGGCCAGGGTGGTGGGGCAACCGCAGGGTGACGCGGGGGCCACGGGGTAGTGCGGTGGCCACGGGGCGGTGTGGGGGCTGCAGGGCAGCGTAGGGGCGGCCCGCGGACCACGGGGCGGCGTGCTAACCACTAGGTGGCGCGCGGGCGGTGGGGCGGTACGGGGGCTACGGGGCGGTCGCGGTTGCGCCGGTGCCTTAAATGTGGTCATAATTGTTTTGGAAACCGTATCCGAGTCCCACCGGTGCCATTCGTCGGCACCGGTCGTCGCCTACTTCCATTGCAAGGAACACAACAAAAACCTCAAGAAAATGTGGAGAGGTCGGGTCATGTTCATTTGGCCTGCACCCTCCGTATTAGGGTGGTAGAAAGAAGCTTAACAAATCTTGTATGATTAATATCAAACCCTACAACCTCCGGAAAATATTATTCCCATACCCGCAAAAAGAAATCATTCACAGATCAACTAGTTAGAGAGTTTAACTGCGTTCTTTGTTTTGAAGAGGAAGAACATGGGACTCCATAATCACACATAATTAAACCCCTACCTTGGATGTTTTTTGATGGAGGTCTCAAGGAAAGAGGAGAAATCAATAGGGATAGTGGCATTAGCGTTCATCACTTCTGCAAGACGCTTCCGAAGTCGGCTCAAACGTTGTCTTCATTCTTCAATTCTGGAGTGCGTTCTTCGTTGGAGGATTTGTTTCTCCATGATTCTCCAAATATCCTCCCTATTTCCAACACTCCCACAAGAACCCTAAAGAGATGAAATGCCAACTTAAATTAAAGTAGGTTTAATTTAAGTTGACACAACAATTAAATGAAACTATTGATTAAATGGAGAGTTGGCATAATTAATTTACTCAATTAAATGGGAGGAGTAATTAATGGGGAGTTGAGAGGTTATCTCCCATTAAAAAGGGTTTCGGGTGGTCCCTGCCTTTAATTTTCAAATTGGGTGGTTTTAAGATCGGTAGTCCCCACCTCCATAACCTTCACATGGGAGGTTTTAACAAAAAATAAAATTGTTAACATTTCTATTTTATTTCATTCTTTCACGAAAAAACAAAAAAACTAACTTTCACTCTTGACCCACTGCGGTTGAGTTGAAGGTCTCCTTAAGAGAATACTGGCACAACAAGTTCAAGGGTGCCCTCAGATTTTAATTTTGAGCACCGGTTCAAAAGTTTGAAAAACCTGCTCTCACGTTTACTGAACTTACCCGTAAAAAAGTTCAGAAATTCATTCTGGGCACACCGGGCCTCTAAATCATGCGCCGTCAATTTTCGTGGACTCGTAAAATTACAATATATTTAAAAACAATACATGAAATTTATGGGTCTTTATATTCTCCCTAACTCAATGATTTGCATCCCTAAAATCCACATCACAATAACTAGGAAAACAAGTGGGGTACTGAGCACATATCTGAGCCTCCTGCTCCCATGTGCTCTCCTGGAGGTTCTGTGCTGCCAGCGAATGCGCACTAGAGGTATCTACTGCCCATGAAGGACCCATTTCTATCGATCCTCAGTCTCCACTAGAACCACTGAAAAGGTCGCCCCATCATCGATGTCCATCTCGCTGTGGTCAATTATGTTAGATGGGTCGTTCACCTATCTCCTCAGCTGGGATACGTGGAAGACTTCGTACACCTGGTACAACTGAGGGGGAAGAGCTAAGCGGTAAGCCACCATGCCAACTCTGTTGAGGATCAGAAAGGGTCCAATGAACCTCGGAGATAACTTGATGCCTCAATAAAATCTCTACAAACCTCATCTAGATGATACCCGTAGAAAGACGTGGTCTCCATCCTCAAACTCCAGAGGTCTCCATCTCCTGTCGGCATAAGAATTATGCCTACTCTATGCAGTCTTCATCTACTCCTGGATGATCTGCGCTTTCTCTGTGGTATCTCGTACCATCTCTGGTCCCATGAGTGTTGACTCCCCTGGTTCAGTCCAACACAAAGGTGATCTGCAAAGTCACCCATACAATGACTCAAAAGGAGTCATCCCAATGGTGTATGTAACACCCCAAGCTTCCACGGTACGTTTCCCTTTGAATAATTCAATGACGTGCATTGTACGCAACTTTGAGATTCTAACACACCACAACCAATCAAACTAGCCGTTATGAAAAGTAATACATAATTTTTGAAATTTTATAAATTATATCTCTCAAAATGGACTTCATTTTTGGATTCATAATATCGAAATTAGCCTAGGGTGAAATTTTGGTACTTTTCGGATAACTTTCATATTTTGATGAATTGTGAAAATTACTAAATTTTAATTAAAAACAACTTTTTTAATCGAAGTAATTAATATTGATAAATTATGAATTTTAGTGGTTTTAAATTATATTTAGAATATATTTTTACCATTTAATTCAATGTTTGTCATTGGACATAATTTCACAATTAAAACAGACATAAACAAGTGCCAATCTTTTGACAGTTATTATCTCTTAAAACCACGCTTTTTGTTTTAACAATGGGAATTAATTTTAAATTAATTTCTTCCACTTCTATGTTTTGAATTTGGAAAAATGGATTACATATTTTTAATCATGATGTTCAAATTGTGTAAATAGATAACTTTTATTTTTAGACATTTTGAATAATTACTTCGGTAAATATTTTATTTACCGTGGTTAAAGGGTAAATCCGGTAAATAAGGGTTAAAAAATAATATTATAATAATATTAAATTACCCCAAAACGTGTCTTAACCCTATTGGTTGATACATGGCCGACCATGGGCATCTTTGGGTCGATTTTGGGACCCCATGGATCCACTTGTAAGTGATAATGACACTTTATATTAATTAAGTTAAAGTAATTACAAAAATGACAAAAGCATATATCTTTTAGAAGAAAAAAAATTACATAGGGGTATATATGTTGGCTTTTAGACTATAAATATTCATTAGAAAGATAAAACGATTTTCTACATACTGATATTTTATATACATTTTTTAGACATTAAATAATTTAGTTTATGTATGACAAAATGATGATGCAGTAATTACCATAAAAGTAAAAAATTAAAATAATTTATTTTATAAATACCCAAATAAATATAATTTGAGACTTTTAATGAATTATACTAATTTTCTAGGTTAATATGACATGTTAATAATGATTTAATTAACTCTTTTCGCAGTAATAATTCTGTTATGAGTTTCAAAAAAATCAACTATTGAATAGTGTCAAAATTAACATAAAAGAGTTTTTAAACAAATATTATATTATTAATTGATATTAAATTCTTAAAAATCTAAGGTTTGTACAAGAGAGTTATATCATGATATTTATATCATTAATTGACCACTTGGGGGCCTCTTGGATGTATATAGTAATTTTATTAACTATATAATATAAAAATACAAAGTGACATGGTAAATGTCAAACTAATTAACTAAGAGTTAAAACTACAAGATAAGGTTAAAATAGTAACCCAAACCTGTATAAATTCTATTTCTTGAATGGTTTTCGACCTATACCCACCTTAACCTTTCAATATTAAACTTTGGAGCCATTAGAAATTGAATATGAATTTATTATAAATTAATATTTTTAGCTTTTCCAAAGGTGCCCCTCACCCCTCTTATAAAAAGGGAACTCCTCATTCTCCTTTCTTCACACCTTCAAAGCCTTTTGGTTCGGCCAAAACCTTCCCAAATACTCTCTAAACTTCCCTCACTACAACCTAGAGGACTTAGTTTGATCAGAAAGCCAATTTAAGGAGCCCTTTTGATCAAATCAAAAGGAAGAACCCGAAGAAGAGGTAATGTTTTCACCAACCCTTTTCAAGTTCCTTTCTTCTTCCACTTCTTATTTATTTGTTATTACCATTCTAAAATAATAACTACAGTATATTATATATACTGTGATGTTATTATAAATATGGTACAACCATATTCAGTATTCTATCCACCCTTTAAATAACATGTCACCATACGTGCGTACGTATGGCTTACCGTCTCCACGTCGTGGTGTAATTGTTATTCAATATATTATTATTTGGGTGGGTATAATAATGATGTGTAACTCATTTAAATAATAAATATAACATTATAATGATTCTGTATATATGATATACCATCCAATTATATATTATTTTAATATCAAAAGAATGATATTGTCGCTTGTGCGTACGTACGGACTACCGTCTCCACGAACGCGATGAGATTCATTCTTCATCATATCCATTCAAGTATAATTATCATTTTATGATTTAAAAATAATGTTTAAGAACTTTATATCATTATGGATATGAATAAGATACAACCTATCCATGACAAACATGGCTTACGTTACAAAACATATAAAATAAAACGAGTAAGTTAACACCCAAAACGACGATAATTCTATGATTTTATTAACAAAGCAATGTTAAAAGATCATATATGATATCATATTAATGTATATGATTCATGAATAATTTAATAACAATTATTTCAACATTATACAGGAGGTTAAACTACCCCAACCAAGGAAAAGTACAAGGTAATGGGTTTCTTGACTCACTCTTAATTTCATGAGAATTCCATTGTTCACCACTTAATTATTGCATGTGGTGTATGTGTACTTCCCATGATTGTATTAATTGTGTAATATACTTTAATTTATGGGTATTTACATAGTCATTTTATGATCCTTCTTTCATGGGTGTATGTTTTGTATGTTACCTAATCGATAAGGGAATTCGAAATTTCAATTTCCATTTATTCGGCTTTACGCAAACTTCATTGATTATTTTACTCCGAGATTATGTGTGGAATAACTATTCATTTGCTTATTTCATAATTTCCACTCCCATTTTCTGTGGATATACTTTTGATACACATAATCACTCCATTTATAATTTCTAAAGTCATCGATATGAATTTGATAAGAGTAATTTAAACTCATTCTCCATTTGTTGAGTTAAACATCCAATTCATTGGTGTTGTTTTTACAAGATTATGTGTGAATATACTTTGATTATTTTTCACTGAATATCCAATCATATTTAGTGTATTTATATTTTTCACACATAACTATGTCGTTGATTTGTCCTTAACCTAAGGATATGGCCTTTATGAGATATTTCATCTCAATTTACATTCCATTGAGACTTATTTGTTGTTATACACCAAATCACTTTTATGTGGTGTATATAATGTACTTTGACATAGTATATCATGAATTCATTTATTCTCATGATATAAAAATATTTTGATTACCTCAATTATTTGTATTCAAGTGTCTCTCTTTTGGTTAGAAACTCTAACTAAAATACCATTTTTAAATGTTTTAAAGACTTATTCTTCTAAATCTTCCTCATTAATGTCCATGTTTTAAAAATGGTTTTAAGGATTTATTTATATGGACATTAAAGTTTTAAAATTAAAACTCCTTTTAATTGTTTCAAAGTGATATGGGACACTTTGATTCAAAAATATATTTTAAAATGGCTTCTGGAAAAATTGTGTGACTTTTAAATGATTTCAAGAAAAAGGGGGATATTTCTCTCAAATAGTTTTGATTATTATTTTCATCTATGTCAATATCCTTCAGTATTCTCAATTGAGGTTAATATGATACAATACAATCTTCCATATTGTATCGAATGAGTTATGTTTGACTGTGGATGTGCTATTTTTATACCATTCATGGTTTGTGGATAAAGTATTGACATTTCGTATGCTAGTTTAATACGAATGTTTATGTTATATTTCAATCTTTTCATATGGGAATGCATTGGACTTAGTAAGTGACGGGTGGAGCCCTATATAGATCCTCGATGCATCGGTAGGTCTCATGAGACAAACTAGTGTCTTGGCACAAGGCCATGGCAAAATCTTATTTGTAGTCTTCGCACGAGGCCTTGGCTATGTTGTTATGATAGTCTGGAATTATGAATTCCATCATTATGAAAGTGGTTATTGATATTGCATGTGATCATTCGACTAGTAGAATATCCATGTGAGTAAGTAGATGGCATTATTTTATTTTATCTTTTCCATTTTATGCTGAAGTTCAAGTTTAAAAGGCTTTCGTTTTAGTTATAAACTGCCTAAATTGTTTATGCTTATCTATGAAAGCTTCTGCTATAATGTTATCCTTACTGAGCATCTGAGCTCACCCCTTTCAATGTTTTATTTTTCCCAGGATTATGAAGAAGTAATTTATGAATGACCTGCAGGGATAGTATGAGGGGATATGAAGACAAGATGTTGTTGTAGTTTTTTTTTTACCTTATGATGTAATGTAAGACTTATGAATATATCTAGTGTTTCCAAGAATACTAAACTAATCGTTCTTTCGAGACTTGATCCTCTGTGATCATGCCAATGTTATGTAACAATGCACCGACTCTGGGTATCTAGGGCCGGGGTGTTACAGTTTGTATCAGAGGAAGTTTAGTACAAACCTTGGAAGCTAGATTTAGATAAACTCTGATTAGAACATGTAGACCTAAGATAAACTTTGAGGATTAGTATAGAATAACGTCCTAGAATTTTGCTATTGTAGAGATTTTGTGAGTTTTCCGAGCAATACATCCCTGTCTAGATACGAGCAGGTAGAGGCGGCTCTGGCACAGATGTACCTAGGGGTAAAACCCGAAAACACTGCTTTGAGCTAGACTCGAATGGGAACTGGTGCATGACAACGGGCCTTGCCGCACTCTTGGTTACGACACTCCCGGGGGATATGCTTAGGATAATTTACATTTTCTTTACAAACCAATTTAAAGTATTATATATATAAGATGAGAGTAAATGCCCTTGGTTAATCCTAATGTGTTTTAAATTGAGAATATGGTGACATATTAATCTATAAATGATTGTATGACTACTATTACTCACACAATGCTTTCTGGTTTTAGTCAATGGCTGGATTCCAGGGAAGTCATAGTGACTTTGAGAATGATGTACAAGGTGGGAACGGTGGTGGAAATGAGCAACAAAATAGAATGTTGATAGGCTTAAAAGATATCGTATTTATGCCAAATAAATTTTCCAAAAATATGATCAACAATATATATATTAACCGATTACCGGACTCAACAAAGAAGAGAAAGGTGATGAATGATAAGATCTCCAGTAGTAGAGACCATGGAGAAAGAAATCCTCAATTTCCATCATGCAGGAAATGTGGAAGGAGACACCCAGGGAAGTGTCTCAATGGGATAAAGAAATGCTTTACATGCGGGAAGGAAGGACATAAAGTGAAAAATTGCCGAAGAAAAATGAAGAGTACTATGGAAGAAGATAAAAATGGTCCCAAGAGTCCATTTACAGTCATTTGCTGTAAATGTAGGAGACCTGGCCATTACCCCAGTGAATGCCCTATCCTATAGGATATTTTCTTGGTCAAAGAAGAAGCTATGTGGAAATAAAAGGTTGGAGAAATGTTTAAAAAGTATTAGTGATCCTTGTTGATGGGTTTACTTTGGAATAATTGTATCTTGTATTTGTAACCCTGCAGTTTGCTATGTGAGAATGATATTTAAGGAAGAATTATCTTTTCTCTTGTGGATATAGTTATAAATAACCATTTGGTTTTATATGATCATTGGGTTTGAGGAAATTACAAATTATTATAATTTGGGATGAAAATTCAAGGTATGAGATAAAATTTGTGGTTAAATTATGTTATGGTTATTTTGAAGAATTTATCTCATATTGGTAATGTTATAAAATATAGTTTCTGAAAAAGGACAACACGTAGACCGTGTGACAACCCGTCGCGTCAGAAAAAGCTGTGGGAATTAAACCCACAACCAAAGTGTGATTGGGATTTATCGCCTACCACTGGACTACGTGAAGTCCCTGGTTAGTGTGACTATTATTTTTAGTTAAATTATTTTATTGATCAATAATAATTTGATTTGGGATATTATGTCTTACCAAATGAATACCCTGAGTATAGGAAAATGATTTGGTGATTAAGTGCTAAATGTTATTTTGGAAGTTGTTCGGTTTGCTGAGAACACTATATGCCAAAGGAAAATAGAGTAGTATGGGATTTCATTTGAGGAGTAATGGTGGATTTTTATCTATGTTTTTATTTTGGATTTATAATGATTTGGGTTATTTATGGAAATGATTAGGTTAATTACATTTAAGTATGTGACTTTAAGAGTAATTAATGTCATTTGGAGATACAATTTAACATGGGAGACTATATAATCAAATTATTCTATGTTTTGGGTTTCAATATTAGTTTGGATTATATTGAAGGATTTTAAGGGCAATTGATTATTGAATGGTATTTATTTATCTTTGTGGTATTATTGGTTTAATTTTAGAAATTAAGATTAGTGTTTATTTCTCTCAAGGAATATCCTTTTGGGGTATCATTAGATCTTATACTAACCATTTTAGTTTTGATTAATCTCTAAAGACAATGTAAATATATAGTTTATCCTACATGGATCATGTGATTCTATAGAAGTTTATTCTAGCTCTTCTAGTGTGACCAAGTCTTCTTGAATACTCATCATTTAAAAAAAATTAGTTGGTGGTGAAAATTTATTAAAGAATGAAACTCTACTTAAAAAGTAAGTATATATATTTATATTCTTAATCAATATCATAAATTAATTCCTCATCATTATGTAATGTAACTTAAAACAAAAAAAATGTTGTCTGTTTACTTTTCCTACTATGAGATTAATGATCGTTTGTCCCAACACAAGTTTGTGGTTTTCTTATTGTTAAATTTCTCCTGATCATGATTTCTATCCCTCTCCATCAGAACATGACACTTAGTTTATCATCCATATCCATGTTTTCCTACATGGAATCAGAGTATGGGTTATCTTGGTTGACCTTTATACCTCTCTTTCTTCCTTTTAAAGTGATAGTTTTATTGACTCTTTTTCCGATGTGGGAATTTCCATTATATTCCCAAGCACCATTTTAAAAATTGTGAGGACTCAATTTATTGAAGTAGGAGAGATTGTAACACCCCCAAGCTTCCACGGTACGTTTCCCTTTGAATAATGCAATGACGTGCATTGTACGCAACTTTGAGATTCTAACACACCACAACCAATCAAACTAGCCGTTATGAATAGTAATACCTACTTTTTGAAATTTTATAAATTATATCTCTCAAAATGGACTTCATTTTTGGATTCATAATATCGAAATTATCCTAGGGTGAAATTTTGGTACTTTTCGGATAACTTTCATATTTTGATGAATTGTGAAAATTACTAAATTTTAATTAAAAACAACTTTTTTAATTAAAGTAATTAATATTAATAAATTATGAATTTTAGTGGTTTTAAATTATATTTAGAATATATTTTTACCATTTAATTCAATTTTTTTCATTGGACATAATTTCACAATTAAACCAGACATAAACAAGTGCCAATCTTTTGACAGTTATTATCTCTTAAAACCACGCTTTTTGTTTTAACAATGGGAATTAATTTTAAATTAATTTCTGCCACTTCTATGTTTTGAATTTGGAAAAATGGATTCAATATTTGGAATCAGGATGTTCAAATTGTGTAAATAGATAACTTTTATTTTTATACATTTTGAATAATTACTTCTGTAAATATTTTATTCACCGTGGTTAAATGGTAAATCCGGTAAATAAGGGTTAAAAAATAATATTATAATAATATTAAATTACCCTAAAACGTGTCTTAACCCTATTTGTTGATTCATGGCCGACCATGGGAATCTTTGGGTTGATTTTGGGACCCCATTAATCCACTTGTAAGTGATCATGACACTTTATATTAATTAAGTTAAAGTAATTACAAAAATGACAAAATCATATATCTTTTAGAAAAACAATTTTTACAAAGGGTTATATATGTTTGATTTTAGACTATAAATATTAATTAGAAATCTAAAACTATTTCCTACATACTGATATTTTATTTACATTTTTTAGACATTAAATAATTTAGTTTATGTATGACACAATGATGATGCAGTAATTACCATAATAGTGAAAAATTAAAAAACATTGATTTTATAAATACCGAAAAAAATATAATTTGAGACATTTAATGAATTAAACTAATTTTATAGGTTAATATGACATGTTAGTAATGATTTAATTAACTTTGTTCGAAGTAATAATTCTGTTATGAGTTTCACAAAAAATCAACTATTGAATAGTGTCAAAATTGACATAAAAGAGTTTTTAAAACAAATATTATATTATTAATTGATATTAAATTTATAAAAATCTCAGGTTCTGCCAAGAGACTTATATCATGATATTTATATCTCTAATGGACCACTTGGGGGGTCGCTTGGATGTATATAGTAAGTTTATTAACTATATAATATAAAAATATAAAGTGACATGGTAAATGTCAAACTAATTAACTAAGAGTTAAAACTAAAAGATAAGGATAAAATAGTAACCCAAACCTATATAAATTCTATTTTTTGAATGGTTTTAGACCTATCCCCACCTTAACCTTTGAATAATAAACTTTTTAGCCATTATAAACCGAATATGAATTTATTATAAATTAATATTTTTATCTTTTCCAAAGGTGCCCCTCACCCCTCTTATAAAAAGTTCACTCCTCCTTCTCATTTATTCACACCTTAAAAGCCTTTTGGTTCGGACAAACCCTGCACAAATACTCTCTAAACTTCTCTCACTACAACATAGAGGCCTTAGTTTGATCATAAAGCCAACCTAAGGAGCCCTTTTGATCAAATCAAAAGGAAGAACCCGAAGAAGAGGTAATGTTTTCACCACCCCTTTTCAAGTTCCTTTCTTCTTCCACTTCTTATTTCTTTGCTATTACCATTCTAAAATAATAACTCCAGTATATTATATATATACTGTGATGTTATTATAAATATGGTACAACCATATTCAGTATTCTATCTACCCTTTGAATAACATGTCACCATACGTGCGTACGTACGGCTTACCGTCTCCATGTCGTGGTGTAATTGTTATTCAATATATTATTATTTGGATGGGTATAATAATGATGTGTAACTAATTTAAATAATAAATATAACATGATAATTTTTTTTATATATGATATACCATCCAATTATATATTATTTTAATATCAAAAGAATGATATTTTCACTCGTGCGTACGTACGGACTACCGTCTCCACGAACACGATGAGATTCATTCTCCATCATATCCATTCAAGTATAATTATCTTTTGATGATTTAAAAATAATGTTTAAGAACTTTATATCATTCTGGATATGAACAAGATACAAACTATCCATGACAAACATGGCTTATGTAACAAAATATATAAAAGAAAACAAGTAAGTTAACACCCGAAACGACGATAATTATAAGATATTATTAACAAATCAATGTTAAAAGATCATATATGATATAATATTAATGTATATGATTCATTAATAATTTAATAACAATTATTTCAGAATTATACAGGAGGTTAACCTACCTCAACCAAGTAAAAGTACATGGTAAGGGGTTTCTTGACTCACTCTTAATTTCGTGATAATTCCATTGTTCACCACTTAATTATTGCATGTGGTGTATGTGTACTTCCCATGATTGTATTCATTGTTTAATATACTTTAATTTATGGGTATTTACATCATCATTGTATGATCCTTCTTTCATGGGTGTATGTTTCGTATGTTACCTAATCGATAAGGGAATTCGAAATTTCAATTTCCATTTATTCGGCTTTACGCAAACTTCATTGATTATTTTACTCTGAGATTATGTGTGGAATAACTATTAATTTTCTTATTTCATAATTTCCACTCCCCTTTTATGTGGATATACTTTTGATACACATAATCACTCCATTTATAATTTCTCAAGTCATCGATATGAATTTGATAAGAGTAATTTTAACTCATTCTCCATTTGTTGAGTTAAACATCCAATTCATTGGTGTTGTTTTTACAAGATTATGTGTGAATATCCTTTGATTGTTTTACACTGAACATCCAATCATATTTAGTGTATTTATATTTTTCACACATAACTATTTCGTTGATTTATCCTTAACCTAAGGATACGTCCTTTATGAGATATTTCATCTCAATTTACATTCCATTGAGACTTCTTTGTTGTTATACACCAAATCACTTTTATGTGGTGTATATAATGTACTTTCACATAGTATATCATGAATTCCATTATTCTCATGACATTAAAATGTTTTGATTACCTCAATTATTTGTATTCAAGTGTCTCTCTTTTGGTTAGAAACTCTAACTAAAATACCATTTTTAAATGTTTTAAAGACTTATTCTTCTAAATCTTGCTCATTAATGTCCATGTTTTAAAAATGGTTTTAAGGATTTATTTATATGGACATTAAGGTTTTAAAATTAAAACTCCTTTTAATTGTTTCAAAGTGGTATGGGACACTTTGATTCAAAAATCTATTTTTAAATGGATTCTTGACAAATAGTGTGACTTTTAAATGATTTCAAGAAAAATGGGGATATTTCTCTCAAATAGTTTTGATTATTATTTTCATCTATGTCAATATCCTTCAGTATTCTCGATTAAGGTTAATATGCTACAATAAAATCTTCCATATTGTATCGAATGAGTTATATTTGACTGTGGATGTGCTATTTTTATACCATTCATGGTTTGTGGATATAGTATTGACATTTCGTATGCTAGTTTAATACAAATGTTTATGTCATATTTCAATATTTTCATATGGGAATGCATTGGACTTAGTAAGTGACGGGTGGAGCCCGCTATAGCTCCTCAATGCATCGGTAGGTCTCATGAGACAAACTAGTGTCTTGACACAAGGCCTTGGAAAAATCTTATTTGTAGTCTTGGCACGAGGCCTTGGCTATGTGGTTATGATAGTCTGGCATTATGAATTCCATCATTATGAAAGTGGTTATTGATATTGCATGTGATCATTCGACTAGTAGAATATCCTTGTGAGTAAGTAAATGGTATTATTTTATTTTATCTTTTCCATTTTATGCTGAAGTTCAAGTTTAAAAGGATTTCGTTTTAGTTATAAACTACCTTAAGTGTTTATGCTTATCTATGAAAGCTTCTGCTATAATGTTATCCTTACTGAGCATTTGAGCTCACCCCTTTCAATGTTTTACTTTTCCCAGGATTATGAAGAAGTAATTTATGAATGACCTGCAGGGATAGTATGAGGGGATATAAAGACATGATGTTGTTGTAGTTTTTTTTTACCTTATGATGTAATGTAAGACTTATGAATATATCTAGTTTTTCCAAGACTACTAAACTAATCGGTCTTTTGAGACTTGATCCTTTATGATCATGTCAATGTTATGTAATAATGCACTGACTCTGGGTATCTAGGGTCGGGGCGTTACAGTGTAGTGATAGCTATTGTTGTATGAAAACTCCTCTAAAAGAAAGTGATCCTCACAACTGCGACTGAAGTCAAGGATTCAAGTACACAGTATGTCATCGAGGGTCTGAATGGTTCGCTCAGTCTGGCTATCCGTTTCAGGATGGAAGGCGGTGCTGAAATGAAGCTGCATCCTGAAATCCTCCTACAACCCCTTCCATAGCCGGGAAGTGAAACGTGCATCATGGTCGAAGATAATCGTTGAGGGTACTCCATGTAGCCGCATAATATTCTGCACATAGAGGTGTCCCAATCTCTCTACTGAACCCTACTCTCTGATCGGTAGGAAGTGGGCCGACTTGGTCAGTCCGTCGATATCACCCAAATAGAATCATGACCTCTGGATGTACGTGGAAGTCCTATCACAAATTCCATGTATATCCCATCCCACTTCCACTCTGGGATTTACCTCTAGAGGAGATGTGTGAACTCCCTCATCACTTTCTCCTGATGTGACACTGGTACCATGGTACGTCCTCTGAAGAAAATCACGTGCTCTCCACCTTCAAAAAATCCATCAGGTGCTTGTACTGTGGATATCTGAGCACGTCGAGCCTTGCAGTTGGTGTCCCCACACTGCACCTTCCTAACTCGCTAAAGAAGTGGGAGAGTGACTGTAAGAGACTGTAGAAAAGCTACTCCATCTCGATTCACAAAGGATGTCTGCAAAGCGGCCAGCTGCTCCGTCGCCTCGCCTAGTAGCTGTATACCAGACCTCCTACTGAGTGCATCTTCTAGAAAGTTCCCCTTACTAGGGGTATAGACTATCTCAAAGTCATATTACTAGAGGAACTCAAGCTAACATCACTGTCTCATGTTCAGGTCCTTCTGAGAGAAGATATACTTGAGACTCTAGTAATCCGAGTAGACTGTAAAATGCTCTCCCATCAAGTAATGTCACCACGTCTTCAAGATGAAGACCACTACAGCTAAATTTAGGTCATGGGTAGCATAGCTCTACTCATGTTGTCTCAGCTATCAAGAACCATATGTGATCACTACTCCCTCCTGCATCAGGACACATCCGAGCTCAGTCCCTGATGCGTCGCAGTAGACTACGTACTCTATGCCCTGCTCTAGAAGCCTCAAGATGGGGGGAACTAGTCATCCTCTACCTCAGCTCCTAAAAACTATGATGGTATATCTCTGACCACATGAAGGGTTGCCCATTCTTTGTCAATGCTGATAAAGTTTCTACAACTCTGGAGAAATCTGGCACAAATATCGGGCAATAACCTGCCAAACCCAGGAAACTTCGTACCTCAATCACACTCCTGGGTGGCTCCCAAGCATGTACAGCCTCAATCTTCACTGGATCCACTGCAACTCCAGCCTCCGATATGAAATGTCCTAGAAATTGAACCTCTTAGATTCAGAATTGGCACTTAAAGAGTTAAACATAAGGCCGGTGCTCTCGGAATGTGTCCAGAACTATATGAAAATGATAATCATGCTCTTCCTCAGTAGTCAAGTAAATCAGAATGTCTTCGATGAAGACTACAACAAAGCGATCAAGGTATGGGTGAAAGATCCTATTCATGAGTCCCATGAACACTGCTGGAGTTTTGGTCATTCCGAATGGAATAACCATGAACTTTTAATGGCCATACCAACATCTAAAATCTGTCTTCTGCACATCCTCAACTTGCACTCAGAGCTGGTGATAGCATGGTCTGAGGTCTATCTTCGAGAACCATTGTGCTCCCTTCAGCTGATCAAAGAGGTCATCATTCCTCAAGAGTGGGTACTTGTTCTTAACAGTCACCTGATTCAATCACCGATTGTCAACACAAAGCCTTAAGCTCCCTTCCACCTTCATGGAGAACAAAATCGGGGCTTCCCAAGGGGAAACACTAGTCCGAATGAACCCTTTCCCTTGTACGTCCTCCAACTGTAATCGCAGCTCACAAAGCTCTGCGGGATCCATCCGATATGTTTTCGTAGATATCAGTACCATCTCGGGGTACAAGTAAATGTAAAAGTCCACATCTCTACAAGGAGGTAGACCGGTAACATCATCAGGGAAGACATCCTCATACTGGTCCACCACTACATGATAACTCAGACTCTCCACATCAACCGCTCTGAGGGTAAGGCTAGCCAACTGATGAGTGATCGGCTGCACTCTCCTCTGGGTAAGTCCATCATATGCTGCAAAGACTCCCTTCTCCCCGATAAAGGTAAACCTGGTCCCATCCGTGCGGACACACCACACTTTGCGCCTAATACAGTCAATCTGAGCATGGACTATAGATAACCAATCCATACCCAAGATTATGTCGTAAGGCCTCGATACTGCTACAAGGATATCCCAGTAGAATCTATTGCCTCATAGATTAATCTCACATTGCCGGCACCGGTTTGTAATCATCGAATCCGCTCTCATAGGAGTCTCTAGCCAAAAATATCGAGCCAACAGCTCCGTTAGAATCTCCGAGCTCCGAACGAGGGCAATGGAAATAAAATAATTACTAGAACCTGTGTCTATAAGTACTACAGCTAAGGTGGAATTGACATAGATCATACCTCGAATCATCTTCAGAGTGCCATGGTCATAGACCACAGATTCCTAGATCTACGCTCTCCCATGTCCACCTACTCTTTGTGGTCGGGGTGGACCACCTGGTGGTGGTGTCGGTAACACCTCAATTCATCTCCCACTGCCATCTGCAAGGCCATCTCCTCTTCAACATCCACCTTCTCCCTTCAAACCACCTCGATCAAACCAATGTCTCTACCTGGGAGGTCCTTCAACCGTTTTCTGATCATCCATACAGCGGGTCGGACAGTCACAATCCATGTGACCCAGCCCGCCGTATGTGAAACATTGCACGTTCCTTGGATGACTAGCTCTATCTCTGATACCCCGCACAACCGATCCTTGGTCATGTGGTCATCCACCTATATGTATGGTCCTCTTGGACCTCTGTGACATCTGTCTACTGCCAACTATAGAAGACTCTGCAATGTGACGTCTGGTGGTGGGTCTCGCTGTTGGTGACTGCTCAGCAAGAAAACTCTCCACTAAGAGGGATCACTCTAACACCACCACTAACATCGGGATGCTGAGAGAAATCATCGAAGCCTTGATCTCCCACTTGAGTCCCTAATCAATGGTTTGGGACATGAAGAATGGGTCCCACACCATATCAGTGGAGTAGCGTGAGAGGTCAGTGAACCTTGCTGAGTACTGAGCCACAGTCATGCTGACCTATTGCAGATAAAGAAGCTCATGTATGAGCACTACACAGAGAGTCTCCGATAAAAACTCTGCCCGAAAAAGGATCTCGAAGTCTACCCAGATAAGCATCACCTCGTCGTGAACTTGGATCATAAATCTCCACCATATCCCTGTTGCTGCCTGTAGAAGGCTGGCGGCAAGGATAACCATGAGATTAGCTGGTGTCCCTAGCAGTCAAAAAACTCTCACCATGGCCTCCAGCCAATCATCAGCTTCCTGTGGGTCCGTCTCCCCCCTGAACCTGGGTGGCCTCTGGCACTGGAACTCATGCAACGCACTCAAGCGGCCTTCACCCTCTACTGCTGGGGCTGGTGGCATCGATTGCCCAACGGGTAATGGTACCGCTGGTTCCTCCACTGGTTCTGCTACTAGAAGAGGTCCCTACATATAGGTCTCATCTCTCGGTGGGCTATCAGTGCATACTATAACCAGAACCCTAGCTAGCTGTCTACATCGAGGCATCCTGAAAAAAAAGAAACAGGTGTGAGTGGTCAATAAGTTATACCAGGTGATCTGACTCAAAGAGATCACAAAGAAAACTCTTGATAACACACACGCAATCAATTTTTTCATGAACTGAGTCGGAAATCATAAGTCAGGGTCCTGGTGTATGGATACGTTTGCCACTGCACCAACATTGGATTCCCTAAACTGATAACCACACTCACTAAACTTAACACTTTTTCCTTTAAAAAGATCAGAGTCCTATGTTCTACTGTAGAACAGACTCCTATAATACCAATTTGCCATGACCCGTCCCCCGGGGCTCGTACCGTGACTATCCCAAGCCTACCTTCCATAGGCTAGGGGATGGAGACTAGCACTGAAGCCGTATTCCCTAAAACTGGGAAGGAATTTCCTTTATAACCTGTAAAAACTTGCAACTAAGAACACAACAAGATACGAACTCAAGTAAAATGAATAGTAAATATAGTGAGTACAGTAAGAAAAAGAGGCCATAATATAAGCCCAACTGGAAAGTAAAATAAACTGAAATTATAAGTAAACTGGTATAGATCCTGTGATCACCCGCCAAGGATCATACCTAAAGGGTATGTACAGCTCCCGAATGGTCGTCTCTGCGGTATGCCTAGTCTAAGGTCCACCTCCAAGCTACCTCTAGTCCTGGTACTCTCGTCCTCAGTCAGTGATGTTCGTCATCTATACCAAACACAATGAGGTGTGGGCATAGCCCATGCAGGGGTGAGTATAACAGTACTCAGTAGGGACCCCAAGACCCTCAAGGTCTCACAAAATCTACAAATAATAAACCATAAACCAGGAAAATGACTGAAAACTATACTTAGTTATATTCCCATACATATACAAAAGTTATCAAGTAAACCCATCTAAATCATGAGAAAACACAAGGCCCAACTCATTAGCCCAAAGCTCAACTGTTCCACAAAGGTAGGAAATACCACGAAGGTAAGTAACAAATGGGTATGCCACACTGAAGAATACCACCAAGGTATTACCGTGAAAGTAAGTACCGCACACGCCACACTGAAGAATACCACCAAGGTATTACCAAGAAGGAAATTAACACACAGGTATAGACTCAGCACACACCAGGTATAACTTAGGTACGATAGTAAAGATGATTAGATATAACTACAGAATCATCGTACTCTGTTAAGAGGCAGACCCACGAAGGATATTAAATCATCATCGGAACTACAGAGGATCATAGTACATCATCCGACCCACACAGGATCCTAGTACCTCGTCATACCCACACAGGATCCTAGTACATCGTCAGACCCACACAGGATCCTAGTACCTTGTCATTACATCGTCAGACCCACGCATGATCCTACTACATCGTCAGTATGTCGTCAGACCCATGCAGGATCCTAGTACATCGTCAGTACATTGTCAGACCCACACAGGATCCCATTACATCGTCAGTACTTCGTCAGACCCACATAGGATCCCAGTACATCGTCATTATTTCTTCAGACCAACACAAGATCCTAGTACATCGTCAGTACGTCTTCATACCCACACATGATCCTAGTACATTGTCACAGCCAACTATTGGGTTCCCGCACTAAGCTTGCTCATCTTCGGGAGGATCTTCTCCTCAAGACATTTTTTGATACTTCAACTACCACTAAGTTTCATGAATAAGTATCCCAAAGGACCATCACATTATAAGGGTCTCAATGCAATAGACGGTGCATCAAATGGATGCCCGGTCTGTGAGTTATTAGCCTTTTAGTCCCAAGGGCTCAGTTTGATTTGTGCTCAATCCAAACCGATCGTACCCCAACTTTATCCAAATATTTTTAGTGTATACCAAAAGTACCATATCACTCCAAGTATTCTAGCTCCATATATGGTTCGTCCAGCGGACACCCAGTGCAAAATTTATGGCCAATAGAGTGAAAATAGGTCGAAGCTGGCCAGGGTCTGGTCCGACCCGGTTGGACCGACCCGGCCTGTGCTGGGTCCGGCCCGGCCCATGCTGGTCGGCCCAGCTGGAGTGTCACATCCTAGGCGGCGGAGCCGCCGCAGGGTGGCGTGGGGGTTGCGGTGCAGCGCGGGGGCTGCAGCGCAGTGCGGGGGCCACGTTGTGGGGGTCGCGGGTCGGTGCGGGGGCCGCAGGGGCCGCATGGTGGTGCTCGATCTGCGGGGCGGCAAGCGGGCCACGATGCGGGACGGGGGCTGTGGGGAGACCGCAGTGCGGAGGGGCGGCCGCGGTTGCGTCGTTGCCTTTGTAGCGGCCAGCGGTGTGCCGGCTGCCGTATCCGAGTCCCACCAGTGCCATTCTCTAGCACCAGTCACCGCCTTCTTCCATTGCGAGGAACACAACAAAAACCTCAAGAAAATGTGAAGAGGTCAGGCCATGTTCATTTGGCCCACACCCTCCACATTAGGGTGGTAGCTAGTGGCTTGACAAATCTTGTATGAAGAATGTCAAACCCTACAACCTCTGGAAATGATTATTCACATACCTGCAGAATTGAAATCATTTGTGGGTCAACTAGTTAGAGAGTTGATCCACATTATTTGTTTAGAGGGGAATAACATGGGAATCCATAATCACACATAATTAAACCCCTACCTCATATGTTTCACTACTGGAAATACTGTTTTTCCCAACGGGTGTTTACCAACGGTTTTCTAAAACCGTTGGGCTTGAAGGATTAAGGGAGTCTTTACCAACGGTTTTATAAAACCGTTGGTAAAGAAATGGCTAGGGACGCCTTTCCCAATGGTTCACTGAAACCGTTGGGAAAAGCCACACCTTTGCCAACGGTTTCTTCAAACCGTTGGTAAAGGGGTGTGTTAATCACCCTTTGGCCAACGGTTCTGTTGAACCGTTGGGAAAGGGTCACCCCTTTTCCAACGGTTTCCTCAAACCATTGGTAAAGGGGTCCTTAGCATCTTTTTCCCAACAGTTTTTGAAAACCGTTGGGAATTATTTCCCCCACATCCACCCGCAGGGATGCTCTCCCCCATTCGCACAGAAACCTAATTTTATCCGCTCCACCGCTCTCCTCTCGCGAACTCCCCTATCCGAAGAGGTGAAAACCATCTGAAATCAGGTATTTTTTCATTTATACACATATACTTCCTTATTTTTATTGTTATTGCTTTAGTATTTTAGTTTTAAGTTATCAATCCACCTCCAGCTCTCTGCTACTCTCCAAATCCCCCATCTGAATAGGTAAAAACCCATTTGAATCATCTCAAATCAGGTAATTTTTTGTTTATACACATATGGTACCTTGTTTTTATTATTTTTATTGTTATTGCTCTAGTATTTTAGTTTTATGTTATCAATCCAGCTGATGCTCTCTGCTACTCTCGAACTCCCCCATCGGAATAGGTGAAAACCCATCTGAATCATCTCAAATCAGGTAATTTTTTCTTTATACACATATGGTACCTTTTTTTTATTGTTATTGATCTAATATTTTAGTTTTAAGTTTGGATTTTGCTGTGATTTCACCATGTAAAATAGGGAAATGAATGAATATTTTGTTAATTAATTAGTTTCCCCTGGAATATCAGTTGTGTTATAATGTCCATGATAAATAAAGGGGTAATGTAATAAAAGACCTTGAATAAATAAATTGTGGAAGTTGGGGTATGTTGCCTCTATGAGAGGTTTTTTGTTGTGTTTCATTGTATGTTGTAGGCTGTTTTATGGGGATTGAGGTGAACAGTTGGGCTTTGTGATATGTGGGGTTGTAATGTGATGGTTAGTGGGCATGGATGTGTCATGTGAAGTTGTATGATAGTGATGATGTGTGGTGGTGTTGTGTCGTGTGGAGGTGTTGTGTGATGAAGTTGTGGTGTATAATGTGGTGAGGTGGTTTTGGTTGTGTGGTGGTTTGTGATGTGCAATATTTTTATTGTGATATGTGGTTGTTTTGGTGAGATGGTTGGTCAATGTAACATGGTGTCGATGGTTATTGTGAGATGGTGAGTTGTTGTGTGGTGGTTTTATTAGTTTCCTGGTTATCTATGGAATAAATTATTCTATTAAAACAAAAAAACAAGATATTAAATAAATGAGATGGAATAGAAATGGATGTGTGGTAAATGGATTTAATTAATTTAACATTAAATGAATGGAAAATTTAAGTGTGAATGAAGTGGCTTATAAATGAATGTGAGAAATGCTATGCGTCTTTTGTGGTGGTGGTGTGGTTTATGTGTTTTATGGTAGTAGTGAAGTGTGTGATTATGTAGTTAATGTGAACCCATAGGTTGATTATTTTGTGCTATCTATATATCATGTATTTTTATGTTATTTCTACACATTCCAGGGGGGTGGTATGTCTAGGTGGTGGTGGTGGGGTTGCAGGGGAGGGGGTGTGGGCTGTTTGGGAGGGTGGGCGGGGCTATCCAGGGGGGGTACAGGGTTTCCAGGGGGGTACGGGGTGTCCAGGGGGGTACGAGGGTGGGCGGGCTATCCACAAGGGTGGACGGGCTGTCCACGGGGGTGGTCGGGCTGTCAAGGTGGGGTGGGCGGGCTGTCCAGGGGGGGTGGGTGGGCTGGCCACGGGGGGTAGGGGTGTCCAGGGGGGTGGGCGGGCTATCCAAGGGGGTGGGGGGCTGTCCATAGGGAGAAGGGGTGTCGAGGGGGGTGGGTGGGCTATCCACGAGGGTGGTTGTGCTGTCTAGGGGGTAGGGGGTGTCCACGGGGGTGGGTGGGTTTTCCACGGGGGTGGGCGGGGCTGTCCACGGGGGTGGGAAAGGCTGTCCACGGGGGTGGGCGGGGCTGTCCAGGGGGTGTGGGCTGTCCTGGGGGTCTGGGTGGGGTGTCCTGGTGGGGGAGGGGTGTGTGGGGTGTCTAGGGGTGTGGTATGTCTAGGTGGTGGTGGTGGGGTTGCAGGGGAGGGGGTGTGGGCTGTTTAGGAGGGTGGGTGGGGCTATCCCGGGGGGGGGGGGGGGTACGGGGTGTCCAGGGGGTACGGTGGACTGTCTGATGTTTCTCTAATGATCAAGGACGGAATGTTTGGAGGACATCACAAGTCCTGACTGGTTGATCCTAGAAGCAATTTCATGATCATGGATGTAATGCCTATAGGGAATCTCTTGATTTTGGTGATCTTCCCCATTTTCATCAAAAGACATGTTTGACACACTGGGAGGGAAACTCTAGAGTTAGTGTGAAATGTCTTGATGGGTGATTTATGTCCATAGTGACATGATTTGAGGACATCACATGACCTAGTTGGTGTGCCTGGAGGGTGTTAAGGGAGCCATCTAACATTCCTGACATTTAATATGAGACTGAGATAATATGTATTGATTCCCCTATATAGAAGGAGATACATATCTATTGGAAAACATGTAGTCTGTATGGTGAGAAGTAAAGGCTTTTCATTACAAGGGTGGAATATTCATGGGTGCCATCTGATTTTATTTGACATGTCAAGGGTACATCAAATGATCAAAATAGGTTTCTAATGGAATGTATTGTGAACATGATGAAATTTCCTAGTATAATAAAATTTCATAAGTGATGCATGTTATGAACATTAGGGTCAACATATATTTCCTTCACCTTAGTCTCTCATATTTTAGTATTGCATCCATCCTTTTATCCCAAATTCCATAGATTTTTACATTATTTTATTATATTATGTCTCAAATTATTTAAAATATGTGTTTGCTTTTATTCACGTGACCTATCATAATTCCTTCTCATAATCTATAGTGATCATGGGAAGATCCCATGCATGATTCATGATCACTCAAATTATTCTGCAGATCATACATAATGGAAGCCTTACAGGATGTGAGATGATTATATCTATGAAATCTACTCAGGTACCTGGTGAGGAAGTGCATATTAATTCAAAAAGGTAAATCGCATATGAGGATACCCTACTAATATGGTTATGGGATGAGGCATGCTCTGATGTGATAACACATTAAGTTCTTGTTGGTTTTACATTTTTTCAATAACACATTAGTATGTTTTTTTCACATGTGTAGTTGATACCATGATTATTTTCTTCCTTTATCGTTTACTTAAATGTATTTTTTATTAAAGTTCAATCCTATTGAATTGTTTATGACAAAATGAATTATATGAATTCTTTTTGCTGAATGGACAGAAGTTGTATGTATGAAACCGATCGTATCTCAAGCGATTTTCAAAACAATTTGGAGAGCTTTATAGATTTTTCATTTCACAATGCTTCAGATAGTGGTCGCATACACTTCCCATGTTCCAATTGTGTTGGTAGACCTTGGTTGAGTCATGAAGAAGTCAGCTACCACATAACCAAAAAAAATGTTCAAGCAAACAACTTTGTGTGGTATCACAATGGGGAGAAAATGAAATCTCAAATTGGTGATGATCGAAATGAAAGGACTGGAATGGGGAATTTGTTAGATGATCGGTTTCCGTTTATTCGTCATTATGAAAAAGAAAGGATTTCGACTCAAGAAGACGTCGATATGAGGACAACTGTTGCATCTAGTGAAAATGATGATATTGATAGGGTGAAAAAATTGAATGATGTTGCCACGACTCCAGTATATCAACAATGCAATAAAATGAAAAATCTGGAATTTTTAATCTGATTGTTTCATGGAAAAACTATGTATGGGATTTATAATACAGAAATCGATTACATTCTTACCCTCTTGAAGGATTTACTTCCAGATGATGCATATATTCCCTCAAACCACTATATGGCATGGAAGTTAGTTGAAGAACTTGTATTTTCTAGAAACAAAATTCATGCTTTCCCGAAAGATTGCAATTTATTCTGGGAAGAAACCGCTGAACGAAATGAATGTATAAAATGTGGCACATCCCGCTGGAAGTCAAAATCTGATGGAACATCATCCCGCGTTCCACAGAATGTAATGTGGCACTTACTATTGATCCCCAGACTCTAGAATCTTTTTATGTCTGATGACATATCAATAAAAAATGAGATGGAATGATACCGAGAGAAAGAAGACTAATGATGAGTTGGTTCATCCTATAGATGGATTTGCATGGCAGAGATTTGATGCTCAACATCCTGATTTTGCAGCTGACGTGCGTAATGTGAGGCTGGGTCTTTCATGCGACGGTTTTAATCCGTTTGGGCAGATACTTACTTTGCACAGCACATGGCCAGTTTTTATACACATTTATAATCTTCTCTCATGGTTGTGTATGAAAAAATATTTCACTTTCATGAGTATAATCATATCTGGTCCTTCTAATCCCGGCATTGATATTGATGTATACATGCAACCTTTAATAAAAGAGTTGAAACTTCTTTGGGATGTGGGTGTGCGCACATACGATGCTTGTTCGAAAGACATATTTCAGATGCGTGTTGCTCTTATGTGGACGATCAATGATTTTTCGGCTTATGCAATGATGTCTGGATGGAGCACGAAGGGAAAACTGTCATGTCCAGTTTTTATGAAGAATACACGATCCAGAGGACTGAAACATCGTTGTAGTTTCAGTTTTATGGGACATCGACGATTTTTTCCAAAGGATCATCCATATAGAATGAATCGTCGAAGATTTGATAATACTATAGAGACCGATGATCCACCTCAGTGTATGTCTAGAACTGATGTGCTTAATGAATTGAAAGATTTCAGTTTTTCGTTCGAGAAGGGTCAAATGAAATCTGGAAGGAGAAAGAATGTTTCCGCAGAAACTTGTTACAATTGGAGGAAGAGGAGTATCTTTTTTTATTTGCCTTATTGGTCAACCAATTTGCTATGTCATTGCTTAGACGTAATGCATATTGAAAAGAATATATGTGAAATGTTGCTTTCAGTTCTTATAGATGTCAAGGGGAAGACAAAAGATGATTTACGATCTCGACGTGACTTGGTGGATTGGGGCATCAGACCAGAATTGCATCCTGTGCGTATCAGTGAAAATAAATGGCAACTTCCATGTGCTTCTTATGTGATGACACCTACTGAAAAAAACAATTTCTGGAAGTATTAGCGACTATTAGAGTTCCTGATGGCTATTCAAGCAACATATCTAAACGGGTCAACAGAAGAGAGTTGAAGCTAAAATCTTTGAAGACTCATGATTATCACGTTCTACTTCATGAGTTGCTTCCAATAGAAATCCGTCATATTTTGTCCAATAATGTAAAGGTGGGTGTTATTCGGTTGTGCCATTTGTTTAGAGATCTTTTTGCAAAGAAGTTGTCCAAGTCTTTCTTGCAAAAAATGTTGACAGATGCCCCATTAATTTTGTGTGAGTTGGAGAAAATATTTCCCCCATCATTTTTCACATGCATGCTGCATCTGACTGTCCATATTCCAACTGAAATAATTCTCGGAGGACCTGTTTCTTTTCGTTGGATGTATCCAACTCAAAGAAATATGTTCCCATTAAAGTCTTATATTCGAAACAAGAATCATCCTGAAGGTTCTATTGTGAACGGTTACTTATCTCAAGAATGTATGGATTTCTTTTTGATGTATTTGTCTGATCTTACTACAAGAATGAACAGACCAATGATAAATGAAGAAGAAAAATATGAGAAAATTGAACCCAGTTTTCCATCACTTCCTCAAACAGGAGGAATTCCCGGATCATATACATTGAAGACATTAAGCCATGAAGAGCGGGAGATGGCACATCGCACAGTTTTGTTCAACTGTGATTTGTTCGATGACTATATCAGGTAACAAAATTGAATATGTATATCTTACATATATATCTGTTAAACTATTCATATTTTTTTATCTACAGGGAACATAAAACAATGATAAATAGGAAGCATCGTTCTTTATCTTTGAGAAGGAGAGAGACTTTTCATAGAAAAGAGTTTTCTGCTTGGTTAAAATTGAAGGTAAAAATATTACTGTTTAAATTAATTATTTCAATATTTACTTAAGTTTAACTGTCATTTATATTGCAGGTATTGAGTTTGTCTGCTGACTCTGTCTCTGAGGAAATAAGAGCTTTGGCTTTTGGTCCTAATACCGTGGTTCGTGACTGTAAATCAATTGTTATCAATGGGTACAGATTTATTGTCACTGAACGAGCCAAAAACATGAGAACACAACATGATGGTATTATGGTTACTGCCACAACAGATTGTTATGCCAATGCATCAGATAGTATACCGCGACTTGAAAATGTGGGTTATTATGGAGTCGTTGAGAAAATAATAATATTGGATTATTACTCTCATGGATGAGTCACAATGATGAAATGACATTGGTTTGATTCGATGACGAGACATGGCACATTTATTGATGATTGTGGATTTCGAGTAATTAATATGACCTGCACTCTTGCTACCGAAGAACCATATGTGTTGGCATCAATGGATAAACAAGTTTTCTATGTCAGAGATCAACTTCAACCTGAATTTGGTGTCATAGTGGAAGTAATTCCAAGACATATTTTTGATGATGTTGATGATGGAATTGACACGATCCCTATTGCCATTAGAACCAATCCATTTATTTCTTTTGATGACTCCAATAGCTCAATTTTCAGAGTTGATTGTGAACCTGATGTTGTGGTTGGAAATATATAGAATCATTCATCCATGTTCTCAATTCTTTTGGTTTACCTCGAGTTGGGTTGTTAAGGTTGGTAATATTCATATTTATTTAGTATTGATCACAAATATGTTTTAGCTGACTTGACCGTTATGTGAATTTTCAATGTTTATTGGTTGCTGTTTTATTTGAATTGCATTTTCTAATTTGGAATTGAACTGTATTCAAACCAAATCAAACAATATTTCTAACTTGGTGAACCTTACAACTTGTATGTTTTATTAAATTCATTCAAACTCTTCTAAAAAAATTGATAGCTAAATTACCAATGAATCCCCTCATTCCATCATATATTTAGTTTTTTGGTTTACACATTAATTTCCTTTTTCTAATTAATTACATATTTGTTTTCAAATGCAGTAAATGCAGCCAATTGAAGAGAGACGAAGAAAAAAAATGGCGGAGAACAATCGTCGGATGGAGGAGCTGGGCATTCCACCATTAGTGCCTACAGTGAGTAATTTATTTCAAATATATATATATATATATATATATATTTACAGAATATATAATGACATGTGATTAATTTTTTTGTAAACTTTTTTGTAGGATCCACCGTTACGTCGACAGTTATTCGACGAGGAGCCTAGTACTGGTCCTAGTACTCAGGTCGGTGGTACGAGGAGGGTTAGTACCAGAGGTGGACGTAGAGCTGTGCGTGCCGACTAGACCCTGCCCCTCCCACTGACATTTCATCCTTCCCACATTCTGATCCCGGTGTGTCGTTAGGGACACACGGGGTATTTAGGCCTCCCATGTTTTCGCTACCTTATGCATCTTCTGCCCCATCATTTTCACATACCATGATGATTCCCACTCCCCAGTTAGCATCAGGTCATACAGCTGTTCCATCTTCTTTTCCTTCTACTTCTGTCTCTCCGAGATTTTATATTCCATCGTCTTCGACTCCTGTTCCACCAGAGGGTGTTCCATCAGGTTCTGTGGATCTGGCGCCACTCATTGATCAGACTAGCGCAGGTATATTTATAAAACCCTAACAAATTTTTATAGAAATATTTATTTTCATTATAACATGTTTTGATAAAATATTTGTTTTTATTTCATGACAGATACATCTACTGACAGGAGGCGGGGGCGAGGCCGTACACGCATTCGTTCGGTGTGGAACCGTCGCACACAGGTTATAGTGGAATATAATGAAGACAATCAGATGGTTGAGAAAACAGGGCAGCAATGTCGGAGTTTTCTGGCGACGCTTGCCAAATACTCCGACATCATTCCCGTCAGCCCGCTATCGTGGAGACATTTGCCACATGAGGTCAAAGATAGAGCTTGGGCAGAGATATGGGTAAAAAAATCTGTTGTATTTAATGCCATGAATTATTTTTTGTATTTATATGAATTAATATTTTGATTTCGGCTTCGATTTAATTTTCTTGATGGTGAGGGTGCATGACTGGAACTTCTAAAGGATTTAGGTGAGCTTTGGAGAGCCTACAAGCATGAGCTGTATATTGGCTGGCGTGCTAGAGTTGGCACTGAGTTAGAGGCTGTACCAGTCGTGGATGATTGTCCTATAGAGCAGTATCGTCAGATGATTACTCATTGGACGAGTACCCAGTTTAAGGTATGAATTACATTTGAGGTATTTAAATAATAACTTTCAAGTTTTTCATTAATATTGTCCTTTGCATTATAGAATTTTATTTAGGAATCATCTGGAAAAAATAAAAAAAACAATGATGCAAAAAAATACCTCCATACCCTAGGATGCACGACGATGTCAGATCATGAGAGGCAGCAGGTATGACAATTGTTTATAAGTTTTCTTTATGACTTACATTTTCTTTTGTTTCCTCAATTATTTAATCATTTTCTAAAGTTTTTATATAAATTTTTTTTCAATTTCATTGTAGAGGGAAGTACAAAATTGAAGGACGTGTGCCTCGAGCAAAACTGTTTTGCTCGAGTAGACGAAAAATGGATGGAAGTGCTGTCAACGAAGCGACTCAGCAGCAGATTGTAAGTTTTAATCTGTTGATTTTATATTTTAATATCTATTTTTTAACTTAATAATATATTTATATTTGTAACAGGATGCTTTAGAGGCCCTCGATGCCCAAGAAGCAGACAATTTTGGGCCATCTGATCACTTACATCAGGTGTTGGGAGAGGATCATTCTGGCAGAGTATGTTACCGACCTAGTATAGCCCCGAAAAGGTATTGGCCTACCTCAGGTATGTGTTGTAGTGCCACCGAGCTGCAGCAAGTTAGGGCACAGGCAGAACAGGCTGAGAAAAGGGTCACAGAGACGGTAGAACAGTCTGCTAGGGAAAACTGTGCATTTATGAAATTTATTGAAGTTCTACATCCAACACTTCCAGCAGAGGCCAGCCCAGTGATTGATGAATACATGTCGTCGATACATTCTATATATGGTGCACCAGGTGGCAGTTCCATTGGTGGTCTGGCCGATGTCCAGCTTGAAGATGATGATGGCGAGGATTCTGATCCGGAAGAGGAGGGAGATGAGGAGGGCGAGGAGGAGGGAGAAGGCGAGGAGGAGGGCGCTGTGGAGGGCGAGGACGATGAGGAGGACGATGATGAGGGTGATGATGATGATGATGATGGTGATGGTGATGGTGATGTGGAACATATTGATCCGTTAAATTTTTGAATTATATTACTGAGATTTGATGTTTAATCTATTCTAGTTGTTGGTTTTTTCTAGACTCGTCGTATAGTATTGGAGTTGAGTTATTTTTATATATTGTCTGTTTTTATGGATGTTGTTGTCTTTTAGTGGTTGTGTGTTTGAGAACTCCCTGGACAACGCCCCTCATTCTTGGACCCTGGACAACCCCCCCCCCCCCCCCTCCCCCATGGACCCCGAACACCCCCCCGAACACCCCCCGGACAGCCCCACAGACAGCCCCCCGTACAGCCCCCCACCCTCCACCCTGGACCCCGAATAGCCCCCCGGACAGCCCCCCAGACAACCCCCCCCCCCCCCCACCCTCCCCCTTGGACCCCGGACAACCCCCCAAACACCCCCCGGACAGCCCCCCGGACAGCCCCCTGAACAACCCCGGAAAACCCCCTGAACAACCCTTGAACAACCCCTGAACAACCCCCTGAACAACCCCCTGACAGCCCCCTGAACAACCCCGGACAGCCCCCTGAACAACCCCCAAACACCCCCCGGACAGACCCCGCACAGCCCCCCCACCCTCCTCCTTGGTCCCTGGACAGCCCCCCGGACACCCACCGGACAGCCCCCCCGAACAGCCCCCCGGACAGCCCCTCCACCTTCCTTAATTTCATTAGCTCTAAAATGTTTCATAGCACGATCAACTAAAATCTAATCCATACTAAATATGATATAAAAATATTCTATATGAATTTCCATAAGATTTTAAGTGAAAACAAAAAGTGACATACGAAAAACTGACCAAACGTCGAAATGTGTTGATTTGCCTTATTGGTCAACCAATTTGTTACGTCATTGCTTAGAAGTAATGCATATTGAAAAGAATATATGTGAAATGTTGCTTTCAGTTCTTCTAAATGTCAAGGGGAAAACAAAAGATGTTTTACGATCTCGACGTGACTTGGTGGATTGGGGCATCAGACCAGAATTGCATCCTGTGCGTATCAGTGAAAATAAATGGCAACTTCCATGTGCTTCTTATGTGATGACACCTATGGAAAAAAACAATTTCTGGAAGTATTAGAGACTATTAGAGTTCCTGATGGGTATTCAAGCAACATATCTAAACAGGTCAACAGAAAAGAGTTGAAGCTAAAATCTTTGAAGGCCAATGACTATCACGTTCTACTGCATGAGTTGCTTCCAATAGCAATCCATCATCTTTTTTCCAATAATGTAAGGGTGACTGTTATTTGGTTGTTCCATTTGTTTAGAGATCTTTGTGCTAAGAAGTTGTCCAAGTCTTTCTGGGAAAAAATGTTGTCAGATGCCCCATTAATTTTGTGTGAGTTAGAGAAGATATTTCCTCCATCATTTTTCATATGCATGCTGCATCTGACTGTCCATATTCCCAATGAAATACTTCTCGGAGGACCTGTTTCTTTTCATTGGATGTATCCAACTGAAAGAATTATGTTCACATTAAAGTCTTATGTCCAAAACAGAAATCATTACGAAGGTTCTATCGTGAATGGTTACCTGGACCAAGAATATATGGATTTCCGCTCGATGTATTTGTCTGATTGACGTTTCGTCTTTGCGTACACATCACAAATAATAATTAGAATGTTTCACGGTGGTTTCAGCTCAATCCGAGGTCGTCCGCTATGAATTTGACCGTTTAACGCCCGTTTTGGTCGTTTATGACACCAGAACTGCATTCTCGGTCACCGCGGGCACAGGGCACGTCTGATTGACGTGCCATCTTCTCGAACACTTCAGAAATATCTCACCCGTATTTGTCGTCTGATTTCAGGCCATTCCGACTTCGTTCGGCCCATTTGGACCCCCCTCACGCGCGTTTACGAAACGCACGCATCACTTAAAACATGAATATTGAGCCGTACCGCGCAAACCGCACATCCAATTGATGTTCTGCCTGCGCGTACATGTCACGAATAATAATTATAATGTTGAATGGTGGTTTCAGCTCAATCTGAGGTCATCCGCTATGAATTTGACCGTTGGACGCCCGTTTTGGTTGTTTATGACACCAGAACTGCGTTGTCGGTCACCGCGGGCACACGGCACGTCTGATTGACGTGGTGTCTGCTCAACCACTTCAGAAATCAGTCACCCGTATTTGTCGTCTGATTTCAGGCCATTCCGACTTCGTTCGGCCCGTTTGGACCCCTCTCACGCGCGTTTACGAAGCGCGCGCATCAATTAAAACACGAATATTGAGCCGTACCGCGCAAACCGCACGTCCGATTGACGTTCCGTCTGCGCGTACACGTCACGAATAATAATTAGAATGTTTCATGGTAGTTTCAGCTCAATCCGAGGTCGTCCGCAATGAATTTGACCGTTGGACGCCCGTTTTGGCCGTTTATGACACCAGAACTGTGTTGTCGGTCACCGTGGGCACACGGAACGTCTGATTGAGGTGTCGTCTGCTCAACCACTTCAGAAATCACTCAGCCGTATTTGTCGTCTGATTTCAGGCCATTCCGACTTTGTTCGGCCCATTTGGACCCCCCTCACGCGCGTTTACGAAGCGCGTGCATCACTTAAAACATGCATATTGAGCCGTACCGCGCACACCGCACGTCCGATTGACGTGTCGTCTGGCGTACACGTCACGAATAATAATTATAATGTTTCACGGTGGTTTCAGGTGAATCCGAGGTCATCCGCTATGAATTTGACCGTTTGACGCCCATTTTGGTCGTTTATGACACCAGAACTGCGTTCTCGGTCACCGCGAGCACAGGGCATGTCCGATTGATGTGTCGTCCGCTCGACCACTTCATAAATCACTCACCCGTATTTGTCGTCTGATTTCAGGCCATTCTGACTTCGTTCGGCCCATTTGGACCCCCCTCACGCGCGTTTACGAAGCACACGCATCACTTAAAACACGAATATTGAGTCGTACCGCGCAAACTGCACGTCCTATTGACGTGCCTTCTACACGTACACGTCATGAATAATAATTAGAATGTTGTACGGTGGTTTTAGCTCAATCTGAGGTCGTCCTCTATGAATTTGACCGTTGGACGCCCGTTTTGGCCGTTTATGACACCAGAACTACGTTGTCGGTCACCGCGGGCACACGGCACGTCCGATTGAGGTGTCGTCTGCTCGACCACTTCAGAAATCACTCACCCGTATTTGTCGTCTGATTTCAGGACATTCCGACATCGTTTGGCCCATTTGGACCCCCCTCACGCGCGTTTATGAAGCGCGCACATCACTTAAAACACGAATATTGAGCCGTACCGCGCAAACCGCACGTCCGATTGACATGCCGTCTGCGCGTACATGTCACGAATAATAATTAGAATGTTGCACGGTGTTTTCAGCTCAATCAGAGGTTGTCCGCTATGAATTTGACCATTGGATGCCGGTTTTGGCCGTTTATGACACCAGAACTGCGTTGTCGGTCACCGCGGGCACAGGGCATGTCCGATTGATGTGTCGTCTGCTCGACCACTTCATAAATCACTCACCCATATTTGTCGTCTAATTTCAGGCCATTCCGACTTCTTTCAGACTTTTTGGACCCCCCTCACGCGCGTTTACGAAGCGCGCGCATCACTTAAAACACGAATATGGAGCCGTACCACGCAAACCGCACGTCCGATTGACGTGCCGTCTGCGTATACACATCACGAATAATAATTAGAATGTTGAACGGTGGTTTCAGCTCAATCTGAGGTCGTCCGCTATGAATTTGACCGTTGGACGCCCGTTTTGGCCGTTTATGACACCAGAACTGCGTTGTCGGTCACCGCGGGCACACGGCACGTCCGATTGACGTGCCGTCTGCTCGACCACTTCAGAAATCACTCACCCGTATTTTTCGTCTGATTTCAGGCCATTCCGACTTCGTTCGGCCCGTTTGGACCCCCCTCACGCGCGTTTACGAAGCGCGCGCATCACTTAAAACACGAATATTGAGTCGTACCGCGCAAACCGCACGTCTGATTGACGTGCCGTCTGCGCGTACACGTCACGAATAATAATTAGAATGTTGCAAGGTGGTTTCATCTCAATCTGAGGTCGTCCACTATGAATTTGACCGTTGGTCGCCCGTTTTGGTCGTTTATGACACCAGAATTGCGTTTTCGGTCACCGCGGGCACACGGTACGTCCTATTGACGTGCCGTCTACTCAACCACTTAAAAAATCAGTCACTCGTATTTGTCGTCTGATTTCAGGCCATTCCGACTTCGTTCGGCCCGTTTGGACCCCTCTCACGCGCGTTTACGAAGGGCGCGCATCACTTAAAACAAAAATATTGAGCCGTACCGCGCAAACCGCACGTCCGATTGACGTTCCGTCTGCGCGTACACGTCAAGAATAATAATTAGAATGTTTCACGGTGGTTTCAGCTCAATCCGAGGTCGTCCGCTATGAATTTGACCGTTTGACGCCCGTTTTGGTCGTTTATGACACCAGAACTGCGTTCTCGGTCACCGCGGGCACAGGGCACGTCCGATTGATGTGTCGTCTGCTCGACCACTTCAGAAATCACTCACCCATATTTTTCGCCTGATTTCAGGTCATTCCAACTTCGTTCGGCCCGTTTGGACCCCCCTCACGCGCGTTTATGAAGCGCGCGCATCACTTAAAACACGAATATTGAGTCGTACCGCGCAAACTGCACGTCCGATTGACATGTCTTCTGCGCGTACACGTCACGAATAATAATTAAAATGTTGCATGGTGGTTTCAGCTCAATCTGAGGTCGTCCGCTATGAATTTGACCGTTGGACGCCCGTTTTGGCCGTTTATGACACCAGAACTGCGTTGTCGGTCACTACGGGCACACGGCACGTCCGATTGTGGTTCCGTCTGCTCGACCACTTCAGAAATCACTCACCCATATTTTTCGTCTGATTTCAGTCCATTCCGACTTCGTTCGGCCCGTTTGGACCCCCCTCACGCGCGTTTACGAAGCGCGTGCATCACTTAAAACACGAATATTGAGCTGTACCGTGCAAACCGCACGTCCGATTGACGTGCCGTCTATGTGTACGCGTCATGAATAATAATTAGAATGTTTCACGGTGGTTTCAGCTCAATCCGAGGTCGCCTGCTATGAATTTGACCGTTGGACGCCCGTTTTGGCCATTTATGACACCAGAACTGCGTTGTCGGTCACCGCGGGCACACGGCACGTCCGATTGAGGTGTCGTCTACTCGATCACTTCAGAAATCACTCACCCATATTTGTCGTCTGATTTCAGGCCATTACGACATAGTTCGACCCGTTTGGACCCCCCTCACGCACGTTTACGAAGAGCGTGCATCACTTAAAACACGCATATTGAGCTGTACCGCGCACACCGCACATCCGATTGACGTGTCGTCTGCGTGTACACGTCACGAATAATAATTAGACTGTTGCACGGTGGTTTCAGGGGAATATGAGGTCGTCCTCTATGAATTTGACCGTTTGACGCCCGTTTTGGTCGTTTATGACACCAGAACTGCGTTCTCGGTCACCGCGGGCACAGGGCACGTCCGATTGATGTGTCGTCTGCTCGACCACTTCAGAAATCACTCACCCGTATTTTTCGTCTGATTTCAGGCCATTCCGACTTCGTTCGGCCCGTTTGGACCCCCCTCACGCGCGTTTACGAAGCGCGCGCATCACTGAAAACACGAATATTGAGCCGTACCGTGCAAACTGCACGTCCAATTGACGTGCCGTCTACGCATACACATCACGAATAATAATTAGAATATTTCACGGTGGTTTCATCTCAATCCGAGGTCGTCTGCTATGAATTTGACCGTTGGACGCCCGTTTTGGCCGTTTATGACACCAGAACTGCGTTGTCAGTCACCGCGGGCACACGGCATGTCTGATTGAGGTGTCGTCTGCTCGACCACTTCATAAATCACTCACCCGTATTTTTCGTCTGATTTCAAGAATTTCGACTTCGTTCGGACCGTTTGGACCCCCCTCACGCGCGTTTACAAAGCGCGTGCATCACTTAAAACACGCATATTGAGCCGTACCGCACACACCGCACGTCCGATTGACGTGTCGTCTACGCGTACATGTCACAAATAATAATTAGAATGTTTCACGGTGTTTTCAGTTGAATCTGAGGTCATCTGCTATGAATTTGACCGTTTGACGCCCGTTTTGATCGTTTATGACAGCAGAACTGCGTTCACGGTCACCGCGGGCACAGGGCACGTCCGATTGATGTGTCGTCTGCTCGACCACTTTAGAAATCACTCACCCGTATTTTTTGTCTGATTTTAGGACATTCCGACTTCGTTCGGCACGTTTGGACCCCCCTCACGCGCGTTTACGAAGCGCGCGCATCACTTAAAACACGAATATTGAGTCGTACCATGCAAACTGCACGTCCGATTGACGTGCCATCTACGCGTACACGTCACGAATAATAATTAGAATGTTGCACGGTGGTTTCAGCTCAATCTGAGGTCGTCCTCTATGAATTTGACCGTTGGACGCCCGTTTTGGCCGTTTATGACACCAGAACTGCGTTGTCGGTCACCGTGGGCACACGGCACGTCCGATTGAAGTGAATTCTGCTCGACCACTTCAGAAATCACTCACCCGTATTTATCATCTGATTTCAGGCCATTCCGACTTCTTTCGGCCCGTTTGGACCCCCCTCACGCGCGTTTACGAAGCGCGCGCATCACTTAAAACATGAATATTGAGCCGTACCGCGCAAACCGCACGTCCGATTGATGTGCCGTCTACGCGTACACGTCACGAAAATAATTAGAATGTTTCACGGTGGTTTCAGCTCAATCCGAGGTCGTCCGCTATGAATTTGACCATTGGACGCCTGTTTTGGCCGTTTGTGACACCAGAACTACATTGTCGGTCACCGCGGGCACAGGGCACGTCCGATTGATGTGACGTCTGCTCGACCACTTCAGAAATCACTCACCCATATTTTGCGTCTGATTTCAGGCCATTCCGACTTCGTTCGGACCGTTTGGACCCCCCTCACGCGAGTTTACGAAGCGCGCGCATCACTTAAAACACGAATATTGAGCCGTAATGTGCGAACCGCACGTCCGATTGACGTGCCGTCTGCGCATACAAATCACGAATAATAATTAGAATGTTTCACGGTGGTTTCAGCTCAATCTGAGGTCGTCCTCTATGAATTTGACCGTTGGACGCCCGTTTTGGCCGTTTATGACACCAGAACTGCGTTGTCGGTCACCGTAGACACACGGAATGTACGATTGATGTGCCGTCTACTCGAACACTTCAAAAATCACACACCTGTATTTTTCGTCTGATTTCAGGCCATTCCGACTTCGTTCGTCCCGTTTGGACCCCCCTCACGCGCGTTTACGAAGCGCGCACATCACTTAAAACACGAATATTGAGCCGTACCGCGCAAACCGCACGTCCAATTGATGTGTCATCTGCGCGTACACGTCACGAATAATAATTATAATGTTTCACGGTGGTTTCAGCTCAATCCAAGGTCGTCCGCTGTGAATTTGACCGTTTGACGCCCGTTTTGGCCGTTTATGACACTAGAACTGCATTGTCAGTCACCGCGGGCACACGACACGTCCGATTGACATGCCGTCTGCTCGACAACTTCAGAAATCACTCACCCGTATTTTTCGTTTGATTTCTGGCCATTCCAACTCCGTTCGGCCCGTTTGGACCTCCCACGCGCGTTTATGAAACGCGCGCATCACTTAAAACACGAATATTGAGCATTACCGTGCAAACCGCATGTCCGATTGACGTGCCGTCTGCGCGTACGCATCACGAATAATAATTAGAATATTGGACTGTGGTTTCAGGTCAATCCGAGGTCGTTTTCTATGAATTTGACCGTTTGATGCCCGTTTTGGCCGTTTATGACACCAGAACTGCGTTCTCGGTCACCGCGGGCACACGGCACGTCCGATTGACGTGTCGTCTATTCGAAGACTTCACAAATCACTCACCCGTATTTTTCATCTGATTTCAGGCCATTCCGACTTCGTTCGGCTTGTTTGGACCCCCCTCACGCGCGTTTATGAAGCGCGTGTATCACTTAAAACACGCATATTGAGCCGTACCGCACAAACCGCATGTCCGATTGACGTGGCGTCTGCGCTTCCATGTCACGAATAATAATTAAAATGTTTCACGGTGGTTTCAGGTCAATCCTATTTCATACGCTCTGAATTTGACAGTTTGAGGCCCGTTTTGGCCGTTTATGGCACCAGAAGTGCGTTCTCGGTCACCACGGGCACACGGCACCTCCGATTGGCGTGTCGTCTGCCCGACCAATTCACAATTCACTCACCCGTTATTTTCGTCTGATTTCAAGCCAATCCGACGTCGTTTGGCCGGTTTGGACCACCCCACACGCCTTTCGGAAGTGCGCCCAACACTTAAAAAGCGCATATTGAGCCGTACCGCGCACACCGCACGTCCGATTGATGTTCCGTCTGCGCGTACACGTCACGAATAATAATTATAATGCTTCACGGTGGTTTCAGGTCAATCTAAGGTCTTCCGCTATGAATTTGACCGTTTGACGCCAGTTTTGGCCGTTTATGACACCAGAACTGCGTTCTCGGTCACCGCGGGCACACGACACGTCCGATTGAGGTGTCGTCTGCTCAACCACTTCAGAAATCACTCACCCGTATTTGTGGCCGGTATCACTTCAGGTGTATGTATTTTGTTTAAAATGGACATCATTTGAGGTAAAAATATATGGTATAGAAAAAACCGATCAAATTATGAATTGAATTTTGGATTCCACATATAATTGTCATCTAAATTTTAAATTGAATTCTATATGAATTATGTACTTTTATAATTACATTATGAATTCTAATTTAATTATGGATGTGTATAGTTTCGTAATTGTATATGTATGTTTTATGTTATTGCAGGTATAATAATTGGATTGAAAATGTGGTCAAAATGAGGCCTAATGAGGCCTGATGGAGAGGGCCCTGATGGACAGGGGCTGTGCAAATTGCAGGATGCTGCAATTTGCACAGCATAGGGTATGCCAAAGGTTTAAAACCGTTGGCATATAATCCTAATGATGTTTTTACCAACGATTCATTGAACCGTTGGTAAATATCTCTTTTCCCAACGGTTCTAAACCGTTGGGAAAGTGTTCATCCATGGGGATATCCCAACGGTTTAGAGAGAACCGTTGGGAAAACTATTCCAATGGTTTTCCAAAACCGTTGGGATAGTTAAGGGATACTGGTGTTTCCCAACGGTTCTCCAAAACCGTTAGAAAAAACTATCCCAACGGTTTGGGCAAAACCGTTGGGATAGGGTGGCTTTTGTGAGTCTATGCCAACGGTATCCAGTAAACCGTTGGGAAAACCTTTCCCAATGGCTTACTTCCCTACGGTTATCAGAACCGTTGGTATATCATATACCAATGGTTATAGGGGCTTTCCCAACGGTTGTGAACCATTGGGAAATATTGTATTTCCAGTAGTGTTTGTTGACAGAGGTCATAAGGAAGGAGGAGAAATCATTGGGGATAGTGGCGTCGGCATTCATCACTTCTGCCAGACGCTTCCGAAGTCAGCTCGAACGTCATCCTCATTCTTTAATTCCAGAGTGCATTCTTCGTTGGAGAATGAGTTTCTCCAAGATTCTCCAAATTTCCTCCCTTTTTCCAACACTCTCCCAAAAACCTCCAAGAGATGAAATGCCATCATAAATTAAATTTGGTTTAATTTAAGTTGACACAACAATTAAATGACACTATTGATTAAATAGAGAGTTGGCATAATTAATTTACTCAATTAAATGGGTGAAGTAATTAATGGGGAGTTAAAAGTTTTTCTCCCATTAAAAGGGGGATCACGTGGTCCCTGCCTTTAATTTTTAAATTGGGATGTTTTAAGCTTAGTGGTCCCCACCTCCATAACCTTCACATGGGAGGTTTCAACAAAAAATAAAAATGTTAACATTTTTATTTTATTTCATTCTTCCATTAAAAACACAAAAACTAACTTTCACTCTTAACCCACTGCGGTCGAGGTGAAGGTCTCCTTAAGAAAATACTGGCGCTGCAAGTTCAACGGTGCCCTCAGAATTTAAATTCCAAACATCGGTTCAAAAGTTAGAAAAACTCTCTCGCATGTTTACTGAACGTACCTGTAAAAAATCTTAGAAATTCATTTTGGGCACACTGGGCCTCAGAATAACATTCCGTTAATTTTTGCAGACTCTTAAAATTACCATATATTCAAAAATATTACATCAAATTTATGGGTCTTTATATAACCCGTGAAAGAGAAACGGGTGTCATAAAGACCATAACATTAATCATAACCCATTTGTAGAAAGGATATGAATGGAACCTTTAGATCATTCCCTAAAAGGGCATGAGTAACATCAACAGATGTCATATTAGATGGAAAATAATTTTGAAATATCTTTCAAAAACATTTCTTGAGGAACATATCCTTTCTTCTTTGAAAATCCTTTTAAATACATAAATCAATTTAAAATCATTTTCAAAGAAAATACTTTGAAAACTTATAAAGAAGACTTGTAATCATTTTGAAAACCTCATTCATTAAAAACATATAAAATAAGATTCAAAACCTTTTTAAAACCCTTTTCTTTGAAAACACTTTTAAAACTTATAAATAAGCCTTGAAAATGTTTTGAAAACAATTTTTTTAATAATTATTTGAAAACTTATAAATAAGGCTTGAAAAAATTTTAAAAAAAAATTCTTGAAAACTTTGAAAAAAGGTTAAAAAATTATAACAATTTTCCTTGAAATTTAATTTTAAAAAATTATTAAAAAATAAAGTTTTAAAAAATTAAAATTATGCATCAAATAAATGATGGCGGAGAAATATGGACATGTCGTACGAGGTAAAAAGAACATTCCCTTTTCATGGTAAAAATGTTATAAAGATTCCTTGTTCAGAAAGAGATAAAAAGATTCATTTAAAGATATTGGTACAATATAAAAAGGGTAAAAATTTATTTTAAATATTATAGTATAATGGTATAATATTCTTGGAAACCATTTTTAGAAAACATTTTTCAAAGGAACATAGATTTCCAACTGAAGAGTGGGTAAAATCGGGATTTCTTAAAAACAAGGTATTAGCAATATAATGTACCAAAGAGTGGAATAAATTTTACCAAAATATGAATAAATATTTAAAAAAATATGATAAGAGAATTCATTAATTTTCTTGAGATATGGATTATAATATTTAATCCAATGAATCATTAATATAAACAATCTCGAAAAGCATTGAGATTATCTCAATAAACTCTTATAACTTGGTAACTTGGGATCATACTCTCCATGTAAGAAATTAAATTACATAAAGATTAAAATATCATGAAAATATTTAGATTCATCGTATAACATGTACAATTGAAGTATGTAGACCTTGAATAAATATTTTAGGCTCATAACAAAATATGTGTCTCAAAGAAGGAAAATCGATACAAAACTATTTTACCGATTTGGTAACTTTTAAAAAAATAAACTCCATGAGGTAATGATCAAAGAATGCATATTTTAATACCCATAAATTTAATTATAATATACACATAATAATAAAATCATGTTCAGTACATACACCACACAAAAGGAAAGAGTGAAGAACATAGCATGTATCTCGCAAAAATAAAAAGTCAGATGAAATCCCCTTAACCTTGTGTCTTGAATCTCTTTGTACTCATACAACATTCTTATATTATAATTATAAGTTTATTTTTAATATTTTAAAGAAGAGTATTATTATACTTAATATCATATAGGTTTTGATTATGACCTTATATTACCCACTTGTTAATGATCCTATGTTAATGTTTCACTTCGAATAATATTCGCTTTGTTCTTCGCATGCGACTTAATTTGTTATATTGTTGGTCCTTAAAATTATATTATGAATCTAGAATATATAAAATGATATAAATATATGGTATATCCAGTATATTTATATTATAATAATATATATAATATAGGATTATGAAATATAATACACTATTCATGGATACAGTAAGTCGCACGTACGCATAAATGTTATTTACATTTTATTATTGTATTGAAAGAAGAAAAGAAAATAACATATATTTATATGTATATATCATTATTACTATATATTTATTATATAATATATTTTATATATGTTTAATAAAAAAATCCTTAATGTAATCCATGCAGTGTATGAATGAATCATATCGCATGGAGGGGGCGGTAGTCCACACTTCCTCAAACGAAATTATCGTATTTACCTAGGATGTAAAAAATAAAGGTATGTTCTAAATAAAATTTATAAAAGTCTAAATATATTATAAATATAATATATTTAATATATATATATAATTTCCATTATAATTTCCACCTTGATAGGTGGTAATGGAAAAACAAACAATCATCATTTTGTGAGGTAGTAGTTCTCCACACACTGCCAAAATCCTTTTTTTTGTATTTTAACATGACACTTTCAAAGGCTATGTGTGAACCCTAACAACGTAACCCAATAAAAAACATTAAAAATATATACATCCTAGAAAAATTCTATAATAAAAACCCCTCCCCATCCATTATATCATAATGACAAGACTCCACCATCCCATGACTATTCAGCAAGCTATCCCATGCATGGTTGCATGGGCCTGGTACCAATGGAAAAAAGCCATACCCTCTCGTTCATCTAAATCCGGATGGCCAAGATCTAGTGAATTCTTCCTACTCTGGAACCTCATCTGAAGCAGATCCTTGTAGCTTTCCAAAAATATTTCACATTTCAGAATCAAAAAATCACCAAAAACCAATAATGATGATGCAAACCATGAAGAGTCATCCATGGGCATGCTAAAAATTAAAAATTAAAAATAAAAAGACAATCATTTTTTTCCTCGATCTATGCCTCAACTTCATCAGAACCACCAATACATCAAAGAACATCAACATGATCCAATAAAGATGGATCTACCACAAGATGCTGACAGTCGATCGCCCTCACATCCCAAAGCAACCATGAAGACCACCACTCAGATTCGCCTCGGAGAGAGTGGCGGGATCGCCAAATCCCATGATAGAGCTCATCTCCAAACCCCCAAAAGTTAAATTTCATATAAGAAAACACAAGGAGAAGTCCACAAGTGGTCATGAATCCTCAAAATCCATGCCGCTCACACAAACACATCCTAAAACCTCCTTGGAAACCATCTCACCCAATTGAACTAGATAGGAAAAATGAACTAGGAAGTCAGAGCAGCGTAAGAGTGGGAAGCAACATGAGAATTAACCATGATGAAGCGAGTACCATAAACTCAAAAGGGAAAATCATCGTCAAACCATCACTTAAAACATAAATAAAAAACATGTAATCAGAACTAAATCTTGAAATCCAAACCTCAAAACCACCAACAGAAAACCAAGATCCAGTCACAACTTCAAGAGACCACAATAGAGGCAAAGAATCAGCTCAAAGAACACCCTCCTTGACAATAATTTCCTCAATTAAATCACTCAAGAAATGGATTTAGATTTGATTGCCCTCATGAACTCATTTTCATCACCCGTTGTGTGATGAACATGGCCACAATGCTTCAAATCCGGCTGGTTCATCGCGAATCCTCGAGGTACAGAGACCCCCCAAACAGCTTCCTTTGGACCGATGGGTCCAGATCTGGAGATAATAAGACTTTAATAGAATACTCTCCAACTAAACCCACACCATAACCCTCCATGAAAAATGTGACCACCACACAGGAACCACGGTCGAAGCCTCGGCCAAAGAAGCTCGCAAGCCATTGGCGTCGAACCACCCCCACAAAGCCCGGATGGGATCCCACTGTTCATTCGGCAACATCATCCTCAGGCACGACCAAATCATGGGTGGGAATAACGGTAGAGAAGCTAGATCAAACCACCATTTCTGTCGTTGAGAGATGTTGTCACCTGAAGACCCAACCAAGACGAGAAACAACCGCCATATGGAAGAGAATCGCAACCGAAGACAACCAATATGTCGAAGCCGAGAACCTATGTGTAAGTGTAGGTAAAAGAATTTAAATTAAAACATCCTATTATATTTATGATATGGTTGTTTTTATATAATTATAGAGTTAAGAGAGTTGTAGGTGGTAGATAAGGAAAATTAAACAAATGACTTGAGAATATACGTTACCTATTAATCCTATAATTCTTTTTGGTTTATTCTAAAATGATTCCTTAGATTTCCTTATTCAAAAGAGTAGGATTATAGGAGGAATGGAGAGATTTTGGGAAGTTTATTGGGTAAATATTTTCTAAACCAAAGAGGTTTTAGAGGTTTGAAGAAGAGGGGGTGGAGGCTTTTTATAGGGAAGGAAAATGACTCACTTGGAATTTTTGAAAACAAGTTAGGTTTACACAAGTTATTGCCTAAACAGAGTCATAAAAACCAACATAAATAAATAATTTCATGTTTATAGACAAATAATGTCCATAAAATGGTTTTTTTTATAAGTGTATAAGTCATTTGGGCCCCAAATATTGAGATTTAGTCCCATATTATGCATAATTTGACCCTAATCGTTGTAGTTAATTTTAATCACTTTTACTAATATTTTTGGTAAAAATTTATTTGATATTGTTACTCACTAATTAATATACTGATTAAAATGGTGTATTTAATTTTTTTTTTCAAAATTCAATACATAGAAGTGGAAAAATTAATATTAATGTTAATCCTGCAGATGTAGCAAGAAAGTGGGTTCTCAAAGTAAAATGTTCAAGAGTTTATTAAATTTTTATATTAAATTTAAAAGTGACATTGATTCTAATGACCTAAATTATATTAATAGATTTGTAATTTATCTAATATTTCTTTATAAAATTTAAAATATAATTTAACATTAATAATTATTTAAATGAAAGAGAAATTTTTATCTAAAAGTGGGATTTTTCACTGTTCATTAAAAAAATGAAGTTTCTTCGAAAAATACGAAAATTCACCCTAAGCTAATTTATCCATTATAAATTAAAAAATGAAGTTTATTTTATCAAATTAGATTTCGTGATTTTTATAAAAATAACTCTATTATTTTTCATAAAATTACATGAAGTGTAGTTCATTTGAGAAAATGGTATTTTAAAACATTTAAGGTCTTTTCCAAAAATTATATCTTCTTTTATCAATATGTTTCATTTCTATAAAACCATTATAAATGATATTTTAAGAGTATTTTTTATTATTCATATTACTATGTTTAATGGTTAAGATATAATTATCTCATTAAAATAATTGTAATAGTAAAATTATATTTCATAGAAACATCGGTGTTGTGTGTAACACATGCCAATTCAGGGTTGTGTGTAACATACACCAAGTCGATATTACTATAGGTTCTGTGTACAAAAGAAGCGTGGTTGGTTTGGAACCTAAATTTGATTTTTCCCATGATCAATGATTGTTCCGGGATCAATACGATGATGAACGCCAGTCTCCATGGAATAGAATCAAAGATTTAGATAAATATAGAAGAGGCCCGAAACCTTTTGAGATGAACTTACACGTCATGTTTATAATTAATTTAATTCATTTAATAAAGAAAATAATACTTGGATCTTCGGTATTTTCTTCATTGATGATGTTGATCGTCTATAATGACCCTTATGGATTATCTTGTTTCACTTTAAAGGATTCAAACTAGAATCCCTATAGTGGTGATCCACACATTCTCCAATGGCCTTCGATCGACACCACTAGTTCTCTAGGTGCTAGTGCGGTGAAGCGATTGTCTTGTGTCGGTTGTTCTTGATCTCTTGTTTTTCGGCCTTAAGGAACGTCTATCATTATTAAGAGGGGAAAGAAGAGGATTTGAGAGAGAAATCCTTTAGCCCAAAAATTCTCAATTCACCGATTGTGCGGTTCGGTACATGGCACAATAGACATATGTGTCTATTTATTGACATGGGTGTTTGGTTACAATATTTAATTGTGTAATAGTAATTAAATAAATTCATAACCATAGAGAAAAAACATGATATTATTAATAATAATCCATCATTATTTATGGTGTACCAACTTTCATAAAATTGAATTATAATAAAATTTTGTGTCACAAAATAATAGCAGTGTTACATTAATTTATGCCAACTAGTTATATAATTATTTATCATCTTGGAAATAATTATTTAACTACCGGATCGGTCATGGTCCTCTCGAACTCCACTTCCATTTATTGAACACTCGAATAAATAAATAAATTATTTATTCTCCAAAATAAATATTTAATTTACAATCTAGGAAATTAATATTTATTAAATGTTCAATAAAATAAATAAATATATTTTACCCACAATATGGTGAATAAATATTTATTTGATTTATGAAATCATTTTAACTTGAATAAAATTATTCCATTGTCTTGATAATAATATTTATTTATTAAATTGAAATATTATTTAACTGAGACTACCAAAAAAACATAGTGTGTGGTCCTCTAGGATTCGTTCTCATTGGTATAAGGCAGGCTTGGCTAAAGTCCATGATTACTATCTAGAAACGGTTCAAGGCACCCTAGAGAAAGAACTTAATGTTACAACAATGAAATCCACATAAAAATGCCCACTATGTAATATAATCCATTTATCTCAATATCTCATAAAGTAGGTTTCGTGATAGTTTCATCAACTTTTATGCTTGATACATCGTTCTTTGACTACCTAAAATTAACTCATCATTACACCATAGCCATGGAATTTTGTGTGATGGTTCTATTTCAATAAAAGGGTTGAGATATAAACTTCTATAAATGGAAGGTACAAATCCTTCCTCTAATTATCCATTAATAACATGCCACTCATGATGCACCCAATGTACCATACTTCCCACCAACTATCTGCATGACGGTTTTCTTTAGTAAATCAAAGTGCACGAGTCATGACACATATTAATGATAATATTAAAGTCTAAGGATAATTACACACACTTGTAGATAGAAATATCTGATGAAACCAAAACATGAAGAATTCATACTCGTGGGTCTGTTCTCATAATCTCATGTCTTAGAGATTACCAAGAGTGAACTTCATGAGAGAGAGTCTCATCTGCTTATGAGTACTCATACCTAACGGTCTTAATGATATGTGTCCCATCATAGTTTGTTATCCAACCATAGAACTGTATTTTGGAATACTGTTATATAATTTTAATGTTCTCATCATTGTGTGGAATTTTCATGACCTTATAAATGTAACAAATACTCGAAGACATTATTACATCATAGTCTTGCAGAACAATGAAAAATATGTAATAAGATGTTTAATATTTAAATACATTAAATATACATGTAATAAAATTAAAACCAGTTGGTTCTAGGACACCAACTCTTACAAACTCCCACTTGTAAAAAGAAAACTACCTACGACATTCAATCCGCTAGACCTCACATGGTGATCATGTTTCTGTTCAGTCAATGATTTAGTCAAGGGGTCTACCATTTTGTCTTCCATGGAAATACTACTCACTGCAACTTCACCTCTATGAGAAATATCCCTCAAGAGATGATACTTCCAAAGTATGTGCTTTATCCGCTGATGTAACCTTGGCTCTTTTACGAGAGAAAACATGGTAGTATTATCACTATACAGTGTGATGGGATCTTTATTTCTTGGTATCACATCTTTCTAATAGATGAAGCTTTTCATCCAAACTACTTCTTTAGCTACCTCAGAAGCTGAAATATACTTGGACTCTACTGTGCAATATGTGACCACACTCTACTTAGAGCTCTTCCAACTCACTGCACCTCCATTCAAAGTGAAGATGTGTCTCATTTGCGACTTTATGTCATCTTGATTAATCTGGAAACTAGCATCTACATATCCTCTGATGACTAGTTCCTCATCTCCTCCATAAACCAGGAATATATCCTTAGTATGCCTTAGATACTTTAGGATAGTCTTTACTACCATCCATTGGTGGTAACCTGGGTCATCTTGATATCTACCTACCACACTCAATACATAGGCAACATCTATCATAATACATAGCATGGCATAAAAGACGGACCCAATCGCTAATGCGTATAGAGATTTTGCAATTACCTTTCATTCCTAATGTGTCTGAGGACACATTTTCTTGGAAATATATATGCCATGGGACGGTGGAAAAAATCCCCTCTTGGATTTTTCCATACTGAATTTCTTCAGTATCTTATCAGTGTACGTACTTTGACTTAGGCCCAGTAATCTCATAGATCAATCCTGATAGATCTTGATCCCAATAATATATGTTAATTTTCCCATGTCCTTCATGTAGAAGCACTGATTAAACCATGTCTTAACAGACTATAATATTGGTATGTCATTTCAAATAAGTAATATGTCATCAAAATATACTATTAGGAAAACAACTACACTCTCACTAAAATGTTTGTAGACACAAGGATCACATTCGTTCTTGATAAAACCAAATTTCATTACGGCTTCATCAAAATGAATATTCCATGACCTAGATGCTTTATTTAATCCATAAATGGATTTATACAACTTTCCTACCTTATTGGCATCCTTTGGAGTTATAATCCCTTCAGGTTATGTCATGTAGAAATCATCCTGAAGGTTCCCATTAAGGATGGATGTTTTGACATCCATTTTCCAAATCTCATTATCATAGTAAGAAAAAATGGAAAATAGAATTATGATTGATTTCATAATTTCAATTGCTGAAATTTTATTGTTGTAGTCAATTCCTTGACTCTTTTTGAACCATTTTGCAACTACTCATGCCTTATAGGTACTGACATGTCATTCTATGTCTAGTTTCTTCTTGAATAACCATTTTCGACCAACATGATTTACATCAATTGAAGGATCTACCAAAATCCAGACTTGGTTTTGGTACATGGAATCCATTTCAGAATTCATGGCTTCTTGCCACTTGGAAACATTTGTGCCACTTAATGCTTCCTTTTAGGTTAGAGGATCATTATTATCAACTAATAATGATTCACCATCCTCAGTAACAAGAAAACTATACCCTTATGATTCTCTAACATCTCTTGTACTCCAACATAGTTCTTGTATCTCTAGAAGAGTTCTTTCATCCACAAGGATTTGTGGAATATTCTCTTGTACCAACTCTTGTGTACCTTGAGCCTCAACATCATCGAAGTCTATCTCGCTCCCATTATCTTCTTTATAGATGTTCTCCCTCTCAACTAATATAGATTTTCTTGCCACTATAACATTTTTGTTTGAGGGGTTTTATAGGTAATATCTCCTTGTTCCTTAGGGTGTCTTATAAAGGTACACTTTGTTCCGTGGGGTGAAAGTTTGTTACCTGAAGAGGCCTTAACTGACACATCGCTTCACCACACATGTAAATTCAATAACAAGGCTTTCTTTCCACTCCAGAACTCATATGGAATACCATTTATTGATTTAGTTGGTACTTGTTCTAGTATGTGCATTTCTGTTTGAAACGCATATACCTAAAAGGATAATGGAAAACATGAATGACTCATCATTGATCTCACCATGACCAACATGGCGTGGTTCCTCCTTTCATTTACACCATTCCACTGGGGCATGTAAGGATGAGTGAGTTGAGATAGGATCCCAAACTCTCATAAGTAATCAATGAAATCTTTATTAATTTATTATCCACCTCGATCTTAGTGGAATTTCTTATTCTTCCTACCAAGATGGTTCTCAAATTAATTCTTTTATTTTTTGAACTTATCAAAATAATTCAACTTATACCTCATTAAGTATATATATCCATATCTACTAAAATCATCAATAAAAGATATGAAGTATGAGTACCCTCCCATTATGTCAACTGGAAATGGTCCACACACATCATTATGAACCAATTCAAGAAGGTATTTATCCCTTTACCCCTTCCCACTCAATGGGGCTTTGTTCCTTTTTACTTATAAACATGGATGACATACAACAAGTGGTTTTAGTTCGAAAGAATCTAAATATCCATATTGATGTAACTTTTTAAAGTGTTTCTCATTTACATAACCTAGTCGGTGATGCCAATGTTGGGTGTGGTATGAGTTATATGAAGTGTATTTATTATCGATTTACATTACTTATTTTGTGTAATAAAACACGTAAATATCGTTGTATAAATGTTCCCTACCAAAACAAATGTTATCTTTGTAAAAAAATCAACATTCATTTCCAAACATGAAAAAAATCCATCTGTATGTAATATGGATACAGAAATAATGTTTTTAGTAACAGATGGCACATAGTAAAAACCCTTTAACACCAAGATCATCCTAGATTTAAATGTGAGGTGTTAGTCCTTGATATCTACAGCAACAAGTCTAGCTCCGTTGGATACTCACAGATCTACCTCCCCTCAGTCAATCTTCTTGAATCTACTTGGTTCCTATATTTGGATAGATATGCGAGCACCACAAGCTGCATTTAATACCCAATTTGTTGAAACAGATAGATTTCATTCGATAAAAAATGCACATGAAGCTTCCCCTTTCTTCTTAGGTAGGGTGTAGTTCTTCTTCCAGTTTCCTTTCTTTCCACATGTGAAATAAACAACCTCTCGTTCCCTTTCCTCCCCTTTGATCTTACTTTTATTGTAAGGTTGTGAAAAAAGCTTTGGGCTTAAACATCTTCACCTTTACTTTCCTCTTATTCACCATAAGGATAGAAGTATTTTAACGATTCATATATTTCTCCACTTGTAGAATGAGGATAATAAGATCATATAGATACTTCTCAATGTTGTTCATGTTGAAATTGAAAAAAAAGTTTGAGAAGCTATGAGGGAGTGATGCGGGAATTAGATCGGTGCCCAGTTCTTCTGGGAGTTTAAAACCAAGAACCTCCAGGCACTCAATGTAGCCAATGATCTTGACTACATGAGGCCCTGATGGGGCACCCTCTCCAAGATTGCTCTGAAAGAGTGCCCTAGATATCTCAATACTTTCCAATCTTTCTCAATCATGATAAAGACCACAGAGGTGCTCGAGCATGCTATAAACATCCCTATTTTTATGAGACATTATGATCTCACTAGAAATTGATGATAACATCAAACATTTTAAATCAACTGTGTCATTAATATATTTATCATAGACTAGTAAATCCTCATCAATCACCTCTTTAGAAGGAAAATTGTGTAATGCTGACTCCAACATGTAAGACTTCCATTCATGGTGTAGGATAACCCAGAGGCGTCTAAACCATTCATGGAAGTTACTACTGGTGAGAATGTTGTCTTTATACATAATTGATCATAGACATAGTGTGGTTTATGAGCTTGTAATTTTTATTCTATAATTAAAGAGTAGATCATTAGTATATTCTTGATTTTTATGAGAAATAATAAATTAATATTATTAATTCTCTCACTATTTTATCAAGTCCCAATGGCCCTCACCATTGAACTCAGAATGTCCAGTTTCCATGAAATTGTAGTGGAAGGAATCCATATTCTCCTTCGCATAATCCCAAAAAGGGTTGGTCAACCTAACTGAAGGTATTTAGGTAGGCAGGTCTTTTCCAACTGTGGGCTTGTAGCTCCTTGATATATTGAGTGGACTCCCCAATCCTGAAATCCTGACTTTGTATTTCCTCAACTCTTGCCTCCAATATTACACCAATTCTAGAAATGGATACTCATATTAATGTAATATGTTTAAGTCAACCCCAAACCTTTCATAAGGACTTCCTATATAAAAGTAAGTGTCTCAACAAGGGTTGTCCAAACACATAGTTTTATATAATTTTTCCCTTAATCAAGTAACAGAAGGCTTGTTATGACTTAATATTTTATTTGAGGTATTTTTATATCTTATGTGTGAATAGATTATTATCACTATCACATTTTTTTTAATATTAATTGAAACTTACTTAAGTGGTTAACCATGTATTGATAATATTTACGCATAATCCTAGTTTATTTTAGTTCCATCTTGCATGCTTGTTTAATACATTAATTATGTGACCACGACAACACATCCATAATGATAAACCATGAAATTGAAAGAAATAAAATAAGGAAAAGGGTATGATCATGAAGTTTTCTATTATTTAGTTTATATAGAAATTGATAAACTAACACTAACCTATGGTAAAAACACCTTGAACCTTTTGGGTTCGTGTTTATAGATTCCCACATGTCCACATATGTATCTACTTGGATTGGTTTCATCCCGGATCCAGCTTGAACTGCCTCCTCTAGCTTGGGAGTTAGATCCATTACATATGATTTTAAACTCAAATGTAGGTGAGGGGTAAAATGAGGTTTATATAAAAGAAACCATGGGCATGCAGGCCCTATATATTAATGGGGAGAGATGGATCACAGGCAAAAAATCAATTTAATAAATAAATTAAAGGGAAACAAATTACATACAAAGGTCTTGGTCTAGCTCATGATCACCCACATACATGCAATGAGTTACACATTTAATAAAACTAGTTTTCAATTATTTAATTGTTCTTATTAAGATAAATTTTGTTTGGATTGATTAATTATTATCATTAATTAATCAATCCTTTTATCTTAATCCTTTTTTCTGAATTTCTTTGAGATTATCATCCATCATAATTTTAAACAAATAAATTAATTTAAAATTATATTTGTATTTAACTTGTACATTGGAGGCAACCCAGTGAATTTCTGTTCATAACTACCCAATGAGTAGAAATGAACATTATGCAGATATTAAATTAAAAACATATACATAAAACACCTATCATGTGTTGTTTCTCAGCATTACGCCAGAACCATCGTACATGTCTCAAGGGTATGTATAATATAATAATACATTTTAATAAATCTTCATAATTTGGATTAGTGCATGGCATCCAGTTATAACTACATGGTGTGTACTATCATTCACCATCCATCTGAAGTATATGCCCGGGGTTATGATGTGTAATTGTACATCAGAAATATTCGGAGTACATGGCATGTCCATTGGGCCACAAGTCTTATGTTATCCATGTTCCACAGTCTCCAGATGGGCAAGCCATGTAAGGGGTACATGGTCTAACCCTAACTCGAAGGGACTACACACCATGTTATGTGGGCCACATGGAATATAATCCAAAAACTGTGTGCCACCTGTTCCTGGTCAACACACTGAGTCTTTAAGACTTATAAAAAAATCCAATGACACGAATTGGTTTGGTGGACCAGTCCTGATGTATTGAACCTTGATACACGGTGTGTGAATCCAACTACACGCCATGTATTTTGGTGTCATATGACCAGTAACCTTTGGCACCTTCAGATGATATCCTCAGTTTTATTTTAATCAAAATTAAAAGAAATGATCATTTTTGTAAGGTTAATGAGAAACGGAAAGAGGGATAATAGATCTCGAAATCCAGATTACGTGAATGATTAACCCTGAATTGAAAAACTAAATTATTAAACTATAAATAATCATCGAATTATTTAAATAATTATAAACTATGATGTAACCACAATGATACCACTTTTTGGTTCTAGGCGTAGCAGAAGCAGAGATGGATCAGCACCCAACTTTGATTTTTACCATGATCAATGATTATTCTTGGATCAATACGATGATGAACTCCAGTCTCTATAGAATAGAATCAAAGATTTAGATAAAGAAGAAAGAGGCCAGAAACCATTAGATAGGATCTTCCACATCATGTTTATAATTAATTTAATTAATTTCATAAAGAAAATAAAACCTAGATCACTGGTCTTTTCTTTGTTGATGATGTTGGTTGTATGGAATGACCCTTCCTGATTATCTTGTTGCAGTTGCAAAAATCCAAACTAGAATACCTCTAGAAGTGATCCACATGTGCTCTGATGACCTTTGATTGATACCACTTGTTCTCTAGGTTCTAGAACGGAGAATCAAGTGTCTTGTGTCGATCATTCTTGATCGCTTGTTCTTCATCCTTGAAGAACATCACTCATTCTTGAGAGTGGTAGGAAGAGGATTCGAGAGAGAAATTTTTTATCTCAACAATTATCAATTCACCAGATGTGTGGTTCGGTACATGTCACAATATACGTATATGTCTATTTATTGATATTAGGCCTCAGTTGAAATATTTAATCGCATAACAGAAATTAAATAAATTCAAAACCTTTGAGAAAACCCTTACTATTAATAATAATAATGCTTCATTATTTATGGTGCACCAAATTACGCAAAAAATAATTATAAATAAAATTCTGTGTCACAAAATAATAGTTTTGTTATTTTAATTTGTGCCAACTAGTTAAATAATTATTTATCATCTTACAAATAATTATTTTACTACCAAACCATCCTTGGTCTGCTCGAACTCCACTTCCATTTATTGAACACCCGAATAAATAAATAAATACTTTATTCTCTTAAATTAATCTTTTTTACAAACTAGTAAATAAATATTTAGTAAATTTTTAATAAAATAAATAAATATATTTTACCCATAATTTGGTGAATAAAAATTTATTTAATTTATGCAATCATTTTAACTTGAAAAAAATCATTCCACTGTCTTGAGAATAAAATTTATTAATTAAATTCAAATAGAATTTAAATGAGACCATCAGAAACACTTAGTGTGTGACCCTCTAGGATTATTTCTCATTGGTATTAGGTGGGCTTGCCTAAAGTCCAAGAGTACTGTCTAGAAACGAGTGAAGGAACCCAAGAGAAAGAACTTAAATTCACCACAACGACATCCACATAAGAACGCTCACTGGGTAATATAATCCCTTTGTCACAATATCTCATCAAGTAGGTTTCATGATAGTGTAATTAACTTTTATACTTGATACGTCATTCTTTGACTACCTGAAATAAACTCATCATTACACCATGTCCATGTAATTTCACATGGTGGTTCTATTACAATCAAAGGGCTGATACATCAACTTCTATAAATGGAAGATAAAATCATTCCTAGACTTATCCATTAATAACATGTCCCTCGTGACGCACCGAATGTACCTTACTTCCCTCCAACTCTCTATGTGATTTTTTTTTGTCAGTAAATCAAAGTGTGGGAGTCAAGACATGTATTAATGATAATAATAAAGTCTAAGAATCATTACACACACTCAAAAATAGAAATATCCGATGACACCAAAATATGGGGAATTCCTACTGGAAGGTTTGTTCTCATAATATCTTGCTTTAGATATTATCAAGTGTGAACTTAATGAGAGGAAGTATCATCTATTAATGAGTACTCACACCTAATAGTTTTCATGCTATTTGTCCCATCATATTATTTCATCCAACCGTAGAACTATATTTAATAATATTTTTATAGCATTTCAAGGTTATCATCGTAGCAGGGAACTGTCATGACCTTATCAATGCAACAAATACTTTAATACATTATTACATCATAGTCATGTGGAACAATGAAAAATATGTAATAATATGTTTAATATTAAAATAAATTAAATACCCATGTAATCAAAGTATAACTAGTTGGTTCTACGACACCAAATCTTACAATTATGTGTATCGTACATCGAGTTGGTTCCATGTAATGCATTCTAATTCGTTTTTTGTGTAGGTCAAGCTAAGTCAGTGTTTCATGTAGTGCAATCCAAGTTTGTATTGCGTGTATCACAATCCATGTTAGTGTTGTGTGTAGCACAATCCATGTTAGTATTGTGTGTAGCACAATCCAAGTAGGTGTCATGTGAAAGTAATGTTTGAATTCATGATTTAATATATATATATATATATATATAACTAATCCTGGTGTCATTTTAAATGAAAAATATCAAAAAGATAAATTAATTAAAAATAATAATTCACAAAATGTCAAGGTGTTACATTATACCCCCCTTAAAATTAATTTCTCCCTAAAAATTCGTTTGGTTTATCAATGGTTTAATACTAAAATTTTTCATTCATATAAACCCACATTGTAAAAATTAATACGAAAACTTTCCTTGAAAGGGGAAAGTTAGAACCGAAATAGTTACCTAAAGTATCATATAACTAGGTTTCCTCAAAGGAGAACATTGGTTTGGAGTGAAGAATGGACATGAAGAAAAAACAAAAATATTTATAGGGATTGATGGAGGTAATTAATCACAAATAATTTAATGATCAAACCAAAGTTAACAGCCTCAAATTAATATATATTTTATGATTTAAAAATTCATCAGTTCAATAGAAATTAAGGTGTTATGACAAAATATTTTTCTATCATTATCCTATCATTGAATAATTTTTTTATTGACAAGTAATATAAGGAAATATACTTACTTTGGGTTATTCCATTTCTTATACACAATCACAGCCTTTGGTTATGACTTGATATATTTCCACTTCATCTCTTACCCTAATAAATGAGTGAAAATTATTTTTTTATTCTTGAATTACTAACATATCATGAGATCCATGATAAGTCAACCCATTTATCTTTAGTTACCATCAATGTAATGTAGCCTTAATATGATTTCCAATATGCATAAATCGTCATATGGAGAGATAACACATTAATCTTACTAAAATCATCTAATATTTAACTTAAACTTTTCAAAAATAGTTAACCTTATAATCCTTCCAAAAGATTAAAATTAAAATATTTGGAAATATTTTCATTCAATTAGATTAATATTGATCCCCCATATATCAAAAAATACATCTTGGTTGTCACATTCAAAACATGTGAATACCCTCATCATATATTCCCTTGAAACATGGTAACAACCTTAATTACCATAAATCCTTTTAGAAAATATGCATGATTACTTATTCCAAATGTTACTAGAAATATTCCTTAAATCCAATAAGTATTAAAGTTAACCCATGATGAAATAGGCCACTTTTTCAACCAATCAATAATCAGATCCAGGGTAATTAGTGCTATCCAATTTACTTTATCCAAAATCAATCATCTCTTTATCCAAGTGAAGCACAATTTTCTCGACATCTTGATCAAATTAAGGGTTACATTCCCTTAATAAAAGTATCAATTTTATAAGTATTCGTCACCATTAAACATATACTTTTCAATCCTTAATGAAAATTTATACTGATTATACTTATATATTTACTGATTCATATAACATAATTTTTGAATTCCAAAACATAAGTACTTCATTCATCCAGCTTTTATCCTTAAGACATTAATCATTCTTCATCAACTTATTCTTTAATACTTTTTTCTTATAATATGAAATATGAATCATTTATTAAGGTTCCTTAAACTCAATCTAATAATTTTTCTTGTGATTAATGTAAAAAATACTTAGAATAATATGATATTAATTTTTCATGTTGTTTGTGGTCTCCTTATCTTTAGAAGTATAACCAATACTCATACAACCTTCAAGATTCTCTTTATGAGATTTCCACTTGGGAAATAGATTTTAATAATTCTCTAAATTTTATATATAAAACATCAAATGTTAACCATGTTCCTTATAGTTATCTCCATTTACTAAAACTATAAATAATAGGGTGAGAAACACATATCATAGACGAAAACCACATAATCATGAAAAATTATTTATAGGATGTCTAAATCATGACACATACCTTTAATTGATGACACCTTAGGTTTATTATATGTTATTCATAACCAACTTCTATTTAAATCCATCATGATGGTTCATTAAGAGTTTGTGAATTCATAAAGCATATCCCCCAGGAGTGTCAAACCAAGTGTACAACAAGGAACATTATCTTGTACCATATTTCCCTCAGTCAGGCCTAGAACATCTTGTCAGGGTTTTTACCCCTAGGTACATCTATTCCAGATCCAAATCCACTTATAGTATCTTGAAAGGGATGTATTTTTAGGAAACCACTCACTCTATCCTTTACCAAAATTCCAGGATATTTTTCTATATGTTAACTCATCATTATACTTATTCTTAGAGACATCCCTAGACATATCCTTAGAAATATACCTAGGGATCTCATAAAAGTTTTCTCATCCTAGTTTCTAAAGGTTGACCAAACCTTTCCTTTGATACCAACTATAGCCACTCATGATTAACATACATGGATATTACATCATTTTAGATGAATATTTAGTACACTATAAAAATACAAGTCTGAGGACAAAAATTTATTAGTTTATTTGGAAATATGAAAAAAATCATCTATCCTCGATAAATATCTTCAAAATCTCCCATAAATATCTACACATTTAATACTTCTACCTAAAACCTTTCTTTATAACCTTAATAAAGGAACCAAAAGAAAAGGGTGAGCTCAGATACCCAGTAAGGGTAAATAATGGATATTTGTAATCATAACATGAACAAATAGGGTATGGAACTAGATCATAACATTTGAAGATCATACCTTATATATTAGAGATTATAATAAATATTGGAAATTTATAAGACTTATATCATAAGAGAATTAAGAGCATAACTCATGAAATCATAACATAGGAATAATAAATGGAATTTTTGGCATGAACATTAGTTTATAATGTTGTGAACATGTATAAGTAGAAGTTGGTTCACTAATTAAGATAAGGAAATGAAATTAGGCCCCAACATCAACTTTTGGACATGAAACCATGTCCATACATAACATTGTGAATGTGTAACAAAAATCACGAATAACCTTATGGACATGAAACTAGGTCCATGAATAACATTTTGAATGTGTAATAAAGTTCACATAGAACCTTATGGACATGAAACCAGGTCCGTTCATAACATTAGGAACATGTATTCAAGTTCATGCAAAACATTTTGAACATGTAATCAGGTTCACGCATAAACTTATAAACATGAAATCAATTCCATGAATAACATTTTGAACACATAATAAGTTTCAGTCATAACATTGTGAACATGTAATCATGTTCACACATAATCTTATGGAAATGAAACCAGGTCCATACATAATATTTTGAACACATAATAAGTTTCACTCACAACACTGTAAACATGTAATATGGTTCACATATAAAATTTATATTCATGAGTCGTCCATTATTACGCAATGAATTGGAGGGAGATATAGGTCCCACCCATCTCATAATAAAATACTTTATATATGTTCTACAAGAAAATTAAAACTTTCATCATATCATGACCTATAAAAATAAATGGGTTTTATAAACATCAAATCATAACCCACAAAATTAAATGGTTATAAATAACATTTTTTCACATCATAGCCTATAGAAAATAGATAGGTTTCATAATCATTTCATCAAAGCATAACCCATGAAAATAAGTGGGTTTCCAAATCATATAACCCATGGAAGAGAAACAGGTTTCATAAATACCTTGACATTAATCATAAATTATTTATATAAAGTATATGAATTGAACCTTTAAATCATTAAATCTAAGGGAATGAGTAACATCAATTTATTTCATCTTATATGGAAAATATCTTTGAAAAATATTTCCAAAATATTTCTTGAGGAAAATATCCTTTCTTCTTTGAAAAATACTTTTTAATAAATAAAATCATTTAAAAATCATTTTCGTAGAAAATACCATGAAAACTTATAAAGAAGACTAGTGATCATTTTGAGAACCTTTTTCCTCAAAAATTTATAAATTAAGATTCAAACCATTTTAAAATTATTTTTATTTAAAAACACTTTGGAAACTTATAAATAAACACTGAAATTTTTTTGAAGACAATTTCTTTGAAAATACTTTTAAAGCTTATAAATAAGTGTTGAAAAAAACTTTCCCTTAAGAACTTATAAAAAAGGTTGAAAAAAATTTTGAAAAAAAATTTCCTTGAACTTTACTTTAAAAAAAATCATAGAAATTGACCTTTTAAAAAATTCAAATGAAGCATCAAAGAAATGATGGCGGATAAATCTGGATATGTCATATGATGTAATAAAACATTCCTTTTACACAGTAAAAATGTTGTAAAAATGCCTTATTAGGACAGAAATAAGAAGATTCCTTTGAATATGTTTGTAAAAGAAAAAAAAGGTTAAACATTTATTTAAAATTTTATATTATAATGTTATAGTATCCTTTTAAACCCTTTTTAGAAAACATTTTTTGAAGGAACATAGGTTTCCGACCAAAGAGAGGGTAAAGTCGAGCATTTTTAAAACACTTTCTTGACTATATTATATACTAAAGAGTGGAATAAATGGTACCAATATATGAATAAATATTTAATTAATATATGAGAATAAAATTAATTGATTTTATTGAGATATGGATCATAATATTTCCTCAAATGAAGCATAAAAATAAACAATCTCAAAATGTGATGAGATTGTCTCAATAAACTCTTATAACATGGTAACTTGGGATCATAATGTCCATGTAATAAATGAAATTAAATTAATCTTATAATATCATTAAAATATTATTAATCCTCATATAAAATGTAAAATGGAAGTATATACGCCTCAAAGCAAGAGTTTATGTTCAAAAAAGGAAAATTGAGAAAAAACTATTTTACCTACTTGGTGACTTTTGAAACTTAAACCCTATGAAAGAAGAATCATAGAATGGATATGTGAATACCCATGAATTTATATATAAGATAAATATAATACAATCATGTTCAGTACATACACCACACAAAATGAAAGAGTGGAAAAATAACATGTATCTCGCTAAAATAAAAAGTAAGATGAAATCTTCTTACCTTTTTTCATGACTCTCTTCGTACTCGTACAAGAATCCTATATAATAAATATAATTTAATTTTAAATATTTTCAAGAATCATAGTATTATAAATAATACCATATACTGTTTTATTATGACTTTATATTACCCTCTTGTTAACGATTCTATGTTAAGGTTTCACTTCTGGTAATATTCACTTTGTTCTTCGCATGTGTCTTAATTTATTATATATTTGGTCCTTATACTTATACAATGATTAAAAAATGTAGAAAAGGATATAAATATTTGTTATATCCATTATATTTTTATTATAATAATCTATATAATATAGGATTACAAAATGTAATACATCGTTCATGGAGATGGTAAGCTGTACATATGCATGAACGTTATTTCCATTTTTATTGTCGTATTAAAAGAAAGAAAGAAAATGAAATATATTTATAAGTATATTTCATTTTAAAATTATATTTATGATATCATATATATTATATATATTAAATAAAACCATCCTTAATTCAATCCATGTAGTGTATTAATGAATCATATCGCATTGAGGGGACAGTAGTCCACACTTCCTCAAATAAAATTATCGTATTTACATAGGATGGAAAACATAATGGTATGTTCTAAATTAAAATTAAACAAGTATAAAGATGTTATAAATATAATATATATCATATATAAATATATTTTCTATAATAATGGACAACATTAAAGGTTCTAATGTAAAAATGAACAATCATTTTTTCATGAGGTAATAGTTCTCCATACATAGAAACAGTATATATGTTACCCATTAGATGGAGGTGTTTGTAAGTGTAGGTATAAAAATTTACATAAAAAAACCTATTATATTTATAGTAATATTTTTTTAATATTATAATATAATAAATATAGTTTTATTGGGTGGAAAATTAAAATAAAATAAAGGACTTCAGAAGAGATGTTACCTCTTAATCGGGTAACTCCTTTTGATTTGTGCCAAAAGGATTCCTTGGATTTCTTGATGCCAAAGTTAAGGATTATAAGAGGAAATTAGATATTTTTATTGAGTTTATTGGTCATATTTTTTCCTATATTAAGTTTTTTTAAAAATGTTAAAAATAGGGAGAGGTGGTGGCCTTTTATAGGGACGGAAAAGGACTCACTTGGAAATTTTGAACACAAGTTAGGTGTACACATGTTATTACATAATAATAGTTGTAAAACACCAATTTAAATAAATAATGGATGGTTTTTGGACGAATAATTTCCATAAAATTGTTTTTATACAAGTTTCTAGGTCATTTTGGCCCCTAAGATTAAGGTTTAGTCCCTAATTAAGCTTAATTTGACCTTAATCATTGTGATTAATTTTTATCACTTTTACTAATATTGTTGGTAAAATATTAAGTTTATATTATTATAATATAATTATTATACTGATTTAAATGGTATATTTCATTTTTATAAAATTAAATTCATATAATAATCAAAATTAAGATTAATGTTAATCTCATAGATGTGGCAAGAAAGCGGGTTTTTAAAGTAAAACGTTCAAAAGTTTTTTAAGTTTTTATATTTGATTTCAAAGTGAAAAAGATTATAATGAACTAAATTGTATTAACAAATATATAATTTATCTAATAAGTCCTTAAAAATTTAACATATAATTTAACATTAATATTTATTTAAACAAAAGAGAATTGTTTTACTAAAAGTACTATTTTTTTACTATTAATCAAAAAATGAAGTTTCTCTAAAAAATACCAAAACATCACCCTAAGATAATTTCAGCATGATAAATTAAAAATTGAAGTTTATTTTACCAAATTAAATTTCTATATTTTTCTAAAAATAATTTTACTGTGTTTTTTCATTGAAGGACGTGAAGTGTAGTTCTTTTGAGAAAATAGTATTTTTAAACATATATGGTCTTTGCCAAAAAAATTATCTTCTGTTATCAATATGTTTCATTTATATAAAACTATTATATATAATATTTTTAAATTATTTGTTACTAATAATATTATTATGTTTAATGGATAGTTTATAGTTATATCATTTTAATAATTATAACAATAAAATGTTGTTTTTTAGAAACATCATGGTTTCGTATAACATACGCCAAGTAGATGTTTTGTGTATAATATACTGATTTGGTTCCATGTAACACATACTAATTTGGTGTTCTATATAGTGTGATCCAAGTCAGTGTTTTTTGTAGAGCAAGACAAGTTGGTATTGCATGTAGCATAAGCCAAGTCAGTGTTGCATGTAGTGCAATCCAAGTTTGTATTATGTGTAGTGCAAGCCAAGTTGGTATTTCATGTAGCATAATCCAATTATGTGTTGTCTTAATGTAATGTTGTACATAGTGTTTCAATAAATATATGTATATATATATAGAACTATTTCCAGAGTCATGTGAAATGAAAAATATACAAAATATAAATTAATTCAAAAAATAATAATTCACAAAATCTCAAGGTGTTACAGGATATATCTAATAGTACTATATGAGAAAACATTTAAGAGAGATATTGAATAATTTTAATAAAATAAGTTGATTATGTATATAGTCTCCAAAAATAATAAACCTTTATGGTTCTTGGGAATGTATATTTGTGAAATGTATTGAATATTCATCTAAATGATGTAAAAAAATTTGGAATGTTTGAATCACCTCAGTCAGTATCAGAGTATGGTTTGGTTATTTTTAGATATTATTTTATGAGGAATAAGTGGAAATAACTTAGGTAAACCTATGATGAATTTAAATTGATATAGGATAGACCTAAAGTGTCATAGGTTCATAAGAAGGCACCATAATTTAAGAAATTTTAGGAATAATTTTAATGATTATATGATTTATCGCTCTAATTAATGATATTTTACATTTAAAATATAGTTTTTAGTTTTAGCCAATGGTTTTAACTAGGAGTATTCATATTAAAACTTAATTTGGTGGGAAATTTTTTAATTTTCCACATGATCAACTGGACATAAGGGGAACTAGAATACAAAATATAATTACTATGCTTAGTAAACTCTCTCAATCTATGAATCATTTTGAGATTACAAATGATAAAAGGAATGAGCAGAAAATATTTTTTAGTATTTCATGATTCAATATCCACATTTCTTTAGTGGGTCCAATAATCCACTAATTTATGAGTGATGGATAAATACCACAGAAAAGATAGACTTTAATCTCCAATGCTTGAATCAGGAAAAAATATTCTTTCCCATTTATTATTGGGACGGTGAAGCAGATAAATGGTACCTTGTTAAGAATTAAAGGAAAGATAAATAAATTCAATACATGAAATGAGAGTAGTTTGAGATGCTATATTTTAGTAAGTACTATCCCTAAACTCTTAACATGAAAATTGAAAGGTAATTTTTTTAATCTAAAAACATAAGCATAATGAATCCATTGGTACCTAAGAATAAAATTTTAAAATAATTACATATTACACCTGTCATTTTATCATCGACCCTAAATAAAAAAATAATTGATTCTTTAGTTTCTTAAAACCAAGTATCTAAAAGTAATTATCCATAAGGGACTTTAGTAGCTATGAAGAAATTTTTTGACATGATCTCAAGGGAGAAATAGAGATTGTATAAACCTATTATTATCATTGTTTTGGGGATAGTAAGAGAATGATTGAATTTTGTGGAAATTATAATAATAAATCAAATTTAGGGAAGAATATTAATCTTCATTTACGTCAAATGTGTGGAAAGAATCATGGGGGAAATTTCATTAAGGGGATTGGTAAATGTTTTTACTAAATAAAATAAGGACATCGAGGAAATGAATGCCATAGTGATATGAAGAGGTCATCAAATGAAATTAATGGATATAAAACTCAAAAAAATTAACCATCCACACTTCATTACTTCAATTAAAAAGATTATAGGCTTTATGTCATCTGGTGTATGAATCTGAGGGTTAATTATGTCAAAAGAAGATTGAAACCTCTTAATATATAATATTAAAGGAAATCTCATGCGATAACAACTGTAAAAGTGGGTCCCAAGAATGATGTGGTGAAAGTTACACTTATCATCCACTCTAGAACTTCAAAATCCTTATTTTATTCACGATTTAACCACTCTTTATATATGAATAATTTTCTAAGAGTATCACTATAACGACCCTTACTTTACAAACATGGTTAATAATTCAAAATTGAAGCACACTTATTAAAACATATAACAAAACCATGAAAGGACCGTATAGGTATAGTGTCTTTAGAAGCTGGGTAACATAAAAAAATGGTTCATAAAGCATCTACATTGTCTCCCATTTATTTCATCATATCTAGAGTCCCTTTTGGCATATACATCTTAATAACCTTCTTCCTGACCTGGTGGAAAGAAAACATACAAAAGGGTGAGCTCAAATTCTCATTAAGGGTAAAAAAAGAAATATCAATCACATCATATACATATGAACATAACTTTTGTAAATATTAACCAGCAAAAGAGATCATAATTTCATAACATGGGATAAATCATAGTAGTGAAATTTAATCCCAATAATTATAACTCAAAACATGAAACTTTTTGGCATACACACATAATCATAGAAAATCATTTCTTATTAGTCAAGACTCATTTCCAAGACTATCTTAGTGGACAAAGTCCATTTCTGAACCGAGTTCACTCCTCGTTTCAGTCATGTTTCATGGAACTGGTTTAACTTGTCGTTCCATCCATGTCTATATCATGAGATATAAAATCTTTACCAAATTCATTGGAGGGAGATATAGGTCCCACCCATCTCATAATGATACCATTCTTATGTGTGCCACAAAATCATAAACCATACATCATAGCATAACCCATGTAATAAAAATGGGAATCTTAAACATCGTGACATCATAAAACAATTTATAGAAGATAAAGGAATTCATAAAAATAATTCCATCACAACATAGTCAAATCAATGTAATAATAGGGATAGAAACAGAACCCTTTATTATCTTAGATGGAAAATAATTATGATAAAACCCTTGAACTCCATTCTTGATGAAAATATCCTTTCTACTTCAAAAACACTTTTCCTTTCTTAACAGGTCATACAATTATAAACTAAAAGAAGTTGATTAAAAATAAACTTGAAAACTTTTAAGGTAAGATTCTTGGAATAATGTTTTAAAAATACATTCATGCCGTATAAGTTAAAAAAACATTCTCCTCGTACTTTTGTCAGAAAAGTCAAAAAAGTACCTCGTAACATAAAAAAAAGAAAGATTCCTTACATACCATGTAGTAAAAGTTAAAAATGGTTAAAAAGGAATTTAAACATACATGAAAACACTTTTATAAAACTTGGACATGTATGATATAAATAACCCCATTAAATACTTACGAATAAGCAATCTCAGATAAAAAATGAGATTTGAAAATTTATCCCTTACCTTAGGTCTGATTTGCTTCGTAAGTGTCTGAAACTCCTGTATAATGATTTAAATGACGTTATTGACTTATTCCAGAATCATAATTATTTTTATGATATCATATATGGTCATATTATTATCTTATTATTAGTAATATTTCATTGCTACTTGTTATTCGGGTGTTTATTACTTTTTGTTCTTATGCGTGTTTTGTCAAATAAATTATTATTCTTATTTTTAGGTTATAGATACCTCATTTCAATAATGGTATTGGTGTAATATATATCATATTTATTCACTCAATTCATTTATCTAATCATTATGCAAGGAAAATCATGTAGAACGAGTCGCATCACATCGTGGAGACGGTATTCCGTACGTACGCACGTGCGATGATATCATTCCCATGATCGTGGAATTGTATTGGAGTGTATGTATACTATTTTAGAATCAATATCACTTTACAATATTCATATATAGTCATTATTTACACCATTATACCCGTCCAAGTAAGGTGGTGGTGGAAAATAGATTACACCACGACATGGAGACGGTATTCCGTACGTACGCACGCGCGGTGATTTCGTTTTTCGTGGGATGGATATATGGTGAAATAGGGTTGTTTAATAATTATAATAACACATCATTACATGAGTGATACTTATGTTATTAATTCCTAATTAAACAACTAAAGAAGAATAAGTGGAAGAAGAAAAAAAGTTGAAAGAATCGGTAACGGACATTACCTCTTCTTTGAAGCGCTTCTTTGAGACCTCCTTTTAGGGCACTAAAATTGGTCTTTGAAGAAGACCAGTACCTCTAGGATGTTTCTATGGAAGTGGAGAGGAGAAATTGGCAGGGTTTGTCTGAGCTTTAAAGCTCAAAGTGGTGTGAGGAAGAGAGGGAGGAGGTGCCCTTTTATAAGGGAGGAGAGGGGCACCTTTGGAATAACTAAAAATATTATTTTATTATAAAGTAAAATTAGGTTTTTAATAGGTCGAAATTGATATATTTCGAAGGTAAGGTGGGTATGTGTAGAAATCCTCTCATCCAATAGAATTTAGACGAGTTTAGGTTCCTATTTTAACCTTATCATTTAGATTTAACTTTAAGTTAAATAATTTTACTTTTACCGTGTCTTCTTGTGTTCTTACACTATAAGGTTAATAAACTTACTATAACAAGCCAAAAGAACCCCAAGTTGTTTATTATTAATATATATAACCTTATCTAAGTCATTTGGACGATCCTTAGATTTTTAGGAATAAACTAACATTTAATAATATAATATTTGTTTTAAAAACTATTTAAGTCAATTTTGACACTATTTAGTAATTGATTTTTTGTGAAAATCATAAAAGAATTATTATTTCTAAAAAAGTTAATTAAAACAATAATAACATGTAATATTAACCTATAAAATTAGTTTAATTCATAAAAAGTCCCAAATTACATTTATTTGGGTATTTATCACATCAATTATGTCAATACTTCATTAATAAGATAATTACTGCATCATCTTTGTGTCATATATAAATTAAATTATTTAATGTCTAAAAATTACAAATGAAATTAAATTATGTAGGAAATATTTTTATATTTCTAATGAATATTTATAGTCGAATTTATCTTATGTATAACCCTATATTAAAAATTATTTACTTATTAAACTTTGATTTTAACTATTTTAACCCTTCTTTAAATAAATTAATAATAAATGTCCTAATCTAATCCAAGTGGGCCTAAATGGTCATATTTTATTTATAAGGTTGTTTTTGGTCGAATTACACTTATCCAATAGAATTAGGACATGTGTTAGGGTAATAATAATATCATTTTTTACCCTTAATTACCCTATTTACTTTTAATCGTGGTAAATAAAAGTAAAAAGTTACTATTCACCAAAAATTATTTTCATCTCATTGAACCACATTTTACTTACTGACATCAACCTTGTCTCTTGGATTTTTGAAGTTCCACTCTGTAACGCCCCGACCCTAGTTACCCAGAGTCGGTGCATTATTACATAACATTGGCATGATCATGAGAAAGATCAAGTCTCGAAAGACCGATTAGTTTAGTAGCCTTGGAATAACTAGATACATCCATAAAATTTTACATTACATCATAAAAAAAACATCTTGTCTTCATATCCCCTCATACTATCCCTGCAGGTCATTCATAAATTACTTCTTCATAATCCTGGAAAAAAATAAAACATTGAAAGGGGTGAGCTCGGATGCTCAGTAAGGATAACATTATAGCAGAAGCTTTCATAAATAAGCATAAACACTTAAGGCAATTTATAACTAAAACAAAAGCCTTTGAAACTTGAACTTCATCATAAAATGGAAAAGGTAAAATGAAATAATGACATTTACTTACTCACATGGATATTTTACTAGTCGAATGATCACATGCAATATCAATAACCACTTTCATAATGATGGAATGCATAATGCCAGACTATCATAACCACATAGCCAAGGCCTCGTGCCAAGACTACAAATAAGATTTTGCCAAGGCCTTGTGCCAAGACACTAGTTTGTCTCATGAGACCTACCGATGCATCGAGGATCTATAGCGGGCTCCACCCGTCACTTATTAAGTCCAATGCATTCCTCATATGAATAGGTTTAAACATAAAATAAACATTCGTATTAAAACTAGCATACGAAATGTCAATACTTTAACCACAAACCATGAATGGTATAAAAATAGAACATCCACAGTCAAATATAATTCATTTGATACAATATGGAAGATTGTATTGTATCACATTAACCTCAATCATGAATAATGATGGATGTTGACATAGATGAAAATAATCATCAAAACTATTTGAGAGAAATATCCCCCTTTTCTTGAAAACATTTAAAAGTCACACTATTTGTCAAGAAGCCATTTAAAAATAGATTTTTGAATCAAAGTGTCCCATACCACTTTGAAACCTTTTAAAAGGATTTTTAATTTCTAAACTTTAATGTCCATATAAATAAATCCTTAAAACCATTTTTAAAACATGGACATTAATGAGAAAGATTTAGATGAATAAGTCTTTAAAACATTTAAAAATGGTATTTTAGTTAGAGATTCTAACCAAAAGAGAGACACTTGAATGAAAATAATTGAGGTAATCAAAACTTTGTAATATCATGAGAATAAAGGGAATTCATGATATACTATGTCAAAGTACATTATATACACCACATAAAAGTGATTTGGTGTATATCAACAAAGAAGTCTCAATGGAATGTAAGTTGAGATGAAATCTCTCATAAAGGCCATATCCTTAGGTTAAGGATAAATCAACAACATAATTATGTGTGAAAAATATAAATACACTAAATATGATTGGATATTCAGTGTAAAACAATCAAAGTATATCCACACATATTCCTGTAAAAACAACACCAACGAATTGGATGTTTAACTCAACAAATGGTGAAAGAGTTAAAATTACTCTTATCAAATTCATATCAATGACTTGAGAATTTTCAATGGAGTGATAATGTGTATCAAAAGTATATCCACAGGAAGGGGAGTGGAAATTATGACATAATCAAATGAATAGTGATTCCACACATAATCTTGGGGTAATATAATCAATGAAATATGCGTAAAGCCAAATGAGTGGAAATTGAAATCTCAAATTCCCTTATTGATTAGGTAACTTAAGAAACAAACACCCATGAAAGAATGATCATACCATGATGATGTAAATACCCATAAAATAAAGTATATTACACAATGAATACAATCATGGGTAGTACACATACACCACATGCAATAATTAAGTGGTGATCAATGGAATTCTCACGGAATTAAAAGTGAGACAAGAAACCCCTTACCACGTTAATCAACTGAGTCGCATGGCCAAAAGTTAATAACCACCAAATGATTTAAAGAATAACATGAATATAAAGTGAATCATGATAATATATATCAAATGGAAGTACACAATACACCACTTTCAATAATTTAGTAGCGAACAATGGAAATCTCACGGAATTGAAAGTGAGATAAGAGAATCCCTTACTTTGTACTTTTTCCTTGGTCGATGGTAGGTTTACCTCCTGTATAATGGTGAAATAATTGTTATTGAATAATACAAGAATCAGTTACTTTAATATGATATCATATATGATCTTTTAACATTGATTTGTTAATAATATCTTAGAATTATCGTCATTTCAGGTGTTAACGGGTTCATTTTACTTTACATTCTTTGTTATGTGAGCCATATTCGTTATTAATGGGATGTATATTATTCATATCCAGAATGGTATCAAGTCCTTAAACATAATTTTTAAATCATCAAATGATAATTATACTTGAATGGATACGATGGAGAATGAATCTCATCGCGTTCGTGGAGACGGTAGTCCGTACGTACGCACGAATGCTACTTCCATTTAATTTTTATTTTAAAAGAATCGAATCCAAATTATACATAGGTATATTAATATTCCAGTAAAATATAATATTTTATATATGTTACTTAAGTTCATTAACACCATCCTTTATACGTTCCATGTGTGGTATGAACGAGTCATATCATTTTAAGGGGGCGGTAGTCCGCACTTCCTCAAATGAAATTATCGTATGTATATACAACATGAAACGAATAATTGTATGAAATAAAATGGAATTACAGAAGCTTATATATAAAATATATATCATTAATATCATATTTAATTACAGTTCCATCCTAATGGCCACCATGAGAGGCGGTAAGATGTATTTGAACAATCATCGTTTCGTGAGGCGTTAGTTTTCCATCCACAGAAACATTATGTTCATCATCCATTAGATGGAGTTGTGTGAATGTGTAGTTTGAATCCTTCTTATAACAACATCATAGTATATTGTGGATACTGGTGTTGTTACAAAATAAAGGAAATAAAAAGAGTTTGGGGGTTGGAGAAGCAAAATAATTGAAAATAATTTAAGAGAAAAATGTTACCTTTAATTTAGGTAACTCACTTTGGTTGGAACCAAAGGACTTCTTGAAATGCTTTCTGCCTAAGGGGAAGCTTCAAGGAGGAGTAGAGGGATGTGGGGAGCTTAGTTGGGCAGTGTTTGGACGAGCCAAGTGGCTTGAGAGGTGTGAGGAATGAGTAGAAGTGGTCTCCTTTTATAAGGGAGAGGAGGGGCTCTTTAGGAAAGAGTGAAAGTATTACTTTATAATATAATTATATTCGATTTATAATGGTCCAAAAATCATTGAGGTCTAAGATAAGATGACTCATATTATAAATAACATCAACCAATGAGAATTGGACAGGTTTTAGATAATATTTTAATCATTATAATCTTATTTATTTAAATGATTTATTAATGAGGTAAACATTGCATCATTATTGTGTCATTAATAATTTAAATTATTTGATGTCTAAAAATTATAAATAAAATATAATTATGTAGGAAATCTTTTTATATTTCTAATTAATATTTATAATCGAAAATCCAACATGTATAACCCTATGTAAAAATTGTTCTTTTAAAAGATGTAAGCTTATGCCATTTTTGTATTCATTTTAACTTAATTAAAATAAAGTGTCATTATCACTTAAAAGTGGATCAATGGGGTCCCAAAATTGACCCAAAGATGCCCATGGTCGACCATGTATCAACCAATAGGGTTAAGACACGTTTTAGGGTAATTTAGTATTATTATAATATTATTTTTTAACCCTTATTTACCGGATTTACCCTTAACCATGGTAAATAAAATATTTACCGCAGTAATTATTCAAAATGTCTAAAAATAAAAGTTACCTATTTACACAATTTGAACATCCTGATTCCAAATATGGAATCCATTTTTCTAAATTCAAAACACAGAAGTGTCAGAAATTAATTTAAAATTAATTCCCGCTGTCAAAACAAAAAGCGTGTTTTTAAGAGATAATAACTATCAAAAGATTGACATTTGTTTATGTTCGGTTTAATTGTAAAATTATGTCCAATGACCAAAATTATATTAAATGGTAAAAATATATTCTAAATATACTTTAAAACCACTCAAATTCATAATTTATCACTATTAATTATTTTGATTAAAAAAGTTGTTTTTAATTAAAATTTAGTAATTTTTACTATTCATCAAAATATGAAAGTTATCCGAAAAGTACAAAAATTTCACCTTAGGCTAAATTTGATATTCCGAATCCAAAAATGAAGTCCATTTTGAAATATAAAATATATATAATTTCAAAAAATTAAGTATTACTATTCATAACGGCTAGTTTGATCGGTTGTGGTGTGTGTTAAAACTCGAAGTTGCGTACAACACACGCTACTGTTTTATTCAAAGGAAAGCGTACCGTGGAAGCTTGGGATGTTTTATTTTAAATTTTTTGATGTCCCCATTTAGTCAAAAAGTTTAAAATATTTTATTTAAAAAGGGTTCACTATTAAAAGTTGGTAAAACTACAATACTGAAGATGAATTTGTTCTTACATTATGTCTAAGAAACTCATAATATGGATTCTAAAATTATAAGAATTATTTAAAGTTTAAAATTTAGTTAATACTATTCATAACCTTTTTTGAACGGCTTGTTTGGTAAGTCATGGTGCGCTTGAACTCGGTGTTGCGTGTAGTGCAAGTTATTGAATTATTTTGAAGAAATAACACACTATGAAATCTTGGGGTGTTACATTCTCCCCTCCTTCAATAAATTGCGTCCTCGCAATTTGAAATTGTTCTTCGAAAATAAAAGGTTGAAAATAGAAAATATATTTGTGGGAAAAACCACATCGGAAATTGGTTTACTAAAATTTAGTCTTAATATAAGGAAAAGAGAAATGAAAGGGTCACCACCAAATTATGATCTCGATTAGGAGAACATTGGTGGCAATTAGAGACATATAATTGGAGGAAAAACGTAAATATTTATAGGTAGTGGTTGAGGTCATCAATCACAAACAAGTATAAAATTGAGGTCCTTAAACTCATCAATCTATGATGATTTGAAGTACCATCGGTTCAACAAAATATAGGGTATTGTGATCACACATTTTTGACATCTCAAAATATCTTAGTTGAAATCCCACATCGAAAAATGAATTAATGAGGCCTCTATTTAAAATAAAGAGTGGAAAGTATGAAGATTACCGAAAATAACACATACTAGGGTTCCATGTAGGAAAATATGGATATGGAGGAGAAATCTAACCATCAATTATCTGATGGAGAGTGGTAGAGAACATGGCTATGAAAAGGCCAACAATCCCAAAGCCATAAATTAGTGATGATTTAAGGTACCATCTAGGACAACATTTTTTTTTAAAGTTACATTACATAAGGAAGAGGAATTCATTTATGATATTGACTAAGAACATTATGAGATATACTTAAATTTTAAGTAGATTTTCATTCTTTAATAAATTTCCACCACTAACTCAAATTTTTTTTAAACGATGAGTATTCAAGAAGACTTGGTCACACTGGAAGATCTAGAATAAACTTCTATAGAATAACATGATCCATGCAGGATAAACCATATATTTACATTGTCTTTGAAGATTAATCAAAACCAAAATGGTTAGTGAATGATCTAATGATCCCCCAAAAGGATATTCATTGAGATAAATATGCACTAATCTTAATTTCTAAAATTAAACCAACAATACCCCAAAGTTAAATAGATACCATTAAATAACCAATTGTCCTTAAAATCCTTTAATATAATCCAAACTAATATTGAAACCCAAAACATAGAAGAATTTGATTATGTAGTCTCCCATGTTACATTGTATCTCCAAATGACATCAAATACTCTTAAAGTCACATACTTAAAAGTAATTAACATCATCACATATTCTCTGTTATAGGTTAATCATTTCCATAAATAACCCAAATCACTATAAATCAACAATAAAAATGTAGATAAAAATCCACCATTACTCTACAAATGAAACCTCATTGTATTCTATTTTCCTTGGGCATATAGTGTTCCTAACAAAATGAACATCTTCCAAAATAACATTTATCACTTAATCACCACATCATTTTCCTATACCAAGGGTATTCATTTGATAAGACATAAGAACCCAAATCATCTTATTATTGATCAATAAAATCATTTACCAAAAAAAATAGTCATATTAACCAGGGACTTCACGTAGTCCAGTGGTAGGCGATAAATCCCAATCGCACTTTGGTTGTGGGTTCGATTCCCACAGCTTTGTCCGACGCGACGGGTTGTCACACGGTCTACGTGTTGTCCTTTTTAAAAAACTATATTCTATAATATTACCAAAATGAGATAAATTTTTCAAAATAACATAATTTAACCACAAATGTTATATCATACTTTGCATTTTCATCCCAAATTATAATAACTTATCATTTTCTCAAACCCCAATGATCATATAAAACCAAATGGTTATTTATACCTATATCCACAAGAGAAGAGACAATTATTCCTCAAATATCATTCTCACATGGCAAACTGAGGGGTTACAAATACAAGAGAAAATTATTCCAAAGTAAACCCATCAACAAGGAGTGCTAATACTTTTTAAATTTTTCTCCAACCATTTATTTCCACATAGCTTCTTCTTTGAGCAAGAAAATATCCTATAAAATAGGACATTCACTCGGGTAATGTCCAGGTCCCCTACATTTACGGCAAATGACTGTAAATGGACTCTTGGGACCATTTTTATCTTCTTCCATAGTACTCTTCATTTTTATTCGGCAATTCTTCACTTTATGTCCTTCCTTCCCGCACGTAAAACATTTCGTTGTCCCATTGAGACACTTTCCTGGGTGTCTCTTTCCACAATTCTTGTATGATGAAAATTGAGGTTTCTTTTCTCCATGGTCTCCATTGCTGGAGATCTTATCATTTATCACCTTTCTCTTCCTTGTTGAGTCTGGGAGTTGGTTAATATATATGTTGTTGATCATATTTTTGGAAAACTGATTTGACATAAAGACGATATCTTTTACGCCTATCAACATTCCATTTTGTTGCTCATTTCCACCACCATTCCCACCTTGTACGTCATTCTCAAAGTCACTATGACTTCCTTGGAATCCAGCCATTGACTAAAACCAGAAAGCATTGTGTGAGTAATAGTAGTCGTAAAATCATTTAGAGATTAAAATGTCACCATATTCTCAATTTGAAACATATTAGGATTAACCAAGGTCATTTACTCTCATCTTATGTATATATTACTTAAATCGGTTTGTAAAGAAAATGTAAATTATCCTAAGCATATCCCCCGGGAGTGTCGTAACCAAGAGTGCAGCAAGGCCCGTTGTCGTGCACCAGTTCCCGTTCGAGTCTAGCTCAAAGTGGTGTTTTCGGGTTTTACCCCAAGGTACATCTGTGCCAGAGCCGCCTCTACCTGCTCGTATCCAGACAGGGATGTATTGCTCGGAAAACTCACAAAATCTTTACAATACCAAAATTCTAGGAAGTTCATTTATACTAATCCTCAAAGTTAATCTTAGGTCTACGTGATCTAATCAGAGTTTATCTAAATCTAGCTACCAAGGTTTGTACTAAACTTCCTCTGATACCAACTGTAACGCCCCGACCCTAGTTACCCAAAGTCGGTGCATTATTACATAACATTGGCATGATCATGAGAAAGATCAAGTCTCGAAAGACCGATTAGTTTAGTAGCCTTGGAATAACTGGATACATCCATAAATTTTTACATTACATCATAAAAAAAACATTTTGTCTTCATATCCCCTCATACTATCCCTGCAGGTCATTCATAAATTACTTCTTCATAATCCTGGAAAAAAAATAAAACATTGAAAGGGGTGAGCTTGGATGCTCAGTAAGGATAACATTATAGCAGAAGCTTTCATAAATAAGCATAAACACTTAAGGCAATTTATAACTAAAACAAAAGCCTTTGAAACTTGAACTTAAGCATAAAATGGAAAAGGTAAAATGAAATAATGCCATTTACTTACTCACATGGATATTCTACTAGTCAAATGATCACATGCAATATCAATAACCACTTTCATAATGATGGAATGCATAATGCCAGACTATCATAACCACATAGCCAAGGCCTCGTGCCAAGACTACAAATAAGATTTTGCCAAGGCCTTGTGCCAAGACACTAGTTTGTCTCATGAGACCTACCGATGCATCGAGGAGCTATAGCGGGCTCCACCAGTCACTTATTAAGTCCAATGCATTCCTCATATGAATAGGTTTAAGCATAAAATAAACATTCGTATTAAAACTAGCATACGAAATGTCAATACTTTAACCACAAACCATGAATGGTATAAAAATAGAACATCCACAGTCAAATATAATTCATTTGATACAATATAGAAGATTGTATTGTATCACATTAACCTCAATCATGAATAATGAAGGATGTTGACATAGATGAAAATAATCATCAAAACTATTTGAGAGAAATATCCCCCTTTTCTTGAAAACATTTAAAAGTCACACTATTTGTCAAGAAGCCATTTAAAAATAGATTTTTGAATCAAAGTGTCCCATACCACTTTGAAACCTTTTAAAAGGATTTTTAATTTCGAAACTTTAATGTTCATATAAATAAATCCTTAAAACCATTTTTAAAACATGGACATTAATGAGAAAGATTTAGATGAATAAGTCTTTAAAACATTTAAAAATGGTATTTTAGTTAGAGATTCTAACCAAAATAGAGACACTTGAATGAAAATAATTGAGGTAATCAAAACTTTGTAATATCATGAGAATAAAGGGAATTCATGATATACTATGTCAAAGTACATTATATACACCACATAAAAGTGATTTGGTGTATATCAACAAAGAAGTCTCAATGGAATGTAAGTTGAGATGAAATCTCTCATAAAGGCCATATCCTTAGGTTAAAGATAAATCAACAACATAATTATGTGTGAAAAATATAAATACACTAAATATGATTGGATATTCAGTGTAAAACAATCAAAGTATATTCACACATATTCCTGTAAAAACAACACCAACGAATTGGATGTTTAACTCAACAAATGGTGAAAGAGTTAAAATTACTCTTATCAAATTCATATCAATGACTTGAGAATTTTCAATGGAGTGATTATGTGTATCAAAAGTATATCCACAGGAAGGGGAGTGGAAATTATGACATAATCAAATGAATAGTGATTCCACACATAATCTTGGGGTAATATAATCAATGAAATATGCGTAAAGCCAAATGAGTGGAAATTGAAATCTCAAATTCCCTTATTGATTAGGTAACTTAAGAAACAAACACCCATGAAACAAAGATCATACCATGATGATGTAAATACCCATAAAATAAAGTATATTACACAATGAATACAATCATGGGTAGTACACATACACCACATGCAATAATTAAGTGGTGATCAATGGAATTCTCACGGAATTAAAAGTGAGACAAGAAACCCCTTACCACGTTAATCAACTGAGTCGCATGGCCAAAAGTTAATAACCACCAAATGATTTACAGAATAACATGAATATAAAGTGAATCATGATAATATATATCAAATGGAAGTACACAATACACCACTTTCAATAATTTAGTAGCGAACAATGGAAATCTCACGGAATTGAAAGTGAGATAAGAGAATCCCTTACTTTGTACTTTTTCCTTGGTCGATGGTAGGTTTACCTCCTGTATAATGGTGAAATAATTGTTATTGAATAATACAAGAATCAGTTACTTTAATATGATATCATATATGATCTTTTAACATTGATTTGTTAATAATATCTTAGAATTATCGTCATTTCAGGTGTTAACGGGTTCATTTTACTTTACATTCTTTGTTATGTGAGCCATATTCGTTATTAATGGGATGTATATTATTCATATACAGAATGGTATCAAGTCCTTAAACATCATTTTTAAATCATCAAATGATAATTATACTTGAATGGATACGATGGAGAATGAATCTCATCGCGTTCGTGGAGACGGTAGTCCGTACGTACGCACGAATGCTACTTCCATTTTATTTTTATTTTAAAAGAATCGAATCCAAATGATACATAGGTATATTACTATTCCAGTAAAATATAATATTTTATATATGTTACTTAAGTTCATTAACACCATCCATTATACGTTCCATGTGTGGTATGAACGAGTCATATCATTTTAAGGGGGCGGTAGTCCGCACTTCCTCAAATGAAATTATCGTATGTATATACAACATGAAACAAATAATTGTATGAAATAAAATGGAATTACAGAAGCTTATATATAAAATATATATCATTAATATCATATTTAATTACAGTGCCATCCTAATGGCCACCATGAGAGGCGGTAAGATGTATTTGAACAATCATCGTTTCGTGAGGCGTTAGTTTGCCATCCACAGAAACATTATGTTCATCATCCATTAGATGGAGTTCTGTGAATGTGTAGTTTGAATCCTTCTTATAACAACATCCTAGTATATTGTGGATACTGGTTTTGTTACAAAAGAAAGGAAATAAAAAGATTTTGGGGGTTGGAGAAGCAAAATAATTGAAAATAATTTAAGAGAAAAATGTTACCTTTAATTTAGGTAACTCACTTTGGTTGGAACCAAAGGACTTCTTGAAATGTTTTCTGCCTAAGGGGAAGCTTCAAGGAGGAGGAGAGGGATGTGGGGAGCTTAGTTGGGCAGAGTTTGGACGAGGCAAGTGGCTTGAGAGGTGTGAGGAATGAGTAGAAGTGGTCTCCTTTTATAAGGGAGAGGAGGGGCTCTTTAGGAAAGAGTGAAAGTATTACTTTATAATATAATTATATTCGGTTTATAATGGTCCAAAAATCATTGAGGTCGAAGATAAGATGAATCATATTCTAAATAACATCAACCAATAAGAATTGGACAGGTTTTAGATAATATTTTAATCATTATAATCTTATTTATTTAAATGATTTATTAATGAGGTAAACATTACATCATTATTGCGTCATTAATAATTTAAATTATTTGATGTCTAAAAATTATAAATAAAATATCATTATGTAGGAAATATTTTTATCTTTCTAATGAATATTTATAATCGAAAATACAACATGTATAACCCTATGTAAAAATTGTTCTTTTAAAAGATGTAAGCTTATGCCATTTTTGTATTCATTTTAACTTAATTAAAATAAAGTGTCATTATCACTTACAAGTGGATCAATGGGGTCCCAAAATTGACCCAAAGATGCCCATGGTCGACCATGTATCAACCAATAGGGTTAAGACACGTTTTAGGGTAATTTAGTATTATTATAATATTATTTTTTTAACCCTTATTTACCGGATTTACCCTTAACCATGGTAAATAAAATATTTACCGCAGTAATTATTCAAAATGTCTAAAAATAAAAGTTACCTATTTACACAATTTGAACATCCTGATTCCAAATATGGAATCCATTTTTCTAAATTCAAAACACAAAAGTGGCAGAAATTAATTTAAAATTAATTCCCGCTGTCAAAACAAAAAGCGTGTTTTTAAGAGATAATAACTATCAAAAGATTGACATTTGTTTATGTTCGGTTTAATTGTAAAATTATGTCCAATGACCAAAATTATATTAAATGGTAAAAATATATTCTAAATATACTTTAAAACCACTCAAATTCATAATTTATCACTATTAATTATTTTGATTAAAAAAGTTGTTTTTAATTAAAATTTAGTAATTTTTACTATTCATCAAAATATGAAAGTTATCCGAAAAGTACCAAAATTTCACCTTAGGCTAAATTTGATATTCCGAATCCAAAAATGACGTCCATTTTGAAATATAAAATATATATAATTTCAAAAAATTAAGTATTACTATTCATAACGGCTAGTTTGATCGGTTGTGGTGTGTGTTAAAACTCGAAGTTGCGTACAACACACGCTACTGTTTTATTCAAAGGAAAGCGTACCGTGGAAGCTTGGGATGTTTTATTTTAAATTTTTTGATGTCCCCATTTAGTCAAAAAGTTTAAAATATTTTATTTAAAAAGGGTTCACTATTAAAAGTTGGTAAAACTACAATACTGAAGATGAATTTTTTCTTACATTATGTTTAAGAAACTCATAATATGGATTCTAAAATTATAAGGATTATATAAAGTTTAAAATTTAGTTAATACTATTCATAACCTTTTTTGAACGGCTTGTTTGGTAAGTCATGGTGCGCTTGAACTCGGTGTTGCGTGTAGTGCAAGTTATTGAATTATTTTGAAGAAATAACACACTATGAAATCTTGGGGTGTTACACACTCACAGAAGCGGTAAAATTAAGTTTTATGTAAATTTGAAAATTTTCCTAGGAGGTGAGTAAAAGACGGTGAAAAGTTCAATAAAATTTTTATATATCTAAAATTATTATAAAATGACTTCAATGAATTTCATTGAACTTATATAGGTATTATGTATCAATTTTTCCCTAAAATAAATTTAATTAAAATAAATAATTATTTAAATAAAAAGTCGGTTTTTAAATAGTAACCCAGTGTTTTCACTATTTATCAAAAATTGAAAGTTTTCAGAAAAATACCAAAATTTCACCCTAGGCTAATTTCGATATTCTGAATCCAAAAATGAAGTCCATTTTGAAAAATAAGATTCATAAATTTTCAAAAAGTGGTTATTACTATTCATAACGGCTAGTTTTAATAATATTTTAATAGCATATCGTTGTTTAGTGAAACTCGGTATTGCGTATGACTCAAGCTATCGAGGAAGGTCGCGATTGCGTGTAAAGAAATCCAAGAAAGTGTTGTGTGTAGTGAAAGATTAATTTGATGATTTATATAACATAAAAACAAAATATTTCTCATAAAAGTCTCGGGTGTTACATTCTACCCCCCTTAAAATGAATTTCTCCCTCGAAATTCGTCACTTTGTAACAAACAGATGAGGATACCTCTCCCTCATCATATCCTCAAGATCCCATGTAGCTTCTTCTAATTGGTGGTTCCACTATAAGACTTTCACCAAGTGAGTGGTCTTATTTCGTAGGACTTTTTCACTACGATCCAGAATCTCTATTGGCTGTTCTTCATAAAAAAGATCTTGCTCCAACGGTACAACTTCTAAGCTGAGTACATGTGAAGGACCAGGTATGTACATTCTCAGGAGAGATACATGGAACACATCGTGAACTTGAGAGAGATTCGGTGGAAGCGCCAATCAGTAAGCTACCTTCCCAACACGATCCAGTATTTCGAAAGGACCGATATACCTAGGGATCAACTTTCCCTTCTTTCCAAATATCATAACCCTCTTCCAGGGAGATATTCGTAAGAACACTTTATCACCCACTTCAAACTCTAAGTCTTTTCTTCGGTTTTCGGTATAACTTTTTTTCAACTCTGAGCTTCTATTATGTGTTGTTGAATAGATCTGACCTTTTCTTCCATCCCATCAACAAGATCAGGTCCAAATAGTTTTCTTTCCCCAACTTCATCCCAGCAAGTTGGAGTCCTGCATTTCTTTCCATAGAGAGATTCATAATGAGCCATCTGAATACTGAAGTGAAATATATTATTATAAGAAAATTCCACCAAAGGTAGGTGTTGATCCCAACCACCTTTGAAATCCATAGAGAAAGCTCTCAACATATCTTCTAGAGTTTGAATTATTCTCTCAGACTGACCGTCTATCTGAGGATGATAAACAGTGCTGAAACTCAACTTTGTATCCAGAGTATGCTGAAGACTTCGCCAGAACTTTGAGGTAAACCTCGGATCCTGATCAGATATAACAGAAAGTGGTACTCCATGGAATCTTACCACTTCCTTTACATATATCCTGGCAAGTTGATCCAAAGAGAAATCCTCTCTAATAGCAATGAAGTGTGCGGACTTTGTAAGAAGATCAACTATGACCCAGATAGCATTATTTCTTTTGGATGTTTTAGGAAGTACTGTGACAAAGTCCATAGTGATGTTTTCCCATTTCCATTTGGGTATGGGTAATGGTTGTAACATCCCCTTAGACTTCTGTCTCTCAGCTTTAACTTGCTGACAAACCAAGCATCGAGAGACATATTCAGCAACATCTCTTTTCATGCCATCCCACCAGAAGTACTCTTTCAGATCCCTATACATCTTCGTGCTTCCAGGATGAATAGAGAATGAAGAACTATGAGCCTCATCCAGCATCACCTTCTTTAATTATGGGATGGGAGGAACAAAAACCTGATTCCTGAACTTTATTATCCCATCACAATCAAGGTTGAAATCAGGTACATTTCTCACCTTCTTTTGTAACTCTACATCTTTTTTTGTGCCTCTTTAATCTTCACATGTATAGATGGTTGAACATTTATTTGATAAAGATAATATTTTTCACCTTCCATTATAATTCCAAGATCCATCCTTTATAAATCCATAAATATTGGATCTTTTGTGATCCTCATCATGGATAAACTGGCATGGTCTTGTCGACTTAATGCATCTACCACCTTGTTTGCTTTCCCAGGGTGGTAATGGATTGAGCAGTCGTAATCCTTAATCAGCTCCCAACATCTTCTTTGGCGCATGTTCAACTACTTTTGTGTGAAAATATACTTTAAACTTTTATGATCAGTATAAATGTCACACCTTTCTCCATAAAGATAATGCCTCCAAATCTTTAATGCAAAGATTACCGCAGCTAACTCTAAATCATGAGTTGGGTAATTTTGATCATGGATTTTCAACTGTCGTGAGGCATAAGCTATCACCATATCATTTTTCATAAGAACACACCCCAATCCCTTCTTGGATGAATCACTGTAGATCACAAACCTTTCTCCACTATAAGGCAGTGTGAGCACAGGTGCACTGGATAACCTTCTTTTCAACTCCTTGAAATTCTCTTCACATTACTCCATCCAGACAAACTTAACTCCTTTCCGAGTCAACTTGGTTAGTGGATTAGATAATCATGAAAAATCATTCACAAAACGTCGATAATATCCAGCCAAACTAAGAAAACTTCAGATCTCAGTTACTATTGTTGGTCTTGACCATCTTTTGATAACCTCTATTTTTTATGGATCCACAAATATCCCCTCTTTTGAGATTATGTGACCCAAAAATGAAACTCTTTGAAGCCAAAATTCACACTTGGTAAATTTGGCATAAATATTCTCCTTTCTCAGGGTCTTCAATATAATTCTCAAGTGATCTTCATGTTCTTCCTTGCTCTTTTAATATACCAGAATATCGTCTATAAAGACTACCACAAACTGATCAAGATAGTCTATAAATACTCTATTCATCAGATCCATGAAGATAGCAGGGGCATTAGTAAGACCAAATGGCATCACTATAAATTCATAGTGTCCATAACTTGTATGTAAAGTTGTCTTTGGTATATCCTCCCTTTTGAACCTTAATTGATGATACCCTGAACGAAGATCAATCTTGGAAAAGTATTGAGCTCTGCTTAGTTGGTCAAATAAGTCATCAATGCGTGGGAGAGGATATTTGTTCTTGATAGTGATCTTGTTATGTTCTCAATAATCAATGCAGAGTCTCATTGATCCATCTTTCTTCTTAATAAACAGAACAGGTTCTCCCTAAGGTGATGAAATAGGGCTTATGAACCACTTATCAAGATTCTCTTGGAGTTTCTTCTTCAATTCCTATAACTCAATTGGGACCATTCTATAAGGTGTATTTGAAATAGGTAAAGCACCCGGTACGAGTTATATTGTAAACTCAACTTCACGATTTGGTGGAAGACCCGGTAATTCCTCCGGAAAGACATCATCAAACTCCCATACAATGGGAATATTATTAATCGTGAGTTTCTCACCAACCATTTGAGATAAATAACCTTCATTTAGTGGAATCAAGACCCATAAGATGGAATAAATTTCTACTGGAAGGTTATGTTCATCCTTGCATCGATAGACGATCATATATTGATCTGTAATATGAAATGTGACTTCCCTTATTTGGCAATTGATATGAGCTCCATATAAAGAAATCCAATCCATGCCAAGAATCACATCAAATTCCACTATAGGAAGGATCACAAGATTTGAAGGAAGCACTTTCCCACAAACTTCAATCGGAGAAGAATTATAAACTTTTGATGCGACTGTTGTTCCATTAGGGGTTGTCACAGCAAACTCAACATCTAATTGTTGAGGTAATATGGTGATACCCTTAGAAAATTCTTCAAAAATAAAAGTGTGGGTGGATCCAGAATCAAATAAAACATTTTCTACTTTAGAGTGGATGGTAAGTGTACCTTTCACCACTTAGTTATCATACTCCACATCACTGATAGAAATTGCATGTGACATTCCTTTGTCTGTAGCCTTAAGAGTTTGTTGACATCGACCATCATCATCAACCCTTGGATTCAGGCATTGATTGGCATAATGCCCCATTTCCTTGCACTTGAAACATTGAATTGTAGTAGGTTCATTATGTGTATCCCTTCCTTTGTTTTCATCATTAGACATATTCCTCCCATCATTGCGGCATTCAAATGCCCGATGACCATCCTTTCCATATTTGAAACATTTACTTGTCCCTTTAAGACAACTCCCTCCATGTTTCTTTCCACACTTTGAGAATAAGGTAAAGCTCATATTCTTTTTAGTGTGATCTTTAGATTTTCCTTTGAATTCCATTTTCCTCTTCTTATCAAACCCATATGACTAATTTGTTACTCCAATCTCCATCTCAACTTTGAGAGCACATCGAATGATTTCCTCGTAGCTATTGAAGTCCCTTATGGCTAATTCCCTTCGAAGACTTGGTTTTAAGCCACTAAATAATCGATCGATCTTACTCTCAGGTTGGATAATAATACCAGAAGCGTACCTTGAAAGTCTTATAAAATTTTCTTCATAGGTACCAACAGATTCATTATCCTTTTGCTTCAGTTCAAGAAACTCTTTCTCCATCTTTGTCCGGAGAATATGAGGGAAGTACTTATTGAAAAATAAGTTCTTTAACATTTCTCATTCCATGGACTCAATTTCATCTCTTGGCCTCGTATTCTTGATAAGATTCCACCATTGATCAGCATCACCTTCCAAACGATACACTGCTAAGATGACTTTATCATGTTCAGAACATTGAAGAACTGAAAATATCTTTTCAGTAGTACTGATACATTGTTCAGAAACTAATAGATCAGTAGAGCCGTTGAATGAAGGTGGACGATGTCTCATGAAGGATTAAACAGAATGTTGCTTCTTCCTTTACTCGTTTGGAAGTCCAGCATGATTCATAGCTTGAGAAACTTGTGTGAGCATGGCTACAAGATATTTCATTCCAGATCCCATAACATTTGGTTGCTCAGGGGGACAATCATTGCATTTCCCATCGCATTCCACATTAACACGGTTCTTTTGGGTTCCAGCCATTGACTAAAACCAAGAAGAATAGTGTGAGAAACACTAATTATGATAGGAAAACCACATAATCAAGAATAAAATTTCACACTTAAGGTTATATCCTAGTTTATTCATGGCCATTTCTAAAACACTAAGATTGTGTTCTATTCTTAGACTTATCCTTATGATTCTTACTAAGGCTTTCACATCCTAGTTTACAAAGGTTGACTATACCTTTCCTCTGATACCAACTATAATGACCCTTACATTACATACATGGTTAATACTTAAAAATTGAAACACAATTATTACAACATATAACAAAACCATGAAAGGACCGTATAGGTATAGTGTCTTTAGAAACTGGGAAACATAAACAACTGGTTCATAAAGCGTCTACATTGTCTTCAATTTATTTCATCATATCTAGAGTCCCTTTTGGCTTATCCTACTTAATAACCTTCTTTCTGACCTGGGGGAAAGAAAACACACAAAAGGGTGAGCTCAAATGCTCAGTAAGGGTAAACAAAATAAATATCAATCACATCATATACATAAGAACATAACTTTTGGAAATCTTAACTTGCAAAAGAGATCATAATTTCATAACATGGGATAAATCATAGTAGTGAAATGTAATTCCAATAATCATAACATAAAACATGAAACTTTGTGGAATACAAACATAATCATAGAGAATCATTTCTTGTTAGTCAAGACTCATTTCCAAGACTATCTTAGTGGACAAAGTCCATTTCTGAACCGAGTTCACTCCTCGTTTCAGTCCTGTTTCACTGAACCGGTTTAACCTGTCGTTCCAGCCATGTCTATCTCATGAGATATATAATATTTAAATAATTCATTGGAGGGAGATATAGGTCCCACCCATCTCATAATGATACCATTCTTATGTGTGCCAGAAAATCATAAACCATAAATCATAGCATAACCCATGTAATAAAAATAGGAATCTTAAACATCGTGACATCATAAAACAATTCATATAAGATAAAGGAATTCATAAAAATAATTCCATCACAACATAGTCAAATCAATGTAATAATAGGGATAGAAACAGAACCCTTTATTATCTTAGATGGAAAATAATTTTGATAAAATACTTGAACTCCATTCTTGAGGAAAATATCCTTTCTACTTCAAAAACACTTTTCCTTTCTTAACATGTCATACAATTATAAACTAAAAGAAGTTGATTAAAAATAAACTTGAAAACTATCAAGGGAAGCTTCTTGGAAATAATGTTTTAAAAATCCATTCATGTCGTATAAGTTAAAAAAAACATTCTCCTCGTACTTTTGTCAGAAAAGTCAAAAAACTACCTCGTAACGTAAACAAAAGAAATATTCCTTACATACCATGTAGTAAAAGTCAAAATGGGTAAAAAGGAATTTAAACATACATGAAAATACTTTTATAAAACATGTACATGGATGATATAAATAACCCCAGTAAATACTTACGAATAAGCAATCTCGGATAAAAAATGAAATTTGCAAAATTATCCCTTACCTTAGGTCCGATTTGCTTTGTAAGTGTTAGAACCTCTTGTATAATGATTTAGATAATGTTATTGACTTATTACAGAATCATACTTATTTTTATGATATCATATATGGTCACATTCTTAGCTTATTATTAGTAATATTTCATTTCTACTTGTTATTCGGGTGTTTATTACTTTTTGTTCTTATGCGTGTTTTGTCAAATAAATTATTATTATTCATTTTAGGTTATAGTTACCTCATTTCCAGAATTGTATTAGTGTAATATATATCATATTTATTCACTCAATTCATTTATGTAATCATTATTCAATGAAAATCATGTAGAACGAGTCACATCACATCGTGGAGACGGTATTCCGTACGTACGCACGAGCGATGATATCGTTCCCATGATTGTGGAATTGTATTGGAGTGTATGTATACTATTTTAGAATCAATATAAATTTACAATAATCATATATAGTCATTATTTACACCATTATACCCATCCAAGTAAGGTGGTGGTGGAAAATAGATTACACCACGGCGTGGAGACGGTATTTCATACGTACGCACGCGCGGTGATTTCGTTTTCTGTAGGATGGATATATGGTGAAATAGGGTTGTTTCATTATTATAATAACATATCAGTATATTACTGATACTGATGTTATTAATTCATAATGAAACAACTAAAGAAGAAGAAGTGGAAGAAGAAATAAAGTTGAAAGAATCGGTAATGGACATTACCTCTTCTTTGAATCGCTTCTTTGAGACCTCCTTTTAGGGAACTAAAATTGGTCTTTGAAGAAGACCAGGACCTCTAGGATGTTTCTAGAGAAGTGGAGAGGAGAAATTGACAGGGGTTGTCCGAGCTTGAAGGCTCAAAGTGGTGTGAGGAAGAGAGGGAGGAGGTGCCCTTTTATAAGGGAGGAGAGGGGCACCTTTGGAATAACTAAAAATATTATTTTATTATAAAGTCAAATTTGGTTTTTAATAGCTCAAAATTGATATATTTCGAAGATAAGGTGTGGATGGGTATAAATTCTCTCATCCAATAGAATTTATACAAGTTTATGATCCTATTGTAACCTTATCATTTAGATTTATCTTTAATTTAAATAATTTTACTTTTACCGTGTCTTCTTGTGTTCTTAAACTATAAGGTTAATAAACTTACTATAACAAGAAAAAATAACCCCAAGTTGTTTATTATTAATATATATAACCTTATCTATGTCATTTTTCCAAACCTTATATTTTTAATTATAAACTAACAATTAATAATATAATATTTGTTTTAAAAACTATTTTATGTCAATTTTGACACTATTTAGTAATTGATTTTTTTGAAAATCATAACAGAATTATTAGTTAGAAAAAAGTTATTTAAATCAATAATAACATGTAATATTAACCTATAAAATTAGTGTAATTCATAAAAAGTCTCAGATTAAATTTATTTGGGTATTTATAACATCAATTATGTCAATACTTCATTAATAAGATATTTACTGCATCATCTTTGTGTCATATATAAATTAACTTATTTAATGTCTAAAAATTAAAAATAAAATACCATTATGTATTAAATCTTTTTATATTTATAATGAATATTTATAGTTTAATTTATCTTATTTATAACCCTATATTTAAAATTATTTACTTATTAAACTTTGATTTTTACTATTTTAACCCTTCTTTAAATAAATTAATAATAAATGTCCTAATCTAATCCAAGTGGTCCTAAATAGTCATATTTTATTTTTGGTCTAATTACACTTATAAAATAGAATTATGACATGTGTTATGGTAATAATAATATCATTTGTTACCCTTAATTACCCTATTTACTTTTAACCGTGGTAAATAAAAGTAAAAAGTTACTATTCGACAAAAATTATTTTCATCTCATTGAACCAAATTTTACTTAATGACATCAACCGTGTCTCTTGGATTTTTGAAATTCCACTCACAGAAGTGGTAAAATTTAGTTTTATGTAAATTTCCAAATTCTCCTAAGAGCTGAGTAAAAGACGGTGAAAAGTTCAATAAACTTTTTATATATCTAAAATTATTATAAAATAACTTCAATGAATTGCATTGAACTTATATATGTATTATGTATAAATTTTTCCCTAAAAAAATTTAATTAAAATAAATAATTATTTAAATAAAAATTCGGTTTTTAAATAGAAACCCAGTGTTTTCACTATTCATCAAAAATTGAAAGTTTTCAGAAAAATACCAAAATTTCACCCTAGGCTAATTTTGATATTCCGAATCCAAAAATGAAGTCCATTTTGAAAAATAAAATTCATAAAATTTCAAAAAGTGGTTATTAATATTAATAACGGATAGTTTTAATAATATTTTAATATCATATCATTGTTTAGTGAAACTCGGTACTCTTTTTAAATAAATACCATATCAATTGATAACTAAAGAAAATCATTTTTTATATTCTAAATCACGCTTTAATTATATATCTATGTGAAAAATAATATTAACTTAAATGGAAATTACGACCATTTTTTTGTTACTAATACCTATTCATGAGGGGTATTTAACTATAAGTATTATGGAAAAACTCAACATTAAAGATATTCCTATTTTAGAGGAATAAAATGATATATTTCATAAAGAGTTTCATAGTATTCCCCTGAATTGAGAAGTTGAGTTTTTAATATAACTCACACTTGGTGCTACACTTATATAAAATATTCTTTATAGAATGACCCTGATGGAGTTATATTAATTGAAGAGGAAACTCTGGGATAATCTGGATAAGGTATTCATTCGGCCATGTTCTTTTTCATAGGGTGATCCTATTCTTTTTTTAAAGAAAGTTGTGTTAATGTATATATGCATTTATTATAATGAAATTAATAAGATAAAAATCAAGAATAAGTATCTTATACCCCATATTGATGATTTATTTAATCAACTATGAGGATATTAATAAATTTAAAATATTGATCTTTAAATTGGATATCATTTTTTTTGGGTTAAAAGAGATTACATGACCAAGATATCATTTTCATGTGGTATAGACACTGTGAATTTATAATGACACCATTTGGACTAACTTACACCCCCACTATATTCATAGATCTAATGAATAGAACCTTTAGAGATTACCATGAAAAATTTATGGTAGACAAATAGATGATATTCTTATATATTCTAAGATAAAGTAATATCATGAAGATTATTTGAGGATTATGTTAAAGACCTTTTGAAATGATAAGTTTTTTGACAGATTTAGAAATTTTAAAATTTGGCTACATAAAGTATCATTCTCTGGTAATATAATTACAAGAGAAATAATATTGGTGTATCCCTCAAAGATAGAAGTTATTAAACATAGGCTCAGACCAACCATGGTGGAAAAGATCCATAGTTTTCTTTGATTGATTGGGTACTATCTACACTTTGTGATAAATTTATCATGGTTACATAATTATCTAACCAAGTTGACATGGACGGTATTCAAGTAAATTTGGATTGAATAATATAAAGATAAGTTAAACTAACTAAAGTTATGTTTGGTTTGCACACCTACTCTCACACTACCCTATAGTGTATAAGGGTTTGTGATCTATAGTGTTGAATCCATGAAGTGATTTGGATGTTTTCTTATTCAAAATTAAATGGTGGTAGTGTATTACTCACAAAAATTGAAGGTTCATTAGACAAATCTCCCAACTCATGGTATGGAGATGGTAGTAGTATTTTTTTTCTTTTAATATATGGAGGCATTATATTTATGGTGAAAAATGTCATACATATAATGATTATAAAATATTCAATTATATATTCAAAAAATAACTATTTAAATATTATCCAAAGTATATTGATCTAGTTTATTAAATATTATATCTACTCAATATATTACTGCCTTGAAAAGTCAAACAAGGTAGTGGATTCTTTGAGTCAGAAGGACCATTCTATCATGTCTATAATAAATATTGATAGAGATTGAATATTTATTTATCTTCAAAGGTTGGATCTTGAAATCGTGTTTTAAGGTGATAAATCTTATATTTCTTGGATTAATTTTCAACCATCCACTTATGTGAAGATTAAACTAGTGTAGAAGGAGGATTTTGAGTTTCATAAGAATATAAAGAAAATCCTAGATTCTATTATGATAGTTATAGAATGATTAGGTTTAGGAACCTATTATGTGTTCTATAAATAAAAAAATGAAAAAATATCCATTAGATAAAGAACATATCTCATCATTATTTATCCATCCTAGGAATACAGATATGTATGGAGATCTAAAAGATAATTTCTGGTGGGACAACATCAATTGAGAAATTGCAGAGTATGTATCTCGATGACTATTTTTCTATTAAGTTAATGTTGAATGATATAAGTCTAATAGGATGATGAAACCTCTACCCATAACTATATGGAAATGGAAAAACAACACCATTTATTTTATAATAGGACTACCCCAAGACATATAGTGGAGACAATTACATTAGGGTTATAGTTTATCACCTTATGAAGTCAATGAATTTAAATAATGTGAGAGATTATTTATCGCTTGGCCAAAATTCTAGGATAAACATTAAGAAATTAGTATAATTTCATGGAGTTCCACTTTCTATCATATCTATTTGAGAGTTGAGGTTTACATTGAATTTCTAGATAATACTTCAAAAAACATTGAATACGAAGTTAAAAATTATCATTATGCATCATCTTTATATAGAAGTTTAGTTTAAGATAAATATTAAAACATTATAAGACATGTTGAGATATTTCACTATATATTTTATAGGATTTTGGGATCAATACCTTTCTTTAATTGAATTTTCTTAAAATAATTGATTTCACTTGGGAATTTATATGGTTCCTTATAAAGAAATCTGTAGAATGAATTGTATAATTATAACCTAATGGGATAAAGTTAAAGAACTAAATCTATTGAGACCTGATATATCTAATAAAATGGTAATGGAATTTAGACCCATACAAAAATACATGAGGGCATATCAGAGTTTATAGAAATTTTTTTTATAAATTTCAATGGCATTTAGATTTTAAAATTGGAGAAAAGGTATTCTCATCAATATTTCCTTGGAAGAAGGTTATGATATTTGGAAATAATGTGAAACTGATCCCTAAATATATTGGTCCCTATAAGATTCTTGATTGTAATAGGATAATATCATATCAATTGGAACTTCCACTGAACCTCTCCCAAGTTCATGATTTGTTTCACAAGTCTCTTTTAAGAATCTATATACCAGATTCTTCACATGTACTTAACTTAGAAGTTTTTTTTTGTAGGAGCACAATCTTTCTTGTAAGTAAAAAACTGGTAGGAAATCTTGGATCATAGAGATAAAGTCCTATAGAACAACACCACTCACCTGATTAAGGTTCTCTGAAGAAAGCATAAATTTTTGTAATCTTTGTGGGAAACTAATGAGGTAATGAGGCCGAGGTATCCTCATTTTTTTGATGGATTAATTGATTTTTTAGGATGAAATTATTATAATTTGGTTAGAATATAATACACTAAGATTTTAGAATATATTTTTATTTAATAAATTTGATGTGTTTGATATCTTTTAATGCACACAATAGCAAACTTAAGTGAATAATTCTATATTAAAAATATATAATGCAAGGCATTAATAAATAGTTAAATTAAATTGATAAAATTAAATTATTAAAATAAATTAATGAAATTAATTTAATAGTAGATAAATTATAAGTAATAATAGTCGAGAAATTCTGTGGTAAATAGAAATGTTTTGTTTACAAACATAGTTTTTATTATATAAGTTTTATATAAAGGTTAATTACTTTTATTTTCAGTATTAAAATTATTGAAAATAATTTTTTACACATGTATATAAATTATTAATCATTCATAAATTGATTATAAATTGGTTATAAATTGACATAAAATCATTTGAAGGTAAAAGAAGATATTTTTTTAGAAAACTATTTTGATGGGTGTAATTTTTTTTATGTTAATAGAAAAATCAATCACTATAGATGAATTATATTAATAAATTTTTTTGATAGTGTATTAAATAAAATAAATTAACATTCCTATAATGGTTACTACTAATCAAGGAATAATAATAAAATAATTTTTATGCTTAAAAATATATTTTTTTCAAAAAATAGTTTTTACGTATTTTTTGTGGGGATGTTATAATTAATTTTTGTCACATATCATAATTTAATAATTAAAATTGGATTATATATTTGGAATAATCAAAACAAATATTATTTATTAAGTTCAACTTAATTTTTTTTCATAATGAATAGTTGTCATGGTAAAATTCAATCACCATGGTAATGGTTCAAAGGGTTAACAAGGGGATTAAAAAAAATATAAATATTAAAGTATCTATAAAATGTGTATAAATAGGATTAATTGATTTAATTTTGATACTAAATTATCCTTTATTATATAATTTTTCCATTTGGTTCCACTTTACCAAGAAAATTACTTTATATTATTGTTTCAGACACTTTTGTCAGGGCGTACGCATCTGTCTCATTTGGGGACTAAGGGCACAGTTCTGTTGCCCTACATTCCTTCTTTCCAAAGGTGGGAAGAATCTGTCGCTTATTCAGGGACGTCTGCTCCTTGATCGAAATGGGATGATGTTATGTCGGTTCTTCCTTCTGTGGATTCCTCCTCGGAACTCTTCACCTAGTCCAGGTCTCCCTCATAGACTTAAGACATTGTTCGTGAAACTCTTCTTGATGCCATATCTTCATGTATGATAGTTAATTACACTGCTTCTATCAGGACATTCCAAGAGATCCAGTCAGGGAAGCAACCTTCGGTCAGGGGAGTAGTCACATTGGGCATCACCGGTGTGTCTGGGCACTGCAACATTGGCACGTCTGGGTTTCTTCCCCTTATTATAGGTCTTTTCAATGGCGCGGAAGCCCGAGGCATCCCATGTCGAATGCAGAGAATTATATGTCATGGTAATGTATCCGAGGTTTTCTTCATCTTCCCATGTTTAACACAGGGTATGCCGCAAGTTTAACGTCCAGCGGAGATGGATCGGACTTATCAGAACACTAACTAGAGTAGATCAGATAGGCATAACCTCTTGAGTGAACACTGATGTTAGGGCTAACGTTTGGTTGGATTCCCGAATGCTGTTAAATGGAATGGGGTATGAGGTGGCATGATCCCACCGGGATGTGGCGGCCCGGGTAAGAATCAGGATGGATGATGAAGCGGTTGAAAAAAATGGATGGTTAACAGGATGGAACTGTCATGAGGATGATGACGGTTTTGTGATTGAGCCTCAGAGAGGCCTCCTACCTGTCCCCATAGCATGGAATTAGAGTCATCATAGTTCATCTAATGACAGCTTACCTCCTATTGGGGTTCTCAATGGCTTGCCACTGGATGGGGTTGCAACATCTTACCGTTGGATAAGAATGTCAACGGCTTACCGCTGAATAGGATCACAATGGCTTACCGCTAATTGAGGTCCCAACAGCTTACCACTGTATGGGGGCGAACCAACTTGAAGATGGTCGGGACAACCGGTTGATGGTGGGCCTGAACCATGGGGAGGCTTCCTACGTACCCTACCTTGGCAAGGATCAAAGACCTCATAGTTTGGGTGGGGGACATTGTTAAACCGACACGAAGATGGTTGGGGCCAATGGACGTTGGTCTTGAACCTCATGGAGGATTTCTATGTACCTTACCTTGGCGAGGATCAAAGACCTCGTAGTTCAGGTGGGGGCAGGGGTCGGTGAACCGATGTGAATAACGACATGGGGTCCCAATGGATGATGGGATTGAACCTCATTGAGGCTTCTTATGTACCTTGACATGGCAAAGATCAAAGACCTCGTAGTTCATGGGTTGGGGGTATCTGGGGATTACGCTTTAAGGTACCCCAAAGTGTTGGTGAACCGACGTAAAGATGGTCAGAATGATTGGGATGGTGGGCTTGAACCTTGTGGAGGCTTCCTACATACCCTTCCTTGGCAAGGATCAAAGACCTCGTAGTTCATGAAAGTGTGTGGGGCTTAGACTCTAAGTTGCCCAAGTTGTGGGTGAACCGACGTGAAGGAGGTCGGAATGACTGGTGTGGCGGGATTGAACCTCATTGAGGATTCCTAAATACCCTGCCCTGTCAAGGATCAAAGACCTCGTGGTTCATGAATGGGTATGGGGCTTACACTCTAAGCTGCCCAAGGTGTGGGTGAACCGACGTGAATGAGGTCGGAACGACCGGGGTGGTGGGCTTGAACCTCATGGAACCTTCCTACGTACCCTACCTTGGAAAGGATCAAAGACTTCATAGTTTATGAAAGGGTGTGGGGCATACACTCTAAGCTACCCAAGGTGTGGGTGAACCGATGTGAAGGAGGTCGGAACAACCGGAGTTGTGGGCTTGAACCTCATGGAGACTTCCTACATACCCAACCATGGCAGGATCAAAGACCTCATAGTTCATGAAAGGGTGTGGGGCTTACACTCTAATATGCCCCAAGTATGTCGTGGTCGATGATTACTCTAGGGCCACATGATTCATGCTCGGCGTGAGAAACGAGAGGTAGCAGAGACCTGACCTTCACGTCGTGAAAAGTGCGTCCGTGGAAAGTGGAGTGAGGATTACACGTAGTTAGTTTACCAAATAGGAAATAAGGGTGTATCCATGGTTAGCATCTCGAAGAGGTTGGGACTTACTCCAGGATAGAGGCCCATTGGCGACAAAGCCCAACGGTAGAGGGATTTGGCACCAAAGAAAGGAGGGGCACCATTCCCCATCACACCCTTTGCTGACATTGGGCACCAGAAAAGAAAGGAGGAAAAATTGTTCTACCTCCTGCAAGAAATTATAGGGGATTACACCAAGGTGGTTGCCCTTTCCCCACATAGGATGCATGGTGGGAAGTCATAGTTTAACTTCATGTGCTGAGGAAGATGGTGCTTGGCAGTTTAACGTCATGCAGCTCAGACGAGGAGGGTTTACTCCACACCCCTAGGACTTACATAACCGGTACCCACTATACCGTGGTGAAGGGACAGGACTGGAAATGATGCGATGAGGGAGTGTTATGGAGCGAACCATTGAAGGTTCCATGTTAGCATGTCTATGCAAAGAAGAAATAGTTGTTAGCATTCCTATGAGAAGAAGCATGAGGCGAAGCAACGCAATGGGCAGTATCATCAATGTGACTTTGAAGTTAATTCGTGTGAACCTAGGAGGTTGCATGGGAAAAGTGTATATGGAGGAGGTTCCTTGGGTGCGGGAGGCACCTGAAAATGATTCCCAGAAGAAGGACATCATGGGCGCACACGGCAGGAAGCTTGAAAGCAAAAGGCATAGTTGCACGAAAAACAGTGAGCCCGACGCACGATTCAGGTGCGTGTGCAAAATAGGTTGGGATGGTGTGCAAATGAGATGAATGCATGCAAAAGGCCGGGGTGGCGCAAAAAATCTACGACGTCATGCAAAAGGAATTGCGCACAAGAAATCGGTCGGGGTAGCGCAAAAGGAATTGTGCGCAAGAAATCGGTCGGGGGCGCGCAAAAGGGATTGCACGCTGTAGAACTGATTGCACGCAATTGGAATGAATTTTGCATGGGGGAAGGGGCTTGGTGGGATTTAGACAAGGATCAAGCCCGAGTGGTCTCGCGCAAAGGCGGACCACCGGGCGACCTGGAGCGAAAAATTCAGTACCTGAGAGCCATCTTATTCGCGCATGAGAGATGAATTTCATGCCAAAGAGAAGGTTCAGATTTTTCGGGGTGAAGTCGAAGTGGGAATCATTCTATTTATAGGCGCTCAGAGTCGTGAATCCCCATGGAAAACAAGCAGGTGTGAAATATTATGCATCGGCGTCAGCAACGCGTAATGTCGACCGCGCGGGGCGGCGGCACGAAAATTTCCGCGCCCGCGCGGAAAACACTCGCGAATCCCAATGTTTTTCATGCGGGGTATATTTTTTCCATACGGACCTTACGGGGCCCCCAGAATGGATCACCAATTCAAAAAAAAATCTTCTCTTTGTCGCGCCTGAACTTTCTTCAACCCTTGAGTTTTTCTTGGAATCTACAAATTCCCCCCTCGGAATCGGATCGACGAGGGACTGCAAAGGTCAGATTCCAAGGGAAACACCGAGATGTAAGACTCCCCGGGCCCGAACACGCTGAAAAATAGAGTGGAACATAAAACCGTTCTGGAGCGTGGACTTCACCTTCTTCCCAAACACGAAAACCCCTCTCCGGGCCTATAAAAGCCCTGTGGGTCCCTCATTCCATATGGATTTTCTCGCACGATAATCCATGAGCTCTTGTGCGTGAAAAATTTCTTCTGCACTGCGCGAAAAATGCTTTGGTTGTACGCAATTCATCAAGGTCAGCAATCGTTTTACATGCCAACCTAGGATTTTTTGTGTCAGTCGCTGATATTTCGTTCTTGATATTGATTTTTCACGTCGGCTTCTGATTTTTCATGCCAGACTCTTAAGACTTTTCAGGTGGAAGATGGCTGTCAATCAGGCTAACGTTGAGGGAGAAGTTTCATTCATTGTTCGAAGGGCTGAGATGATCTCCAACCCTGAGGTTTATAACACCCAAAGTATCGTATCCAGAAAACATACTCTTTTCAACATGCTGACCCCAGCGTAGAAGAAGTATGTACTGTCTTCCAACCTGCCGATATAGGACTTCAGTATTTTGGAAGAGATACCCATGCCAATATTTGTGGTCGACACACTGCGGTCATCGGTGACCCGCGAGGATGACCTACCCTAGTTTAATATCACCTACAATGGTCATCCTGCTAGAGAAACCAGACATATGGATGTTTATGCCCTGAATCCTAGGACCAGGACTATTTCGGGGAGTGACCCTATCGCGGAGAATTCTCCGGCCCTTTACACAAGCACTATCTGTCAGAGTGTTACTGAAGAGACTAAAGGTTGGCTGAAGGATTGGGACCTGCAGTCTGGAGGAAACTTCACGAGTGAATGGGCCTGGGCATATTGGGTTCGCCAGAGATGCGACCAGTTTGGGGCCAAATTGTGGGACATCGGTTTGTTCGAGGCGGTGTGGACGTCATAGTTTCATTTCTATTGCCAGCATGTGCTTGGGCTGGAGTTTTTTACTCGATGGTCCCCTGACACCAATACCTTCCATCTTCATCATGGGGAAGTTGGTATCAGCCTATGGGACATCCATTACATCGGGGGTATCCCTTTGGATGGGCACCTATATGATGAATTCCTCCCGCCAAGGAACGTATGGGGAGATGGATCACGAACCCCTATATTGACATGGAACCTATTGGAGATAGCTAATGAGAGGATGATGGTGAAGGATTTTTTGAAGGACATCTCTTACCATAAATGGTTTAGCTTATTCCTTCAAAGAGATCCGAAATTCAAGATGCTAGGGTGATAGAGATGGTGTCTGACCGTGGCACAGAGGAGAAAAATTGGATTTTACTGGAGGATCCTAGAGGCGGTGGACTATCAGTCATGGGGCTTTAGCATAAATGAGAGTTGGGACCTAAATGTTCGGTATGCCGGATATCTTTCCACATTCCTGAGTGGGTGGCTCCTACAGGTGAGGGACGCAAGGATGGGAGTTCTTCTGGAAACCCTGGTGATGGTTGGTGTCATGGCCTCTAATCAGAGATTCAATCTGGGAGTCCCCGTATTGGCTCGTCTATATGCCATTTTGGGATGTATTTCAAGAGGTGGGTCACCGAGGTGGATTTTTGGTCCCTTCTAGATCTTTTATGGCTAGGTAGTGGCCCATTGCGGCGGGTATACATTTCTGAATGTCGTTCATCCTCCAGGTCATGACCTAAGACATTCCTTGATGAACATCGTCAAGGTCATGTCGTTGATGCTCAATTAGGAGGGAGTAAAGATCAGAATCAGAAATCATGCCAACTTCACTTTCAGCTCATTCCCCACCCTGACTGGCCAGATGATAGATAACGGGAAAGGCACATTGGAGTAAAGGGAATACTTCCAAAGCATCAGAGGCGGGGTTCTCATGGCCCAGATTGATGAGAATATCTTTTGTGAGCCCTACGTGCCGTCTAGGTTCTCCAGGCAGTTCATATTCCTTTAGCATATTCCGAAGAAGGTGCACACAAGTGTTCGAGAGGAAAGGAATCCATACGTACTTCACCAATTGTGGCTGATGTTCACGACCCAAGGCTCTGGAGACATCATCACCTTTCCTCCCACCAGAGATGATGTCGTCCTCTCAACTAAATATGATGAACATTGGGCCATAGCATACCCTAAGGGGATTTTTTGAAAGCAAGTTCGTCAACTCAAGGTATTCAGTGTAGAACCTGGGCGGCGAGAGAGAAGACATGGGGCTCTTGGGTGGGAGGGGAAGTTCGGAAGAATGTCGAGCAACTGGGACCACACAGGTCGGGACTTCAGCAGCAGGGATTTCACGCGGCGCGGCCGGGCCCTCATCGCCTATAGGGAGATGGGTTCATGTAGCGGCTGGTAAACTCCTATGGAAGAAGATAAAATATCTACTTCAAACATCTAATGAAGTAGTCTTCCTGGCTCCGTGGTCATCTTGGATGAACCTATGACAGTCGATGGGTACTGAAGCTCTGTGGAAAAAGATAGTACGAGATGGAATCCAACTGCTAGAGGTCGGACTCATTCGGGTTGTCGACAGGGTGAACTTTCATCATCGTCACACGTATCTGATGGCCATGGACGTGTATTCACGCCAATGGGGTCGGTGTGAGGAGCCATCTTTTGTGAAGAATGTAATTCTCATCCAGGATCATGATCGAAAAAAGATGTTGTCATAGGATGACGACAGCGACGATGAGACGGAAGGTGTCGAGATAGAAGATGAGGTATAAGTATAAGGTGAAGGAGGGGGTGTAGAAGAAGAGGAGCTTGAAGGTAGAGGGTCTCAGGGTGTGTCTCACCAAGGGAGTCTCTGGGAGAGTGGTGAGATTTTTGGCTCTGATGTAGATATAACTGAACTACTTGAGGTACGTCTGAGCCCATGTCTATCCTTTCCCCTCATCATTTTTTATAGCCCTAAATCAGATTTCCTTATCCTGTTCTGGAGCATGTTAGCACCGAACAAGAGTCTCCATTCAAAGTGGAGGGGGTGGCACTGATAGAATAAGGTGGGGAGCTGACACCCATTATTGAGCTGACGAGCGCTGAGGGATCCCCTACAATGATAGCTCTTGTAGCACCCAGAACACCAGATTATGATGCTCTGGGATATTGTAATTTCATTACTTAAACATCAGTATTTACCGTCAGAGAGATCAATTGATCAGGGTGTTCATTGTTTGTGCAGTAATCATAGCCTTGGAGGCTCGTTGGGCTGCCGAACCCAGGCCATCCGTGATTTATTTAACTACAAATTTGACATCCCATTCAGGACACATTTCTCAAACCGCACCGGCCCCGACACTCGGTGAGAAAAAAGTGGTAGATGTTAGCAGAACTTATGTTGGGGCAGGGCCGGAAGTCAGCGAGTGATATATCGAGATTGAGGTGATAGAGGAAGTTCGCCCAGGCATTGAAGAGCCTAACCCCTTGGGAGGGGTACCTGAAGAAGACCATGCTGGTGGTCTCTTGGCATCCTTCCCTAACTATCAGCCCGCAGACCCCGAGGAGATTGATGATTCATACTCGGAGGCAGCTGAGGAGAGTTGGATGATGCATCGCAAAGGGTGGAAGTGCATCAAGTGATTTTCCGGTTAGCATCAGAAGGAATGGATAAAGTGGATGGGATCACTCAACACCTAGTTGTTCTTTCTCTGTGCTGGAGGGTTGGATTCTCAATGCCTTCATTCGATGGTCCACGACTACATGGCCGAGAAGCTGTGCGAGAGCAGCTGATGCTCCAACATTTCCCAGTTTCGGGAGGGTTCAGGTAGCACCCAAGCATTCATAAAGGTAGAACAAGAGGTCTGACACCTCTAAGAACAGGTGAAAGAAAAAGGAGATATTCATTGAAAACTGTTATGAGCTTGTGGAGCAGTTGAGGGCCCAGCTGACAGACGCCTAAGTGCAACTTGTGGAAGCGGGTCGCCAACTGAATGAACTGCAAACTGAACAGGAACAAGCACGAGGTAGGTTCATTGGAATGCGCTCTATGGCCATGGATGAAGAGAGAGTCATCAGGGGGTAGGAATCAATCTTAGAGGCCATCAGACAAATGGTAGCGGCGCTGGAACGACCCATCCAAGGGAATGACCCTTAAGGGCCCTGTTTTGGCCGAACTTCATAAACTCATTTATCCTTACTACTTCTCATTCTGAAATTCATATATGGATAAATTTATTTACATTTTTGTTTGGATTAATGCACTCAAATACAATCCTAAAATAAATAGAAATCAATTTATAAGCTCACACGGGTCGTACCCAATGTGAGAAACAAAGGATGCTCATACCATTACTTCATTTTTAAATGTAGGAGTGCCAACCAGGCTTCGGGCACCCGAGGGGGGAATTCTCGAAAAGAGAATAGAGAGACCTGACTGGAGAATGAAGCTCTCAGAATAGATGAATTACCATTTTTCTAGTGTGTTCTTGTGCATGAACGGGGTAATATCCAGGGGCGTTAGAATCAATCTGAATAGAGGGGAGTGGAAAATGTAAATCATGATACCCCAGATTTGGAACACTGTGGGGGTGGCGTGACAATGAAGGATAACGGTTGACCACATTCAAAACAGAGTATCCTTGTTGTGTTAGCCTATAATGGGGATAGAAAATGAGGGTTGACCGCTGACCATGTTCGAAACATGGGGCCTGACTCGAAATTTCATCCATTAGTATTCCGGAACATTAGCCCAGGATAGTAGGTGAGCCATAGGTCATGCGTCCATACTGTTAGCGGGTTCCGTTAGATGTGGAAGGGGACAAGGGTCCAAATAAGACGCACGCAAAGCATGCACGGTGGAGTGATGGGTTGTTCGAATGGGGTCCAACACTCTTGAAATTATGCCACAGTGGTGGAAGCACATTAGAGGGGCGCATCAGTCTAATCATGGATCATTACTTCTTTTAGATAGTACCACTATGGCAAGGGATTCATCTCTTCCTAATGTCATTGTGGGGCATCCTGATCATGTTTAGGGTACAGCTGCAGTTACACGGTTTCACACAAGGGGTCAGGCCAGGGGTCCGGAAATGATGAGGAATAGGATTGATGATTCCTGGGGCTGGACCTAAGACGAAATTCCTGGGTGTCCCTACGTATCCCATTAGGATGTGAATCAATCCATACATAGTTATAAGAGAGGTATTAGTTTATCGTCTTAGAGCTCAGACCAAGGATTGGTAAGGAATGTAGGGGACACATGGTAAGTTGATTATGAAACCCGACATGAATGAGGACCCGGATTCTAGATTACCATGTGTTCCTTGGGGAAATATTTTGGTCAAGGGATAAAACATGAAAGTTAGGTTGGGCCCATGGGGAAGTGCTCGGGCGTTCATACGTATCTCATGAGAATTAAAATCAATCCGTATGTAGGTCTAAGGGGTGGCATGGTAAAGTACCAATTCCAAGGATAAAAAGGGACGTGCGGGTGTGACCCTCGCACTAGAAGAAATGGTATTTGATGTATATTGTTTGAACTTCAGGTTGAATGGATGTGTTTTTTTATATGAGGCGATGAGCCTAGAATGGTGAATCCAGGCATCAAAACAAAAATCAAGCCAAAGGAAGGCGTTGACAAATGGTATGGTGTTTGACCAATAACAAACACGATGTCTCTTAGGTGAGGACTTCACAATGCAGTGCCGTTTTTTTGTCGTGTGGTCGGGATGATATTGTCTCAGTTTAGGGTCATGTGATAGGACTATCCATGCATTTTAAAGTTGTGCAGCATGACGTAGTAGAGATGAGGCTGAAGGGGGAATGCACACGGTGCAATAAATCATACCTGACGTGAATGAGGACGAGGTCCACACCACACCATGCTCAATTCCGAGAAATAAACCACGGGCTAAGGGTCCAAAAGGAGGTAAGAGGGTAGGCAGTAGGAGAGACTGGCCTCAATTAACCTGGACCCAAGGACGAGATGCCCGGGTGTTCCTACGTATCCCATGAGGACAGGAATCAAGCTACATGTAGTTCTCTAAAGGGGTAATATGAAAAGATCTTAGTTTAAGGTCTTAGAACTTGAACCATATGATTCCTTATCATGAATTTATCCTCCTAACGTGTGGATGCACACTAAGGAATAGTACCAAGAGTTTGAACGTTCTACTTGGACATGATGAGGTGGAAAAGGATGTGAATCATGTAACTGATATTTTGGGATTAATGGGGTCTGTGTGACGATGGAGGGTAACCATTGACCATGTTCAAAACAAATCATCCATATCGCATTGGCCTGAAATGGGGACAAACAACTGAGCATCGACCATTGACCATATTCGCAACATGGGACTTGTATCAATTTGTTGTCTGAAACCCTCGCGGACTTTGGACCGTAATGGTAGGAGAGCCCTTAGACCTAGCATTCATGCCATTTGGGGGTCCCTTTGGGATGTGAAAGGTGGTGGAATCCTTGATGAGAGGGAACATGAAGCCTGAGAAATTGTTGGAAGCATGTCCGGGTATAATCCGACAATCTAGGTGCTGAAACAGAGTACCCTTAGGCACATTATTGAATCGTCAAAGAGCATCGAGGGGTCCATCTTTGGAGAGGCTCACATGGAAAGATGAGTATAGCACAAGGGGATGGAAAACTCTCAGGATGGAGTAAATGGCATGGTTGTTACAATACCCAACGTGAGTGGGAACATAATTCCATACCACACCACATGATCCTCTCCCTGGGGGAATGTAGGTAAAGGGGCCAAGATGAGGCTGGACCTGAAGGCGAGATGCTTGAGCGGTCCTACGTATCCCATGAGGATGGGAATCAAGCCACACGTAGTTCTGAAAATGACACACATAGGGGTAAGATAACCTAAAGAGGGGGTTGTATGGAATGACGAGCAACCCGAAGTGAATGAGGACATAATCGCATACCACACTATACAACCCTAAAAAGGAACTTGTGTCAGGGGCCCAAAAAGGCCAAGTGGCCTCAGGCTGGGCCTCCGTCAGAAAGACCTGACTAGTTTTTAGTTTAACGTATTGTAGTGAGGAAGAGTATGGATAAGGTATCTCATCTGGGTATGTGTACATCACGGCGAGTAACCCGGCATGAATGAGGACATAATCCCACACCACACTATACAATTCCATAAGAGAGAACCTGGGCTGGGGGCCCTAAACTGGGCATGCAAAGCACGACAGGGCCTGTGCTCATGGTATGGATGATAAACGAAGGGAAGGATGTCTCTAGGGGATATGTGCGGCATGGAGAAATAGCCCAATGTGAATGAGGACATAAGTCCGCTCCACACCACACAACCCTAAATGAGAACTTGGGCCAGGGGCCAGAAAGGGCCAAGGGGCCTTAGGCCAGGCGTCTCGACCAATGGTAGCCATACAACCTCTTGTACAATTATCACCTCATCAAAACTCCTAATCCCACGTGATTAGTGCTTGGTGTGGGAAAAAAGGATTCGGATTTGACTCTCCCTGCCATATAGGGGTCTAGTAGCTGGCATCGCCCGAGGGGAGTTCAACGGTTGGATATACAATGGGGAAAAATGAACCACTGCACTTAATGTTTAGGAAATTTTGGGGTGGCCCTGATGACAAAGGACAGTTGTTCACCATGTTCAAAACACAGCGTCCTAATAGTGACCTAGAATGGGAACAACAAATGAGCATCGACCAGTGACCATATTCGCAACACGGGACTCGTATCAATTTTTTTCTCAACATCCTCAAGGGCGTTGGCCTAAAGTGGTAGGAGAGCCCTTGGTCCTAGCATCCCTATCGTTCAGGGGGCCTTCTGGATGGGAGAGATGATGGAGTCCCAATCAAAGGAGTGGGCGAAGCATAGTTGTGCCCAGCTGTGAAAGAGGCACACACCTCTGGGGAGTAGGACGTATGGAGGGATTGCGATGAGCTCGACATGGATTGGGGAAAAAGCCTGCACCACACCATATGTCTTGACCTGGGGGGAGATTTTGGCATTTGGGCTGGGTCAACATATGAAATGTCCATGCGTTCCTACGTATCCCATGTGGATGGGAGTCAACCCGTACATAGTACTTTAAGGCCATGCAGTTTAACGATGTATGGTGAGGAAGTGGGAGGATAGAAGAACGGGGAGCAGGAAAATGGTGCGGCCGTTATAATCCTAGAATGAGTGGGGATAAGGAATCCTACACTATATCATGCAAGGATCCTCCAAGAGAACTATACCTAGGGGGATAGTCAAAGAGAAGAGTTTGGGGGCTGGGCTTAAGACGAAATGCTCGAGCATTCCTACATATCCCATACATATGGGAATTAATCCACGCGTAGTTCTAGGAGTATAGTTTAATGTCTAACCAAGACGACATATAGTTTACCATCTTACAGGATGACATACAGTTTATCATCATGCAGGACGAAGCAGTTTAGAGTCATGTAGGACCATCATGTAGTTTAGAGTCATGCGGGACTAAATAGTTTAAGGTCGTATAGGACCAGACCATTCAGGGTCATGCCGGACCCAGCAGTTTAGGGTCATGCAGGACCATATTGTAGTTTAAGGTCATGTGGGACAGAACAGTTTAAGGTCTTGTAGTACTGGACCGTTTAGGGTCATGCCGGACCCAGTAGTTTAGAGTCTTGCATGACCATCATGCAGCTTAAGGTCATGCGGGACTGAACAGTTTAGAGTCATACAGGACCAGACCATTCAGGGTCATGCTGGACCTGGCAGTTTGGGGTCATGTAGGACCATCATGCAGTTTAAGGTCATGTGGAACAAAATATTTTAAGGTTGTGTAGGACCGGACAGGCTCATGAAAAGTATTGCTTGATAAACTTGGCATTGGTGGGAGGAGTGATGCACTCACTATCCATGGTCACCAAAAAGTATGCTCCATTGGGGTAAACCCTTTGAATCATGTAAGGTCCTTCCCATTTGGGATCCAACTTGGGTGTTTTTCTGCTAGGGATCATTGGTGTTCAGAGGGAAAATAATAAGTCACCTTGCAGGAAAGATCAGAGGCAAACCTTCTTGTTGAAGGCTCTAGCTATCGTATTCTGATACCTTTCCAGATTGTGAAGGGCATGAAGCCTATTCTCGTCAATCACTTCCAATTCATCCAGATGAATTCCGTCTACCTTATGTGGCACCTGCTGGTCATATAACACCATGCGTAACGAAGGAAGTTTGATCTCGATGGGTAGGACGACCTCATCTCCATACACCAAGGAGTACGGGGTCACCTGGGTATAATTACGATTCGTCGTCCGATAGGCCCAGAGAGCGTTGGGGAGCTTGTCCGACCAACTCTTCTTGTTCTAAATGACCATTTTCTGAAATATGTTAGAGAGGGTATTATTGAATGCATCGATCTTCCCATTTTCTTGCACATGGTAGAAGGGTGTATGGTTAGAACGAATGTTGTAATTGGCGTACAAATTCTTCAACTCAGCTGCATGGAATTTGGTGTCGTTATTGATGAGGAATGCGTGAGGGACTCCAAACCAGTAGATACTGTTGGATCTCACTAACTCAACAATAAAATGGTCCTTGGCATCCTTGAGTGGAACTGCTTCTTCCCACATGGAAAAGAAATCCATAGCGGTCAGGATGAATCTGCACTGGCGAGCGGTCACCGGTGGATATGGTTTATGACATCAAGTACCCGCATCACAAACAACCAATAATACTTGGTAGAGTGGAGTGGCTCTGGAGGACGATGCATGAAGTTATCATGACTTTGGAATGTCTGACATCTCTTGGTGAACTCAATGAAATCATGGATCATAGAGGGCCAAAAATACCCCAATCTCTGAATCTAGTGAGACAGCTTCAGCCTGGTCTGGTGGGCGCCGCAGGAACCAGCATGAACCTCCTGCATGACCTGAGAAACCTCAAAGCCTTAGATGCAATGGAGGATAACACCATCGAACCCATGCTTGTAGAGGATCTTCTCAATACTGGGACCACTCTGGAAGGTAAATTATAGCGTGCAACATTGGATTTTCTCATGCTCGGCCCAATCAGTCAGGAGGTAACCATTTAGGAGATACTTGACAAAGGGGGCTCTCCAGTCGGGGGTCACTTCAAACACTGCTTCTAAGGAACCTGGGGGTCCTGATGTGAAGGCTCTGGCGGTAATATGGCTTACCCACAGGCTGTCATCATCCTCTGGGGTGACGTGAGAAATTACTATCCGATGTGCCACATGTATAATTAGATCATCCTAGTCATGTTCTTAAAGTGACGCAGCTAGGCTAGCCAGGGCATCATCTCAACCGTTCTGCGATCGAGGGACATGAGTAACTTACAGTCGAGATGGGAACTGGGCCATTAGCTGGAGGGTGTGCTCCAAAAATGGTACGAGCTCGGGCTTCTTGATGACGTAGTCACTGTTGATCTGCTTGATGACTAGTTCAGAATCCCCTTTCACATGAAAATGGGGGAAATCAATCTCGAGGGCCAGCTCGAGGCCAGTGATGCTTGATACTCTACCTCTTTGTTGGTGTAGCCTTCTGACAAAAGTAATGAGTATGGAAGAACGGATTGTGCTAGGGTAATAAATATGATACCCAGGCATAGTCTGTTGAGTCTATGATCATTGAGCCTCCTACCGGTGGGGCTTCAGGAAGCACCATCAAAGTGAATCTACCAACACGAGATGACATGATCTACCGATAGGATTTCCTCATCGGGAAAATCCAGGTCCAAGGACTGGACAGTATGAGCCGAATGGGCAGCAAGGAATTCTACCAATGCTTATCCCCTGAAATATTTCTGAGGGACAAACTTGATGTAAAACTACTAGAGGATTACAACCCATCGTGCTAGGCGGACGATCAACATGGGGCGGTTCAGAATGTACTTCAGCGAGTCTACCTGAGATGCCAACTGTACCTCATGGTGTTCCAGGTAATGTCGCAACTTCTTCACGGAAAATACGAGTGCAAGGTAGTTCTTTTTGATGGGGGAGTATCTAGTCTCTGTATCTATGAGCATACGAATGAGGTAGTAGATACTGTTTTCTATCCTCTCATTATTCTTCTGGGTGAGAAGGGAACCAAGAGATCGTTCCAGGGTAGTCATGTACCAGAATAGGAGATTTTCGGAGATGGGTGGCATCAAGACCGGAGGCTGGAGAAAATACTACTTGATTTCCTCAAATGCGGTCTAGCACTCTTTTTCCCATTCATAGGCGGAGCCTTTTTTCATGAGCCAAGAAAAGTGCTTACACTTTCTGACCAGATTCGCAATGAATCGGCGTATGTAGGGTAAGTGGCCTTGGAGACCTCAAAGATCCCAAATATTTTTTTGGGGGAGGCATCTGGATGATTTCCTTGATCTTCTTTGGGTCAACCTTGATACCCCTATGTATGACAACGAAGCCAAGAAATTTTCCAGAGGTGACTCTGAAAGCACACTTCAACGGGTTTATCTTCAGGTGGAAAGAACGGAGGAAGCCGAATAATTTCTCAAGATCCTTGAGATGGTCCTGGCACTGGAGGGATTTGACCACCAAATCTTTCATATAGAATTCCACTAATGTACCAAGGACTATCTTGAATATGTGATTCATGGCCCACTAATATGTGGCACCTAAATTCTTCAAGTCGAAGGGAATGACATGGTAAAAAAATGTACCTTGTGGTGCCCGGAAAGCTGTGGACTCCTCGTCCTCGGGGGTCATCCGAATCTGATTGTATCTGGAGTACTCGTCCATGAAGGAAAGGGCTTGGACCCCATCCATAGCATCTATCAACAATTCTATCATAGAAAGGGGGAAATCATCCTTCAGACAGTGACGGTTGAGATCGCTGAAGTCAATGTAGACTCTGATCTACCCGTTATTCTTCCTGACTGGCACAATGTTGGCTAGCCACTTGGGGTAATGGACCTCCTTAACAAAGTTGGCTCTGATGAGCTTATCGAATTTGGCCGCGAACATGGCACCGTGAGAAGGGTGAATCTTTCTGGGAGGCTTCTTGAACTCGCGGTGATTTCTCAGGAGACCGAGGCAGTGGACGACTACCTGAGAATCTAGCCCAAGAATCTTGTCGTATCTCTAGGCGAATACATCATAGTTCTATTTATGGAAGTCAATGTACTGCTGCTACTCTTCGAGGGACGTCATGACACTGATCAATGTGGGTCTCAGATCTACCTCTCTACCAAGGTTCACCTGTACCAATTCATCAATCGTGGCGGAGACGCCCTATTCAAAGGCGGGGGGAGCATCCATCAGATCCTCTTATTCACTTGCAGAGGAGGATTCCCCAAAGGGAGAAGCTTCCCCTGGGACGGTAGGTTCCGACTGGAGGTTGGTACGAGCCTGAGTAGTAGTGGTTACTACACCAGAAGATTCCTATGCTTCTGAGACCATAGCAATGAAGGCTGTCGATCTGATCTCGTCTAGTCTTTGGCCCAAGGGGCCATGTTTGATGATATCAAAGCAATAGTGGCACATCGGCTTGAGACGGTTGATTCCATCCTGGAGAAACAGACATTTATGACATACTACTGTTTCCATGGGGTGGACATCCCGATACCTTATGGGGGTAGGAGGCTCTGGGATCACCTGAGATAGATTTTCATAGGAGTACGAGGTGATTTTCTGCCATCGCTTGGACTTGGTAATATGATTCCCCCTCGTACCGGAGACAAAAAAACATTGCCCCATGTCGGGGATTGTGACCTCTAATCGATGGATCGGGAAGACATAGGCGTCATCCAGACCCGCCCAGGGGTTAGTTGCAACCGTGATGGGTTCAACCTCACTTGCCTAAATCTATTTATCCTTGCTCTTGTAATAGTCAATATCCAGATAGCGGGCTTCACAATAAGAAAAAGGAGACATTTCACCTTGGATTATTCCTACTTGACCATTAAAGGAGTACTTGAGGCACTGGTGATACGATGAGGGGACCTCCGCATGAAGGTGGAGTCATGGTTTTCCCATTAATGCATTGTACGCGGTGTCCTGGGAGACGACCATAAACTCAATGCTAGAAACTAGGATGTTGAACTGGGTCTTCAAATGGATCTTGCTGACCGGGGTCTTCTATGTCCTGTCGTATCCCTAGATTCCTAAATCAGAGGGAGTCAGGTCATCTTCGGATAGCCCCAGCTTTCGTAGTGTCCACATTGTGATAAAGTTGATCTTGGAGCTGGTGTCAACAAGACAGTGGCGGACCTCCACGCTGTTAAATTGGCTGGGGATATACAGTGGGAGGATGTGCCCCTGTATGGGAGAGCCTTAATATTCTCCAGAGAATGAAATTATGGTCTAGAATTTAGCATTCTCAATAGCTTCCAAAAGAAAAATTTTTGCAGTAGCTACCTCTATCTCAAATTGGAGGGGGCTTCTTAAAGCCTCGGTGAGGGCCTCACGCATATCTGATGACAGGAAAAAGGGAATAGAGGACGGAAAGCCTCACTGGGATGCTGGAAAGGTTTTTGAGAACATCATACTTCTACACCAAGCGCGAACTTCTGCTTACAGGAGGCCGCTCTAGGACAAAAGGAATGGCAGGCCCTGCCGGCCAGGCCGGTGGCTGGCTGGTGCTGGGTATATCCTGTTGCTCACTAGTCAAATCCTGAAGTGTAGCTACCAAATGAGGGTGGATGACTGAGATCAGCCTGTAGCAGGGCGAGGCTAGCCTCGACATGGTCAAAGTGGCTCTGCCCGATCCAGCAATACAAATGGCGGTGGAGGCGAGACCGATGACACTGGATGAAGAGTCTGTGCATGCTGAGCTCTATGCTGGGCCTATTTTCTGGTCTCAGTGGAATGTACATCCTGACTAGAGGTGCCAACTAATGTGCCTTGACAACCCATATGGTCGTGACTCCGCCAACGTTGGAGTCAGCTGGGGATGTTTGGGAGGTTCGTCGGGTGCTCCCCGTAGTCAAGAGTCATAAAGGGATTTACCAACTCCACGGTATTAACCTAATCGTACCCTTGACTATAACTTGAAGATTCATCCATCACTGGGTAGATTCTGGGAGGAATCCCCATTTCATGGGGCATGAAGTCTCTGAGAGTGTGAGATGATGATGTCATTGGCGGGGTGCATTGCTTTTTCTTTTCACTGCTGATGCTTTCTCTTCTTGGAAGAGGCTGGCTGAGATGATGATACAGAAGTAGTGGATGTAGCTTCTGAATGATCTAGCTAATTCAGGCATGCACAAATAATACCATGGGCCTGAGAAACCGTTTTGCGAGCCATCCAATCATCATACTTCTGTGAATCATGGTTAGAAAACTACTTCCACTCAACCTCGATGTCGTTGCTGCTATTCAGCCTTACAAAGATGCATGCCACTTGTGGCGGTGTCGGGCCTAGGCTGATTATGTTGTTATCGACCTGGTTCTGAATCAAGTCTTTTAACATGTGGCACTTGTCGAGGGTGTGCCCCAAAATCTGATGATAGGGGTAGTAGTTGGGGCGATCAGTGAGATTCGCCTCTTCTATCCTTCTGCACTCATGCAGATACAAAATCCCTTGTTCCAAGGCACTTGTGAAATAGTCGAGGACCTGATTCTCATGGAATGAGTAGGTCTGGTGTCTTCTTTCTAGAAAGGGTGGCCTTTGAGCCTGGCCCTGATAAGGAGCCAGAGGGGCCTGTCGAGGAGGCGGATCCTGGTTGTCCTTCCTAGGCAGTGGTGGCGCATTACGCTGAGACACTTGTTGATTTTGAGGTGAGTGTTGCTGAGTCGGAGGATGCACCTACGGTGGAGGGCCTCTACAAGGCTGCGGGGCCAGTGCCACCGGTAGTAATTCTAATTTCCTGGGGGATTCTATTTGGGCCACCGTGGTGGGCTCAGCTCTGGCATCCCTCCTTGTAGGAATTACTGGAGGCAATGGGCATGCCCAGCTAGCCTGTTGCAGAGCTTCTTCTAGGCACTGGTCCTTATCAAAGAAGTCTCAGAATCCTCCGGGGTGTTTCAGGGTTATTAGAGAGGGAACCAGCTCCATCTTGACATTTCCCATGCACACCGTCAGTAACTTCTCTTGATTCAGTGGCATGTCAAGAGAATATGTAATCCCTTTCCACCGGGTGATAAAGTCCGCGAAACGCTCATTAGACCTTTGTTTTCACTTGAAGAGGTCTATGATCCATGTTTTTTACGTGGTGGAGCTGAATTGGTAGAGTAATTTCTTGTCAATTTCCTCCCAGCTGGTTACGGACCCGACGGGAAGCTGGTTGTACCAGACGAATGCAGGCCCCTCTAATGTCTGAACAAAACAGTGGATCTTGGCATCCTCCTACTTGGTTGGAGTCCCTAACATGGGCCCAAACCTTGAGTTGAAGTGGTCCAGGTGTTTTGAAGGGTCCCTCGTCCTGTTAAAGGGGGAGAAGGTGGGATTCTCAAAACCTGGAGGTGCCGGAATATCTTCCACCCTTTTCGGGTATGGCTTACCATCAGGTGGGATTTCCGCCTGTCGTGTCTCCAACACCTCAAGTCAGGCAATGAGTGCCACCATTAGATCATCTGGGTGGGGTTCCTAGTCTTGACATGGATCCCTAACCATGAGTACGTTGGCGGGTTCTTCAACACGATAAACAGGCCCAACATCCTGTAGAGTGGCTGGAGGCATGGCCCGTGGGGCAGCTTGGGGAGCCCGAGCTGGGTCCCTCAGATTCTCGCACCGTTTGGGAGGGTTTGGCGAGACATACCATTCCCTCTTTCCATAAGTTTCGGCCTCAACCCTTTCTACGAGGGTAGGACAGCCAGGGTCTCCAAGAGGAAAATCACCGAGAGGAGGTTGTTCCTGCCCCTGCTGCCCCGACCTAGGATCACCGTAGTCTGGGCGTCGCTCTGCAGTGCATTCGACCAATAGGTTATCAACCAGCTTGTTCTTCTCAGCAAGTTTTTGGAACAATGTGTCCTTCTCAGGGTCTTCCTCTATCTTTTGCACTGAGGCGGATGGGTCGGAGTGCTTGGTAGCTCCGACATTCTATTTACCCCTACCAGAATTCCAACTGAGTACCAATGCCTCGATGGGCACAGGGAGACCCAGTAGGTTCCTCTGCGGGAGAGTAACTCTCCTCAATGGGTCCAATAGTGGTGGAACGCCCTTTGGGGGTAAGTCCTCATCAAGAATCTCCAACTCAACCTCTCCATCTACTATGTCGGCCATGTTGACCGTGAGCCTTCTTGGGGGCATGTCCTTGATATCGCCTAGAAAGTCAGGATGCCTCCGAATAGTACTAAAGAGAAGGGAAGCATACTACCCCTAGCCATGAATTTTTTCATGGGGGATACCTCCTTGATGATTTTGTGGAGTACTTGGAAACTCTAAATGCATTGTTTTTGGAGGGCCTTACGGCAGCCTAGCGACTTGGGGCACTACGCCACAGGAAGTGCTGCTAGAACAACCAGACGACATTGTTCACCAATGTCTTCAAGGTGAGCTTGGCTCCCGGGATAAGACACTCGCTGGTGGAGAATATGAAAGTGAGTCGCCCTAAGTGTCTGGAAAAAACATTCAAACTCCTCTGGGGAGAGGGATTTCGGTGCGCGAAAGTTCAGCGCTGCCACAAGCCAGAACTTCTCGGGGAAGTGGTTTGCTGCGAGGATGTTCCATAAGCTCCTTGGCTCAAATTCAGGGTCTGGCCCTTCATTACCCCAATCTTCAACTGGGGTGGTTGAGGAACCGGCAGGGGTACTGAGGCAGACCGTTGGTACGACAGGTTGGCTGGTGGAGAGTATAGTGAGCGGGCTGACTGGACACCGATTCTCGGGTAGTCTTTCGAAGAGTGTAATGACCTGGCCGCTATGTCACGATAAGATGGGCTAATGGCCGCAGTTCTTGGCTCAGGGGCCAGGGCTACTAGCAATAGGCTGCGATGTTGTTCACCATCCATCGGTCCCCAAAATAGTTCTTTGTGATCTCTTGTTGAGGTAGAGAGCGCTTCTGGTGACGACGATGGCGATTGCACGACTGTAACCTCTGGGGTTTCCATATTTTTATCCTCTAGAATATACCTACGGAGGGAGGTAGGAATCCTATAGACCTTGCATTCTGGGAGTACTATGCTGATGCGCCTTGTCCCTTCCCTAGCCCCTGAATCGGATGAGCGAGGGGAGGGTTCCCAAGCTGAGTCGTATTCCGCTTCAGAGTCTGATAAGCAGACTGGTTAGATCTCTTTCTGGACCTTCCAAGAATTCTTCTTATGGTGGTGACAACCCACCTTCCGTCACCTGGGTAGATCTTCGGGACAGGGCAGATTTCTGACATGAGGTCCTTCGTCCGCACTGGTGCTGAGGCGGAGAGGGCTTCCACCTGAGTAAGCCAGGGTGTGAGGAGCACTGGGAAAAATGTCAAAGGGGACATGGGGAGGACCTCCACGGGTAGAATTGGAGTGGGAAATACCTCCGCTGGAACTGGCAGAAGCATGGGGGAACCTCCACGCTTTTTTTCCTGGAGAGCTCAGTATGAGAAGGGTCCTTCTACCATTCTAGCTAAAAACGGGGTAGGACCTCCGTGCTGGGTGCGGGTGGCATGAGGCAGGCCTTCACCCTTCTGGTTGATGAGGCGAGGAGGACCTTCACTAGCTACTGAGAGGACATGGGGAGGATCCCCACATTGAAGAGAGAAAGGATGGACAATGTCCCTACACCGGCAGTCAGGGGCAGGAGTAACGACTTCATACCCAGTGTAATAGGCACGGGAGATGCTTCCATGCCGAGTATCACGGTCGCAAGTAAGGCCCTCATTGGGATTGAGGGTGTCACGAGGCAGACCTCCATTCCGAGCCTCGAAGCAGGGAAGTCTTGTGCTATCAATGATAGCGGTACGGGGAGGACCTCCGTATTGGGTGGAATCATTGCAGGTTAGCTTGCGGCTGCTACTGCTTGTGTCAACGACCAAGAGAGTCAACCCAGCCTACCTGTGGGGTGGTTGGGGCCTCGATCTGGGTCGGACGTACAAGTTATCCTACTCAGTGAATGTAGGGAACTGATGATATGCATCTGTGGTGGATCGGGCCACAGTAGTCACCGACGTTGACGCCCCTTGGCGGGTGTGCTCAGCTTGCACCTGACGCTGGCACCGGGTCAGATGAACCAGAGCTGGTGGTGCAGGTACATGGCTTACCTGCTCCTCATCCAGTAATACTGGGCGGCGGTGCTGACGCGATCGGGTGGGAGTCCTCACTAGGATCCCCTAAAATGTGAGTCTGACCAGGCTAGTCTGGACGTCACCTACCTCGTCAACGTGAGGTAGGGAGTCATTAAAGTGTTCCAGGGAGAGGCTCTGAAAATGGTTATATATCGGCATGGGGAGCAGCGGCTCCCTATGCGGCCCTCAGGGGCGTCATTGGTGATGAGGTACAGACTCCTCCAAGTCCATGCGGGCCATATCCCGCGTAGGGATGACCTTATCCTCCTCGTAACGACGCACGAGGTCGTTTATCACCCTCCATTGGATGACCACGGATGGGGATATGGGGCATGGGCTCCCCATGGTTGTAGATGTATAGGCCATCATGGAAGAGGTAAATCCATGTGGTATGGCCATTTTTTCATTGCCCATGCCCCTACGTCGATGGGTAGGTGGTGATTGCGTCCCTGGAGAAGCCACCTAATTCATGAGAAGCAGAGAGATTAACTCATCAGCGATGAAAGAAAAAGGAATCAACGGCCAATTCCCCAGTGTCATCCCATATTCCATGGCCGGTAAGATAGATCCACATTTAAAACATTGCAGAACGGGATGTCCAACGTTCCATTGCTTGAACTTCTGGTGAGTTTCACGCCAGGCCCGCTGTTTGCTTAGCGGGACCCAGTGCCAGATAATTGGATCTGGTAACACACTAGTCCATAGATGCCTCAAATTCTACTAATCTCCATATTGAGGAGAATAAATTCATGTTGGGTTCACCATTTCTGTTTATGACGCTTTTGTAGGGGTGCGCACTTCCATCTCATTCGGGGACGAAGGGTACGGTTCTATTTCCCTGCATTCCCGCTTTCCAAAGGTGGGCGGCATCCGTCACTTATTCAGGGATGCCTACTCCTTGATCGAAATGGGATGATGGGATGTCAGTTCTTCCTTCCATGAATTACTCCTGGGAACTCTTCACCTAGTTTGGTTCCCCCTCATGGACTTAAGACGTTGTTCGTGAAAATTTTTCTAGTGTCATATCTTCATGGATGCCAGTTAATCACACTGATTCTATCAAGACATTCCAAGAGGTCCGGTCAGGGAATCAACCTTTAGTTAGGGGAGTAGTCATGTTGGGAAACAGTGTCATGTCTGGGAGCTGGAACACTGGCACGTCTGGGTTTATTCCCCTTATTATAGGAATTCTCGAGGGCATGGAAGCCCAAGGTATCTCACATCGAATGTAGGGAATTATATGACATAGGCATGTATCTGAGGTTTTCCTCAGCTTCCCATGTTTAACATATGGTATTCCACAGGGTTAACATCCAGCAGAGATAGATGAGATTGATCAGAACACTGACTAGAGTGGATTAGATAGGTGTAACCTCTTGAGGGAAAACTGAAGTCGGGGCTAATGTGTGGTTGGCTACCCAAATGTTGTTAAATGGAATGGGGTATGAGGTAGCATGATCCCACTGGGATGTGGTGGCCTAGGTAAGAATCAGGATGGATGATGAAGAGATTGAATGAAGTGGATGGTGAACGGGATGGAACCATCATGAGGATGACTATGGTTTTGGGCTTGAGCCTTAGAGAGGCCTCCTATGTATCCCTGTGGCAGAGAATTAGATTCCTCGTAGTTCATCTGACGACGACTTACCACCAATTGGGGTTCTCAATGGATTACCACTGGATGGGGTCACAACAGCTTACCATTTGTTAAGAATGTCAACGGCTTACCGCTGAAAAGGATCGCAATGGCTTACCACTGATTGAGGTCCCAACGGCTTACCACTCGATGGGGGTAAACCGATGTGAAGATGGTCGGGACAACTAGTGGATGTTGGGACTAAACCTCAGGGAGGCTTCCTATGTACCCTACCTTGGAAAGGATCCAAGATCTCATAGTTTGGGTGGGGAACATTGGTACACTGACTTGAAGATGGTCGGGGCCAATGGGCATTGGGCTTGAACCTCGTGGAGGCTTCCTACGTACCTTTCCTTGGCGAGGATCAAAGACCTCGTAGTTTAGGTTGGGGGAAGGGGTCGGTGAACTGATGTGAATAAGGACCTGGGGTCCCGGTGGATGATGGGCTTGAACCTCATGGAGGCTTCCTACGTACCTTGCCTTGGAAAAGATCAAAGACCTCATAGTTCATGGGTTGGGGCATTTGGGGATTATGCTCTGAGGCATCCCAATGTGTTGGGGAACCGACGTGAAGATGGTCGGAATGACCAGGGTGGAGGGCTTGAACCTCGTGGAGGCTTCCAACGTACCCTACCTTGGCAAGGATCAAAGACCTCATAATTCATGAAAGGTTGTGGGGATTACACTCTAATCTACCCAAATATGTCTTGGTCAATGATTAATCTAAGCCCACGTGAGTTATGCACAGTGTGAGAAACAAGAGGCAGCAAAGCCCTGATGATCACATCGCTAAAAGTGCGTCTGTGGAAAGTAGAGTGAGGATTACACGTAGTTAGTGTCCTAAAGAGGAAATAGGGGCATATGCATGGTTAAAAGCCCGAAGAGGTTGGAACTTACTCCAGGACGGAGGCCCGTTGGTGACAAAGCCCAGTGGGAGAGGGATTTGGAACTAAAGAAAGTAGGGTCACCATTACCCATCACGACCTTTGCTGGCCTTGGGCATTGGAAAAGAATGGAGGAGCAGTTGTGCTACCTCCTACAAGAAAGGCTAGGGGATTACACTAAGGTGGCTTCCCTTTCACACGTAGGATTCATGGGGGAAGCCATAGTTTAACATCATGTGCTGAGGATGATTGTTCTTGGAAGTTTAACATCCTACAGCTCAGACGAGGTGGGTTCACTCCATACCCCTAGGACTTACATAACTGGTACCCACTACACCTTGATGAAGGGAAGGGACCGGCAATGCCATGATGAGGGGGTGTTCTGGAGAAAACCATTGAGGGTTCCATGTTATAATGGCTATGCGAAGAAGCAATAGCCATTAGCGTGCCTATGCGAAGAAGCATGAGGCGAAGCAATGCAATGGGCAGTATCATCCATGGGACTTTGTAGTTACTTTGTGCAAACCTATGAGGTTGCATGGGAAAATAGTATATGGTGGGGGTGCCTTAGGCGTGGGAGGCGCCCGAAAATGATGCCTGGAAGAGGGACATCACGGGCACACACAATGGGAGGCTAGCGTGCGAAAGGGATAGTTGCACGCAAAACAGTGAGACCAGCACACGATTGAGGTGCACGCGCGAAATAGGTCAGGCCAGCGCACAAATGAGCTGAATGCGCACAAAATTCCGGGGTGGCGCGAAAAATCCACGACGACATGCAAAAGGAATTGTGCGTGAGAAATCGTTTGGGGAACAAAAGGAATTGCACGTGAGAAATCAGCTTGGGGCGCGCAAAAGGTATTGTGCACCATAGAACTGATTGTGCGCAATTGGAATGAATTGTGCACGGGGGAAGGGGCTTGGTGGGATTTAGACGAGGATCAATCCCGAGTGGTCTCTCACAAAGGCGGACCCCCGGGTGACCTGACACAAAAAATTCAGTACTTGAGAGCCATCTTATTCATGCACGAGAGCTGAATTTCACACCAGAGAGAGGGTTTAGATTCTTCGGGGTGAAGTCAAAGGGGGCGGTCATCTATTTATAGGTGCTCGGGGTCACGGATCATCACGGAAAACAAGAAGGCGCAAAATATTACGCGTTGGCGTCAGCAGCATTTAAAGTCGACCGTGCGGCGCGGCAACATGAAAATTTCCATTCCTGCACGGAAAACTATAGTGAATCCTGGGGTTTTTCACATAGGGTATATTTTTTCCGTGCACCTTTGAATTGTTTTTCACACATCCCCTTCAGACCCCCCAGAATGGATCTCTAGTTCCAAATATGGCTTCACTTTGTCACGCCCAAACTTTCTTCATCCCTTGAGCATTTTTCAGCATCTACAATTACTTTAAAACATTGAAAGTTTACAAGGTTGTCACTTACAGCACTTATAAAGAGGAACCACCTTTTATCACTTATTTACACACATTATGCACTCTAGCTCAGAAAATACCTAATAAAATATCTTCCAAAATTTCCTACCCACATTTTATAGTTTCTGGTCTCTTCAAAAAACTGACTTAGGAAGGATAATGTGTAATCCAAAGGAAGATACTCAAAGAAGAGTTAATCATCTAAATTAAGTTATTTCATGTTTATTTCTTCTTCCACCTACTCTGAATATTCTTTAACCATATTAATATAATTACATCATTATATTAACTATAGTAAAATGTTTTTATGTTAATGTTATAACCATTTTCTATCTCTTTTCCACCAAATATAAAATTAAAGTGTTGTTCATGCATATGTACGGACTACCATCTCCATGAAGCGACGTGTTTCATTTTTCATCACCACCTCACTTGGATGGTTATGTTGATATATTTATTGAATATATATGATATTTATTATATAATTATAATTATTTAAATATAAGTTATTATTTACACTCCTTTATTCCCATCCATTGAAAAATGAAAGCATCGCCTATGTGTACATGCAGATTACTTCCACCACAAAGTGATATAATTCACACTACTACAAAACTGGGGTTATCCATCACTAGGGATTTAACAGTGCTAGCTAAATAAGTTGTTAAATTCCTCCTTTATCATTAATAAACAATCATTGTTAAAGGGTGTCTTTAATAGCACTAAAAAAAGTGTTGTTAAAGAGGGGGATTTATCAGTGATTTTTTACAAGTGATGATAAAGGCTCACCCTTTATCAGTGTTTTTAAAAAAATCACTAATAAATGGGTTCTTTTAACAATTCTTGTAAAAATCATTGATAATGGGGGGTATTTATTAACACTTTTTTAGAAGTGATGATAAATACCCCCATTTATCAATGCTTTTTTAATAGCGTTGATAAAGGTATAATTCAAAAATAATCATTAAGATTAATATATTAATATATAAATATAATTATATTGATATAAATATAATATATATTTTTTAAAATATGTTTCAGATAAGGTAAATAGGCATCTAAAATTAATATATAAGATATTTTGTGAAAATGTATTATAAAATAATTAAAAAACATTTTTAATTAATAATCTTCTTATTATTATGGAGTAACAGTCATTTAATATCAATTTGAAGATAAAAAAACAAAAAATTAATAAAATATATAAAATAAGTTGAAAACATAACTCGAACATTAAACAGCCATAACTATTGATTTGGATGTCTGTTTTAGCTCCAACACATATCAAATTGAAGCCTGTGACGTGATCTATACCATTGGTGACATAGGTAAACCTCTGTCATATTTCTCAAATCCAAAAAAGCTCATGAGTCCTCCAAAACTAAGTTTTTAGTCAGGGTACCTTGATTTTTTAACATGCAATAGATTCTTAACCTTGTTTAAGGGGGAATTATTGCAGTTTTTGGTGGAGAATGAATTTATTTCTAGGTCTTAAATTAATATTGATATTATGGTTTTGAAATTTTATCATCTTTCACAATGTATTTTTATTTATAATTAAATATATTCATGTTTTATTATATTTATTTATAATAAATGAATCATTTAAATAAATATAGAAACATATTTATGTAAAAATGTATATTCAAATATATGTAAATAAATACATATTCTAAAAATGTATTTAAAAAAATATCTAATGAGTTTTAACATGATATATACATATACATTTGTGTGTATTAGTAAAGAGATATATATTTATATTATATTCTAGTATATATAAATGAATATAATATATAATATATTTAAATAAATAAAAATATATATATCACACACACACACATATTCTATAAATTTATTTTAAAATAATTATATATATATATATATATATAAACATAATATCAATAAATTGGCAGAAAAACAACATGGTGTAGTCATAAATGCGTTCCATCTTTGAAATAGAGGTGCAGGGATCGAATCCATGCAGGCACGCATAAGTCTATAAATTCGAAAAGCACTGATAAAAGGTAGTGGGATGAAAAGAATTGATAAAGGGGGTGGAGCACTATTAAAGGGTTCATGGAAGCACTGATAAAGGGGGACGAGATCATAGGTGTTCAAAAAAAATATAATTTTACCCCCTTTAACAGTGCTAAAGAAAATAATTTTTAAAAGGTCCCTTTAACAATAATAAAAAATAATTATTAAGGCACCTTTAAATAGTGTTTTCTAGCACTGATAAAAGCTTCAAGATTTTAACCATTCTCATATTGTCGGTGATTTTTTAGCACTGATGGAGGCATATTCTAGCACTATTAAAGCCTATTTTATAGTAGTGTTAATTTTCACCACCGACTTACATGGTTTTTCATATAAGTTTATATAATGAATAAATATGATATTTATGGAATTATTAAGCTTATTTATATGATGAAACCATTACTAAGGTGCAAGAACTAGAATATAAAAACTAAAACATGCTTGAAAAAAGAAATAGTTAAGACCAGAATATTGATTTTAGTGGATAATTATTAATAAAAGGTTGATTATAAATTATTAATGAGTAATATATAGTAACATAAGTATGAATATTGTTATTATATATATTTATTATATAGGAGGTTAGATCATGTATAAATATATGAAGGACTTGAGGTTATAATTTATGTTGCAATCTCATTTATAATCAAGATTGTTCCTGTTTAAATATCCATTATAAAAATTGACTACGCTCTCTATCTTAAACCCCATATATTTTCTTATATTATAATTATTTCATTATTTTTCAAGTATTATATTTATTATACCCCTTTTTTGGTACTCAAAAAGAACAAAATAATGTTTTTAAGAAAGGGTGACCTTATTTCTTCTTTTAGGTTGGGAATATTTTTCATCCATGTCCATATTCTTTAAAATATTCTAAGAATATATTTTATACTCTCTAATGATTCGTTAAATTCATTTTAAGAAATATTTGTATTTATTTTAAAAAATTTAAATGGAATATTTACAATGTTTTTTGTATGGATTTTTTTGACTTTTTATAAAAGTGTGAAAATAATTTTTTTATAAAACGCTAACTGAATGAATGTATTTGTATGATTTCTTTAATGTTATCCATTATCCTGATTCATTTTATATTTTAAATTGCTTTAAAAATAAAATAATATTCCCATTTTTCTGTGATTTTTTATTTTTTAAAATATATTAAAAGAAAAGGATGTTTTCTCTTATTTTTCAAAGAATATTTCTAATGCTTTTATATAAAATTATTTTTCGTCTATATAAACATAATTTAAGGAACCTAATGATTCATTGGGGATATGATCTAATTATACCATACATTTTCTTTCTTTTGATGGATTATTATTACATGATGAATAAAGTTTTATGAAAAATGTTTCTTTTCCCTGGGTTATGTTAGGATAAAATTATGAGTGTTTTTATGATCCTCTAGAACACATATATATGGTTTTAATTACGTGTTGGGTGGGATTAAAATTATATAACCCTTAAATTTATTAGTTAAATATTTACATCTCATGATATAATATTAAAAGTAATTATTAGTGAATCTAATCCTATATATAACTTTGTCCATCATGAATTAAAAGTTAATGGAGAGTGAATCGAATCCACAATAGGTCACTATGCATTATGTTATGATGGTCTTAGAAGGGATCCTTGACTAATGAAATTATTTTAATGGAATATTATTGTAAAAAAGTTCTATGATATGTTCTTATGATTATTATATTCTCTCAAAGATCATAATTGATTATTGATGATTCTGTATTCTTATAACTCATGTCTTTTAATATGTCAAAGTTTTATTCTATGGATCATTATTTTTGATATATAATTGATTGGGTTTTAATTTAATATTCTATTATGAAGATCTCATACCCTTATGCTTTTATTATGCTCAATTATGATATTTTTTATTTTCTCCCATGTTTATCCTTACTGAGAATCTCAGTTTACCATTTATTATGTTTTTATCCCCCTAGGTTATGAAGAAATGTATTAAGTGTGATGTGTCTAATAAGGGTACTACGTGAGAATAATTTTGTAGGATATATTGAATATCTATTATGAAATAAGATGATTATGTATTTAGTCTCTGAAGACACTACAACTTTTTTTATTTTTGGTCATGTATATTTGTGAGATATATTAAATATTAATCTAAAATGCTATAATATTTATCTATGGAATGATCAGTTTGAATGATCATGTGAATTTGATGTCTACATCATGAAAGGGGATACAGTAGTAGATTCAGTGGGCTATACACATTAGGGATACCCTAAGATACACTTATCGATATCCACTAACTAATCAAGGAATTATGAATGGATGCATGAGGAATATGACCCCATGGGGGTATATTTGGACTTACACCTAGTATGAGGACCTTGTGCAGCACACTAATATTTTAGTATGTGTTCTTATTTAAATAAATACCTTGTTGAATATCCTGTATAGAACACAACCCCAAACTAAAATAACCACTATATTATTTATTATTATGTAAAATAAACATTAATATATTATGAGAACACAATGTAAATAATCATTAAGAAAATTACAAGAAGTGTAAAACCTCAAGAAAATTAAAAGATAATAATAAATTAAGAAGTTTTATTAAAAAACATGTATTAAAATAACTTACATGTTATTATTATTATGATAAATATGATTTTATATGTTTTAATTTTAATGAATTGATGAAATTTACTGATTATATGATAATTAATTAATATGATATTATTAAAATCATTTAATGTTAAAATGATATATTTTTAAAGAAATATTTATTTAGAGTATTAAATATCTTATATTAATAAATTAAATTGATCAATTTTAAATAATTATCATGATAATATGACATTATTCAATATATTAACACTCATTTAATTATAAATTCATATTAAATAATATTGAGAACACTTAAATTAAAAAAACATTTTTCTATTAAATAAGTTTTAATTATATTTTGTATTTTTATTTAAAGTATAAATTTTATAATTTTATAATAAGTAATTAATTTTTTAGTTCATCATGTAAAAATTATCTTAAATTTAATTTTTGGTATTTTTCTGAAATGGTTGTTTTTTGGGTAAATAGTGAAAATATCATTTTTTACAAATTCCATAACTTTAATAACATCATCATGATATAAGCATGAGTTAAAAATTTATAAAAACATTTGGAACTAATAAATATGTATTTAAGGAGTAAAATAATACAATTTAAAATAATATGTTGTATTTAGAAATCTATTATTGACTTTTTGGAAACTAAGTTATATTTTATTCAAATAAAAAACTATTCGGGTCCTTTTTCATTAATTAAGTATTCACAATGAACCATTAATTTTTGGATATATTTTAAATTAATATAAATCTTATTTTTTAACCATAAACCAATAAATTTCATGTTAACCAATATTATACATGATTTTTGTGTAAATACATTTTTATTCTTAAAAATACATTTTTCAAAAAATTGTTTATGTTGCGTAAGCACATAATTATTAATATTATTTTTTACCACCTCGTCAAATTGGATATTATAAAATAGTTTTTAAAATTGGAATCATTAATTTCAAATTAATTAATAATTTTCATTTTATATTCATATATAAAAATATGTTACCAAGATAAAAGATAGTCATCGCGGTAAAGGCTAAAATAGGGTAAAAGTGTTAAATCATGGGTTAAGGCCTTTAAATATAAAAAAACATATCTCTAAATGGGTATATAGTGGATTGATAGACCTATAACTTATACCTTGTAAATGTTTATCCATTATGGATCCACTTTTCATGAATGCGACTTCCCTTTTTATATTAATAAATTATTATTAAAAAATGTCACTCATCTTCCTATAAAAGGACCACTTCACCACTACACATCTCCTCACACCTAAATCATATTATATCAATATAAATGGGTCATATAATCTCCCCAAACTTATTTACCATGTATTATATGTTATTTTATCACCAAAATACCAATCTATGATGGTTAATGGAGTGGTTTAAAGGAGGATGTCAAAGGAAGATGTAATTTTCTGAACTGAGTACTTTCAAGTGTCTTTATTCTTCCACCTCCTCCAAATATATTATAACAATAATAATATAATAACATTAGTATAATTCATGTAGTTAGATGTTATTATGTTTATGGAACAACCATTATCTACTTTTCTTCTATCTATTGGAAAATAAAAAAGGTACCTTTGTTGTATGTGGACTACAACCTCCATTAACGGTGTACTTCATTTTTCATCATCTCCTTACATGGATAGTTCTACAAATGTATTTAAGGAATAAATAATATATTTATAACATGATTAATTTTTTAAATATAATTTATCCAATATATTAATCATATTAACAACAAATGGTCTTCATAAAATTTAACCTCTGAAAACGAGCATATCGAGACACATCATAAGTAATAACTTCTTATTATTCTATTTTATTTATCTTATTCATATACCTATTATTTAATATTATTTATCAATTTAATAAAATATTCTTTTAAATAATTAATACTCTATAAAATTGATATTATGAATATATAATCTCATGTTCTTACTCATTCGACCATTATAATATACTCTTGTTTTGGTCGGTTTTATGAACTACATGAATGATGTTATAATGATTATGTCAAGAATGGTTTATAAAAATTAAAAAATGGTAATGAAATTTAATAATGATAAATTTAATATGTTTTCATAATTATGTATTGGTAATATTCAAAATCATATTTACCAATAAATTCCATTCTTTTGTTAATTCAATAATCACCCAAGGAAAGGTAATTTTAAGAGTATCACAAGAATCATAAAAGAAATTTCCATGAAATGGATATTTAAATCAAGAACTATATTAAACACATGAATTAACTTATCATGAAAATTATGGATATTATTAACCCTTGAAAAATACTCAATGACCAAAACTACCAAACCAAATCCAATAATGGAAATGAAACAATTAACTCCTGAATGTTAATTTTAATAATAAAAAATTAATTTATGGGTAATAAAGAAATAAAAGTGGGTGTTATAATGTAATATAACTATGAAAAATTTTATTATTCATATGATAATAAACCTAAATTTATTATATTGTTTTGTTACAGCATGTTCGACTAAGTAGAAGTCTAAAGAAATGGTTTTTTTCTCAATATCAATTCCTTGAGACATGTCTCATTTTTTACACCATGTTTACTTTTATTTTGTGTTATTTTGATTAAATATCCCATAAATTCCTTAAAATATATTTTTCAAGTAATAAATTAGATTTACTAATTCAAATAATGATTTTTTATCTCAATGGGTTTTGATTTAAGTACAATAAAAGTTGTGACATATTATTGTCTCGATTTCTATTTCTTGATAAATATTTCAAATTATTCATCTATTATTATTTTACATGAGATAATTTTAGTCCATTGAATTATTTTATCATGAATAACCTATTTTAATCTAATTTAAAAAAATATTTCATGTTCTCTTTCTATGTTCTTTTGATTCATTGCCAAACTATATTGGAACTCTTAACACAATTTAAATTTGTTAAGTTATTTCATACTTTCATTGATTATGTTATTATATGATTATTTTATCAATAACCATTGATTTGTTTTATGTTTTATTTCCACTTTTTTATATTGATATATATTTATTTTATATAATCTTTTTATTGATATATTCTTACTTTACTTTTTTACGCTCTTCATAAGGGGTTTTCATCTCCAATTCGCTTCATTTTAGCATGTTTCATATTATAAACCTATATAAACTTATATGTTTCATATAATACCTATTTAACATATTATATCAAGAATCTATTTATACTCATTATATTTTAATATTTTTCTCAAGTTATTTATTTCATGATTTTTTTATTTCAAAATTCATAAGGGGTTTTATTTAAAATCATAGCTTTGAAATTTTTTTAAGTCTTTTTTACAAATCTTTATAATTCATATCCATAATATTTATAATTTTTCAAGAATTTTATTCTATATATTTCAATGATTTATCAAGGTTATTTTCAATTATCTTGTACTTTAATTATAATTTTTTAAAAGGAATCTTCTTAAATTTTTTTGTATTGATAACATTTAACTTTCTTTAAAAAAGTATGGAAAGAATGTTTTTTTAATTTAATGATTGAATATATTTTCCCACCATAATGAACATTATTTTTTATAAAGATTCCTTTATATATTTACAAGGTTTATAAAAGAAAATAAAATTCCCATTTTTCAATGAATTTATTCTTATAATGTTACCAAAAGAAGAGAATGTTTCTTATTATTTTTCAAATTATATTTTTAACACTTTTATATATGTAATGTCCCAACCCATTGGGGACTTTATTACTGGTGGAAGACTATGCCACCATAACGTCATGCCTGCATCCATAGGTTAGGGGCTGGGGACAAGCTCCGAGAAGGCAAAAGTAAAATGGGGGGTCTTTCCTAAAGTTCCTATAAACATGAAACTAACCATATTCATCCAAAAGTGAAGATGAATAATAATAAAAGATAGTAGCATATGGAGTAATAAATCATGCATGTAATAACCTATAGGGAATAAAAAGGAGTGTGCTAGTGAAATATAAAATGTAAAGGTAAAAATACACACCCAAATATAAAAAATGTCCCAACCTAACAAAAACTAGAATATAAAATAGTTAAGAGATCTCATCCACTGATATACAAGCCCTGACAACTATATGTAGTCTATTCATCTTAGTATCCCTATGATACTCTGAAATCTCCGCTAATTTTTTCATCATCTGTATAGGACATGACACATGCAGGAAAATCCCATGCATGTTTATGTATATACATACCCAGTAGGATGCCATAAAAACTGAAGACATAGCAATATAACACATGATAGAAGTAGTCATCTTAACCTAAAGAAATATGGAAATTAAAACCAACAACACAAATATATAAGTGCTCATATAATAATCCCAGACGATGGAGAAAGGGGACCTCCATCCCATAACCCAGTCCAGGATGATGAGTCTTCTTGTAGCTCCAAAGGTTCATCATCGATGACTATCATATCTCATGTTAATATGAATAATTCATGAAGAGGGAATACACCTCACCACTTCTCCATTACTTAAGGGTCACACAACTCTGAAGGTCCATCATTGATTCCCATCACAATGCACAACTGCATAAGAAACCATGGGGAGGGGAATTCAAACTTTCACTATTATGCACCACAGTCGAGGGATCCATGACTCCAAACCATGTATCTCACTTAGCCTCACCAGAAAAAGAGTGGAGGGTCTTGCACCCTGCAAATATGAACCATAGTTGAGGGAGGTGCAACTCCCATGGAGGAACTGCACACCATCAAATCTCAAAGATGGGGTTGTTCCACTCAATAAGTAATGAACCTACACCCTATAAAAGTAATGGGGTACTGAACCTACCTCTATGAATAATAGGGGGAACCTACACCCTAGTGTGAAAATGGATTATTGACCCTAGTAACACATGTGTAAAGGATATATGGAACTCGCACCAAGGTGTAACAGGGGAATACTTACCCTAGTAAAATGGAAACTATTCCCAAGTGTGATAGGGGAGTACTAACCCTGATATCATATGTATAAATAATATAGGGAACCTATCCCCTGGTGTAACTGGGGAGTAATGACCCCAATATCACTCCAATGATCACACCCAATTATTACCATCAATCAAACACTGCCTAAAGAAGTGTCATGATCAGAACATCTCATATCATATCTCAAAAAGAAATATCAAGGATACCATCTCATTATACATACAAAGAAACATAGTATAGGCTACTCTTGTGACAAAATATGAGTACAGAAAAATTATATATGATAGCAAAGAAGATATAGAGTGAAGTACAAGATGTGTATGGTGGTCCACATTGTGTGTGACCACACCTCTTCATCTGGTCGTATCTCTTATGGACACATATCAAAATCCATGTCACACTACATGGTGTTTATAGGTCATAGATATTTCATCTTTTCTACTTGGGACCTTCATGTGTCCTTCTATCTATTTACATGTACATCTACCAATGTCTGTGCACCTAGTCGTGTACCTGGTCATGCCTAGGTACCTAGTCGTGCATGTTTACTCCCAGAGTACATGACATGTATTTCCACATGGGGTAATGGGTGTGTGTCTGTTGGAACATAACCTAGTTACCCAGGTAAGGTATAATGGAATGTAGTTCCCTCCATATGGCATGAAATCTTTAACTCCACCTGAAAACCCTATCACCGTTGAATCTAAATAGCAGGTTGTGTGTTCTCTCACACTACGTGGTGTGTAGTCACATTTTTTCATTGAAATTATGGATGTTCAAATAAATTTCCAAATACACATTCTCTACATCAAATCTTATTTTCAGACTACCTAAAATCAATGGGGGTCTACTTTGGTCATTGATTCCTAAACACTAGTGGCCAAAAATCAAATTCTATTGATATGAATAAATCATGAACACTGCACAATGTGCCTGTTGTGCCACTTCCATCGCTGCTTCGGATCCGGAATCCATGAATTCATCACTTATACTAGAAATCCTATCTAATTAATCAACAATACTCTAATAAATTCATTTTTCACACATCCACAATTAATCTTTGGGTTCTATGGCACTTGAATCCACTTGAAAATAGTCAAATCATTGCCCTATTTTCCAAAAAAGAAGAACATAGGGAACTGGAGGGGGAAATTCATAAGAAAAAATGTGATATCATCATTGTCCAAGAATGCTTGGAAAACTATCAAAGAATCTATTATTTTTAGGGGTGATTTCAAGGAATGTGAGATAAAATTAAATAAACAATTTAATTTACCATAATTGGGCTCATGTGAAGGGTATATAAATCATAGATAAAAAATAATATTAATAAAATCCATGTTCAATCATTTAATTAAGGGTGGAAACTATAATTTAAAAGTCCTATATTGATTATTGATTTATCATTGATGAAGAACATATTCCCCGTAAATGAGGAATATCTACTACATTTTCAATCTCAATAAAATTCAATTCGGTCATCATTCGGCATTCAGTGATGATCCACCAACAAAGAATTCTCTCATACTCCTATTAAATATAGCAAGGTTTATATGGATAAACCTTGTAAAATCATCATAAAAGGGTATTTATAGAGTATTTCATTAGTTATTTTAATGAAAAAAATAATTTATTTATTTATTTTAACTAAATGAACCCACCAACGGATACCTCTACCAGACATATGATACTAACTAACCTTAGGTCATTCCTAGGGTATACTTCATGCTTCATATTCAACTGTGATATATGATTTCTAATTCAAGACTCCATTCAAGATATGTTCCATTATTTATGAAAAAAAGGCATGTGTGATATTAATATATTTAATATTTTTATAATATCAATTTTGAGATCACTGGTCCTCATAATCTCGCATCATCTCAGTGCCTAACTCCCAAAATATGTTTCATTATATTTCAAATTATTACAAGGAAAAAATAGAGTATCTAAATTATTCTCTCATTAAAATTTTTTCTTCCTTGAAAAGAAAAAAATAAACAAAAATTTGGGGATATTAATCCCACATCTAGCTCTCCAGCTCCCAGGAGCTCTCTTGCATGCTCCCATTTTACCACAGCGCACAAACCATGGGAATATTGCATCCTCACATGATTGTCTTCAGTATATACTTAATCTTAACTGAGTGATCCGAAAATGTGGCTATTTCCTCATTATCTATCTATCACTAGTAAATAATGTGTGTATGATCATGCACTTATCTCTTCAGATATGACACATGGAAGATGTCTTGCACGCGCTCTAAATATGCAGGTAAGTCTAAGAGGTAAGAAACCTTATTAACCCTTTATAGGATCTAGAATGGCCTGATATACCTTAGGTATATCTTTTCACCCTAGATGAATCTCTACAATCCTCATCATAGGGAGATTCTCAGAAAAATGTGGTCTCCCAACTCAAATTCTAGGGTCCTATGATGTTGATCTGCATAGGATGTATATTAACTTTAGGCTATCCTCATCTTCTCACAAATCACCTGGAACTTATATGTAACCTACAGAACCCTCTCTCTTCTAACAAGAGATGCCTCATTAATCTCAGTCCATCATACAGGTGAATTTCAAGGTCTCTTGTAGAGGTCCTCAAAAGTTTCCATGTCGATAGTATAGTGATAGCTATTATTATAAGCAAAATCTATAAAATTTAATTTATCCTCACAACTCTGGTTGGAATCTAACATGAAATCCCTCAACATATCCTCTAACACCTGGAGTTTTCACCTAGTTTTCCCATCCATATAGTGTTCAAAATTTGTACTCATCCTCAACTAGGACAAAAATTCCTCCTACAGACCTCCCCATAATTGTGATGTCAACCATGCATCAAGGTCGAATAAAATTACCAAGGGAATCCCATGGAGTTATATGATCTGATACACAGAAAACTTCCCCAAACCCTCCACCGAACTCTTATCCATGATAGAAAGGAAGAGCACCGACTTGGTATGTCGGTCAACTAACACCCAAATGGAATCATGGCCTCTCACTATCTATAGAATACCTATAACAAAGTCTTTGGATATATCATCCAATTTCCAGATCAGGATATCAAGAGGCTGCAATAAAGTTGATGGAACCTAGTGTTCATCCTTCACCTACTGATATGTGAGCCACCAAGAGACGGACTCAGCAACACTCCACCTCATGACATAACATCGAAAATTCTACTGAAGGTATATATAAATCATCCCCACACTGATATTTCTAGACAATGGAGAAGTTTGAAACTCTCTTAGCACCTACTCTCACAATGTGACTAGAACCATCATTCATCCCTATAAAAGTATGGAGTGATTACCCCTTCAAAGAATCTAATTACTGAATCTTATAAAGATATCTGGTCATGTAGAAGCTCACAGTTGATGTCTCTTCACTGAGCCTCCCTCAAACATTGAAGAAGTGGAGGATTCAAAACAATTTACTACAGATAATTTATACCCCTCTTTTCTACTAGGGTCATCTACAAAGAACCCAAATGCTGGGATACCTCATCCACCAAACGATAACTGGAATTCGTACTAAGGGAATCTCTCAATGTGTTTCCCTTCCCATTAGTATAGACTATCTCAAAGTCATAGTACTATAGAAAATCCAACCATCACCTCTATCTCTAGTTTGGATCTCTCTATGTGAAGACATACCTGAGTCTATGATGGTCTAGGTAAAGAAAAAAGTTCTCTCCTAGAATATAGTTCCTCTATTTCCTCTGATCGAAGTCTACCACTACCAACTCTAGGTCATGAGTCGCATATTTGTTCACATGGGGTCTCAATTTCCTCGACCCGTATGTGATCACTACCTGCCTATGCATCAACATGAAGTCAAGTCCAGCTCTAGAGTAATTGTAATACACTACATACTCCATGACCACCTCAATTTTTCTTAAAACATGAGTATAGTTAGCCTCAACCTCAACTCATTGAAGGCTATCTAGTAATTCTCTTTCTAGGTAAATGGTTTCCTTTTCCACATCAGGGTGGTCAAATGGGTAGCAATCCTGGATAATTCTTTCATAAACCTCATATAGTACCCCTCCTAGCCAAGAAAACTCTACACCTATGACATGCTCTTGGGTGTCTCCCAAGAAAGCACTGCATCAATATTCAATGGGTCCAAAGCTAATCTATACTTAGAATGACATGTGAACTTCAATGATCTATAACTGGCACTTTGAGAACTTACCATAAATCCAATGCTCCTGAAGAAATTATAGTACCATAATCAAGTGCTATGAAGGCTCTTCATCTGACACAAATAAGATGAATATGTCATCAATGAAGATAACTGAGAATATGTCAAAATATGGCTGGAAGATTGAGTTTATCATAGCCATAAAAATAACAAGGGAATTCATCATGATAAAAAGAATTAGTAGGAAATCATAGTGTCTACAGTGATATCATAATTCCATATTTATAATATCATCATTGTAAACCCTCAACTAGTGGAATCCAAAAATAATATCAATCTTTGAGAATCTTCTCAGGACTCACAATTGATCTAAATAGGTTTTCAATCCTAAAAAATGGGTACTTGTTCTTTATCATGGACTGGTTAAAATGATGATGATAACCATAAATTTTCAGGCTCCCATATTCTTTTTCCATAAACAGAACTTGATATTCCAAGGAGGACACACTGGTTTTGATAAAACCCTTCTCTCAAAGGTCCTTTAAATACACCAACAGATCTTGAATCTTGGTAGGGGCCACCCAAAATTCTATAGAATATATTGAAGTAGTCCTGAGGTGAAAGTTGATGAAAAACTCTATCTCCCACCTCTAAGGTAGACCCGAAACATCCTCAGGGAAGACATATATATAATCATCCAAGACTAAAGGAACCTAGATGCCTAAATATCCCATTACACCAAGGGATAAATTCACCAACTCATGGGTGATGGGTTGTAGCTTCCTGTTTATAATACCCACTTTCTCCTCCATGATATCTCTCTCTCCTAACATAGAGAATCTTATCCCATCTGATTAAAGGCATATGAATCATCTAAAGTGAGATTCAATCTGGTCATAAACCATGGAGAACCATTCCATAACCAAGATGGCACCATAAGGTCTCATAATGATGACTAAGAGGTGTAACGCCCCGAATCTAGTTACCCAGAGCCGGTGCATTGTTACATAACATTAGCATCACAAAAGATCAAGTCTCGAAAGACCAATTAGTTTAGTATCCTTGGAAACACTAGATACAATCATAAGTCTTACATTACATGATAAAATGTAAAACTACAACAACATAGTCTCCATATTCCACACTCGTATCCCCTCAGACTATCCCTGCAGGTCAGTCATGAAATACTTCTTCACATTCTGGGAAAAAATAAAACATAGAAAGGGGTGAGCTCAGATGCTCAGTAAGGATAACAATATAGAAGAAACTTCCATAAATAAGCATAAACATTTAAGGCAATGTATAACTAAAAAAGCATTTTAAACTTGATCTTCATCATAACATGGCCAAAATAGAATGAAATAATTCCATTTACTTATTCACATGGATATTTTACTAGTCGAATAATCACATGCAATATCAATAAATACTTTCATAATGATGGAATGCATATTTCCAGACTATCATAACCACATAGTCAAGGCCTTGTTCCAAGACTACAAATACAATTTTGTCAAGGCCTTGTTCCAAGACACTAGTTTGTCTCATGAGACCTACCGCTGCATCTAGGAGCTATAGCGGGCTCCACCCATCACTTACTAAGTCCAATGCATTCCTTATATGAACAGTTTTAAACATAACATAAACATTATTATTAAAACTAGCATACGAAATGTAACACCCCAAGATTTCATAGTGTGATATTTCTTCAAAATAATTCAATAACTTGCAATACACGCAACACCGAGTTCAATCGCACCATGACTTACCAAACAAGCCGTTCAAAAGAGGTTATGAATTGTTTTAACTAAATTTTAAACTTTATATAATTCTCATAATTTAAGAATCAATATTATGAGTTTCTTAGACATAATGTAAGAACAAATTCATTTTCAGTATTGCACTTTTATCAACTTTTAATAGTGAACCCTTTTTAAATACAATATTTTAAACTTTTTGACTAAATGGGGACATCAAAAATTTAAAATGAAACATCCCAAGCTTCCACGGTACGCTTTCCTTTGAATAATACAGTAGCGCGTGTTGTACGCAACTTCGAGTTCTAACACACACCACAACCAACCAAACTAGTCGTTATGAATAATAATACCTAATTTTTGAAATTATATATATTTAATGTTTTAAAATGGACTTCATTTTTGGATTCGAAATATCAAATTTATCCTAGGGTGAAATTTTGTAACTTTTCGAATAACACTTATATTTTGATGAATAGTGAAAATTACTAAATTTTAATTAAAACAACTTTTTTAATCGAAATAATTTAAATTGATAAATTATGAATTTGAGTGGATTTAAAGTATATTTAGAATATATTATTACCATTTAATATAATTTTGGTCATTGTACATAATTTTACAATTAAACTGGAAATAAACAAGTGTCAATCTTTTGATAGTTATTATCTCTTAAAAACACTCTTTTTGTTTTAACAACGGGAATTAATTTTCAATTAATTTCTGCCACTTCTGTGTTTTGAATTTGTAAAAATGGATTCCATATTTTTAATCAGGATGTTCATATTGCGTAAATAGGAAACTTTTATTTTTAGACATTTTGAATAATTACTGCGGTAAATATTTTATTTACCATGGTTAAGGGTAAATCCGGTAAATAAGGGTAAAATAATAATATTATAATAATACTAAATTACCCTAAAACATGTCCAAACCTTATTGGTGGATACATTTCCGACCATGGGAATCTTTGGGTCGATTTTGGGACCCCATGGAGCCACTTGTAGGTGATAAGGACACTTTATTTTAATTAAGTTAATATAAGTACAAATATGACATAAGCATATATCTTTTAGAAAACCAATTTTTACATAGGGTTATATTATGTTGGATTTTCCACTATAAATATTCATTAGAAATCTAAAACGATTTCCTACATAATGATATTTTATTTGTAATTTTTAGACTTTAAATAATGTAATTTATTTATGACACAATGATGATGCAGTAATTACCATAATAGAGACAAATTAAAATAATTGATATTATAAATACCCAAATAAATATAATTTGAGACTTTTAATGAATTAAACTAATTTTCTAGGATAATATGACATATTATTATTGATTTAATTGACTTTTTTCTATGTAATAATTCTGTTATGAGTTTCACAAAAATCAACTATTGAATAGTGTCAAAATTGACATAAAAGAGTTTTTAAATCAAATATTATATTATTAATTGATATTAAATTCCTAAAAAACTAAGGTTCGGTGAAGGGACTTATATCATGATAGTTGTGTCATTAATGGACCATTGGGGGTCTCTTGGATGTATATAGTATGTTTATTAACTATATAATATAAAAATATAAAGTGACATGATAAATGTCAAACTAATTAACGAAGAGTTAAAACTAAAAGATAAGGTTAATATAATGACCCAAACCTGTCTAAATTCTATTGGTTGAATGTTTTTCGACCTATACCCACTTTAAAATTTAAATAATCCACTTTTTATCCATTATAAATAGAATATGAATTTATTATAAATTAATATTTCTAGCTTTTCCAAAGGTGCCCCTCACCCCTCTTATAAAAGGACACTCCTCCTTCTCATTTATTCACACCTTCAAAGCCTTTTGGTTTGGCCAAACTCTGCCCAAATACTCTCCCAACTTCCCTAACTACAACCTAGAGGCATTATTCTGATCAGAAAGAAAACCTAAGGAGCCCTTTTGATCAAATCAAAAGGAAGAACCCAAAGAAGAAGTAATGATTTCACCACCCTTTTCCAAGTTCCTTTCTTCTTCCACTTATTCTTCCTTTGTTGTTACCATTATAAAATAATAACTCCAGTATCATATATATACTGTGATGTTATTATAAATGTGTTACAACCATATTCATTATTCTATCCATCCTTTGAATAACATGTCACCATACGTGCGTACGTACGGCTTACCGTCTCCACGTCGTGCTGTAATTATTATTCAATAAATTATTATTTGGATGGGTATAATAATGATGTGTAATTCATGTAAATAATAAATTTAACATGATAATGATTCTGTATATATGATATACCATCCAATTATATATTATTTTAATATCAAAAGAATGATATTGTCGCTCGTGTGTACGTACGGACTACCGTCTCCACGAACGCGATGAGATTCATTCTCCATCGTATCCATTCAAGTATAATTATCATTTGATGATTAATAATAGTATCTAAATACTTGATATAATTCTGAATATGATTAAGATACAACCTATCCATTACAAACATGGCTTACGTAACAAAACATATAAAAGAAAACGAGTAAGTTAACACCCGAAACAACGATAATACTAAGATATTATTAACAAATCAATGTTAAAAGATCATATATGATATCATATTAATGTATATAATTCTTTTATAATTTAATAACAATTTTTTCACCATTATACAGGAGTTTAACCTACCCCAACCAAGGAAAAGTATAAGGTAAGGGTTATTTCACAATCTCTTCATTATCCGATGTTGTTTATACGTAATAATCTACTGGGATCTCTTTATCATCCACATCCATGTTTCATAAAAATGTATTTCAAAACATTTTTACTATTTAAAAGAATATGGGTTAAAGTAATTTATACCCTTGTTTGACTTTTTATAAGAGTTTTATAAAGGAATCGTTCCGTCTTTTTCCAAACAAGGTGCTTTTTAACCTTTTTGACAAAATTAAGGTAAGAATGTCTTTTTAACTTATATGGTGCGTGCGGTTATTCTACACTGTTATTACACCTTTGAAGCTTCCTTCACAATCTTATAAAGATATTTTCAAAATAAAGGTTTTCTCTATAATTATGCGACTTTTAAATGATTTCAAAAAAAGAGATATTTCTCTCAAGTAGTATTGATTTCATCTATGTCAACATCCTTTGATAAATTTTAAACTTGTTTCAAGTTGATTTATTATGATACAAATAATCCATAATGTATTTAAGGTTTTGTGATATTATTTACTATGGATGAGTTAATTTTATTCCATTAATGGTTTATGATTAATGTTTTGACATTTTGTATGTTAGTTTTAATACGAATGTTTATGTTATATTTCATCCTATTCTTAAGATAAATGTGTTGGACTAGTATGTTCCGGGATG